>OX393579.1:42110115-42827300 GCA_947652605.1 Elmis aenea | reverse complement strand
ACCCTGAACATAGACCGCATCAATCAATTCTTTTTTTGGAAAATTCCTATTAAATATGTTATACTCATTTATTTATGTTTTAACAATTGACAGCAATTAACTCTGACATATGTTACTACAGAAATTATTGTTTCTATTGTCAAAGTCGGGGCCTACTCCGAGAAAACTAGGAAATTCCTACACAACGCTTATAAGAATAAGTAAAATGTAAATATCTCAGAAAATATTCATTTTAGGTATATATATAGATAGGTATATATAAGTATTAAGAAAAGTTGAAGAAAAACAAAAATGCAACAAAATGACGTAATAATATACAGGGTGTTCCATTTGAAAAAATAAAGTTATTGATGTTTGAAAATTGGGAAGTTGGCACATCTATAAGAAACACCCTGTATAATATAAATTAATTTTGATGTATTTAGACTGTGACTACACCTTTTGACTTTGTATGTGCAAAATATCATATGCCAATTATTATTCATAAGGTTGTGCTCTTGACAAGTATTGTACCCTGTTTTTCTGGAAATTCAAAGATTTTTTAAGATAAATTGGCAACGTCGCAAAAAAATTAAAAAAACAAAATACTGTCATATGGAGATTTTCTTGCTGAATTCGATTATGCAAAAATATACTGGGTGTTCAATTTTAAAAAAATACCTTTAGTGACGCCCCACTTTTATGAAACTTTATATACTTGAAACTAATTTTAAAACATGCACGTGTAGAAATACTATAAGTTTCATTAAAATTTTTTTTTTATTAATTTGACATTAAGGGCAATAATGGACTTTATCGCACTAATGGCGCACCCTGTATATACAGCTGTTCTTCATACAGTTGGCTGCTGTCTATCGCATTCTAAATGCCATTCTTTCTAGTCTTTATCGCGGTTAAGTTTCTTCTGTCCATTGCCACTCTCGACCCATTCATCCATCTCCTTTCGGTCTTCCCCTTTTTCTTCTTCTGGATGGAATCCATGTCAGTGTTTGATGTGGAATTCAATGTGTAGGCATTCTGTTAAGATGACCGTACCAAATCAGTCGTTGTTCCTTAATTATATTGGTCAGGCTTTTTAATGCATTTACTCTTTCCCGTGTGGCCGCGTATTTCACTTTGATTACTTGGCAAGACCTTCTCCAGAAATTCATTTCCATCGCTCTTACCCTCTCTTCTAAATATTAAGACACCTGTGCATGATTTTCCTGGACAGAAACCGTTTTGGATTTCTTCAACTGTTACCTGGGTTTCGAGTCTTTTTGCTATTATACGTCAATACAGTCTCCTTATCATGGGCGTACGCAGAAAAATTATCCAGGGGGAGGCAAAGCTTGCAAAGAAATATTAACGAACTTTTAACTTGACCCTCTTTCATTTAGTCATTAATGAAGTACTCGATTTCAGGGAGGGGTTTGCCCTCCATTGTGGACCCACATGCTCCTTATCGATTATAGGACAGGACGCTAATGCCTCAACAGTTTTCACATATCGTTTTACTGCCTTTTTTAGTGCATAGAGCGAATATAACTTAGCTTCCATTTCTCCCCCCAACCAATCGGCTTGTCGCAATTTTTAAGGACTCTGCAGTGGCATTGCTTTTTTTTTAATGAAACCTTTACTTTATTTGATGTTTGTTTCACGGTAATTTCTCATTCGAATGCCACAGCAGCTAACAAATGTTTATGGCAGACACAAAAGACAACCTTACTGATTGATAAATATGATATGATGTAAAAGAGATAGCTGTGAAGAGTTTGAATTTAAATAGAAATGTCCAAAGTACATTAATAGATTTACATTCGATTAGCTATGGCAGTGGTACTTAACCTTTTAGTAGTTGCGGCTCCCTAAATATCCTAAAATATTTTCGAAGTCCCCTACTTTTTAGTAACAAAAATGTTACGATTTATTTAAGAAGATATCTCTCCGATGGTTCGAGTAAAATAAGGAGCAAAAATTTTTTTTTAAAGGATTTCGATATTTTAAAAAGTTGAAACGTTTTATAAATTTTTCGCGGCCCCCCGGTTAAGAAACGCTGAGCTATGGTACGAGTTGATAATTTTTGCAAGTTATGCAACACTAAAACAGGGAAATTGTTTTTAAATATTAAACGTTTGTTGAAAAATTATTTCAATTTTCTTTTGCGTGTATATTAATGCATTTTTTGTGTTTTCAGATAGTCTGGTCGGGCTGAAAGATGTAAGTTGAAAACCTTAATTTAACAGACTAACACAAAATAGGCTCTCTCTCGAGATAATCATCTGCAAAATACCAAATGTACAGTGCGACAAAGAAATTTACCGTGGTTTTGCACTGACGAAGCAATCAGGCCTAAAATTATTATCGATTTCTTCATACAATAACAATTTATTGAAAAGGTCCAAAAATCCTAATTCTTATTCATTAATCTGTATTTATGATTCGGTTAACATTTCCAAACATTGGTTTAGATAGTGATATGTAAACATTTGCATTCCCTTGTCGCACGATGTGTATATTTTAAATTGAAATTATAAATTGATTGTTTGGTCGAAATCAACAAAAACCAGATTTATTTACTGAAAGTATGGATGTTTCAAAGTGTTACGTTTCGGTTTCACCTCGCTATTTCAAAAAACACACATCTTCTTGCGTTGTCTTACTCGGACAACCACAAATAAATCAAAAAACTTTTTTTTGTCCTAGTGTACGTTTGGTTGATTTAAAATAGTACGATTATCGGTAATAAGTGGTCGTTCTGGTAAAATAAAAATAAATACCTAAAACACCTAAAATTGGTCTTAAAGTCGAAAAATAATTTTGGAACATAAAATCAGACAGCTAATGAAGAAGGCCTATTTAGTTTGCAGTAACTCTTTAGATATTCTGCATACTTACTTAAAAAACAGGCTTTCAAATGTTTATTTCTCACACTTTGCCAATATAATAAACACACAACGATTACTTTACGATGTAGCAACTGCTAAACTTATTTATAGTTAAAAAAACCTGTGCACATTTGGTGAACTTTTAATTTTTTAGGTGTTAAGCGGTCCACCACGTCAACCTCAACCTCAACCTCAAGGACAACCGCAAGGTCAACCCCGCACCTATGCGGCAGTGGTGTCGCCGGCCAACGGGCGTACACCGCCCAAGCGTCCGGCACCTGGCTCGCCGCAACAACCCGCGGCAGCAGGTGCCAAGGCCGCAAAGGCGACGGTCATCGGTAATAATATTTTATTTTTCATCTTTTTATATGATTTGATTAATTGTACAGGGTGGACCAAATTCGAATGTTTTACAAGGTATCTCGGTTACCGTAATAGATAGCGAAAATCTGATTTCGGTCTCTTGGGCTCTTTTTTTTTGAGAAAATAACGCATATGCAATCAGATTTTTTCTATCGGATTCCATTTTGGCACAACAGACAAAAAATGAAATTTTAGCATCACCAACACCGGCTGCAGCTTTAGAGGCAGCACTAAGCGCAGCTACGGCGGCAGCACTAGCGGAAGCACCTCCGGCTCTGCCGTCTGCAGCTCCGGCTATAACTGCTGCAGATTTAGCTGCAGCACTGGAGAAGGTGGCAGAAGCAAAGGGGGCAGCACCAGTTACGGCAGATCTGCCAACTCGCCGCCCCCATAGGCGATATAGGAAACGGGGTAACGGGAACGGGGGAGACAATATAGCAAAATTGCTACAAGTAATTTTAAATGTAAGTTTGCTTCGGTAACGCCGCATCAATTTCATTAATTAACTTTATTTTGCAGGAGCAGAACAACTACCAAAATAGAAGAGGGTGGGGGGAAACTATTAATTTTAATTTTTTTTTTTATTTTTTATTTTTCAATATTTTTTTTCTTTTTTTTTGTTAATTTAACAATACATTTTTATTTTTAAAAAGTTTTTAATATTTAATCATCTTACGATCATTCACATAAAAACTAAATATTTATTGTAATCGCATCTTCTTCATGAATTGATACTTATTGTCGTATAAAAGAACATCCAAAATACTTTAAATTTGTTCAGTGTATTGTATTAATTCGTGCTTTTTTTTTGACAAGCACATAAAAAACGAATCCACATTTCAGTTGAATTTAGATATTTATCGAACTGTAAGGTTTTGACACATATTCGATTCATAATTGAACGCATTGCAAGCTATTTAAAAAAATATTTTTTTATTGATTTACCACTATAATCAGTAATGTAAGTATAATCTGCTCATATTTTTTGTTTTCATCAAAAATAAAAGGCGCAAAGAGAATTCTACGCTCAGAGAGAATTTCACGCGCAAAGAGAATTATAATGCGCAACACTCATTCTAGCGGTCGCGGGCCACGCCTAACCAATTAGTTTATCTCGCGAACGGTATCGCTTGGAGTCTTGCACTAATCGAAAGGTAATTCTGCGACAAGAGAATTTTACTAGCCAAGGGAATTCTACGCGCAAAGAGAATTCTACGCGCAAAGGGAATTTTACGCACAAAGAGAATTTTACGCGCAAAAAGAATTCTACGCTCAAAGAACATTCTACGCGCAGAGAATTTTACGCGCAACTCATAGTCCATATAATACAACGGACGTTCTCCAGAATTTTCGAAAATCAATTAAAAATACCCAGAGCGCTCCTAAAATCGCGAAAAAATGCCGTAAAATCGTAGAAAGGATGAAATTTTTATAATAAAATAGTACGAAGCCCCTCGAAAATCGTTTCAGATAGTTATTAAGGGAAACGTGCAAAAATGTCGGTTTTTCACGAAAAAACGTCGAAAACGCTCAGACCTTCTCCAAATTGGCTTTCCGCCGCGCGCGTCGTACCGAATCGGATTCGTCTCGCTCTCCCCTAAAGATACGTACCAAAAAAAAAAAAGTTTCGAGTCGAATTAAGACCGTGGGATGTGAAAATACGATGACGCCGTCAAAAATTTGACATTTAGTTGTGTCAAAATGACACTACCGTCAGGCTGACAGCATAACCTAAAAATTGAATAATGTCATCACTGTCAAACTGACTGCATAACCTAGAAATCGAGAAATGTCAAAATGACAGCATAACCTATAAACTGACTTCTGTCACTGTCAAAATTTGACAACTTTGTATTATTATATATGGAATTTGCTCTAAAAAAAGTAATTCTTTGCGCAAGCGAAATTCTGCGCGAAAAAGAATTATACGTGCAGCAGAGATTTCTACTCGGAAAGAGAATTTTACGCGAAAAAGAGAATTCTACGCGCAAGGCGGGTCTAGCGGACCCGGAAGGGTTCGCTAGTTCTAGTAACTAAGCATAAAACAATTCTTTACAACGCAGCGAAATCTGTCTTTCAAGACAAACAATTTTTTTTCAACTTGGTACAAGGTCATAATGTTATAGTACTTTTTGGTACCACCATCTTTGTTACGTTAATTTTTCCTTCGTGTGTGGTAAACATACAGCGTGCAGGTGTTAGTAAACAAGTCGTATTTTTTTTTTGTAAATGTATCTAGGCCTACGCCTTAGCTTGGTATTTTTGAAAGAATTGCGAGGAAAGGTATGTCGGCGTACGAGTTATTAATTTAATTATAACAATAATTATAGTAGCAGGGCATACATCGCTTAGAATCGATAAGGACGGACAAATTGACCCTGCATTGTGTGGGAAGAGTTAGATCTCTCGGCGCGTGGACCTTACTCTAAAGCTGACATCGTGTTCAGGATCCGCTGCTAGAAGCAGACAACTCAGCAACCACTCTCTGTAGTATTTATGTCGAACCACACTGTGATCCGAACAACATAATTCAGACAATAAAGGTTTTTTAACCTTAATGAAAAGAGCTACACATTTTTTTACTGTTTTTTTTTTTAATTTTCTTCGTTTTTTACACTTAAGCTTAAATTTCTCAGTAAAACAGAATGTTTTCCCATAATAACATTTTTGTTAAGACGTAAATTTATGTAGATGGAGCATTATGTGATGGGCCATATTTTTAGTAGCACACGGTATAGTATCACGTAATTATAAAATTATTGATCATCAGTGATACGTTTATTTTTATATCAATTTTGTCTGTAAATATAATGTAAACATTTGTTTTTCCAAAACCTACTGTATGTAACATTTATAAAAGATTCACCAATAAATAGAGATCCATGTGAAACTTCGTTATTATAGTAGTTGAGAGTGTTGATGAGAATATACAGGGTGGGGCAGAATGACCTCCCCGATTTGTGAGGGGCGTAGCTAGAAGCGGAGTGGGGGTACAGCAATGACGAGTGCACAAAAAGACAGCTGTGATCTTGCCATTTCCAGCGAGCTTGGTGGCTGGTTGGTAAAACAACCTAACTTGTAATCGGGAGGTCCTGGGTTCAATTCCCAGGGCCGACTGTCATTGTAGAGGTTTCAGGTGGTTTCCTCTATGGTTAAGGCAGTCCTTCCACCTATTCTTACCCATCCTTGACTATCCACATCCCTACCCATTATCCTTGTACCTCTGACTGAAGAGGGGGTCAACCCCCCTATAGCAGTCTCCGCGCGAGCGGAACAACCACGTGACCCGTTGCCATTTCCAGTTCACATCATGGCTTGGTCGGGAATACATCGCGCTTTTGTTGTCGAGGAATGTATTCAAAACGGCGGTTCGCCGATATTGACGCAGCGTGCTTTTTGCATTCGTTTCGCGCTCGGCCGACACGATCCCGTTCCCGATAAAAATACAATTCGTATTTGGGTGTCAAACAGGTTCAGCATTAAAACGGCCATCTACTGGCCGTCCTCGGAGTGTAACAGGACCAGACACTGTGACTGTGGCTGCTGTGAGAGCTTCGATTGAACAATCTCCACAGCGTTCTGCTCAGAAACATGCCGCTGTCCTACAGTTATCTATTCGAAGTCTTCGGAGAATTCTGCACCGAGATCTTAATATTCACCCTTACAAAATTGCAATTGCACAAGAACTGAGTGAAAGAGATTGGGAAACCCATACAATTTGTGTCGAGAACTTCGAAACCTGCCTCGCAGAAATGTTTTGCTCTTTACGGACGAAGCACACTTCCACCTTGCAGGTACGGTCAATAAACAAAATTTCCGTTATTGGGCAGAAAATGACCCTCGGGAACTTCACCAACGATCACTCCACAGCCCTAAGATTACAGTATGGTGTGCCGTTTTTGAGTTCGGTGTATGGGGTCCGTATTTTTTTGAACAAAATAGTGTTACTGTAACAGTGACTTCTGATCGGTATTGTGCAACGCTCGAGAACTTTCTGCGTCCTAGATTGGGTGATCTTTTTAATGAACATGGAATGTGTGGTTCCAACAAGACGGTGCGACAGCCCACACATCTCGTCGTTCACTCGGAATTATAAGAGAAATGTTTCCTGGGCATGTAATCTCCTTGCGTGGTGACATCGGGTGGCCCTTTCGTTCTCCCGATTTGACCCCGTGCGATTTTTTTCTCTTGGGCTACCTGAAATCCAAGGTATACCAAAATCGTCCTCAAACTTTGGAGGTTCTCAGGGAGATAATTACCCAAGAAGTTGCGTTGCATTGCCTTCTATCCATTTAAATCAGGTGATTTTTTTTAAATCACTGATTACACAAGTACTATAAAATATTTGTAATAAAACAAAATTTTATTTTCTCAAAAAAAAAAAAAAAAAAAAAAAAAAAAACAGTGGCCAAAATCTACATGTGTTGTATGAGAAACTTTGTTATTATAAGAGTTACATGGTCGGTTAAATTAGTAAAGTTGGGCAGAATTTCAAGACAATTTTAATGCCATTTTGACATTTCACCTACACCTTCAACTTTTTTTAAATATTTTGGAAAAACTAAAAACAGGCGATTTTTTCAATGTTAAATAATTCGATAGACACCTATGGTAAAACCAAACTGTAAAATGATTCCTTTAGATCATTGTACGTAGAATAAGAAAAAAATAACTAAAAGGTCATGGCACACTCGTTTTTCAGATATGAGCCAAATTTGCTTTTTTCTTAAATGGCAATTATAGTTGGCTATGGGTTCATTAAAGAGCTTATTTTCATGTTAATGTTTCTGAATGTAGTTTTTTATGCTGCATCCGAAAATCTGATAATATGCAAGGGGTCATTTTCAGCTAAACCGCAAATGCAAAACGATTGAAAGTATAATTAATACATTTTTTATTTTCAAGTACAATTAAAAAAAACTAACTTGAAAATAGCTAAGATAATCGACCGTTTCAGAACTTTGTCCTAACTCATGTACTTTTATTAACATGTGATATTTTTACAGCAAGGATAGCCGGAATTGCAAGCGTTGGTGGCAACGAGCTGAAGGTAGTGGATATATGTGAGGATATCGGCCAGCAAATATGTAAGTATCTTGTCTATAATGCGAGCAGAACTGATGTGTTTAATACCATGTGAATAACGAAATCACGCTTACCTTTTATAATTTTTAATGCTTTAAATTTAAATTATGTTTCGATCTAGTCAGTAACTTTTAGTTTTATCCGTAGTATACTTAGAAGTTGAAATCGGAATTGCAAGCGTAGGTGGCAACGAGCTGAAGGTAGTGGACATTTGCGAGGACATCGGCCAGCAAATATGTAAGTATCTTGTCTATAATGCGAGCAGAACTGATGTGTTTAATACCATGTGAATAACGAAATGACGCTTACCTTTTATAATTTTTAATGCTTTAAATTTAAATAATGTTTCGATCTAGTCAGTAACTTTTAGTTTTATCCGTAGTATACTTAGAAGTTGAAATCTGATAGTCACCCATTGCCCCATTGGCATTGACATTGAGGGCACTCTATTCTTGTTCACTATCACAGGAGTGCGCAAACTTTTCATGCCACGGCCCCATTTGTTTTCAGCATACTAACTTGAAACATTTAATTTCGTTTACAAATATATTTGAAGTGATACAAAAACTTTCCGAATCGTATTTTTATTAAAAAATGATTCAATTTTTTATTAACGCGTAAAACATACAAGGTGTTCCAGTTGAAATAACAAAAGTTGCGACAATTTCCAGCAAAACTGGAGCAATGTAAGAGCGTTCGTAATTTCAGCTAATATGTTTTTTCTTTTTTAATGTCTAAAATTTCGTTTGAACTAAAAGCTAAAGAGGTAAGCCTGATAACATTTACACCTGGTAGATATACCTAACGCTGATAATTTTTAACTTCTGTTAGCTGTAGTTGTTGGTAAGTGTTTTTTTTTTCCAGTCAGTTTATTAAGAAGTCAGAGGGTGTAAAGTAGGTAGATTGAGGCCTTGTTGTAGTAACCCGCCCTGGTAAGGACTAGGCAGATTGAGCCAAAAAATCACAAAATGCCGCGAGAGCCACGGTTTGCGCTTCGGCTAGCGTCCCGTCCTCGAAAGAGCCGTCAGCTCAGAAAAACCTCAAAACGACTTCTAGTACTCCCTTCATCTCCAAAACAGACTACTTCAAGGCCCTCTTTAAAAATCAACTTTTAAATCAAAAACTCGCCCCGCCGAAATAGCCACCGCACACCGCCGAACGATTGCCCACCCCTTCACCGATTTTCCCCTTATCTGCTGACGAAGGCTTCACTCGTGTGTCGACATACCTTCCCCCATAATTCTTTCAAAAATACTTATCTAAGGCCTAAAGACATTTATTGTACACTAATTTTATTACAGTATTGTACTTTTAACTGTTGTCTCAGGTAAATCAACAGGTAGTGACAACTCTGTACCTGTTTTTCTTTTACAAAGTATATTAGATTTACTTCTAATCCTGCTTGTGTGCAATGGCAACTTCTGCCTTTTCTACCGACCAATTAGAAAGTACCATAGTTTCGTATACCAACAAACGAAATTGAAGTTGACAACATTCTTTCCAAGCTACAATTGCAGATAAGTCAGTGTGGTTAGGGGACGTTACCTGACAGAAGCCGAGGGCTTAGAATGGAGCAAGACATCGAATGGTAAAGTATCGTGCCAGTATTGTGTTGGAGGGCAGACGGTAGGGCAGTTGATCAGGCGTGTAAAAAAAAACGCCCGTGAAAGTCGACGTTTCGTAACAGTTGTTGTGATGATTGGCACCAGTGACGTTTTGAAAAATACCACGAACAACATCTACAAGCAGTCTTACTTAAGTGGCTCTTGAGAGAAGTTCGTCGTGGTTTCAAAACCTCCAACATTATATGGTGTACGATACCGCCATTACGAAGGTCTGCCAAGCTACAAAAACAGGTTAACGTCTTTAACAACACCCTTAAAGATTTCCTTAGAAATGAAAATATAATTTGCTTCGACGTCTACTAACTGTTCGATTTGTTTCCTGGAAATCCCTTTCTTCCCGACGATATGAATCCCAATGGAAATGGACTAAGGATATTGCAGGAAGTCTTTCCTAGTTCTAGTAACTAAGCATAAAACAATTCTTTACAACGCAGCGAAATCTGTCTCTCTCGAGAGCGCTCTCGGCGAGAAGCTTGCCAGCGCTATCAAGAGTACATCTGGATGAAATCAACTATCAAATGGACGACCCCCTGAGAGTAACTCGATAGTTACTTTCAAGTGAAAACCCACATTTAAAGGTTCAATAGAAAAAAATTTAAGTTTTAAGGCTCTATTAATTATCGTAATGCACCTGGACATCCAACAGATTTAAATCACCCAAATGTTGGTAATTTTTCTACCTCCGTGAGGACAATCTATTTGCCATTTCTATCCATGAAGAAAAAGCAACGATCATTAGTATCTAGCAAGCATTATCTGCATAGGTTCAGGCACTATAAGTTCTAGTACTACGTACTTATTTAAGTGAATGCAAAACAACCTTGTTTTGCAATTTTTTAAAACGAAGAGTGATATTTTGTTTTTTAGATCTCTACTCTAAACTCTACCCGTGTTATTTTATTATTGTTAATAAACGATTATGTTAGTTGTGTTTTAATATGAGGAATTTATTTTTATATCCTACACCTACAACTCAAAAATTTTATTGTTTTCGTATTCATTTTTCTCAAATAATAAATAAGACACGCCATCGATGTTTATTGATTTTAAATCTTACATGCTTCCATCCAAAATTAGATATAATGTTTATTCTAATAGCCTATATTATTTATTCTCTATATATTATAGGTATAACTATTACCTAGGGAGGGTATAAATAAAAGTTTTAATTTATATATGCTTACTGCATAGTATTTAATCCTTAACATGTATGCTACATCATGGAAAACTGTTTAAATTTTAAATTTCTCTTAAGCATTTCCAAAATGCTCAATGCTTGCTGCTTAATTTTTTTAAGCACTTTGGTCAGTGCTTGATGCTTTTAAGCATTTTTAAAAACCAAAGTACTTACTGCTTAATTAGATCAAGCACTTTTACAATAGGTCGCAGTACAGGAACCCGAAAGGGGACCACCTCCGCGGAAATAATCAAAAATAAAATGTACGCGAAAAAATAGAGACTACAGAAAGACCAGCAGCTAGTACCTGTGTTAAAACAAAGAAAAATGTATTCACCATTGCAGCAGCGTACTTCCCTTCCAGATATAATCTTAAAAGAGGTCTATACTAGCTTCCTATTAACTCTTGGGTGAAAAAAAATAGCTAATCCTAAAGAAATACGAAAACTAATCAAGGAAAAAAGAAAAGCTAGAAATATATGGCGGAGATCCAGAACAACGGAGAACAAAAATAGGTTAAATAATCTAACGCAACAATTACGAAGAGAAATGAAAATAAAAAAAGAATCTGTCAACACATACTTATGTGAATTAACGGACGACCAAAGCACCGACTACTCATTTTGGAAGGCTGCTAAAAAGGTCAACAGACAAATAAAATATCCCACCAATCCGCAGAGAAGACAGAACATGTGCAAGGGATGCTAAACAAAAAGTGGAAGCTTTTGCCGAATACTTAGAAAATACTTTTCAACCATATGCCGAACAGACTGAAATCGATTATCCAGATGAAATAATTGAAATCGAAAACATAAAATTAGCTACTCCAAAGGAAGTAAAAGAAGTAATAAAGAAACATATCAATTCCAAAAAAGCCCCTGGGTTCGACTTGATTACTGGAGAGATCCTAAAGCGATTACCAAAAAAGGTATTGTAAAACTTACAAATTCAATAAATGCCGCTTTCCGACTACAATATGTTCCTAATGTGGAATATTTAGTGGTTATTGATAGTAGCCTTAGCATAATAGCTAAAGAATTATTTATCAAAAATATTGCAACTTTTTATATGAAATCCGGATTGCGTCTTTAACCAAGTCAAATACATTTGCTGTTGCCAATAATGAAAATAATGACTTAGTTCACACATTTAGAGAGGCCCTGAATTGATTATTATGTGTCTAGAATCCAAAGACAAAATTAATTTCTCAGTTAACTTCAAAGTTACGCTAGCAAAGAAATGCGTTTCTTGACAAGATTTTTAACTGCAGAAAGAGTGAATCCTTCTGATATTTATACAATATTGTTTAAGGCGTACGGGAGAAAGTCATGGTGTAGCTTGTTCAAGTCTGTTTGAATGGGTAAAAAAATTTAAATGTGACTCCAAAACTGTGTAAGATGCATCACGACCAGGACAAACAAACCGTGCAAACACTGAAAAACCCTTAGAACTGTGAAAGATCTTATTTTACAAAACAGGTGCGTAAATTTACGAGAAATCGCTTCAAAAATTAGTGGGAGTATCACACACATGATTGTTTTTCATCAGTAAAATTACCAAAAAGTTTGGGCGAAATGTTTTTTTTTTTTAAAGGTAACTACGTTTATCATTTTCAGCCATAATGCAATCATCGAAAGAATGGCGCCACTCAGGATCACCAACGAAAAAAATTAAAGCTGCCTCATGGTTTAGAAAGGTAATATTGTTCTAGGACAAGAATCAGCTACTTATAGCAGATAACATGATAAATGGTGCGGTGCCACAGTCAATTGTGCTTCTTTCGTGCTGCTACATATTAATAGATAAATTCTGTGTCTGTTGACACAGAAGTCTGTAGATAGGGTAAGACCAAGTGAGGAAGCACTGAGAAAAACGAGGATATCGAAATTTTACTATAACAATGGCCAACTTAAAGTAACGTAATTCACCTTAAAGTCTTTTTGTGTTTATAATAATTCTTCATAATTTCTTCATAAACTAAAGCACAACATTCGAGAACAAGAAGAAAGATGTCCTAAACGTGTTTGTTAGTCTTCTTCATTACATGACATAACACTGCACATGCACTGGCTTTTGTTTCGTAATGTAACTCTAAGCAATTGAATCATCCTCGTTACAGCCCAGATATGATCCCACCAAAACAATTAGCTATTCTCAAAAGAAAATAAAACGACACCCTATTTGTTGTAAAGAACTCTATTGACGTCAAATCACATTAACCCCTCCGTTAGTGAGATAAACATGTTTTATGTGTTTTAACTTTTTTATACTTAGTCAAATGGAAACTATCCTCGCCCTACCTTTCTCTATCCAGACGATAAATACGTTAGTTAAAAATTGCAACTGTGGAGAAAATCAGGAGTATCAACAGATGAAAGTTGTTGTTTTCACCGAATTTATACAATAATTTATACATATTTGTAATATACGTATAAGGTGCCCCATATTCGAGGCTCTTAAGAGTTACGACGTTGGTTAAATTGGGGCGACGTTACGTAATTTGACTGTAAGACACACGGTATCGATATCGCTTAAATTTAAAAATTGTATTGCTGTCTCGCAGCTATAATAAAACACAACACAGTTATTTAGAAAAGACACAAACTTGAAAAACAGATGTACTTAGAGTTGTACGAAAGCTTTGACTACCAACCATATTCCAAGTTATTCTTTTGTTATATTCATATGTAGTAGTAGTACCTGGCCAAATTCAATGTGTACTATGTTGTGAGTACATATGTGAATGGAAATGGGTATGTTTTTGTGATAGTATTTGTCTCTCTGGTCGGAAGGACCTAGTAGAACACCTTAACTGCGGGAGCAGAGTTACCCCAGTTAACATTAACCTCTCCGTTGCCGTTGGTGAGATAAACATATTTTATGTGTTGTAACTTTTTTACACTTTGTCAAACGAAAACTATCCTCGCCCTACCTTCCTCTATCTAGACGATATATGTGAGTTAAAAACAGGTGTTAGCACTTTTAAATAATCTGAGAGACCACCAATGACGCGGAAATTTAAGTTTTTTTTTGTTTTTGTTTTAGTTCGCTCAGTTGTAATTTATAATAAATACATGTTGATCTTCAAAGGCCTGATATGAAAAGTTTTTACAATTAGACCAAATTTTGTGTGAATGGTGTGTAATGTTGCCCAGAATACTAGGTGTTAGCCGACAATTTCTGGGTATTGTTTTATATTTTAAAATATATTTCTGAATAAAGAAAAATTATTTAAAAGCTTAATATTTTATTTATATTGGTTTGTTATAAACGACACAACTCGATGATACAGACAAATTAACGTACCTCTGGGATACATTTCGACCAACGATTTCTCGGTGGGTATTGGCGATCAATGAAGGTTTAAATGAAAATATTGAAATTTTCGTTAATGCATTCCTTGTCTACCACAGATTAAGAATATATGGCTCTTTACTATTTGTACTAATATGTATAATATAATAATAGCAAAATTGATATTTGTACAAAGAGACGAAACATCTCGTGGAGCAGATAAGACTTTTATCATTCTTTTTTGTATTTGCATTGTACTTTACAAAAACTACAGTACGAAGTAGCATCATAGAGTTGCAATGGGTCCTACATGAGTGATTTAATCCTCATTGCAGACAAGGCTAGATCCTCATGAATGAAAACTTTACATAATTTTGCATAGATTCACATGTTGTGCTGCACATTTTTATGACAAAAAAAAAACTAAATCACATTCGGTTTTGTGTAAAATTTAATGTTCGAGTTCTATTTCAACGACCTATGTTATAATATACGTATATAAAAGTTTACGTTTATTAATTATTATCACAGATAAGTTATTCAGCGACTTCTCCCGATTTGACAGTGGCGATATTGCTTACAAGTTCAAACTTTCCTTTTTTGTTGTCGTCAATATTATCACGTTTGGATATAGTTTCCATAACTTCAACTGCTGCATATCCCGCGACACCAATTATTAGCAGTCCAAGCAAGAGATACAGCTTGATATCGGTACAAATATATGGACTGTACGCATAAGTAATGACTGATCCTGTTGCTTCCCACAATCGGAAGTTACTATAAGAAGCTTCTTCTTGCCCCGGAAAGAGAATGCCACTAAGAGCTGGAAGTTTAAATAACATTAAATAAATAATTTAGTGAAACGCTAGCGAAAACAAACTTAATTAAGTCGAGAAAATACAAAATTAAGTGGTTTTTAAGTAAGTTTATTACAGTAAAATTTCATTAGGTGTTCAAGAGGCATTTGAATAACAAAATTCAATAACATTTAAGGTAGGAGCGTTTTATTTACCAAAACAAATTTTCGGCGTTTCATTAAAAAACTAACTGTTTTATTGTAAACGAAGAAATTCGCAGTTAGGATGTCCAAAATATTTAAATTCATAAATGTGGTTTATATATTTATGACATGTCGACAACACATAATACTTGTGGTAATAAAATGACGTTGGTATTTAACATGTAACATCCTGAATTTTGGTGTGTTATTCCAGACTTAGGTGATTTTTCTTTTACAATTTTTGGAAACAACCTTTATACATTACCAAAAAAACACATCAAAACAATGCCTTCTTCAAAGCAATGTATGTATGTTTCATGTTAACAAAATAATGAATTGAAAGAAAGAGACTGGACCGATTGAAACCTGTGGAGAATAAAAACGACAAATCCTTGAAAAAATATGTTCTGTGTGTAGTAATTAGGAAACGAAAATCATATCTTAACATAAAATCATTGCCCCACTTTTAAGTTTACTTAAATTCATCCTACATTGTTATCATATTGTCCGAAGCTAGCAAGGGTAAATTACTCCTATTATTTAACGACATGTATAAGCAACTTATCCTTCAAAAATCAAATGTTTGTTAAAAGTAGTCAAGAAAATCGTATTTAAAATCATTTTTGGCCTAAATTTGGCACGACATAGTAAATGTATGAAAATACAGGAAATTTAAAATATTCTTATTCACTGAACGTTAGACAACCAAAGCCGATTTATGCTTTTGGCGACTGTGATGAGTAAAACATGAGGTAGGCTGATCGATGAACTTGGATTTTACTTTCTAAGAAACATACTAAGTAAAACTTTTCAATTTTTACACAATGGTTGACCATTTAAAAACTGAAAGTTTTTAATTATTTATAAAGGATGGAAAAATATGTCACGAAAATGAATGATCAATTAACTAAGTGTTATTTCTAAACAATTAAACAATCCAATATTTTATTATTATTTAAAGAATGTTGTAGGTACTATTATAATGTTCGTTGACCTTTTTCTAACGTTTAACTAATTCCCTCTCATTATGTAATAATTCAACAAATTGTACTAAGCTTTCAAAAATTCTTCTTCTTGTTTTTAAAAACTGGATAGAACTTTCCGGTAGACCTTGCCTACTTTAATAATATGTTTAAAATATAGGTAGCAAGTAAATCACTAATGTAATAATTAAAACGTGCTCGACTGTTCACATAAAATAATTACTACACTTAAAAATTGCAATAGTGGCCATAAAGTATGGCATAGACAGAAACTTACCATTAATTTGAACCAACCACATAGCGTCAGCAATTCCCCATAGACCTGCTATTAAGAAGAAAATTATTTTATTCTCTGGATGTGGTTTCCAAATTTGCAAGGAAATAATTAATGCCACGTGCAATGTCAAGGCAAACGCTATTACTGGAATACGGCCAGTTTTTTTAACAATGCCACCTGTTACTATGGCGGCAATAGCGTTACTTACTCCGAAGCAAATCATAACATATCCAATATTGCTAATTCCCCATCCACAGGAAACGAACGACTGTAATAAAACGACAATTATTATTTATACCTAGTTTAAGCATTTATCGTATATCATAATAAATCAACAACATTGAAAACAATAATCTGAAATAAATTGGATACGATACTTGCGAAGAAACGAATAGAATTTTAAAATGTGCAACAGTACCTTAGGTATATTCAGTTTAACATTTTAAATATTGCTGTTGATAGCTAGCAACCTACACTTTAATTCGTTTTTATTATCAGCCCTTTAAACGCTTTTAACAGTTTAAGGGCGGTCCCTATTACCTTAAATAAACGTTTTGAAAATGGGGGTGCCAATTTTGTTTCAGGTACGATTTTTTTTTTGGCACGGAGGGTTCTGGTGAGGAGTGTCCTTTTTTGGGATTTTATAGAGTTGGCAACCCTATCCACATATCATAGATGTGCGCAGTATGAGATATTAAACTTATTTGACGTTTAGTTTCTCTTTATAACTGTTCTGTGGTTTGTAGCAAGAAGTCTCAAGTTCTTTACTGATTTTAAGTAAGAATGAATTTTCACATAGTTTTTTAACGTCCTATTTAAAACGTGTTTGTTACGTGAATGTTATATTGATATTCTTAGTGCATATCATATAATTTCAGTTAATTCCTTTCGACTTGAATAATTTCACCTAACAATTTTTAAAACACTAGAAAATGTTATACCCAATTGCAGGCAATTTAGATATCAAGTATGCATGTCTTATAACTGTAAAAGTGATTGAGATATGTATTTTACTTCTTCGACCATGGGACACTGTGTTAAAATTTTATTACGGTCTGCTCGGTTTCCAAGGGTCATACAGCCAATGGTAACTTCTACTTGGGCGTAAGGAAGCGTTTGTTAACACGAATTGGTCGTGTTCGACCTTAATATCGTAAACCTGGCAGTTGGCCCTGGCTCACCGTATGGCCGCAACGCCGTGATGCCGAAGTAACTGCTTTTTTGGCACAAAAACAAGTGACCGTGTAACCGTGTTGCAACATTCACCGTATTCGCCGGATTTAGCACCGTGTGATTACTTTTTGTCTCTACGGCTCAAAATACGGGGTAGGATTCAAAAGTAATGAGCCTCATTTTATTCTGACGCGAGCGTACCTCGCCGCGCACTCCACTTGTCAGCGACGGTGATGGTGGGTGTTGGCTTCACAACGCCACGGAGGTAAGTTACCTCCGAGCTTTAGGAGCGGTAGGATCAGCGTTGACGGAAACCCCTGTACGGTAGTGCGTTACACAGCGGAATGGAAAGTTCTTTAGAGCAACGGTACGCGATCAAGTTCTGCTTCCGGTTGGGCAAGTCTCCTTCCGAAATGCTTCAACAGGCGTTTGGGACTGAGACAAAACGACAAAGCTCTGAGTGGCACACCTCAAACTCACCCCGTCCCAAGAAAGCGCGGATGAGCAAATCGAAGACGAAGACCATGCTCATCGCCTTCTTCGGAGTGAAGGGATCGTCCACTACGAGTTTGTCCCGCCCGGGCAGACCATGAATGCTGTTTACTACTTGGAAGTCCTGAAAAGGCTGAAAAGAAGCGTCACGCGCAAGCGAAGGGACATCAAAAAAAGCTGGAAGCTTCACCACGATAACGCGCCCAGCCACACCGCCTTCGTGAGCGCCTACCTGGCCCGGGTGAACGTTCCGGTGGTCCCCCAGTCTCCCTACAGTCCGGACGTGTCGCCTCCTGACTTCTTGTTTCCGCGCATAAAATCAGCGCTGAAAGGAAAACGCTTCGACTCGATCGAGGACATCTAAGCAAATGTCAAGGCAGCCCTTGCAGCCATCCCGGAACAGGCCTACGTGGACGCCTTCGAGTCATGGAAAAGCCGCCTACAAAAGAGTATTGATGCAGGAGGTGCCTATTTTGAAGACTATTACCCAGTTATACCGATTTGCTAAATAAATTTGTCTTTTTGAACAAAGGCTCATTACTTTTGAATCCTACCCTGTATCTATGAAAAGTAAACGTTATGACAACATACCATACATCCAAAAGACCGTGACAAGCATCTTTAAAAGCATTCCACAAAAGGATATAGCACAGTCGTTTGATGCATTAGTTGGCCGTGCAAATCGTTGCATGGCCGTAGAGGAAACGTATTCTAAATATAATAAAACATTTATCCCCAAAAATCCCTGTTTTGTTATTTTTATAAAGTTCGGTTATCTTTGCGACAGACCTTGTATAACAGCCGAATCCATAGGATCAAAATTAGACAACTTTTAATTCATCATTTACGGATTAATTATCTAGCAGGATGTACTAACAAAAATCAATTTTACGAGCAAATTGTTACAATCACAGAGCATGGATTGAAATCAGCAGTAGCTGCATTGAGAAAGACAACAAAATTTCTCGTTTCTTTTATTTGTAAAGCTTTTTTCAAGAAATATATTTCACGAGCAAAAGCACTTGCAACAGATGCGGATTTAATGGAAGATTTTAGTTTTGATGCAAAATAGAATGCGAAACAAGAACATTTTTTTACGAGGAGCCAGATGCTCCTGAGCCCGTTGATGCAAGCAAAAATGACATTTAAAACCAAATTGTTCGACATTTTGTTTGCAACGGCAACGGCTTCAATTAAAAAGCGTTTTGAATCATTCGGTATTCTCCCGAAGCTTTTTGAGTTTTGTAGAAAACTGAAAAAAAAATGTAAATCTTTAGAAAAACCATCAAGTGACAAGAAAATAACACAAAGCTGAGGAAATTGAAATGGATCTGAAATTCTTTTTTCGAAAAATTACTGACAGCACGCCAGAGACGGTTTTGAAATAGATTTATGACCACAACCTTAAAGAACTTTTCTCAAATACATGTTCAAGTTAAAAATAATCAAAAATTACTTGCGATCAAGCATAAAACAGGAATATTTGTACGGTTTGGCAATTGAAAATCAACAAGTATCTTGAAATAAATGCATTCAAATTAATTTAAAATATCTTGGAAATCATTAAGCTAAAAATCAAAAGACGAAACACAGTCATAAAATAAACTCTTAAATGTTCGCCCTCATAAGCAAGTACATGGGCAACTGCAAGGAGTTTTTATAATATTAAATACTTTTATATGATCTAATAAAATGCTAACACAATACGTCATTACAATTTTTTATGTTAGCGGACAATTTATTACGTTCATGATACTTGCGCAATGTCAAAACATAAATATATTGTTACACATTTACCTTGAGACACTTGTCCGCAATAACAAGTTTTACGACTATTAAGTTACGACGTACAGGTTTTCAAAATAATACAAAACGTTTAGTTGATGTGATGGAAGCAATAAATAACACATGAAAATAAATTACAAAAATCTATTATTTGCTATCACTTTGCAATGCACATAAATTTCTAATTACATGACTGGAAAGTTTATCCCACAGTAGTAACGATATAATTATATTAAATGGAATTGATTACCAAATCTATTTCATTACATAAACATAAAAGCCATTTATGAAAACTGGAATTGTATTAGTAAAATATAATTACCAAAAAAGGTACAATACCAAATATGACAGCGACCTCAGTAATCAAATTTTGCAAAAAAATATGCTTATATGAAACACGAGATATTTTAGATACAAAATTACTTAAAGCGACAGAATTCAAAAATGTTTTACTCTATAGGACTGGAACAGAGAACACTTAACGTCATAATAGCAATCGCAAAGCAGAATTAGCAGTAAGAAAATTATTAAAAGGACCAAAAAAACATTGAGTTGACTTATATCAATCATTACTGAATTACTAAAGCCAAAAGTACAAGTGGAAATTAAAGAAAAAATATAATTTAAAAAGAGCAAATATAAGGCAGAAACGATAACAATGCTAAACCATTACCAACTCGACAATATGGAGATAAAATAAGAGCTACAGTTAACCCAGATAAGAAAATGAATTAATGTAACGGTTAAAATGAAACGGTTAAGAAATTTGAGGATAAAGATAATTCATGGTTGACATACAGGATATTTTTAAGGAACAGTCCAATATAAAACTCAGCTAGTAAAGATTATTCCCATAGAGATACTTTACCGAGGTAGAGAATCGAAGAATTGAATCTAACACCTAACAAGATGTCTACAGATCTATTCGGGACCACAACTACAGATGCAATTGGGTTATAAATTTTCTTTAATGCCTTACATCATTTGAGGTTATTTTTACTTTAAAAAATGTGTATATAAAAATTATTACTGCAGTTACACCATTAAATAATACAACTTGATGCAACGTAATACCTAAATGGCGTTATATTCCCCAAGTCTAAACATGGACGCATCCCAGCTGTACTGTGACAATCATTTTACAACTACAAGCACACGAATAGTTTCTGTAAAGGATAATTTAGTGTGTACTTACAGCGGTGTAATCCGCAGCAATAAAAGCTTGTTCTGCTCCAATGAACATAGTAATTGGAAGAATTAATATTTGATAGGGATTTGCCAATTGTTTCAAGGTAACGGCTAGAAGTTTTAATCCTGATAAACCATGGCCGCTTCCAACTCTTCCTTTATTGTATCTGACACAATGAAATAAATGCATCGTTATAGATGATTAAACCTACTTAGTTTTACATACAAGGTGTTTCCGTGACTATGTTTCAACATTTTAGGGCAAATAGAAGAGGTCACTTGTGGTAGTTTTTGCCAATAAATTAATGGTCGAAAATGCATCCCCTCGGAGTTATAGGCTGAAGAAGAGAAAATAAATTTGCACTTTTTACCTTAAATTAAATCCCATACAAGCAATGAAAAATGAGGTGTGTCCAAAATTACGTGCGTTGCGTGGTAACACGTCATTCAAAAAGTTTGGCACTAAGTTTGAGAATTAAAACCCATCTAAATAATTAACTTAGTGATAAAGTTTAACCATACATTATTATTCAGGGAAAACTACACGTGGACTACGTGGACATGTTACTGATTTATGGAGAAACTCGATGTAATGGTGAAGCCGCTCGTCGATTGTATGAAGAATGTTTCCCTGAAAGGCACATTCCAGCTCACACCATGTGCGAAAAGGTTAATCGGCGTCTAGAAACTGGTTCACTGAAAGTACAAAAAGCAGTAATAAACACAGAGAACTTTGCAAACTCAAAATTTTGGGGAAGAAGTGCTTTAACGTTTCGATGATGACCCATCTACAAGTACCTACGAAGCTGTTGCACGGACTATGGGCATTAATCATTTAGGTGTGTGAAAAGTATTTAAAAAATACAAGTACTGGGTCCAGCTGACTTTGCGCCTCGTGGTTTTGGCACGGTGGGGCACTATCTCATTTTTCAGTAGCCGTACGAGAATACGTATCTGAAACTCTTGAAGAACGTTGGATTGGACGTGGAGGTCCAATCGCATGACCTGCTCGATCACCAAATGGACTTTAGAATTTTTCTTGTGGGGACACATGAGGAGCCAAATTTACGAGACTCCAGTAGAGTCCGAGGAAGATCTGGTGGCCAGATATGTCGCTGAATCTGAACAAGTCCAGACAATGCAAGTCGTCTTCGAAAGACCAACATAAACAACCTATTGCGTTGTTCACTTGTATCGAATGTTAGGGCCGCAAATTTGAGCAGCTTCGGTAGAACTTGTCGTTTTTTTTTTTAATGGGTGTTAGAAGTACTAAGTTTTCTCGTTTCTCGCATTTAATAACATTTAAAATGAAACTGACTTTTTCGCTTCTCGGGCCTGTACCTTAAAGGGGATGCATTTCCGGCCATTGGTTTACTATAAATAAATGTTACAAATAACCTTCTTTATATACCCTAAATCGTTGAAACATAGTCACGGAAACGCACTGTATATTAGTCCGCGTTCACAATGAACGTAGTAGATAGTAGATAGTGGTTAGTAGCTAAAATTGAAATACATAGAATCAAATGCAAGTGTTTACAATGAACGTAATATTTTAATGTTTCAAATTAATTAGTTTTTCTGACACTGGCAGTTTTAACGAGTTGCAAGTCAGAATAGCAATTTTTAATTTAAAGATTTGAAGATTCACTGTGTTTACTACCACGGAATGCGCTTAGTTCCTAAATTTATTAATATATCGTACACATTTAATTATAATAAGGACTAGTTTTTTTTTACGCTTAAACCTTAAATACGCTCTTTGAGCTGGAATATCTAGTCGTTGGTTAAATTGTTTTGCTGTAAGTATTTTATTTTGCCATAACATAATTATACAACCAACCTTAATAAATGGATATTATTATGTAAATGTAATTTGGTAGAAATTATTTTTGTTATTGAGCAAACGAAAACCAAGTATGAACAATGAAATTGTAGAGGAAAAAAAAAACTTTGTTGGGTTAGGCCCATAAATCTTGATAGAGAAAAAAAAGGTGAATTCAGAAGGTTGGTGTTGGAAGTTAAAATGCATGATGCGGAATGGTTTTTTGAATATACGAGAATGACTGCAGTTTCATTTGATTCACTGCTAGATTAAGTAGGACATCGCCTGAAAAAAATTAGCATACGCAAAACACTCGTTAATGGCATGTTGCACTGAAAACGATTTCTTCTTTTAAATTCCCTAGAACTTATTAAAATTTCCGTTTCACTGTAAATATCACAGTTAGGTCACATATACTGGTGAACGATTATTAAAATAACCATGTTGAACGATGTTTAATACTACTTATTACCGTTACAACCCTCCACAAATCATCATGTAGAAATAAATACGTAGAATACAAGAAGTGTCAATTTGATAAACAACCTTCCGCGTTAAAATTGAGGTTATGTGGTATTGTTACCGTCGCGCGCTTATTGGCAAGCCACGCCCTCGCGCGCTGGTTTTGACCAATAAGCGTCCGCCGCGCTCTCCCCAACTCTGTATAAAAGAAGAACCCAAACGCACAGCAGCCAGATGCTCTTAGCTCTCTGAATTACTTGTTTCATTTAATCAGTGATAAGAAAGTCTCGAGGCGCGCATTACAGAGGAGGCAGATCAAGACTGTAATGCGTAGTCCTCTCCCAGTGTTAAACCATGCTTGACGCAGTTCAACTTCGACACGAACCCGGTGTCACTATGCTACAAACAAGTCGGTTGTTACCCGTATCCAAATTAACATTGTAATGTTCATATGACAACACACACCAATAAAATATCATACAAATGTGATGTCTGTCAGCCCGTGTGACACGGTATAAATTTCTATATAGAAATCTGTACCAAATACTATACAGAAAATCTTATATCGTGTCATACAGGTTTTTCGTACAAAATTCTGTATAGTTTCTTGCACAGAAAATACTACACGACTTGGCCGATTTCCATGTAAGTTTTGAGACAGAAACGGTGTGCTACAGATGCGCATTCAGTTCGTGAATAATAGCGGCTAACAGCTGATTTTGAACATCTGCAGCTAAAGGAAATATAAGCAATAGAAATTCCTGTTAACAGTTAATTCTTGGTAATCCGAAGCAGGATGTTGTTATTGTTTAAAATGGCAATTGCAAGGGATAAATACCTTGTTTTAGAGGGAGTGCATATAGGCCCAAACAGAATGCGAGTTTCGGGTTGTAGACTGAAACTGATATTTATGACTCGTTGCAAACACAATGCGAGTTTTTCAAAACTTAAAACTCGTCTTGACATTTGACACTAAAATGGAGTTACAGTCATTTTAGATTATTTCTTATGTGTTGGTTACTACTACTACAGTGTTATTTTCAATTAAATTTTAATGGGGGAGGGTCCACATCAGTAACTAGATTACATCCAAATGTAATATACATATATGTTTTTTGTTTGCAAATAAGTTAAATAATTTTAACAGTACTTGTAAGAGGACTGTATCTAACTAAACCACAGTATAGAGAGTAAAAGATCATGTAAAATAAGACAATATGCTGTTGTATTGGCTGGTATATTTAGACCGGTTTCAAATTCGACTCGTATATCAACGGTTTAAGCAAAAAGACAAAGACATGATCCAACAATCCCTCGATTAATTCATGTTTTTCTGGTTGACATTTCAAAGAACTAGTTACTGGTGACACACATAACAGACCGCGCCTATAGTCATACATTTGAAAAACCTTTTCGGCAAATCCCCACCCTTCAAAGTCTCGGACATTTCAAAGACTTCTCACCCCTACATCGAAAGGGGGTGGTTGCCGAAGGAGTCTTTGAAATGTTTGCTGGGGGTGGGGTAGTTTTTCAACAGAGGGGTTGCCGAAGAAGTCGGTGGTCGTAGTGGTTGCTGAAGGAGTCTTTGAAATGTCCACCACCCCCGGACGACTTCTTCGGCAACCCCAAAAACCACACCCTCAAACATTTCAAAGACTCCTTCAGCAACCACTATCTGGTCATTGTCGACGACCTTGAAAGACTTCTTCGGCAACCCCAAAAACCACACCCTCAAACATTTCAAAGACTCCTTCAGCAACCACCCTCTGGTCATTGTCGACGATCTTGAAAGACTTCTTCGGCAACACCCTGTGGTCATTGTCGACGACCTTGAAAGACTTCTTCGTGACTTTTAAACATCGATCATAGTAAGCTCCGGATGGACATGCCATAGAACTGTCGCAGGAACCGTAGTATACCACTACTCTTATCCTCTTCTGCCGCATTCTCATTCGAGCTATATGCCACTACCACCCCTATCAATTCTTTCTTTGTAATCTGTACTTCTACCATCAATACTCAAAACCCAAAACTCGCATTCTGTTTGGGCCTTATCTGTGTTTATACTGTTTAGGCACATGTGCATGGGTAGTAAATTGTACAGGGTGGTCCATATTCGATGGGATTGCATGGGTATCTCGGTTAATATTTAAGATAGAGAAACGGTCAAATTACCAAAAATGTGCAGATTTTTGAGACAAACTCAGAACCGTTTTCAAAAATATTCTATAATTTTCGGTTTTCGAGTTATTGAATATAAAGTGTTTTTTTGTCAAATTAATAATGTGTCATATCTCGGTTATTGTTTTAAATATCAAAAATATTTATGAAGATTATTTTAAGATATTTTTATGCTTAATTTGATGATACTAAAAAAAATTTTTTTACGCTCACCGTTTAAAAGTTATGACACAAACTTACCTTTTTTAAATGGGAGCAATAGTTGGCTATGGCCTATTTAAATTCCTTATTTTTTTCTCATTCCAAATATATAAGGGTTGATGTATTTATTTTCAATCATACGCAAGTTACAAAGGTTTTTCAATTTTTTTAAAGATGAAAAACAAAAAGTAGGCTGTGGAAACAAACAAGAAAAACAAGAAAAACAAGAAAAACAGAAAATGATTGAATATATTTGACAACTGTTCTGAGTTCATCTAAAAAAAGTGCACATTTTTGGTCATTTAACCGTTTCTCTATCTTGAGTATTTAGCAGGATACCCATGCAATCCCATCGAATTTGGACCACCCTGTACATAAAATATGTCTCCGTGTCACACACAGTTTCAAACGTTTGAAATTCTGTATTGAAATCTGTACAAGAAAAACAATACAAGATATTCTGTATTGTTTTCTGTACAGAAATTTATACCGTGTCACAAGGGCTAGAAATGTTTTAATCAAAATTGTCATTTAAAAGTTAATATAAGAACACACACTGGTGAATTCGTTACAGACTTTTTACGTATTACGCACTAACCACTATCTACTATGTTCATTGTGAACGTGGACTTAACACTTAAGCCGCGTGTAGATCAAGAGCAAAATGCAGTGATCATTGTTTATTGATTTAATAATTTGATATTCGATAAATAAGTGTTAAAATAAAGTATGTGAAATCATCGTTGCTTTATTCTGATTGCAGCTAACGTAATTTTCTGGTAAAATATGTTCTTTAGTCACTTTCTCACCTGTCTAAAGAATCTACTCCCAGATATACCGTAAGACAAGCAGCAACCATACACGCTAGATAAATTCCTGCAATGAGATTAATTTTATGGGCTGGTGGTTGTTCCAGATTTGGGTTAGCAGCCACAGCAACTCCAGGACAAAATTTTGACCCACATATACTTTTGATGTGATCTATTTGTAGTGCCGAGTCGGTCAAAGTTAAATTAGCATCTAGAGTTGAATTAGCGAAAACTTCTGCTAGATCGGTTGAACCAGTTGACAGTACTAAAAATATATTACAAGTTGAATCATGAACCAATAATAAATGGTTAAATGGTTGCGGAATAACAATGTAAATCAACTATTTTAATACTTTTACTTTAAAACATTAAAAAAAGTATGACAACATACCGATGTAGCTTGTACTTAAAACTTTTTATTTGTGGAAAATAAAATTTTGATTTTAAGTCTGGTTTATAAAAGTACATCGAAGCTTAGGATCCTAGAAAGCAATCACAGCTGTCAATTTCCGCTTATGCTAGACTTTGTAAATTATTTGTTTTTAGTTTTCTGCTATATCTCTTCCAAAAATCGATTTTTCTGTCGCATCAAGTGTGAAAGAGACATGCTCTGGTACCTGCGAAGCTGTGCGTATTAATGGCACAACCGATAGTTTTTCCCGAGTAGTTATTTATAAAATTAGCATTCTCATAAAGTGCTAAGTTTCGTTTAAGGACGGAAGATTAATTGTGCAACTTAAAATTGAAGATACAGCTTTGGATTAATCGAAACCTTTGTTATATAAGCGATTTTAATTATTTGCAGTTGACTATGAAATAGTGTATTTTACCTGCAGAACTGATAAGATTTCCCCAAACTTGCGAGAACTGATAGAACATGAAAAATACTCCAAAAAACCTCGTGACGATAATATCGGATGATATTCCAGAAATTTGGGAGTAAGCTTCAGAAACAACCGTTAAATAAGTACATTTGGCACACCACAGTGGACCTCCGCCAAAACCCACCAGTAAACCAGATGGTATCATGGTATAGAAACGGGGGTAAAATTGAGCCCCGATAAAAGGCATGTACGCTATAAAAGATAATGCTATCGCCCATTTGCAACCTAACCATCTGAAACAAATAACTATAGGTAGTAATATAAACGAGTAACAGCAAAATATAAATTTGTAACATAAAAAAAATAGTTATACTTTGTCCTACACCTATTTTTATTACATTGACATGTACTTTTAAAATTCCACATCATTCTCTACAGTTTTAACTAATTGTAAATATAGGAGTGGTCGACAAGATCCCAAGTTACACACACATTTATTTTTCAACGCCACCGTTTATGCGATACATTTTTCTAAACTTTCAACCAATTTATATTTCGTTCACGTGGAAACTCTCTGATGTTGGGTATCTGATTAACCTTTTCACACATACTTTGACTTTAAGAAAAACCAGGAGCCAAATTTGAGCTAAACGAGGTTTGTAAAACCAACATCAATTTTAGTTAGGTTCGTCGTGGTTTTCATCTCTTCCATCCCTGACGATAGTATCTTCCCTTAATGTGCAGAAAAACGACGTTTACGGCTTTAATGACAGACGTTTCTGCGTTTCTCTTTGCTAAATTCTGTGATTTTTTTTCGTTTGAAAGCATCAACTTGAGCTAGATTATCCTCATGCGTCATTAAAATTAGTCGCTCAAGGTCGATATTTGTTGAAAATTTCAAAATGCCAATTTACGGGGAAAAACGCGTTATTTCAGATAACGTGTTTTAAGGGGTTGGCCCTTCAAAGAAGGTAGACACCAATAAGGGACGATGAAAGATTGATCAGGCAATCTTTTCTTTATCATTTAAAACCAAGAAATAAAGCACGCGTCTGAGAAATCGTCTGTCAATCACTACGGTACTTGTTAATACAAACATCTTAACAAAATAATGTTCAAGGCACTAGTCACGCTGTTAAATTTCTATCTCGTCTCTTGAATAAAGTAGATTATAAACAGAAGATAGTGACAATCTTAGAGCAACTATTGGAAATAAAAGAAATCGATTTCGTAAATAACACCATTACAGATTATGTATGGAAGGTTGTACATCTATAACATGCTCCAAACGTCTTCATCTCACTGGAAGTTAACAAGCTCCTCGACCCAAAACGCGCGGCAGAGTAAATCGTTTATGCTTGCTACGGCAAGGCAATACGGTTAATAAACACGCTTCTTTTTATCGTAACTAAACAAAATAAAAATAAAATTGGAAAACGGATGCAATGACTTGCACTCACTTGCGATTGGTCAGATATTAGTAAAAAACAAAGCAGTACCGTGTCGATTTTTGTTTATTTCCGAAGCCATCTTAAAGGGATGTTTTCAAACGACAGAAGATATAGGAAACTATAAAGATTGTCTTAAACATAATTCCCATGTGCCTGTAATATGTGCTTCCAAAAACAGAAAATGCATTGGCAATTAATTTTGCATAGTTGTTCACAGTGGCGTAACTATAGGGGTAGCCGGGGTTGCGACATTTCAAATATTAGCTAGCTGATCCAATTTTTTTTTGTCCCAAATTTACAAGTTTATCCAGTTTTTCAGATGTTTGTACAGCTTTTATAATTTTCATTACAATACCTGTAACGACAACTACTGCCGAAAGATCATTTTCCAAATTAAAACATTAAAAACTAAGAAATATGATGCGATTCAGCGAGTAACAGCGATTAAGTAGTCTCTATTAAGCATAGAAAATAAAATAGCTAAGCAAATAAACTTCAACAAAATTATAGATAGGTATATTTGCAACTACTAAATCTAGAAAGAAAAATTTATAAATTAAAAAAGTTACTTTAAGTGTTTTTTTTTCTTGCACGTCTTATGTAATTAAAATGTTATATGTAGGTACCCAGGGCCTCCTAGAGGTAAAAGGGGGCCCTGGGAAGTTAAAATTTGGGGCCCTTGTGAATGAAAAAATTTAGTTTTTAATGATGGGAGTTTATTTGTAGTTTTTGATGTTAAAACATATTTTGCTGTTCATTTGAAGTTTGCCGTTACAATGCATATTAAACAAAAAATAATAATTATGGGGGTCCCTCAGACTGGAGTCCCGGGGATGCAGCCCCCCTTTAGTTGGTCGTGTAGGTACCTGTATACAATATACATACATATATTTCAGTTTTACTTTTTTATGTAAATGTGTGATAATTTAAAAAAATAATACTAATAATAATAATATTAGGCGCTAGTAAACATTTTGCAACCCGGCGGGTTGATTTCTAGTTACGCCACTGGTTGTTCATGGAAACTACTTCAATGGGGACCATTTTGGTTTAGAGAAATTGTCAACTAAACATTTTATGATGTCGATCCATGTAATATTTGATAGGCTCTTGTATGCATTACGATTGTATAGTTTACATGTAAACAACTCGCTTTGAAAAGTATGATAAACGTACATGAACTCTTTTATCAGTCAATCAAAAGTACGTAATTTTGCTTGTAGCGTTACTGATTATATTAACGTTGCGTTGAAACTCAGTTTTAAAATAAAAAAAGTATATTACTCCCTCCGTTCCAAAACAAGTATCCAATTAGAATATTTTTATTAGATTAGGGTAAGAAGAGAGTAAATTCTTAAATGTGCTAATGCAAATAGAGCCCTTCATCTTTTCAATTTCTTGTAATTTAGCCATTAAAAATGGAAGTTTGACTCAAATTATTTAAAAGCATGCAAAAGTTGTCAACTACTAAAAGATAAGTAGTTTTTTTATTGTCAAGAATAAAGATAATTACTTTTTTCAGTGTTAAATCTGTTCTTAAAAAATGGGTGAAAATAAGAAAACAACGATAAAGTCGGAATCTGCAGTAATGTAGTTTATTGTAGTTTATCTTATGTTCAAATATTTGTAATGTTTATCACAACAACAAATTACAAAACCTTCGTAACTTGTACCAAATGAGTTTTAAAAGGTTTTACACCTTGTTTTGTTTTTGTTTTCACAACCTACTATAATTTTGTAAAAAAAAAAAAACTAAAAAACCTCCGTAACTTGCGTATTATTGAAAATAAATACATCAACCCTTATATATTTGGAATGACAAAAAAATAAGGAATTTAAATAAGTCATAGCCAACTATGGGTTCCATTTACAAAAACACAACTTTATGTCACAACTCGAATTTCGTTTTATTTTTTTTTTAAAATTGACTACGCCACTGCATTTCTATTAAAAAAGTGTCTGTAGAACGTCAAAATTATTTTTCTTTATTTTCATAAACAAGCGAGATATAGGAGTAAAACGAAAAGTCGAAAAATCGAATTATCGGCGATAACTCGAAAACAAAAGACGATAACCAATTTTAGTTTTCACCATTAACTTTTTCTCGAAAAAAGAGATCGAGGATGCGCGGTCCGTTTTTTGATACCTCTTATAGTTACCGAGAGATTCCCTATGAAAACATCGAAATTTGCCCACCCTGTACTTCCAGATTTCACATTTCAGATATGTGTTTCTTGGTGTCTTAACAGTTGAGGATCAAACACTACTACATGCTTTGAAGCCAACATGTAAACAGTTGTTTTTCTTTAATCCTCAATCAATTAAAATGCAGTTTAAGTTTCAAAAAAGTTTTATTTAAAACGAATCGATAGAGTAGAGTAGAGTAGCAGAAATCGTAGATGCATGTATGTGTAACACATATTTTTTCCTCAGAGTATTTTAATGTCAGAAGTTGATATTTTAGAATATTAACTAAGAAAATGTATATGGATTTAATCACCACTTATTATGACCTAATTAAGCATGATTTTATGTTTTAATAAACAGGCGTAAAATTCTAAAGCCACAAATGATACATAAATTATATAACATCATAACACCATAATATAATACAATGATTTGTAGCATCTAATTACCACAAACGTAGAATGGACTTTACTTTGAAAAGTAATTTAGCGCATGGTGCGCCAGCCAACTAGTTTAAAATCACAATTGCTTTGATACCTACTTCAACACAATCACTGGCAAGAAGATGTTAGATACAATAAGAGATCCGTATATCGCAGCAAGTGTGAACGTTCCAAGGGCTTCGTCGGCATTGATTGAACTTTGCAGATTCGATGCTCCCCAAAATGCAGTAAAATGAATCATAAACGCAAAACCTATCACAAGAACATTTTTCCAAATTCTCCATTTCTCGCTTGGCTTGAATCCATCATCTTCGTCAGTTTTTACTCGCTGGAAGCGACTGTTCATGACCTCACTGAAAATAAAAATGTATATTTTTTTATCTATCAAACAGTTACATTAAATAAACACATGAAGTACTATACAACTTTTTTTTTTAAATTAAACATAATATAATGCTGAATGTACTGTGTTGTTTTATAACATTTTTAATGTTCGACTGTTTTTGGTGGTCATAGTTCTCATAATACCATCAACTACATTGCAGACTGAATTCTGTAGTTTCTTCAAAACGAGGTTTCTGTATGTCCGTTATTTTTTAAATTTTAAAGCCACCTCATATGCCGTACACATCCTGTAGTTAGTTAAAATATTTTGTTAAATCATATTACTTAGTTAGCAGACAATCTGACTAAAGTAAAAAGATTAAATATTTAAAAATACACAATACGGGGTTTTAATTATTTGTTAAATTTGGTTAGATGTGGTAACGAATTCCTTAGATTTTAAAGTTTACGTGGATTAAAGTAGTAATAAGAAAATTTATAAACGTTTAATGTATTCGTCTACATTGGTCAATAATCCAGATTTCACAATATACGAGTACTATATGGATATTAGAAGCATTAAAAACAAATTAGAGGAAGTGGAAACTTTTCTCAAACTAAATAATTCAAATATTTTAGTTTTAAGCGAAACTTTGCTCTACAAATCCGAAACCAAGTACTTCAATACAAATGGTTACAATTCGGTCCATAGATGCAGAATTGGTAGAGATGTGGAAGTGTCAGTCATTGTATATCAGAGAGGATTTGGAATATACAGAAACAAACACCCCAAGAAAACTGCTATACACCTAAAAATTCTAAAAATAGATGAAAACGGGGTCTATAAACCAAAAGGAGCCTCTGTACGTTCCTTCATTGACGACCTGGAAACTTTTTTCCTACTTTAAAAACAGTTGTATGATGATTGGGGCCTTCAAAAATCTACTAGGAAACTCACAAACGGTAAAAAGTTAAAAATCTCAGCACATTAAGTGGATATCAAATAAAAAAACACTATCAATGAAGATTTTAAAAAACCAAATATAACTTCTATAAAAAAACAGAACAGAACCATCCAAAACTTAGAAGGACAGTTAAAGTGTTTCCGGTACTGGAAAGTGCTTTATTTATTTATTGTTTTATATGTATTTTTATCTTCAACAATGGTTGTTTATTTCTGTTAATTCCTCTTTTCTTTAAAAATTTAACAATGTATTATTCCTTATTTGTACATATATTATACTATTCATCAGTAAACAAAAAAATTAAATTGTCTGGCGATTTTTTCTGTTTTGTAACAACTTCGGTACCAGCGCAAGCTGCTTTGAAGTCGATAATTATAGTTTTTTTTAGATATACCTAATGTAAATTTAAAAAATAATTTAAAATTCAGTTACTAACAGGACATGTACCATTTAATTTTATTACCTAAGTAAGTACAGTGAAATCTCCCTTAACGGACACCTCCGATAAGCGGCCACCTCTCTTAACCGGACGGTTTTACGGGAACCGAAATTTTTATATTGATACTTCTAATAAATATTACTCTATTAGGCGGACTCTCCTTTAAACGGACACGGACACTAAGTTTGCCTCCCTTTTATGATAAAAATCTCTCTTGTACGGACGCAAGTAAAGGCATGCGTGTAGCGTACACAATACTATTTTCTTACGAACACGCCCCAAAAGCGTACAGTTGGTAACCCTACCTCCAGCTGGCAGTTCTTATTACGTTGGCATTAGTTTGTTAGCTAATAAAGTAGAGTTTTTTCTCTTTTGTCAGATTATATAGTGTGTGTAGTAAGAATGGCGCCAAAGAGACGCATGTTGACGTTAAGAGAAAAGTTAGAAGTGATTGAAATTTATGATAAAGAAAAACTCAGTGTCCGTAACTTAGCGACTCGATTTGATATTGGTAAAACTCAAGCAAGTGAAATTATAAAACATAGAGAAAAATTGCAGAACAGAGTTATTTCAAATATTAATCCAGAACAAAAAAGAGGCTTTTTTAAAGCTGAGGGCCTTAATATTGACAGGCTGACTTACGAATGGTTCGCCAAAGCCCGAAATAAGAACATTCCTTTATCGGGACCTATAATTAGATCAAAAGCTAAGGAAATTGGAGAACGTTTAGGCTACGAGAATTTCAGTGCTTCTTCTGGGTGGCTTGAAAAATTTAGAATTCGTCACAACATTACTTTTAGATCAATTTCGGGTGAGGCTGCAAGTGTCGATCCGGCAGATGTTGCAAGTTTTAAAGATAATCTTCCAGTCGTATTAAAAAAATATGAAGCAAGAGACATTTACAATGCCGACGAAACTGGCCTTTTCTTTCGTGCATTGCCAGATAAAACGTTCGCTTTAAAAGGTGAAAAATGTGTAGGTGGAAAAATGGCCAAAGAACGACTTATTATATAGTATATATTTATTTATTTATAATACCTAAATACATGGATTATGAAACAAAACAAAAATCAGATTATTAAATATCATAATAAGCAGTAAACAACTGTCTCGACATAGCACAAGCTGTGTGGATCAATGGCGTTAACTATAAAATTATTTTGCTTATCATCGCAGATTATCTTAAAGCAATACTCGGCTCTTTTCTAGACTATCAACTATTCGAGTTTAAAATTGACGCTCCAATATAACCAGTTAAAAGTATCCAAGCGGGGTGTCTACAGGAAATTGTTCTGGGACCTATTTTATTCAATATTTATACGCATACTATCCCTCAGACACAAGCAGACCAGGCGCTCTTCGCAAACGATACTGCATTAATTACTCAAAACGACGACTTGCACACAGCTTCAGTTGGCAGTCAACATTATTGTAAAATGGCTACAACAGTGGAACTTAACTATTAACTACGCAAAACGCGCTGCCAAAATAAATACATTAGAAAGAGTCAACGATCCTCGGGAAATCACAATCAACAACGATGCTATACAGTATGTCCGAAACTGTTAAAATATCTAGGAGTAACTTGGAAACTCGTTTAACCTGGAAGCCCCACATTGCACTAAAGCTAAACCAAGATTATATGCGATTGGACCAACTGTTTCCCCTCCTCAACAGATACTTGCGTTAAAAACAAGATGCACACTTTAATAGTTCAAAGCTCTTATTAGACCATTGGTCATAAACGCTTGTATAGTGTGTATAAATGATACCAAATCCGATTTAATATACAGGGTGTTTCATAATTGAATGCTGATCCTTAAGGGTATTATTCCTTGGATGATTTTAAGAAAAAATCATATCAATGTAGTTTCGCAACCACCGTATTTTTGAGATACAGGGTGTTAAAAGTTGAAAAAAATATCGTTTTGTTCGTAATATCTTTGATACCGCTTTAGGTATTTTTTTGAATTTTAGTAGGTACTCACTAGGCATAAAACACATTTTTTCAGAAAAAAAAGTTCTATTTTTACCAATGGCGTCCTTGAATATTTTTAATGAAAAATGATACTCGTTTTTTTTTTTTCAAAATAAATGTAATTTTTATAATTTTGTTCATCTCTTAGTAAAAATGGCCTCTTGGCTTTTTTTTGTCCGACGAACAGTTTTCGAGTAAAAAAATAAAAGGCTATTACTCTTGAAGAGTAAAAGAGTACATATCTAGTTGTAGTAGGCCAGAAACAGAATTTGTTTATTTTATAAGCTCATTGTCAGATCTTTACTTATTTACCATGGTAAATTTCACAAATGCCGAGTAAGCAGACATGCATTACATATATGGGCTTGCTGACGGGAACGCATTCCAAGCCAGGCGATTATATCAAGAGCGCCTTCCAAACAGAATTTTACCGGATTCACGAACGTTATCAAGCACTCACAAAAGGTTGTCTGGAAGTGGAACTTTTAAATCAAACAATTACTTAAAAGGGACACACCAGACTGCAAGAACACCAGAAATTGAGGTAGCTATTTTAAATTCTGTCGATGAAAATCCAGAAATAAGTACAAAAAAAGTTGCAAAAAATTTAAACATCTCCCACATTCTGGTCTGGAGGATTCTTCGTGAATATTTATTATACCCCTATCACATTCAACAGGTTCAATTCCTACTTCCTCGGGACTTCCTATTACGTTTGAATTTTTGGCAGTGGTTTTTCCAAAAAGTTATCGAAAATCCCTTATTTGAAACTGAAGTTTTGTTCACTGACGAGGCAAATTTTTCCAAAAACGCTATAAAAAAATTTCAAAACAATCATTTTTGGGCCCAAGAAAAACCGCATGCGATCACAGAATCCCATCACCAGGAGCAGTTCTCAGTAAATGTGTGGGCTGGAATTGTTGGAGATTATTTAATTGGGCCCTTTTTTTGCCAAAAAGATTGAATGGACATAATTATCGCTGGTTTCTCGAAAAGAATTTACCAATCTTGTTGGAAGATATCCCCGTCTTAATAAGGAATCGAATGTGGTTCATGCACGACGGTGCACCTGCGCATTTTAGTGCTGAGGCACGCGCTTATTTGGAGCAAAGGTATAATCATCGCTGGATAGGTCGTGGAGGAACCCAGTTATGGCCACCTAGATCCCCAGATCTAAACAGTCTGGATTATTTCTTATGGGGACATCTTAAGGCGTTGGTGTACAGGGTGGTCCAAATTCGATGGGATTGCATGGGTATCTTGCTTAATAGGCAAGATAGAGAAACGGTTAAATTATCAAAAATGAGCACTTTCTTGAGATGAACTCTGTACAGTTGTCAAATATATTCTATAATTTTCTGTTTTCCTTGATTTTTTTGTGTTTCCACAGCCTACTTTTTGTTTTTCATCTTTAAAAAAATTGAAAAACTTTTGTAACTTGCGTCTTATTGAAAATAAATACATTAACCCTTATATATTTGAAATGAGAAAAAAATAAGGAATTTAAATAGGCTTATAGCCAACTATAGCTTCTATTTAAAAAAAGGTAAGTTTGTGTTACTTTTTAACGGCAAGCGTTTTTTTTTTTTTAGTGTAATCAAACGTAACAAAAATATCTAACAATATTGTTAATAAACTTTTTTGATATTTACAACAATAACGGAGATATGACACATTATTAATATGACAAAAAAACAGTTTTTCTCTAATATCTCAAAAACCGGATATAATAAATAATTTTTGAAAACGGTTCTGAGTATGTTCCAAAGCACCCCAATTTATATCGAAGATGAGTTGAGAAACCGCATAATAGTTTTCCTGCGAAACCATAAGAAATACTGCACGAATTTTTCAGAGTTCGTGAGTCAATAAGAAGGAGGGTTGAAGCATGCATACTTGCAGATGGTTGACATTATCAACAGCTAATCTTATTGCATTATTTTTTTCTTCACAACAATTATTGTTCGTTTTTTAAAAATGATGGTAATTTATGTGTTTTTTGAAATTCCACTTTAGTTTTATTTTTTAATAATCAAGTAAATACATTCAAGGACATGTTAGTACATACCCCATTGGTAAAAAATTGAACAATTTTTTTTCTGAGAAAATGTGTTTTTATTCCTAGTTAGTACCTAAGTACAATTCAAAAAAATATCTAAAGCATATTACTAAAAAACCGATACGTGTAACACCCTGTATCCCAAAAATACGGCGGTTGCGGACCTACATTGATATGAACTTTTTTTCTTAATATCATCCAAGGAATAAATACCCTTAAGGATCAGCATTCAATTATGAAACACCCAGTACATCAGAACATTTACACAACGTTTATTACAAAAGATAAAATATATTTTGTAATTATTGTTGAATCAAAAATGATAATTGTCAAGGATAGTTGTTTTATTAAAAACTGCAATTTGAGCATACAATTCTTATTACGTAATTTCTCGTTTTTTTAAACAACCGAAGTTTACTAAAATTATATAATTACTTAATAAGCAGATGCAATTTTACAAGTAGATCAACTGCCGGTAGCTATCAATAACACGTGTAATTCAAACATTTACACAATATGTTTTACATAATTAATAAGGTTTGGATGGCCTTCACTGATTGTGAGTTAAAGCAGTAACATTTTTTAAATTCTTAGCATTAGGTGATGTGTAAAAATACTCAAGTCCACGAATTTGTCATAAAGTAATAGGACCGGTATGGTAATTAATAATTTGTTTGTGTATTGCACATACACAAACTATCGTTTTCACTAATTTGGTAGAACAATGTTTGGGTCCAACAGTTTATTTATCGACGAAATTTAAAAATTTGTGCGCTTAAAATTATAATTAAGGTTACAACGAATATTGGTTATTAAATTTTTATTATGAAGCAGAGATAATAAATATACAAACAATTAAGGGTAAGATTTTGCAAATGTGCTGGATGCAAAATGTGACCAAATTGCATGGTTCGTTGAGGCAGTGATCAAACGCTGATATTTCATCCAACTGCGGGTTGATAATTAGTGTTTAATGCGATTATATTACACACATACAATATTACCAATTGTGTTAAGATTCGTACAAAGTTTTGAATATTAACCGACCATTCATATAAAATTTGCTCTTTAGACGTCTCCTTTCGGAGTTACACCCCCCAAAAGGGGAACGGTAAAATTAGGTTTTCATTTTATTTCTCAAATTGGGATAAATGTAGGAGACTGATATTTGGTAGATGTTTTATACTTATTTATTAAAAGGTTTCCCAATTTTTAATCATTTTCTACCTTCACAGGAGGCTGAAAAGTGTGACCCCTGTTGGTTTTATTATCAGAACTTTTTGGAGGGTTGAAATCTTGCAATTAAATTTTTTTTTAACGCTTGATTTATTTAGAAACCTCTTTTATTCTTTAGTTTTTCTGGTAAAACCTACCGTTTTTGAGTAAAAATAAAATAAGTAAACCTGCACCATAAAATATTCCAATATAAAACGATTCATTTTGATGGTTATCATGGTTGGTTTATGTTCATTTTGGGTAGAATTGACACGTGTAATTCATTTAGACGTTTACGCGGCGACAACGCTAAAGCGTGTAGCGCAACTGTTCCAGGAAGGGAAAAATAAAACGCAAAACAACAATGTAGCTAGATCCAAAGAAAACTTATACTGCTGAAAAGATCAAGAAGATCGCACCAGGATACAAAGGCAAGGCGGAGAATTTCAACCCAAAGAAAATTGGGCAGGAAAACATTCTCAAAAGCGCCGCCAAAACGTGGTCCTACAGCAGTTGGTGCCTGCTCCGACGCACTTAAGTAACAAGGTGACACCACAGCGTAATGAAACTATCACTTCCGAGGCCATCTTCGGAATCGACGTGAGTGTGGCCGAGATAGAACCCAGACAGACAAACTTTCTCTACTAATTTCTCGAGACTAGTTGATATCGCAGCTGAAATACAAGACGCGTATCGAGTCGATGAGAGACAATTGGATAGGATCGTTGCTAGGGAAGAGATCTCGTACTATGCAACAGCTATGTTACAGATCAAATTAATTGAAGTGAAATCCAAACAGGGTAACCGGGCGCTGACTAGTGCCGAAAAGGATATAAGAAAGGCAATTGCAGAACAGTCTTTTAACGTGCCTCAGCCTTTGTTCGCATATCTCCAAGAAATTGGAGTATACGTTGACAAAATGGGTAAGGAGACAATGCTAGAAGTACCAGCTTTGCCTTATTGTAGTCCAAAACTTCGGTGGCTACCATGCGGCGGTAATCACTGGGGAGAATCACAATTTATTTGAGGAAGTGCCATCGCTCGGCATTGCCGGCGATATGGTTATGGCTCTCGCATCTCAAGATGCTGAACCTATACTGTGACGGCTGCATTAGTAATATAAATAATTTTAAATAAAATCAATATTTTCAAGTTATGCACCTTCAATAATTGTTCTGGCTTCCAAAACTATCGTGGGAATTTTAAAATTAAAGAATATTTTTAAACTTAAGTTTGTTTAGTCTGTTTCTTATCAACTATTTCTTAAAAAACATTAGCTTAGCCATGGACGGGTTACGTTATTAAATACGTAAATAATACACTCAAAAATAAGGTCAGGGTGTTTGGGGTTGTTTCGTGGGCATATGGCCTGACTAATAGTAAATGACATCGTAAATTATCGGTACTTGGAGCGATGGTATGCTAGCTAGGTCGGCTAAAGAAAGTATGGAATGACTTGATGATTGAAATATTGTATGTGAACCACAAACTCAATGAACATTCCTAAGGGAACACCTGTTAGTTTATTAAAAGGGCCATGACCTCTTTCAGTGAATGTAATTTGTATCGTTTTTAATGACAATGTTTATTCTTGTAAAATATTAGCATAGATGTAATTTTATTATTATTTGATGTAACTTGAATGCAGTTTAACATATTTTAGCGTGTACAACTTTATTTAGGAATTTTGGTGGGGTGAAAACAGGAATCAGTTTTGGTTAGATAATCTAGTTTTGGAGGGGCACAGTCAGTAACAAACTAAAACATCCGGATTGCACCCCCTCTCTGTGCACACAACTAAATAACGAATTAACAAACGACTAAACTTTGTTTTACGCCTTTTTTATTCAATACTAGGATTGTAATTAGTTCAGAGCGACTAATAGGCGTAGTTTAGCTATTTTTCACCCCACGCTTCCAAAAACATGTATAAAAAGATGTGTATGTCAAAATAAAGGGGTTCAACACAGAACCACACGACACAATCATACACATTCCACCTGATATACAGAGCCAGCTTCTGCGGCGAGTTTTCGCTAGATTCTGAAGCTCCTGTTATCTTGTAACCCTTTGGGCCATTGCACGTGCAGTTTGGGCGAGTTTTCGCTACGAGAGCACACGGCTCAATTATTTTTATGGACTTTAGAGCGAGGTCTGCGGGCGAATTATCGCTTATCGATCGACCCCATAAAGTCTTCCTACCAACTCCAACAAAGAGGTCTGATGGGCGAGCTTTCGCTATTCGACAGACCTAGTTGGAGTTTAAACAGATACACGCATACACAAACACAATATTTACACCTACACCAACATTTAATTGTACAGATAAAACACATAATTTCGTACAGACACCAACATTCGATTGCACACACAATCACACGTAATTTCATACATACGCATCCACATACATACTCACGAATCTACGTTAAAACTCCAACTACAAAATATTGAACAAAATATGAATAATAAACACCGATCACAAAGTAAATGTTGTTTAATTTCGCCAACCACTACCTTACAGCTACTCTAGACCTGGAGCACTACGCTAAACGACGTGAAGGAGTCCTCCAGAGCATCCGACGACACGAGCCACATCAAAAGCAACAAAACCTTTAAGTAAATAACGACGTTGCATAAGCGCACGTCACAATACCTAATTTCCATATAGGAAAACCAGCCACTGTATGGACGAATAATCTAATCGGTAAGTTTAGTCCGATTGGAGTAAGGAGACCAGAAATTGGTCAGAGACTAAGCGGATACGGAATAACAGTAAACTCATTCGATGAGTACGTACCCGGAACACCTTGCGCTACTTGAAGTCGCTATCAGATATCATCGATAAATTCGAGACATTTAGAATTGAAAAAGTGATATGTACAAAATTTGTGTGAATTACTCAAAAATATTGATATTGAGAATGCGAGAAAAAAAAAAGAACTTGTCTAACAAAAAATAAAGCATATGTAGCGTTGAATATGCAGAAAATCTCATAATTAACCAATTAAATTTCGATGTACCTTTTTATAAACGATATGTGGATGACATAATTACAGCAGTCCCTATACAACACACACAAACCGTAGTAAATATCTTTAATGCTTTCCACCCACAACTACAGTTCACAATTGAAATTGAAAAAGACAGTAAAATAAATTTTTTAGATATGACTATAATACATTTAAAAACTGACCAAATAATTACAGAATGGTACACAAAGCCTACTTTTTCCAACAGACTTTTAAACTTTGAATCTACCCAACCTTTGGCTCACAAGAAAACGGTCATATATAATTTAACAAAACGGGCAATTCAACTTTCACATTCTACAACCAGACATAACCAAATAAATAAAATAAAGCACATATTAGCGCAAAATAATTACCCAACAAAATTAACAAACAATATTATCAAACATCAAACAAACAAATTTTATAACAACCGCAATAATAATAATGATACTATCGAAAAACCAGAAACAGATCAATTTGTTCCATTGCCATACATTGCCACTCTTTCAGAAAAATTAAACAACATATTAAAGCCATATAATTTAAAAATAGCACATAAAAATTCAAACAACTTGAAACAATTATTTACTAAATTAAAAAATCCAATAAAAGATAACAAACAAACATACTGTATATAAAATTCCATGCAAAAACTGTAAAGGTGTATATATTGGACAAACAAAACAATATTTAGAAAAAAGAATCCAAGCACATAAATACACAAAAAACTGCAGTACAGCCTTAAACAAACATTCAAAAACCTTAACACACACATTTAATTTTGACTAAGCAGTAATTTTACAAAAAGAAATAAAAGAAAAACCAAGACAAATCATAGAAATGATCGAAATACAACAACACAAACACAGTATCAATGATAAAACAGATATTCAAAAGTTAAGCTCCATATATAACAATTTAATCAAACCCAACCAAATTAGTTAACAATAAAATTCAACAAATCCAACCCTGTACAAATTATTTGGCAACTCATTAGCGACCTCTTCGCATCAATATTTTAAAGCTACAATAATACATCCGGTTCAGCTGACCATGTTTTTAATTTGTTAAATTGTGTTCGTCTTTTTATCCATCAAAATATCACATTTTAAATTACAAAAAAACACTGTAAAGTATGTAGAATTGTTTGTGCAAGAACTTAGGTAAATAACTTATGATATAGTCTTATATAATACTTAGTTTGTAGTAATATATTATATTTTAGCATGTACCATATTGATTAACATTAAAAACCCACTGGAAAAAGATGCAAATTTAGCATCGAAACGTCGTGGTAGTAAGAAGGGAAACAAGTATTTAATTTTCCACCTTTAAAACCCAATAAAATTTAAAGTTTATTATCAAGAAAAGGTAAAAATAAATCAAAACCAATACTATATATATACATATATATATATATAATTAGCTTTAACGTACGAAAAGTTAAAACTTATCTCTTGAAAAAAAAAAAGAAAAATTACCCAAACCCAAAATGAACATAACAAACCATGGTAACCACTAAAATAAATCATTTTATATTGGAATATTTTTATTGGTGCATGTTTACTTATTTAATTTTTTATTCAAAAGCGGTAGGTTTTACCAGAAAAATCAAAGAATAAAAGAAGTTTCTAAATAAACCAAATTTTCAAAAAAAAAAAAAAAATTTAATTGCAAAATTTCAACCCACCAATGGTTCTGATAAAAAACCAACAGGGGTCACACTTTTCAGCCTCAGCCAGGGGGTATAACTCCGAAAGGAGACGTCTAAGAAAAAAAAATTATATGAATGACCGCCTTTAATATTCGATAAGGAATCACCACCTGTTTTTTTTTTGCAATACTTAAGAACACTTTGTATAATTATAACTGATGGAAATTAATTTCGAGAGATTAGAAAAATTTCTGTTAATACTTTTTTTAGGTATTTTCAGATCTTATTGTTAATATCAAGCCTGGAGAGCCCTCTTACTTAATAACCTATGTCTGCTACAGTTAAAAGTAAAAATCAATTAAAAATTTCATCAAACAAAACGCCGTTTAATAATTTACCCAATTTAGAAGAGTTTGTCTTATATCTACTACCTCAATTAAATTGCCTTAATAGGCCCTGTACCTGTGTTTATATATACCATATGATTATGTTATTAAATTGATCATAAGGATCTGTAAACTAGAATACAAAAGGTCAGTCAGTTAAATGAGGTAAATGTACGTCTGGGGACAGCACAATTTATTCACGTTTCCGGAAAAGTTCACGGCTAATTAAAATGCGAGTACAATGAGTAATAGGCAGATTTCATACTATTGAAAGCAAAAACGAATATGGAAAAACCTGACGCAGTAGAACATCCATAGTTAAATAAATGTATTTTCATTATTCGTGCTTATATTGTTATTTTATTATCTCGTCCTGATCTCGAAAACATTTCATAATTAGTAAAATTATGTGGCCTTTCTATTATTTAATGTTTATAGTTGTATGCAACGTTAACTCAGCTTGCAGTAAAGACTTTCTAAAATATATGTATACATTAAAAAGTGATAATATTGGGTAGTGAAGTTCTTTAAAATTGCCGGACATTTCGATGTCCATTCCGAAACCTGGACAGGGACTTCCATTTCGGGACAATTCCAGTCAATCCGGGTCGGTTGGTAACCCTATACGCCACTGATTACTTTACAATCCTTTAATTTCAAATCGTTTATTACAAATGTCATTTTCATCTGACTCGTACTTGTTAATACCACATTACTGTTACGTTCTTTACATTTCCAATTTACTAGTCATCGTGTTATGGTTTAATACATCTGAAACTATATTCAAGTCTTTAATATAATTCGTATTTTATTTTCTGTCTTCTAATATACACAAAAAAAATTCTTTCTGTATCTTCATCAATAATGTTTACTTTTTTATAATTACTGTTCTTACCATTGATTAATATTTTATTAGCAACACATTGTACCTGGTAGACCTATCATACGTCTCGATTTGACCGGGACAATCCCGGTCGGTTTCGCATTTGTCTGTTTCTCTAAAAAAAATGCTTCTGAACTAAGGAGTTTAGAAAAACGCGTTTCATTGCCATTTTGTTGTGAAATGTCTTTAAGCGGGTGGATTTAAAAAAAATCGTCGTGTCTCGATTTGCCTTCACGAGAATATGGTAGGCCTAGTACTTGATCACTGTGATTAATCAAATATTCATCTTAACCCTTTCACTGCGGGAACCGTATTATTCCGCATAAAATTTTAGTGGCTCAGGTGCGGGAACCGGAATATTACGCGGGCGTGTTTTAAGCACTTTTTGAAACGACAGATCACTTCTGCCGTATTTTTTAGCATGCTATAGCATACTGTGCTTCATATTCTACTTATTAGCTCGATATATGTGTATGACACTTTTTAGCCGCAGACTGCGGGAACCGTAAAATTCCGCGCTACTGGATTTTTCAGAGCGCACGCCAAGTATTTTTACATGTTACTTGTTCATTGAACAAATATGTTTGCATTTCATAAAAGTATGCGTAAATACCTGAATTTTGGATGTGGTGACGAACAATATCTAAACTGGGTTAACTGTTGTAAAAGTTAATTAGGGTTAATCCACATAAACAGGGGCGGAAGTTTAAAATTAGAATCTGTTTGCATTTGTATCAAAGTATGTGAAAAACCTAAATATTTGGATGTGGGGACGAACAATATTAAGTTGAATTCTATAATCCAATTGGGTCAACTCCTGTAAAAGTTAATTAGGGTTTATCTACATAATCCAGGGCGGAGGGGTAATAGAAGAACGCTTTGCATGTTTATCAAAGTAAGCATAAATACTTGGATAGTTGTCAGTTAACCTAATAATTCCAACTACTGTGTGTTAAATTTATAATAATTCAACCTAATAATCAAGGCGTGTTTTAGTATTAAATTATTTTTTTTTACGTAAAACCTATACTCTGACTGCGGGAACCGTATTAATACGCAAGGTGCAGGGACCTGACTGCGGGAACCGTAATAAAACGCACTACCTGTCGAACGTCGCACAGCGGACACGACTTGCAGAAACGAGTGCCGCAGTGAAAGGGTTAAACAGGCCCAGGAACAGCAACGGAGTTTTTGCTGCAAGGTATTTATATGAAAACATGAAAACTTTTAGAAAAGTCTTGCAGTAATAAACTAATGAATGTTTTATTCTAGCAATGTACCAGTACCAGACGACAGAGCCGTTGCTCAATTAATATCCAATTTAGACGACCTGCAATTAATTATTGAGCTACGAGCAGCGATTGAAAATGAAGCGCATGGCGCTCTTGCAGAAACGTTCCAACAACACGTTTTTATGGGTTGCGTGGACATGAAACGTGTACTGTTTAGACACAATAATAAAGTTTTTTTGTGTGACAAAAAAACTTATGCAAGAAATGTTTTATCAGTCGCATTTATTCAATTTTGCGGAGTTCGCAGTTCTCAAATTACACGAGCCTTTGGCCATCAAAGACTTAGTTTTACTTGCTTTAGATTTGCCTGAAGCGGGATGGTCGCTTAAAGACGTTGAAAAACCTGAACTGGCTAACCAAATAACGAACCTATTAACAGAAAAAGGGCCAATGCTCTTGGATTATTTCTCCATGGAGGTCGACCAATATGCTAATTTCAATAGATTTCGTTCTCGTTTTTGGATAGCAGTAGTTGTGGCCTTGCTGGAACAGATCACTTTAAGTTTTGTTTTACATATAAAAATGAAAAAAATAAAAGAAGAGCAAAAGGGCAAGAAGATGAATCTTAAAGAGGCCACGGGCCAACAGTGGCGGGTTTGCTGCAAGGCATTTATATGAAAACATGAAAATGCTCTTGGATTATTTTTCCATGGAGGTCGACCAATATGCTAATTTCAATAGATTTCGTTCTCGTTTTTGGATAGCAGTAGTTGCAGCCTTGCTGGAACAGATCACTTAAAGTTTTGTTTTACAAATAAAGATGACAAAAATAAAAAAAAGGGAAAGCAAAAGAGCTAGAAGAAGAAGAATGTTAAACAGGCCCAGGAACAACATTGGAGATTTTGCTCCAAGGTATTTATATGAAAACATGAAAACTTTTAGAAAAGTCTTGCTGTAATAAACTAATGAATGCTTTATTTATTTACAGGTCGAAAGAATGTAGCAACGTACCAGTACCAGACGATAGAGCCGTTGCTAAATTAATATCCAACTTAGACGACCTGCAATTAATAATTGAGCTACGAGCAGAGATTGAAAATGATTCGCATGGCGCTCTTGCAGAAACATTCCATCAACACGTGTTTATGGGTTGCGTGGACATGAAACGTGTACTGTTTAGACACAATAATAAAGTTTTTTTGAGTGACACTAAAAAACTTATGCAAGAAATGTTTTATCAGTCGTGTTTATTCAATTTTGCGTAGTTCGCAGTTCTCAAATTACACGAGCCTTTGGCCATCAAAGACTTAGTTTTATTTGCTTTAGATTTGCCTGAAGTGGGATGGTCGCTTGAAGACCATGAAAAACTTGAAGAAGAAGAATGTTAACCCTTTCACTGCGGGAACCGTATTATTCCGCATAAAATTTTAGTGGCTCAGGTGCGGGAACCGGAATATTACGCGGGCGTGTTTTAAGCACTTTTTGAAACGACAGTTTGTATACAAAAAAGAAAAAATATTGTTTTCTAAATATTTTTTTTCACTTTTTGCCTTTTTCTCAACGACTTTTACTCTGGAGTTCACCAGAAGGGATTTTATTGAAAACCCGAAGCCTGAATAATAATTGCCAAACGCGAACTCTTCGAGTCAAAATGATAGCGTTGGCAACCCTAAAGCCGGATCCACATCAATAAAAATTTATGTTGTATTTTGTATTTTGAAATGCAGCAAAAATATTTGCGGCGCAAATTTAAATCTGGTTAAGTATTTTAACACGTAAATAGTTATCTTGTGTGATGTACGGCCGAATCCGCTTGTGTAGGTTTGTTTATGCAGAGCGCAACAGTTTGCTGCTAGAGAGCCTGTTGTTATAAAATGGAATGGAGTAATGAAGATTCATTGCACCTCATTTAAGAGTATGCAGACCATAACTTATTATGGAATCCCAGACACAGTAAGCATTATAATAAGATCGAAAAAGCTGATGCGTGGCAGAAAATAGCTGAAGCATGTGGTGGTATTGGAGTTGAAGAAATTAAAAAAAAAAATGTCAAGCTTGTTGGGGCTGTGGTGCGACGTCAATTTGGAAGCAGTAACGATAGTGACTTAGACTGTTGATAAAAAACTAGTACTTGATATTTTTTAGAATAACGTCAAATATTATTTTATTGAATTTGTAGTTTAATTAATAATAAAAACAATTTAGAAAGATTAAACCAACTACAAATTGATGACCCCTACGTGATAATGGCGAATGAACAAACTGTGACTTCCACATGTGAAATAAATAAAATTTCTGTAAAAGTGCCTCTATTTTGTTTGGCGTAAAAATATTGGAATATGGTTGTTGCAAGTTGGAAGTCCAGTTTGATATAGCTGAAATTGCGTTGGAAACAACTAAATTTAATCATGTACTTGCTGCCCTAGCACCTGACGTAGCTGATTTAATATCAGATTTTCTGGTCAAACCACGTGGTAATACACCGTATGAGGACCTAAAAAAGAGACTGGTTTCCGAGTTTCAGCAATCAGAGTCCGCAAAAATAAAAAAACGATTAACCGACACTGAATTGGGAGACAAGAAACCTTCACAACTTCTACGTGAGCTGAGAAACTTGGCTGGATCAACTGTTCAGGATGATTTTTTAAGGTCTATCTTTATGCAAAGACTTCCAGTTAACGTTCGATCAATCCTAGCAGCTTCAGGGGATACGTTGGACAACGTATCAATCATGGCTGACAAGATAGCGAAATACTCTGCCCCATCAAATTCCATTTGCTCAATGGAAGGATCAACCCCAGATCGTTTAGCAAATATAGAAGGTCGACTTGACCAACTTCAAACATATTTTGAACAAATGCGTTTTTCACCAACTCGATATTCTCGTTCAAGATCACATTCCAGATCACGCTACAGATCTCGATCACCAAGTCGACAACAACAATTTGACAAGTGCTGGTACCATTACCGTTTTGGTTATAAAGCCAAAAAATGTATCAAGCCTTGTAACTTTGAGACTTCCCCAAACTAGAGGGTAGGTCGCAAATGGCGGTGTGCGACCAAATTACCCAGCGCCGCTTATTCATAACTGATCGGATCTGTAAACGACAATACCTCATCGACAGGAGCTGACATATCAGTCCTTCCAGCTTCATCCCAGGACAAAAATCTCGGTTTTGGTAAGCTCACCTTATTTACTGCCAATGGACAAGCTATTCAAACTTATGGAGAAAGACTGGTGCGTCTAGACACCGGACTTCGCCGTGCTTTTTGTCTGGCCATTTGTTTTGACAGAAGTACAAACACCCATTATAGGAGCCGACTTCCTCAGTCATCACGGATTTCTAGTTGATCTTCAGCATCGATGTCTCGTAGATGGTACTACAAAAATTAGCAGCCATGGTGGTGGCTAAAAAATGTTCCAAAGCTTTGTTCCTGGTACATCACGGCCATGCTTACGCTGATTTACTAGTCAAGTACCCAGCCTTACTCCGTACAGTTAGTAATTTCAAAGAGTTACACACCGATGTTGCACACTTGATAGTCACTACCGGTCCACCTATAGTCTCCAAAGCTAGACGTCTATCCCCTGAAAAACTGCAGGCAGCTAAACTGGAATTTCAGGAGATGATCAACTTGGGTATTTGCAGACCATCTCAAAAAAACTTCAAAATAATTTTTCTCTTTTCGTATGGCGCAAAGAGACCCGGTCTCTATTACAAAGTTAATATCTTTAAAATACTTTTACAGTTTTATTTTTGTGTTCCCTGGTAATGCAAAGCAAAATAGCTTATAAATGAAATTTTAGCACAGATCACCTTTGTTTTCTTAAATCACATTACAAAAATTCATTGTAAAAATGATATTATTGTATTCACAAATATGAAATTGCAATAGAAAGGTTATAATTTTCAAATGTATGTTTCTCTCACCAATATTATTGAATTATTTGTAATAATCATGGACCAAAATGTAATACATATATGACTTGGAGTTGTTTTTAAGTAATAAACCGCTCCATTAATTTTTTGGGTTATTTATTTAAAAATATTGACATAATTTATTACATCCCGGGATCCCGGGAAATCCCGGGACAAAGGCCGATTTCTTCCCGAAATCCCGGGACAAGCAAAATGGTCAAATATGAGAAACCCTAGGTCTGGCCCATACTCTGACCCTCCGTCCGAAGACTGGATTCAGTGCAGCCAGTGTACTAAATGGGCTCATGAAGGCTGCACTGCACATGGAGGATTTGGCAGTTTTTGCGACGATTGCCAAGACTAATGCCGATTTATTTAATATCATCCGCTTTGCCCGACTCCCTCATCCGCTTTGCACAGGGGGGTCGGGCAAACCGGATTGATTGACTTACTTCTGTTTTTGATTCCAAAGAGTTTTAAATGTTTAAGTTTTTAATTTGTTCCTTATTTTATTTGAAAGTTTATTTATTTTAGATGATTATTAGAATAAAACCTGTTTTTGCTCAATTTTAACTGTTATTTTCCTTATCAAACCTTAACACATCCACTTTGCCCGGGCTTCTCCTACGCATGTCTTTTTTCGGTATCGGTAAAACAAAACTATTGTTGACTTTTTTGTTAGAAAAAATCTTGCCAAGGATAGTAACGTAAGAAAATAATTGATAAACATGCATAAGATGTTACTGTTACGTAAAGCGTTCATACCATGTGGGATATTCAAAGGTGTAGAGAGGCGTCGCCGGGTCCGGTGTAAAAATTTTACATGACCCCCAAGTAAAAAAATTATTTAAAAGTTTATTTACAAAAAAAATAAAAAATGTGGGATGATGTCTGGGTCCCTGTGAATCCAGGACCCGGGAATATAAGCCCATCCCTATCCCCTCTCGACAACCTAGGGGTATGTCCTTGTTTTGACGTAAATTTTGTAAACAAAATTCGTCATTATAAACATACTATACCTACATGAAAAGTGAAGATGACTCATAATATAAATAATAAATTAAATTTCTAACTAATTTTCGGGACGTTTGAGTTGCCGCGACCTTTTTAAAATCATATGTGTCGACATAATGGTGTTATGTTGTCAACTATAGTTGTTGGCAAATAAGTAAATAACTGATTTTTTTCCAGTTTCCGCAGTATGTGCTAAGTTCGAATAAAAGCAAAATTTTTTAAAATTTCATTTTCCTTTTTAATTTTTCTATTTCATTTTACTTTTCTATTTTACTTCCCTGTTGTACTTTACCTATTCTTTTTTATTTATCATCGACAACATGTCGAGTTCAAAAATTGACAATCGATGGTCCTCAAAAACTACAAAAATTCACATGGATATCGGAACAAAAGGAGGTGGCAAGTGTCCGTCAACTAAACATACAATATTAAACTTATTTTAACAAGTCAACGCTTTTACGGTACACTGTATTATATGAAACTGTACAAAACTTAGTTGAATAAGTCAACTGTACTTATCTTGTATAAAACAACACAAAACATTGATTAATCAATCAGTCAATGCTTTAACAGTGCATATATTGTACAAAACCATAAACAACTGCGTGTAATAAGTCAGTATTTTTACTGTACACTACAGGGTGTCCCAGCCAAGACGAATTATTCGATAGCTCTGTTATTAGTAATAATATTAAAAAAAGTTAAATATAAAAGTTGTTTGTTATCATTTACTACATAACCTAAAATTATTTTCAACTATACAGTGTTTTGTTTTTGCGCTCTGATACCAAACATTGTTTTTTTTATATGGAACACCCTGTATATTTTGCAATTTTTGGATGTAAAATTAAATTCTTTTTTAAAAATATTATAAGTTATTTATGTCTAAAATGAACCGTTTTTGAGTTATTAACGTTTTTTTTGAAAATTTTGACAGATGCAGACCTTTATAAAAATATTTATATTTATTAACATAACACCAGAGCAATTTACTCTGGTAATTTATTAGACAATAGTGTCATAGTGATTGTTGACTAGTTACATTTTTAAAATAATATACAGGGTGTTTGTTATACTCGGTCCATTTCGCTTAACTTTAAATTCATGTCTTTTTTTTTTAATGGAACACCCTATATATTTTTAAATTTTCTTGTAGAAAATTTAATTATCTTTCAAAGTTGTTAAGTATGTTTTATGTCTAAATATAATATTTTTGAAGTTATTTCGTTTCTTATGATTATTTGCGAGTATTTTACCTAAAATATCGGTAGTAGCCTTTGAATATTCAAAACAATTTGTATGAACTGTCAACCAAAACAGTTAATCGGCAAAATTTCCACTATTATGCTACTAAAAATCCGTATTTCTTAAGAGTTGTAGATATAGTATATTTCTTTTAAAACTGCTCACAGCGGATTAAGAAGAGGCAGAACTAAAGGAAACAAATGCACAATCTCCGTCTCTTTCTTTAAATATTATTTGTGTTTACAATTCAGTCTACGCCAATGAAAGTTGTAATCTAATGGAATGAATATTATCGCAAGCAGTCGAAATTTGATCCCTAATTATAGGTTCAATAAGGTTTAATTTGGGTTCTTAGGTAAAATAAAATTAATATCTGTATCAGTGTTTCCCAAAAGTTTTTGCTTGAAAACAATTACTACCTCCGTCCGAAAATATGGTATACATTAAGAAAAAAAAAGTGGGATTAACGAAAGCAATATTATCTTGGGCTTTTTTTGTTTTTATTTCTAAATAAGTGGTTGTTAGGCAACTACCATACAAATGACGCACAAATAGTTTGACATATGTCAAAACTAATTCACAGAAAAAAAAAGTCGCATATTTTTAACAAATTACGTGACACCCGCTGTTCTAACAAAATGGCGAATCTTGATCAAAATTGTGTTCAATTAAAAGGAAGAAGTTCCAAATCAAAGCAACTGACACTTAACCAGCGTAATGGTGTACTCCAAAAATTGTTGCAGTATAATGAAGGTAAAAAATTGCAGCATGGCGCTATTAATATTGTTGCCGCCGATTTTGAGGTAAGCCGTTTAACTGTTTCCAAAATTTGGCACATAGCAAAAAAGTAGTACAGTGAAGGTCAAATTTCTGCGGATGTTTCATCAAATAAAAAGATAAAATGCGGAAGAAAGCGTAAGGATTATTCCGAAAATTTAGCCAACATGAAGAACATTCCTATGAATCGTCGTGGATCGATTCGTGGCCTGTCTGCCGCTATCAACATTCCAAAGTCTACGCTTTTTGATGTTTTTAAGCGAGGTAATGATTTTAAACGAATATCTTCGGCCGTTAAGCCATATTTAACTGAACAAAATAAGTTAGCTAGATTAGAATTTTGCTTGGCAAGAGTGAAACCAGATGGATATTTTGAAGATATGTATGACTATGTCCACATTGACGAAAAGTGGTTCTATTTAACTCAAAGTAAACGTTCGTACTACCTTATGCTAGATGAAGAACAACCACACAGAACATGCAAAAGCAAACGTTTCATTACCAAAGTAATGTTTATCGCAGCTGTAGCTAGGCCACGTTATGATCCACATAAAAAGCAATTTTTTGATGGAAAAATTGGTATATGGCCTTTTGTTTACCAAGAACCGGCTCAAAGGAACTCCAAAAATAGAGACAAGGGAACATTGATTACAAAAAATTGGGTCCATTACAGCAAGAGAATGCAAGAAAATGATTCTTGAAAAAGTAATTCCAGCAATAAAATCCAAATTTCCCCTTAGTCATAAGCAAAAACCAATCTACATACAACAAGATAACGCGAGACCCCATTGCTCTGTTGATGATGAAGATATTGTAGCAGAAGGCTCTAGAAATGGCTGGTCTATTCGACTTAAAGCACAACCGCCAAATAGTCCAGACTTTAATGTCTTGGATCTTGGCTTTTTCAATTCAATTCAATCATTACAACACACAGCGTCGCCGAATACAATCGACGAATTGATTGAATGCGTACAAAATGCATTTAATGCATTAAACTTGCAAACTCTGGATAATGTTTTTCTAACTTTGCAAACTTGTATGGAAGCAACCATGTTGTCAAAAGGAGGGAATTCCTATAAGATTCCGCACATTAACAAGGCAAAACTTCTTCGTGAGGGACGATTACAAACGTTATCATGTTCCACAGCAGCTGTGGAGACAGCCACATCCTTGTTATATTAAAACTTTTGTATTGTTCTTTGTTTTACTAGATATTTGTAACTATTTCATAAATAAAATCATTCTAATTTAATAAAATTGTAAATGTATATCATATTTTCGGACAAGAAAAAAATCAAAATGTATACCATATTTTCGGACGGAGGGAGTATAATTTAAAATCTATTATAGCGTAGATAAGGTAACAAAAAAAAGAAGCTTTTAGCGAGAACTTGTTTAGAACTGCAGTATTATGGTCATTATGCTCAAAGAAAAGCTACTTATATTACATTAATCTGTAAAACTAATTAAATTACGATTAATTTCAGTTATTTAGCGGGGGTGTGACGTCTGGACGGTCGTTACACAGATTACTTCTTTGCAGTGTGTTGCGTTTAGTTCATAACCTCACAGTGGTTAGTGTCACGTGAATCACGTTATAAGGCCTTACGTCTTTTTATTATAAACGACAAGCCAGACGAGGTATGAAGTATAAAACAAAATGTAATTACTGTATATCTATCTGATATTGTATCAATAAACAGATTACACTTGACCAAGACCACAAAGTTGTTTTGTTTCGCTACAACTATTTGGCGCCCAACACGTTTTAATGTTCAAAGTAATGTTTCTTCTCTTCTTGAATAATTTGAGGTCGGTATCCCTCTTAAACATATTCTTGGCTTGTCCGAGAAAGGAACATTCTTCCATTGGTTCAGACGATTGCACGTGTACTTGGACAAAACGAAGTCGAGCTCTCCGGTGCTGCAGAAGCAATTCTGGACCTCGAGCTGGTCTAAAAGCTGTTTGTTACATTTGTTTCAGTCAACCTTCTTCTTGCAGTTCTTTCACTAATGCTGACCTCTCGAACTTCATACAATTGGTTACGGGCATGCGTTACAGTAGTGAAGCGATTTCTTAACAACATACTTGTCATAAATCTATCTTGAGCAGATGTGCACCTCTGGCGACCTTGATCTGGTCTTTGTGTATATAAGCCGGTCTCCCGGTTGCGTCTAATGGCATCTCGTAGTGTTGTACGGGGCACCCCCAGCATACGAGCCACGTAACGTTGACTCCGGCCATCGTCCACCAACTCGACAGCTCTAGCTACAGTAGTCGCCTCCATAGGCATTATTTGTTGTCGTTATGGTAATTAAATTCGATGGTATGGACATATAAGTAGAAGAGAGGAACATTCGATACTTAAAAGGATCACAAAATGGAAACCACAAGGGACGAGATCAAGAGGAAGACAAAAAAAATATACGCTGGGAAGTGATCGCCGATATAGGAAAAATAGGAATAACGGGATGGAGAAAGAAAATGCTTGATAGGAAAATATGAAAACAAATAGTGCAAGGCGCAAACAACGACCTATAGGAAGTGAGAACAGAAATAGCGGAGTGACTACCCGGACAATAGTAGTCAATAGGGCTCTAAAGAGCGGCTATAATTCCATTCATGGAATGCACAGCATACTATAATAATAATGGTAATTAAACGTAATTAGAATCAACAACAAACGCATATGTAACACCAAACTTGAACTAAACAATAGCAATTACGAACAAATGAACTCAAAAGATTACGACTCCTCCCTCCTACAACGCTAAATACGAAAAAAACAGATTTTAACAAAATCCAGGTATACAATTAAATGCTCTTTTGTAATTCGTTCGAGTTTTTAATTGATTATAATTAATATTAAATGTGAAAAATTAAACTGGCAAATATCTCGAATTTTAAAAGTGGGCGGTTAATTGTGCCGTTGAGTGTAGTTAAGTATAATATGTATGGTGTTAGACAGTAGAACTGGCACTAGATTTTTACATTTGAAAATGTCGTTTTGTGTAAATGTTTCACCCATTTAATCATAAGGTTTAGGAGAGTGACATTTATGGAGGTGTTAATAATCGTGGAGACAATCTGCAATAAAGTATTATTATTATTAGGTAATAATAGTGGCGAAAATGCGATGGAACACTAATCTTCGCTTTGCTGTACACTGTAAAGATGCAAACCAGCATCGAAACGTAGCAAGAAAGAACACAAATAATTAAATTAATTTTCACCTTCCAAACCCAAATTTTTTTAACTTTGTTTATTTATATGTGTGTTTGTAATAAATCGACATTAAATATAAACAAACATTGTTTGAAAGTTCAGAATCGGAATCTCTTATTTTTCAGTTTGCTTTAAAACCTGTCGAGTCTCATTGAAATGTCGCGCTCTATAAATAAAACTTAATGCTTATACACACGTCGCTTGCCTTTGAATTCATTAATAAAAAGCATAGCGTAATCCACACAATTAAAATCAACTAATTATGCTTATTCGATCGCTTACATTACTCATTCTTTAAAAATGCTGGAAGACACGCATAATTTACAGGTAATTATGTACACATCCAATATTTATTGAAATAAATCAGCATACGTCAATTACTTAGACCATTATCGCCAATTAAGCAGCTTACTGTGACATGTATAAAAAATGTCTGGTACACTGAAATAAAACTGACAACAAATGAAAGTAACTTAAAAGGCTCAAGGTTCTTTGGGTTATATATTTTCCGCATTTTTTATGTAATTGCACGATAACCTTAGGACATTTAACGCACACGCCCTAAGACATTAATTAATTTTTTATGACAGTTAAAACTGCTACTATCTCTTATTTATATCAGATTAAACCAGAAATAAAATATTTTCTCTGAATACGCTTATAATTTTGTATTGCTCATTTTGTACCTATACGTAAAATGATTAATTTATAAGTTGGATACCAAAAAAAAAAAAAACATTTTCGAGTTGTTTTACAAAATGTTTAAAATTTTCTTTCAGGAATGTTTTTTGACTGTAGGTACATGGATACTAAACTAATAGAATAATTTTTTAAATCTTTTCTTTATAATAACAGCATTATTTTAAAGTTTTCATAATTTCCAATAACATAGTACATATAAATACAATTATTTTGGATTGACTTGATGTACTCTCATTTGTGATTCTGTCTATTGAACAGGTCCCGAATCGTGTATATCCGGGGTTATTTTTCAGCCGGAACGCGACGGTACGCAGTAGCGTTTAAAGTACCATTTCCCGGCAGTTCGCTGAACGAACAATATAGTCTGTGTTTGGTGTCTGGTAACTGTCTTAACCCGCAATTAAAAAAACCGGCATGCAGAAGTTTTTTATGTATGATTTAGTAAAAATAAAGGTAAGGTGTTGATATTTTCATTCGTTTTGAAAAATATCGAATCTAAAAATAATTAATACATACGATCAGTGCCGTCGACACTCGACAGGGTGTAGCATTGTAGTATAGGGACAGTCTGCGTCAGACTACTTTACAGGGGTGTTGTCAGGCGTATGACATGAAACATGTGTTTATTGTTTACCTATCGTTCGTAATTAGCGTTGTGTCGTGTCCTGTAGTGGATTTAGAATTTTGTCGTCTGCAGCTCTGTAGGCTGATATAACCGCCCAGCCACAGTAAACATAAACAGAGGGGTAACATTTTGACGCCCTTTGAGCCGCTAACGCGCAGTGCCGGATTTATCCTATAAGCGTATAAGCAATGAATATTTCCAACTCAAAACGCACAAAAGCAGAAAGTAGGGTTACCAGGCTTTAAAAAGTCTAAAATAGGACAGTACCTTTAGCTGTTGGGGGGGGGGGGGTCAGAACACATTGCACGCAAAAACTTGAACACATTTAATTATGATTTTGATTTTTGATATACTTTACTTAACGTACCTGAGCCGAATAAAGCCCAGCACTAAATAAGGCTCACTTTTGAATTTACCGCTTAAAAACGCACTGTACGTCCGGAATTTGTGTTTAAAAGATGTGTTATGGGAATCAGTTAAAAGGGCCAAAGAGCATTAAAACGCGTCTTGTTTAGTGCAACAAAACTTTCTGACGCAGTGAGTGCACGTGTCGTTTTTATAAAAATCCGCTATAACAAATCGTAAGGATTTCAAAAAGTTTGTTAATTATACTATATTTTATGCTTTTATATGACAGATTATAATATTATTCAACTTCCCAACTATGGAAAAAAACAAATTTATATGTGAATCATTTGGTACTTATATATTTTTTTGTGCGATCGTACTAGAAATAGCTGTTTGACGGACGCGTTAGCAACCATAAAGTACTGCATTACCGGCCCTATCCTTAGCAACGGCCGTAAAAGTTACTTTTTCGGCCGTTACCCTTAGCAACGGCCGAAAAAGTAACTTTTACGGCCGTTGCTAAGGAGAGGGCCGGTAATGCAGTACATACGCCGTCATCTCTCAGTGACAGAATGTCACGTAGTTTCTAACCTAAAATTTTGAAAATTACTAAAAATTTAAATTGTTTTTAATTCGATCGCACAAAAAATGTAATATGCACCTCGGCCAAAACGTACTTTTTGGCCTTGATACATAAATAACTATTTTAGGAACGACGCATTCGTCATATAAGGCCCAGGTATATGGATGGTCATTGGGTGGGCCTTTTTGTTACAATTGATATTATGGCCAAAACAATCAACAAGAAAGGAGTAAAAAAAGTTATGTGTTGGGCTTACACCAGAGAACAACGATTTTCAATACTGCTAATTTTTGAGAAGCTAAAAGTACGCCCAAATGGCAAAACATTTTAAAACATGATTACTAAGTTAAAAATAATTGTGATGTTCTAGAGTAGAGTAAACTCTTAAGGAACATTGTTTTTGTGATAAATAATCATTTAAAACTGTTTTAGAAGATAATGGTTGGTTTATATGTTATTCCTAATTTATTTTTACTATGGGCCTTAAAATATACATACGCATTTATAATATGGCCCAATATGAGAGTTTAGAAAAACATATTTTTTTGTTCTTTAAATATATTTTATGTAGAAGGCATATTTTATTTACGTTACTAATGGAAATAAAGAATTTAATTCCACTTACTGTATTTGAATGTTACATGTAACATATTATGTAGGTACCTATACATAAGGTGACCAACCGTACTCCTTTCGGGAGTTTTGTACTGCTTTTTCACGCACCGTACTCCTTCTAAAAACCGTACTCCAAAAGTACTCCTTTGCATTCTTTTGTACTCCTTTGTACTCCCTTAATATTAAATTATCGAGACGTCAACATTTTGCGAGTTAACGTATAGCAGACACCTACACGTCTATTATTGTTTAGGTTTAGACACAGTATTCTGTGCAAGGTTGTTTTTTTCAATGGAATAATAGTCTGCCTATAAAAATACAGTATCCGCTAGATGTCACTCGGAAAATATTGTAGTTGTAAACCATAAACGTAGTATCCGTCAATCAGTTTACTCTCTAAATAGTCTAAATTAACTAAAGTTAAAGTGGTTCCGGGCGGTACGTATTTTTGAATGATATTTATTATTTCATTTTTAAGTTGCAAGTATAATTTTATAAACCCGATCAAATTCAGATATCAAATGAGCTTGTGAAATGTAATATTGATATTTTTTGAAAATTTTAAACCAATATTACGTTTTGCGAACTTATTTAATAGTTAACAATAATGTGTTTGAAATTAAATAAATATTGCAGGTAAATCGCGATTTATGCACAAAAGCTATAACTATAACATTTTGAATTATTTTCGATTTTGTAGGTTCCCTACTATTATGAGTAACGGATACGCCAGTGGAGGGTTTTAAAAATTTTACTAGTGCGAATACAATAGACCTATTTTAGAAAAAAATATGGAGGGTTCAAAAAGACGAAAAAATCATTTTAATGAAATTTTGAAAAAAGAGTTTCCATTTATTATAGAAAACCAAAAAAATGATGATTCTATGGTAAAATGTACAATCTGCAGAGGAGAATTTTCTATTGCGGTTGGTGGACGATCTGCAATAACAAAGCATATCGATACCAATAAACATAAAAAATCTCTCGATGCATCGGCATCAACGTCCAAACTAACCACATTTTTTAAATCTCCAAATTTTGGATCAAGTGAAAAAACATTAGCAATTATGGAGGGCACTTTTGCTTTTCATACTATTGTCCATAACCAGAGTTTCAGAAGCATGGACTGCACTACCAAATTATTAAAGAAATTTCATAATTCCAAATTTTCATGTGCAAGAACTAAATGCGAGTCAATAATAACTGGAGTTTTTAAAGAATATTGCGACCAAAAACTATTACAAGATTTGGAAACTGTATCATTTGTAACCATTTTATCAGATGCATCGAACCACAAAGAAATAAAATTATACCCAATATTAGTAAGATATTTCAATATTAAAAATGGCATTTGTCATAAAATTTTAAATTTAGAATCGATTGAAGGAGAAACTGCGGAAATTTTATCAAACCACTTGTTTCGTGTTATTACTGAAAATAATTTGAATTCTAAAATTGTAGCATTATCGGCAGATAACACGAATACGAATTTTGGTGGACGTAACCGGAGAGGTATCAATAATGTACACACAAGACTCAAAAATTTAACCAAGAAAAATATATTTGGAATCGGTTGCAATGCACACATTTTATCAAATGCCATTAACACAGCTTCTAGTTCTATGTCAATTGATGTGGAGGTCATAATTACAAACATATATTTATATTTTAGTCGTTTCACAGTTCGTGTAGCAAGTCTTAAACAATTTTGTCAAGAGGCTGATATTGAATATAAAAAGCTTCTTGGTTATTCAAAAGTGAGATGGCTTGCTCTGACTCCAGCAATAGAGCGCATTCTACAATTATATGAGCCACTTCGCTCATATTTTTTGAGTTTGGAGAAATGCCCTACCCTTCTGAAAGCATTCTTTCTTAATGAATCGTCTGAACTTATGCTCTATTTTGTTCACAGCCAGGCATCATTTTTTCACAAAACTACCCAAGAAATTGAGTCTGATAATATTTCAGCTGCAGAAGTTGGCAATATTTTAAATGATTTTATTTTGAAATATAAAGCGAGATTTGACGATTGGTTCGTACCTCTAGTTTTAAAAAGTAAATTAACAATTTTGGAGGAATCCAATCCTGGGATTACAGATAAATTTCTAAATGAAGTTAGAAATTTTTATAAAATTTGCTTTCAATATGTTGAGGAATGGTCAACCAACTTCGCTGAATTAAATTGCTTCCAGTGGACTCTCTTGAAGTGCAAAATAGAATGGGAAGATGTTTCTTCTACAGTTAAATTTTTAATGAAACAATTGAAGGATTCTGTCATTGATGACAATTTTTTTTTCGAAGAAATACGAAGGGTAAATTTATTTTTAAACGACGAAAGACTGACGAAATGGGTAGATGAAAAAGTCAGTGTGGACAGAAGGTGGATAGAAATCTTTTCTCATTTTAAACAAGAACATATTCCCCACGATAATCTAAAATTAGTGGTTGAATATGCCCTATGTTGCCCCGGCACTAATGCTGCTGTGGAGAGGGTATTCTCCATTGCTAATGATTACTGGAGCAGTGAAAAATCGCAATTATCAGTAAAGACACTAGCCTCTGTGTTAACAGTAAAGTTAAACTTGCGGGATGTAAGTTGTTCTGACATGTGTGCGCTATTGGAAGAAGATTCAGCATTATGCAAAAATATTCATACAACGGAAAAATATGATTTTAAGATTTAAGAGTTTTTTTAAATATTTTTTGTGTTATTAGAATCAGTATTAATTTTTTATATTATTCAAAAAATATTTAGCTGTTAGGTTCGTCTACATTATTTTTATTTTTTATGAAATAACTTGCTTGCACGCGCTGGAACTTTGGTGTTCCTTAGTGCACATATAAATAGTTCCATTATGATATATATGGCAAATAAATACTAATACCAATTACAAAATTTATGATTAAATTCTAATATGGGATAATCGAGTGGAGACTCCAGATTTTTTTTGTTTTGTCGCAATACCAATCACCATATCCAATGGAATTCCATTCGTACTCCTTTTTCACTAAAAATAATTGGTCACCTTACTATACATCAATTTCTAATACGAACCGCAGACAGGCAGACTCTTGCTGCTGTCAATAATACGCTTCCCCCTCTATCCCTACTCCATATAGCTATACGCCTCATTGGTGGGTAGGGGTACGGCGCGAGTTTTGATTTCCTAACCTTACTTTAGTGGTATTAAATTAAATTAATTGCAAATTGCATATATTTCACTTTAATTGTTTACAAATTAATTATTTAAAGTAGGAAATTTAAGTACACATGTAGGACATAGGACAGTTACTTGCAATAAATTGTAGGACTGTCCTACCGAAAGTAGGACGCCAGGCAACCCTAGCAGGAAGTAATCTTGGACCAGTACCATGTCCTTTATTTACATGCTTGTCCAAAAATTATAAACAAGTTGGCTACATTGCTGATGACAGCCGTCCAACAGCTAATCTCCAGGGCACAATGAATAAAATCAGTATCTAGACGAAAAAATGGCGTTTAAAACCTTAAGCAAAATCCGTTTACGCCAACGTTACGAATAGAAAAATAGAAATAGATATTGTAAGAATGTCAAAAAATAAACTGGTGTGACTAGGGTTGCCACATGTTGAGATGCTCAGTGTAGGACATTTTTGTAAAGCAAAAAAAATGGGTCATTTTGTTGTGGAGAGCAAAATGACCCATTTTTTTTTGTTGTGAAGCGATTCCAAAATAAGGTACTCCGGGCAATTGTGGATGCCCCGTGGTACGTGAGGAATGTCGACCTCCACAGGGACCTGAGGATGCCAACAGTCGACGAAGAAATCCAAAACTTTGCCAACAAACATGAACAAAGGCTGCATGATCACATCAACACCGAAGCCCTGCAGCTCTTGGACAACCAACATCTAGTGAGAAGGCTTAAACGGACCAAGCCGTTTGAGTTAGCGAGTTAGTGTAAAGCAGAGCACTGTGCGGTTGTGTAAAGTGTCGTTCTTGAAAACAAGAATACAGAAGAAAAAAAGAAGACACCAACGGGTGGACTCTTAACTTAAGTAGAACTATCATAAAGACATATTGCTGGTTGGCTTAAGTAGCTAGGTGCAATAAAACAATACAGTTAAAAAAAAATAAAAAATTTGTTGTGAAGAGCAAAAAAAAACCTCGCATAGGTCATTTTGTTGTGAAGAGCAAAGAAAGGAAATCCTCCTGTATTTGTTTAAAAATTATCGCCATGTACAATGTAGGACAATTTACGCTTGCGTGTAGGACGTAGGACATCTATCGGTAATTGTAGGACTGTCCTACCGAAAGTAGGACGTGTGGCAACCCTGGGTGTGACCACCATCAACTTTTTTGTGTGTATAACAAATATTTTTAAGGACAGCTCCTGCTACTTTCATTAATTTCGTTTTTGTAAACGACGTAATTGACGCTTGCCAACATAATGTAAATGAAATTTAAAGTGAGTGTTTATGACATATAAACAACCACAGCGTCCTTATATGTATATCTTTTTTTAAATCATAACTTTTCATAAAAATCCGAGAGTTAAAACAAATGGCATACTATTATAAATAAACCCTGTGACAAACATTTTTAAAAAATTGTAGGAACTGTTTAAAATAATAATCGCAGTAATTTAGTTACTAATTATCTTTATGCACCACACAGAGCCGCTCCGTGAGGTTGTGGCCCGCACAAAGTCGCCTGATCAGGAGGTACCGCCTGGACGCCATTTCAAGATGATAAATAATCGTAGTGGCGCAGCGAAGCGGTTACTTGTAAAAAGTTGAACAATAATATAGGTTATGTTAGATAGAAAAGGCTCTACATGTACGCTATTTTGTAAAACTATTATATAGAACTTACGTAATATATGTATGTATTTAAACATACATACAACACTGGTACCAACAGCCAAACAGCTCACTTCCTTATACGAGTCAAGTAGTAGAATTACGCAAGTTTGATTTAAATTTTGAACCTTTTGCATTCTTACAAAACGTAGCTAACGAAAAGATTTTGCTGATCTGGCAACAAGGTATGATGTATAGTGTCTGCGTTTAATAGTGGCAACAACGGAAAATAATGTGTGCAACTTCACGTTATTTAGAAGATTACCATGGTTACCGTTCTAAATAACCTAACCACAGTTTTGCGACAGTTACTAGGCTTTGGTATGTTCTGTGGTTACTAGTGACATTGAGCGAATCACTGTGATGTTTCTTGTTAATGTAAGTATGTTAATACAACAATTAGATAGATAGAAAGAAAAACTATGGCAACAGAAGTAGATTATAGATGTAGGTCGGAAAGAAAATGACCGCACGCCAAAAAACTACTGATTGCACTCCATACAAACGTACAAACGTAGACTGCAAAAAAATATTGTTAGTTTGATTTGTTAAACATAGCTTGCTAACAAAACAATCGCATAACTCTTTAAATTTGTTTCAGTTGCCGTAGTGAAATAGTCAGGCAATTTCGATCCGTTAATCTCTTTTATTTTTTAATTAGCAAACGCTGCACGTTTTCACATGTAAACACAGCATTTTATGTGTATGTGGGGGTATCTTAGACTGAGCTTAAGAAGTTTATTGTATATCCTTATGTCTAAAGTATATTGTAATTCAGAAATTGAATTAGCATTTTAATCGCTCAAGCACAAAAATCGTAGGCCAAATACGGCAACCTTCAGTTATTTAAAACTTAAGTATTTGAATAGGCCTAAATGTACCAGCGATTTGGTAAGACAGTAGTTAGTAAGTGAACTAAGTGTAGCTCTGTCAAAAGCTGTTTTAAGGTTAAGGCTTGTAAAACATTACAAATTTCTGTTTTTCCAGAAGATTAGATGTATTTTTTTTTGTAAGTAATAATGAAACAGTTTTGTGTAATAAAATCAATAGGTTTGATATTTATTAAAACACATTTTTTGTTCGCCGCATTTGGAGTTCATACATTTTGCAGCGATCTTTACATTACTATTTTCAACCTATCTTATTGAAAGGTTGAAATTTAAAAAAAGGCATGTCGACTCGTGAAATACTCGTACCGTTAAAACAGTTTAAGCAAAAAACGTATTTCTATAGATTAATATTTTTCAAATCAAAACAAGACAATTTGAATAATGATATTTGATATCGAGATAAGAGCAATAAACAATAAACGACGTCATTTTGGTGTTCCTTAGTTCATGTTGTACATTTTATTTAGCCATTTAAAATGGATCAATTTGATTCCGACTATTTACGGGCGTGCAAAAGTTGCCAGCTACTTAAAAGCATATTATTTTATTTAATTATTATTTTTTACTATTAAAAATGGACCAATTTGATTCCGATTATTTACGGGCGTGCATAAGTTGCCAACTACTTAAATGCATATTATTTTATTTAATTATTATTTTTTACTATTAAAAATGGATCAATTTGATTCCGACTATGTACGGGCGTGCAAAAGTTGCCAGCTTCTTAAAAGCAAATTATTTAATTTAATTATTATTTTTTACTAATAAAAATGGATCAATTCCATTCCGACTATTTACGGGCGTGCAAAAGTTGCCAGCTTCTTAAAAGCATATTATTTTATTTAATTATTTATTTTATTTTATTTTTTTAATTATTATAAATGAATCAATTTGATTCCGACCATTTACGGGCGTGCAAAAGTTGCCAGCTACTTAAAAGCATATTATTTTATTTAATTATTAATTTAATTATTATATTTTACTATTAAAAATGGATCAATTTGATTCTGACTATTTACGGGCATGTAAAAGTTGCCAACTTATTTCACAGATTTTAAATTCGTCAAAATTTCAGACCGACTATAGTAATACGTCATGGAAGTACTTATTAAAACTGACACACTCAAATATTTTAATTATTGTTTTTACAATTTTCGCGTGCAGTTTGATTTTAAACGATTTATGATCAGCGAATCAATAAAACAAATGCTACAATATTTGGAGACCCAAAGACAAAATTCGTTTGTTTAATTGCCAAAGTATATTTTTTTAACGAAAAAATAAATAAATATTACCTTATACTAACAGCAAATCAACGAAGTGTACACTTTAAATAACAAAACATATAATCAGCTTTTGCCGCTTATACGTTTAACAAAGAACTGGCTTATAAAAACACAGAACTGCTGACAAATGCAAGAAACTAGAAAGGACTGGGATGTGATTGTGGTTCTTGCATATATTCAACTCCCCCGTCTGCAATGCGTGGCCAAGTTCAAGTTTAATGTAGCGGGCAAAACCAAATTTAATTGTTTCCTTAAAGTAGTCGCAATCGTGTATGTGCATGTATTCAGCATTAATGCATGCGTTCGGGGTTCAAACAGCGTTATAATTAACGACTACCAGCGAGTGTTTTGTTGGTGTTGGTACAATATACTAAACATGATCTAGTTTCATCTACTCGATCACACAATGAAACACGGTGCAAATTTCAAATACACAAAAAAAAAACAGTTGTTTTGAACAATAAAACAATATAAATTTGACATTCGTGGCGGGTTATGTGCTTAACTTAAAACACTGTGATATAGAGCAGGGCTTCTTAGGCCCGCTGCACACGTACGTTTTTTGCCCGCAGCGGGCCCGCAACTTACCCGCAGCGGGCCCGAAACTTACCCGCAGCGGGCCCACTGCGGGCCCGCAGCGGGCGCCCGACGGGTGCCGAAGTTGCTTTGATGCTCACGTAGTTTTTTTTGCGGCACAGTGCCGTAATTGTTATTCAGTCAGGCATTCGTTCTTTTGCGAGCGCTTTTCTTTTCGCATCACATATGGAGGTGTCACATAGAAAACGGGTAGCATTTGCATACCTGGTATACAAACATTATGTTTCTAAAAACAAAAGGCGTTATTGGGTGCATCCGTTCACCGAGCAAAGACTGGCAATGGGAGAGTTTAGGCGATCTTTTGGTGATTTAAGAGAAAATCGAGACAAGTTTTACAATTACTTCAGAATGAGTGTCCCATCGTTCGACGAGCTGCTGGGTAGAATAAGTGATAAGATAATGTCTCAAGATACATGTATGAGACTTGCCATACCTCCAGTGGAAATGTTAGCTGTGACTCTTAGGTTAGTAAATATATGTTTTCAGTAAATTTAAAAAAAAAAATCCTTAATAACGTTTTAGGAACATAGTAGCAATTAAGAGGTTCATCAAACCCCTCACAAAACAGGCGGCAGATACTTATCCAGGCACTCCTTTTTTTCGTTCGGTTACGGTATTCTTCAGAGCCGAGGTCCCAAGTTTCTCTGTATTTTTTTACTTCCTCTATAAACATTTCAACATCAAAAGATTGTACGATGTTCGGTTCGGCCATTTTGTGAATGAGAATGTATTGGGCGCAAACTTGGTTGATTGTTAATAATCGTGAGTATAACACAGCGATACGTCAAGTAAACAGTACACAATGTACTTGAACTTTGAGCTGTTAGCGTTACCCACAGTGCACCAGAAGGATGCGAGCTAGCTTTCCACCAATCACGCAACATCCTATAGATGGACCAAGGAGCACAGCGCATTGTACTGTTTTACTGCCAAGGTAGTGAAATGCTTTCACTGCCTACTAGCCCCATTTTCCAAACCCGCACGAACAAGTAGGCTCGGAGAAACAATTTTTTTTTTTAAAGGGAGCGCAATTTTTCGTTCTTGCCCCGGGCGCCAAAACACCTAGAGACGGCCCTGATACTACAATGTACTATAGCACCGCAAATAACTTGCCCGCAACTTGCCCGCTGCGGGCCCGCAGCGGGCGAAAAACGTACGTGTGCAGCGGGCCTTATAGTTACTGGATCGCGACCACAAATGGGGTTGCGTAACTAAATGAGGAGGTGGCAAAAAATTTGGCAACAGTGAAAAGTTTCTAATGAAGTTGTCACATTTTTGACTGAAGAGAAATTCGATTTTGCCGATTTTGTTTCACGAATGAAGTCTTTTAAAATTATTATTTGTTTGTTTGCAGAGTTCAACAGGTTTAAACTTGCATTTTTAAAAGAATTAATTTTGGTTTGTGATTAGGACAAAATTTCCATTATTATCTGAAATGGCCTTAAGCATTCCTTATCATTTTATTCGAAGTATTTATGCGAACCGGCGTTTTCAACATTAACGATTGAATACATAATTAAAATTTCGGTTAACTCTGCAACACGTTGAAGATACCCTGCGTCCTGTAGTTGTCAAATCTTCAGCCAAGATTGTGATGAAGTTTCTTGTGAACGAAGGCGGATATCTACTGAAGACTTCAAGCACAGTACGGTGATGGAACGTTCAGCCGCAGCAAGACGCAGTAAGCCGCTTGCGAATCACAAATTTAACGTCATTTTGGTGTTTATTAGTTCGTCTTGTCAATTTTATTTAGCCATTTAAAATGGATAAGTTTGATTCAAACTATTTAAGGGCATACTAAAGTTGTCAGTTACTTAAACGTTATTTTATTGTCAAGAACAGAGATAATTACTTTTTTTTTCTAAGTGATAATCTGTTCTTAGGAAATGGGTGCGAGAGCTGCCCGTTCGTCTCATTTGAACAATTTAGCGGGGCTTTCTACGATTTCACAAATGGATCGTATATTCGTATACGCAGTAAGTGTTTTACCAGCACAGAAGAGTTGAATGCTGCAGCTGAGTAAAAGGAGCGTTTTGACAAGGAAGGCCAGGATTTTTACGACGACAAAAAAAAACGAGCAATTGCGTCTGCAGGTAAAGTGATGGCAGGTGTTTTCTGGGATAAACGTGGCGTTATTCATGTGGATTGTCTACCCCGTGGTTTCACTATTAACCGTGAATATTTTTGTCGTGTTCTGCGTGATGTGCATACGCGTCTGCGGAAGAAACGGCCTAGATTGATCACTATTCCTTCAGGACAACATACGGCGCTCATGCTGTTCACCGCACTACGTGCACATTACAACTCGGCTGTGATGTACAGGCCGGACCTTGCTCTGAGTAATTTCCACCTGATTGAATCCCTAAAAATGTTCCTCGGACCATTTCAGCACCTATGACGAAGTGACGCAGACTAGGGATTGTAAATTTACCGACTTTTTGAATTACCGGTAATTCGGTAAAACTGTCAATCAAAACCGGTTTACCGGTAATTTACCGGTAAATCATATTATTATATATATTTATATTATATTGTTTTTTTTTAGATTTTTTGCGGTTACTAACATTTTTAATGTAGTTTTCGGAGTTTATCCGCGTCTCCCCTATAGTGAGAGCTTGCCGAAACGTCGAGCCAATTTAAATATTACCCGGATAAACTCCGAAAACCATATTAAAAATAAATATATTTATATACATTTATTTATTATGGAACTGATTGAGATAGTTGAAGCCTAAACTATCCCAATTAGTTTCATACAATATATTAGTTAACAGCCATTAACGAATCTAATATATTTTTATGTAATATTAATATAACACAATATAAAATGACAATATATAATATATAAAATAAAAAATATTACAAAAAATATAATCCAGCATTACAAAAAACACATGAAAATAAAACTATTCTGAACATAAAATATAAAATGATTTAACATAATATACCTATGTGTCAAACTATAAACAATATTTTTTATTTTAAACTTTTCTTAAAAAATAACCACGTAGAAAATATAATTTATCTTAACTATCGTCTCCTAATTGCGACCTAATTTTTGTACAAAATAATCCAGCCGCGGAAAAAGCTTTTTCGGATTCTACTACACTTGTTGGTCGAGCAGTGAGTAAACAATCAAACAATCATATGCCATATGTATGCTTTACCCTTATTTTTTCTCTTTGAAAATACTTCAATTTTTTTTCTATTATTTGATTTAGATTTTTATCATGATTAGAAAGACATTGAAAATTACCGGAATTACCGGTAAAAAACTGGCAAATTACCGGTTAAATTTGAAAAGCATTTTTTGCGATTTATTACAATCCCTAGTCGTGTAGTAAGTAAACAATCATATGCCATTTGTATGATTTCCCCTTTTTTTCTCTTTGAAAATACGTCAATTTTTTTTCGATTATTTGATTTAGATTTTTATCATGATTAAAAAGATATTGTAAAATTACCGGAATTACCGGTAAAAAACTGGAAAATTACCGGTAAAATTTGAAGAGCATTTTTTGCGATTTACCGGTAAACCGGTTTACCGGTATTACAATCCCTAACGCAGACTGTTCTAGCATGGCTCAGCCGTTACTGACAACTCTTTCTATGTCAAAGCTTTCCAGGCCTTAGTTAAAACGCTGGGATGAGTGCATATAGGTAGCAGGGGACTGTCAAAAACGCTTTGTCCATTTTTTGAAGTTTGTTTTTTCTTTTATTAACTCAAAAGTACTGGTTTGACTTGGACGTCCTCGTATAAGTAGACTCGGATTATGTTCAGATAAAATTTAATAGTGCATACCACCGACAAAGCATTATTTTATCGTTTGATTAGGACGGTTAAGTTCATACTGTAAAATGGAAGCGAAAGTTGAAATTACTACAAATACCGACACTTCGGGAAAAGAATTTTCTCAAACGAGGAAGAAACGGCCTGGCAAAGGTTCCAAACAATAGCGGCAAGATTCTTACCGCATGAAAAAGAACATTGAAGCCGACAATGCCATTATGGCGGGCATTTTCTCACGTTTGAAAATAATGGATACTTGTAGTCTCTACACTACCATTTGCCAAAAAAGCCCATCCTGCTGTGTCCATAGCGTTTCGCCATATGCCGGAATATGTAGACAGAGTTTGGGACACAATAGAGGCAATTGGGATCAGATCATTTGGTCAGTTAAATACTAAAGCTAATAAAAAACATCTTCAAGAAAGGAGTTTTCATGTTTTGTGAGGTAAAAACTAGTTATACACAGGTGAGCTGATCAACTCACTTGAATTAATGTGACATAAACGCCAATTGACCGTCTAAACCCAGTAAGCAAACCATGTCAGTTTTTGTCTGGACGAAATCATTTCTCAGTTAAAACATGTTTTACTTATCCACTTCTTTGCATTGTTTCAATATGGCGACACGCAGTTGGCCAGAGCAAAAATTTGTGTTTATGTAAAGCATGATTTGGATGGAACTGACAATGGAAAGAATATAAGAATCTGGAAACTAGGTTAAGTGTGCTATACGTAGATTACTTTGTGGCATGACTGAATTAGGTGTAGCAATGGGAAAAGAAATAACCATCGAATAAAAAACAATACGAACGTGTTTATACACTTTGGCACTCGATGAAGATATTTTTAACTTTTTAAAGAATCTTCTGATGCTAAGTAACAGATAGTTATTTTAAGCTTTAACCGAGGTGAAATAGACTTACGCATAAGTGGATCGATCTTGTTTCTTATTCTTGGGTGCAACTTTTGTTAAACAATTTTTCTGATGTTCATTTATTTTAACACATTTTTGTAATTTATTGGATCTTCTAAATTTAATTCGTATATTAGATTATACTGTATACAGAACACACACATTGTCGGCCACAGAAAAAGTGTGTTTCAAGAATAAAACTATACCACAGATTACGTAACAACCAATAAGACCAAAGGTCTAATTTTATCCCAAAAGGAAGGTTGGAACCCAATCAGTTAAACTGGTTGGAGGCAGTCCTCTGATCACTCCGAAGGCGAATATTCACACTTCTGGTTTGCACACTCTTTTTCTTTTATTTCCCTGGTCACATACCTTTCTTTATTCAGTCACAAAGACATCCAATCACCATGTCTAGGACTATAACTCCAGAGAGAAATGTTCCGGTGGCATCAGTGGCTCCAACATTCAGACTGACAACAGTGATGCCATCATCTGGAGCTGTCCTCCCTGCATTGACTGAATCTCATGTTGCTCATGATGAAGTGACAAAGAATGATTGGCCAGATTATTGGGCAGGAGTTTACTCTTGGCTCATAGAAGATCCTAATCTTGCAACTTGGCTAACAGATGCACAGTTCAACCCATTAGTATGACCAGTATGACATTTGGAAGTCCATCTGCTTGTATCAAGGTTTTGATATTAAAAAGTTAATCTCAGTCATGAAGAACACTGCTGATGCTTAGGGACTTAAAACATAATCAGTGTAGATGGGTAGAGATGACAGTGAAAGTTGGGGGAGTGGACAAAACTTTCAGATACTCAGACAGAGAGAAGCTATTGAAGGATGTTTCCTTCCTGATTTATGTTTTTGCCAACCTTGGCAATTCGCTGTTTTACTTAACTCTCTTTATTCGGCAATTATTCTTACGTAAAGTCATTAACAATTCTGACGCTACAGTTGTAAGGATTAAAAAATTTCTTTTCGTACAACCAGTATCGCCATCTTGAATCATCCAACGAGATACAATCTTAAATGAAGCGTGTTAACACACAAATGTTTCTATGTCACAAGAATTTAAGTGAGTTATTTGATCAGCTCACACGACTTATATAAACTAAGCTTAATGGTGCTGCGTACATATTGAAGTAACTTGAATGTGTGTGTTATTGGACAACACAACATGCACCATACATTCGCCAATAATTTGTTTTAAGCGTTCGCGTTGTAGCTGTGTTCTCTGCGTCGGTCTGTTTTAAAACAATATTATAAAAACAGCATTACCTCTATCAAATGCTTTAATAGAACGATCTTTTCCTGTCTTAATAAAATTAAAACTCATGTGAAACAAAATGAACGAGAAACGGTTAAATTTGATATTTTAGCAAATACTCCATAAAATAATTATTATCGGTTAAAATACAGCTTTGGTATTTGAGTAATATTTATGAGAGGAACTAACATTGTTACAATAAATTTCAATCGTGCAATGAACATAATCGGCAACATTACACATAGCATTACAATAACGCCAACGAACCAATCACAGCTTGCGAATCACAAATTTAACGTCAGTTTGCTAATCTTGTTATTATCATTCTTGTAATTTAACCATTAAAAATGTATGTTTGATCCAAACTATTTACGAGTGTGCAAAAGCTGTCAAAAGTGTTAATCTGTTTTTATATTACTTCACAAGTGGTTCTTACACGAAGTAAGTGTTTTAACAGCACAGAAGAGTTGAATGGCTGCACTGAGTACAAGGAGCGTTTTGACAAGAAAGGTCAGCTTTTTCTAGATCACATGGGGATTCGCCACCACAAAAAAAAAAATTGAGCAATTGCGTCTGCAGGTAAAGTGATGGCAGGTGTTTTCTGGGATAAACGTGGCGTTATTCATGTGGATTGTCTACCCCGTGGTGTCACTATTAACTGTGAATATTTCTGTCGTGTTCTGCGTGATGTGCATATGCGTCTGAGAAAGAAACGGCCTAGATTGATCACTATTTCTTCAGGACAACATGCGAAGCTCATGCTATTCATCGCACTACGTGCACATTACAACTCGGCTGGGAGGTACAGCCCGAACCTCACTCCGAGTGATTTCCACCTGTTTGAATCCCTAAAAGAGTTCCTCAGAGCATTTCAGCACCGATGACGAAGTGACGCAGACTGTTCTAGAATTGTTCAGCCGTTATGACAACTGTTTCTGTCAAAGCTTTCCAGGCATTAGTTAATCGCTGGGATGAGTGCATATAGGTAGCAGGGGACTGTCAAAAACGCTTTTTCCATTTTTTGAAGTTTGTTTTTTCTTTTATCAACTCCAACGTCCCGGTTTGACTTGAACGCCCTCGTATAAGTAGACTCCTTATGTTCAGATAAAATTTAATAGTGCATACCACCGACAAAGTGTTATTTTATCGTTTGATTAAGACGGTTAATTTCATACTGTAAAATGGAAGCGAAAGCTGAAATTATACAAATACTGACACTCTGGGAAAAGAATTTTCTCAAACTAGGAAGAAACGGCCTGACTAAAGGTTCGAACTTCGAAACAACAGCGGCAAGATCCTTACCGCATGAAAAAGAACATTGAAGCCGACAATGCCATTATGGCAGGCATATTTTCACGTATGAAAATAACGGATTTCACTGCAGTCTCTACCCTACCACTTGCTAAAGAAGCCCCATCTTGCTAGTGCCCATAGCGTTTTGTCATGTGCCGGAATATGTAGACAGAGTCTGGGACACAATGGAGGCAATTGCGATCAGATCATTTGGTTAGTTAAATACTAGAGCTAATAAAAACATCTTCAAGAAGGGAGTTTTAATGTTTTGTGAGGTAAAAAGCAGTTATGCACAGCGTCCACATACACACACCGATGAAGATATACCATCGAAAAACCTCGGAATCTTTGTTGCATCTAAAGTTTACTTACGAAGTTTTAAAGCTTGGTTTACATTAGTCATGTGAGCTGATCAACTCACTTGAATTAATGTGACATGAACGCCAATTGACCGTCTAAAACCAATAATCAAACCATGTCACTTATTTGTCTGGACTAAATCATTTCTCAGTTGAAACAAGTTGAAACAAGTTTTACTTTTCCATTTAATTGCATTGTTGGCCAGAGCAAAAATTTGTGAACTGACAATGGAAAGAATATAAAAATCTGGAAACTAAGTTAACTGTGCTATACGTAGATTACTTTGTGGCATGACTGAATTAGGTGTAGAAATGGGCAAAGAAGTAACCATCGAATTGAAAACAATACGAACGTGTTTATACACTTTGGCACTCGATGAAAATATTCTTAACTTTTCAAAGAATCTCCTGATGCTAAGTAACGGATAGTTATTTTAAGCTTTAACCGAGGTGAAATAGATTACGCATAAGTGTATCATTTTGTTTCTTAATCTTGGGTGCAAATTTTGTTAGCAAATTTCTAAATTGATGATCGTCCGTTCTCAGAAAATTGTTGTAATTTATTGGATCTTTTATTTATAATTCGTATATTAGATTATTAGAGACACCTTGGACTCATCTGCGATTAATCCGCTGTTTTACTTAAACCCTCTTTATTCGGCGATGCTTCTTACGAAAACTTTCTAATAATTCAGAAGCTTCAATTGCAACGGTTTTAAGAACAGCTCTTCGTACTACCACTTTCACCATCTGGAATCATCTAACGCTATTACAATTTTAAATGAAGCCTGTAAATATACAAATCTTTTAAATGTCACAAGAATTCAAGAGAGTCGGTTGATCAGTTCACACGACATGTAAACTAAGCTTGCTTAAATGGTACGTTCATATTGAAGCGAGTTGAATGTGTTAATAGACAACACAACATACACCATGTTGGTCTGTTTTAAAACGAAATCTGATGACGTTTATTTTATTATTTTACCCCTATCAAATGCTTTAATAGAACTATTATTTTCCTGTCTGAATAAAATTAAAAATCATGTAAGAAACGAGGACCAGTTAAATTTGATATATTAGCATATAATCGACAACATAATTATAGATTAAAATACACTTTGGTATGCGAGTAATATTTATAAGAGGAACCAAACAGAATAAATGAACTGACGTACTGAATAGGGGTGTATTACAATAAATTTCAATCGTGCAATGAACATAATCGATAACATTACAATAACGGACCAATCACAGCTTGCAAATCAAATATTCGACGTTATTTTCGTGTTCGTTTGTTAATCTTGTCAGGTTCTTGTAATTTAGCCATTAAAAATTGATCAGTTTGATTTAAACTATTTAAGGGCATAAAAAAGTTGTCAGTTTCTTAAAAGTACGTTATTTTACTGTCAAGAACAGAGATAATTACTTTTTTCTAAAAAGCGCTAATTTGTTTATAAATCATTTCCCAATGATTCCTATACGAAGTAAATGTTTTATAATATTTTCGGTTTGAACGAACTTAATTTAAAAAAATACCTAATATGAAACCAGACACTTTCAAAATTTGATCCAAACTATTTACGAGTGTGCAAAAGCTGTCAGTTACTTTTAAAGTATGTTATTTTATTGTCGAAAGTGTTAATCTGTTTCTGTATGATTTCACAAGTGGTTCTTATACGAAGTAATTGTTTTATAATATTTTAGGTTTGAACGAACTTACTTAAAAAAGTACCTAATATGAAACCAGACACTTTAAAATTTGATCCCAACTATTTACGAGTGTGCAAAAGCTGTCAGTTACTTAAAAGTGCGTTATTTTATTGTCAAAAGTGTTGATCTGTATCTATATTTGATATTTAGAAAAACAGCTCTGTTTATACGACCATGTCATCAAATACAGAAAAAAATTATTAAATATATTGATCCAGTAACTTTTAAAGTTTACTTTAAATGCAATGTAACGAATTATTACGCTAAATACCCAAGCAACACGGTCGCTGCGAGTCTCAGTTGATGTATCAACCCTATCCATCCACTGCGGAAATAGCCTTGCTTACCAAAAACTCAAATAAGTGAAATGTTGCTGTGAAGGAAGACTTTACTATGCTATTTATATCCTCACAAATTAGTTGTACAAAAATGGATTAGAAACAGAATTTGAATTCTGGTTGCTTGCATACTTGATGGCATTAGCAGGTCAATGTCAGGATAGATATACATATTGCCGTACTGAGCGATTTACTGCTTTGAAGAAATCACAAAAACAATTGATTTCATGAATCAATCCAGAGATTATTCAAATAATATTGGGCTGACCATTTTTAATAATTTGATCGCCATATTTGAATGAGACAAATATGTGGGACTCGTGTAACATCATGGATGAGCAGGGAGTTTTCTTAGCAATAAACTTGCAAATCAAAGTGTTGGGTGGGGAATTCCACATTATGGCATTGGGTCAGACGACAACAGCTCATATATCAAAAGAGCATATTTTGACAATTCAATTACTAATTATACAGCCGACAAAAACCGTTCCCCGGGAAGATACAAGTCGCTGCATTATTATTGCAATATTTCAGATTAGCTTAAAAGTTGGGCAATTATTGTATCACTTTGAAAGATAATATGCGTTGCGACATATTTACATAATTTTAATGTATTAATTTAATTCAAAATTGGGCCTGCTTTTTTGAGATTGTAGGCGAGAGCGGGACGATTCGAAATTGGTATAATACATGCACAAAAAAATTAAAGCCACAAAATTCCATAAGGAAAACAATTGTTTTATATTTTCCTTAATAACTGTTCCAGTAGATTTTCCCGATAGTTTGTTTTATTTGATTTTTAGAGAATAACCCGATTTTTAGTCACCTTGTGAGTATTTTTATCGATTAAAAAAAGGGCTTACTACGTTCGTTCTTATTTATAAAAATAGATATATACAAGTACAAATCACAGAGAAAAAATAAACACAATGTACTTCCTCTATAAACGGTGTTGAAAGAGTTGTTTGCCAAAAAGCAATTTGACCAGCTGCTACACATAATTAATCCTGCTATTTTAAAAAGCGATACGATCATAAAATATACTATAATTTCTGGTATATAGACTGGTCAAAAACGCAGGATGGCAGAGGCTGTGAAATATGGAAGGAGGGAGCAGCTCAAGAGAGAGGTGTAAACACAACTGCTGTTTGTTGAGCTAGTTAGGACATTTCATCTCTCCCATGCTTATTTTTAAAAGGAAGAGAATGGCGCCTGCACTTAAAATCGGTGCTCCAGAAGGCAGTATTGTAGACATTTCTGAAAGTGGATACATTGACTCCGATTTGTTCGTCAAATGGCTGGAGTTTTTCATTGCAATAGTTCATCCCAGCACAGAGAAAAAAGTTCTTTTATTAGATGGTCATACAACGCATAGCAAGAACTTGAATGCACTTGAATTAGCTCGTGAGCATGGTGTAATAATGTTGCAACTACCGGCACACACGACGCATCGACTTCAGCCACTTGATGTAGTTTTTTTCAAACCGCTCGAAACTTTCTATATCAGAAATACAAAAATGAATGAGAACAAATCCCAATACTGCTGTATCCATGTTTCAAGTAGCACAAATCTTTGCCCCAGCATACAGACGTCCAATCGTGGCAACGAGTTTCCATGATTGGACCACTTGTAAAGGTCTTTTAAAAAATTCGTATTATTTTTTTGAACTATTATTTTGGTTTCGCAGTGAGTTTAGCAACTGTCGGAAGTGCTAACCTATGTTATCCAAAATCGATTAGGTTCAAAAAGGCAATAGGAAGTTTGATAAAAAAATAAATGTGAAAATTGGTCCAATCCCGGCAACCTTCCCCTACTATGCCAGTGTGAAAAAATCACAATCCATGAAGTTTGATAACAAAATAAATGTGAAAATTGGTCCAATCCCGGCAACCTTCCCCTACTATGCCAGTGTGAAAAAATCACAATCCATCTGTGCAGACGCTTCTAGGGACTAAAAAAAAAAACATCCAAGAAGTTAAGGAAAACACCCATAAAGAAAATCCTGGAGTTTTTTTTTCAAAATCACAGTACTCCTGTAAGGAGCTATTAACCAGATGGTATAATAGACCAGTAATTTGCAGCACAGGAACCCGAAAGGGGACCACCTCTGCGGCAATAAATACATAGCTAAGATGTAGGAGTATAATATTTAAAAACAAAACATCTGCTTAGAAACGATTCGAAACACACAAAAAGTATTCAACTATCAAGGACGGTTTGCTATTAATCGGAAATTTTAATTTGGAACAGCAACCATTTATGTACTTAATGTTACACAAATACTTGAATTATTTAAGTGATTCATTTATGTAATATAAATAAATAAATTTTTACTAAAAATAACTAATTTTGTTTAGCAAAAAAACTGGTGTAGAAACGCTTAAAAGTTTCGTTTGCAGTTTTCTTTATCTAAGAGATTGTTCCTAAAAATAACACTTAAAACGAATATGTTAACTTAAATACATTTTTGTTGTTTATCTATTTTTAAACTCATTTTTATTAATTAGTGCTCTTTCTGGCACGTCTATTTTGCACCAAATTGAAAAGCGTGTATTGATTTTTTGGAATTAATAGTTTTAAGCAAACTAATCCAGCAACATTCTTTATTTTATATAAATTTGCTTTGTTCTACAAATTGCATACTTTCAAAGGACTCAGATTTGTAAATGAAAATGAATTAGAAATGTTTTCTTTGATAGTGAAAAACATAATATTTTAATATATTTTTCTTCGTCCGTTCAAAAAATCAGTTTTTCCATATCCCTTTTTAGGCTGGAAAATATTACATCTTTACCGGCCGCGGCCAGAAAGTACCTCGTTCGATTGATTTGCGCTGTCCAAGCGAGTTTTCTTTCAACTGTAGTTTGTCAAGTTATTATTTACGATATTGTAACGATAGTGATTTTGGTGTCATTGGCGGACGTAGAAAAAATATTGTACGCAACAAACCCGTAAAGTGTCTTTACTGAACTCGCATCTTTCCATTACATGCTTACAGCTCGTTCCAAAACTGCCCACTCGTCCAGTAAGGTATCACTTTTCGGTCTTGAACCGAAAATAAATAACAAAAATTGGGACATTACTTTTCATCTCTGGACAAAAAAATATGCACACGAATCACATATACAAAACAAAATAGTGCTACGTTAAAATTAGATCTGCAGGAAGAAGAATTTTGACACTAATAATATTACAATAATTTAAATAGAAATTAATATTAACATCCACGAATTTCGAAAAGTTATTGGAATTTTATTAAGACTTTTTAGGTCGTACTTATGCAAAACCGAATTTTCAGCTCTTGATATGAAAAGTAAAAAAATAAGATAAATTATAGATGATATAAACATTAAATATGTCTGCTAACTCATTAAATATAATGTGATTTTAATTTTTTATTTTGCTTTAAGAGTTTTTATTCATCTATATTTATTGTAAATTAATTATGTGTTCAAATGTTATAAAATTTTTACTTTTCTATTTTTACATGTGTGAAAAAATAAATGAATTAGAACAAAAAGTAAGTACACCAGAGTGCAATCAAAAATACCAATAGAACGGTATATAAAGAAAACTAGAACACCAATAGCTGGGAGTCGCACTACCAGATGAGTTTTAGATAAGCCGAGGAGGATATAATGGCAGACACTTAATATATGTAGGTATATTGAAAAGGTCGAAAACATTGCGTTATGCAACTCTAAAGAGTTTCGTTCGCTTGGTGATTCGAGTTTACATAAAATAATGTGCTTATGGTAGGCAACCCAATTAACATAATCTTTCAATGTTTTAGATATCTACGAATAAGTTTCTGCTGGTAGCAATTATTATAATGTAAGTAAGATTCTACCAGTCATTGTTAAGTGGCAATTATTTATTTTTTTAAATTAGAAACTATCGCCATTTATTAGTACACAAATATGTATAAAAATTACATCAAATCTTGCGTTATTAAATCCATCAATTCGCCAGAATCGAATATAAGAGTTAAAATAATACGGACAAAAGGTTGATATACGATCCATCTAATCGATTTTATAAAGTTGTTTCATTGTTTAATATAGGTATAGATAGTGATATGTAAACATTTGCATTCCCTTGTCGCACGATGTGTAACTATATTTTAAATTGGAATTATAAATTGATTGTTTGGTCGAAATCAACAAAAACCGATTTATTTAACGAAAGTATGGATGTTTCAAAGTGTTACATTTCGGTTTCACCTCGTTATTTCACAAAACACACATCTTCTTGCGTTGTCTTACTCGGACAACCACAAATATCTCAAAAAACTTTTTTTTTGTCCTAGTGTACGTTTGGTTGATTTAAAATAGTACGATTATCGGTAATAAGTGGTCGTTCTGGTAAAATAAAAATAAATACCTAAAACACCTAAAATTGGTCTTAAAGTCGAAAAATAATTTTGGAACATAAAATCAGTCAGTTAATGAAGGCCTATTTAGTTTGCAGTTACTCTTTAGTTATTCTGCATACTTAAAAAACAGGTTTTCAAATGTTTATTTCTCACACTTTGCCAATATAATAAACACACAACGATTACTTTACGATGTAGCAACTGCTAAACTTATTTATGGTTAAAAAACCAGTGCACATTTGGTGAACTTTTAATTTTTTAGGTGTTAAGCGGTCCAACCCAAGGTCAACCCCGCACATATGCGGACGTTGTGCAGGAGACACCAGTGGCAGTGGTGTCACCGCCGCGCAACGGGCGTACACCCTTTGCCAATATAATAAACACACAACGATTATTTTACGATGTAGCAACTGCTAAACTTATTTATAGTTAAAAAACCTGTGCACATTTGGTGAACTTTTAATTTTTTAGGACATGATAACCGTGGAACCTCGCCGCACTTATGCTGAGGTCGTTGGTAGCGAGGCAGCACCAACTACACAGCGGCCAGCACCACCTACAAAGCGGCCAGCACCACCTACAAAGCTGCCAGCACCACCTACAAAGCGGCCAGCACCAGCACCGAAGCGGCCAGTACCAGCACCGAAGCGGCCAGTACCAGCACCGAAGCGGCCAGCACAAGCACCGGTGTTACCACCAAAGCGGCTAGCCTCACCAGTGGTGTCACCAGCACCGAAGCGGCCAGCTCCACCAGTGGTGTCACCACCAAAGCGGGAAGCCTCACCAGTGGTGTCATAAAGCGGAGACAAACCCCGCACATATGCGGATGTTGTGGTTCAGGGTCCAAGTGGATAGCCGCTTTTCTGGCTGACGTGGTAATAAGCATGTTGTTTGCGGGAACGTCAAAGCTAACTGGACTCTGTTTGGGAGGCGTCATGGGTAAGTTGTATTGGGTGACTGTAATGAAACCAGCATGGCAGGGACGTGGAGTTGTTTGCGCATGGGTTAAGATGAATGTAAGCACTGAACTGTGCATAGGATCTGGGCCGACAGGAGTTCGTAAATTAACAGCTTACGTATTTATATTGGCAGCGATAGTAATGCATGCCATGGAAGCCATGACATCTCAGGTAATAATTTATGCTGGATTGGGTGTGATAGCCTATTTGCATGACAGTTTTTGGTGGCGATCTTGGGTTTTTTGACAGGGAATTTAACACTGATATGCACTGCTTTCATGAGCAAAGAGTCACTGACAGAAGAGCTGAAACGTAATGTGGTGTCCAGAAATGTGGAAACTGGTGGTAACAGCGGAAAGAGCAACATCCTGGACAAGAGCATAATATTTGACAACTTCATGGATTTTATGGATATGAATCACATAAATGGTGACATAGCGATAATGGTAGAGGTGTCGGACAGCAGGCAAACAGAGATAATGAGCTGGGCTAGGAAGACGAAAAACAAGGTAATATGGAAGAATCCAGTTGGCCGTGAGGTAGAGATACCTGAAGGGACCTTCTGCGTACTTGATTAGGAACAAAATGATAACGAAAATTGTAATAGCACAAGGACAATGATCTCGGTATATGGAATAATCGATCTAAAGTGGTCATGTACACTTTAGATTGTGATGAACATCAGTGGTGTCACCGCCACGCAAGGATCGGTCACCACCAAAGCGTCCGGCACCACCCTCGCCTGCAAAGGCTCAGCGCGTGATCGGTAAGAATATTTTATTTTTTATCTTTTTATATGATTTGCCTGAAATAATCTTAAATATTAAATGTACAGGGTGGACCAAATTCGAATGTTTTACGGAGTATCTCGGTTACCGCAATAGATAGCGAAAATCTGATTTTGGTCTCTTGGGCTATTTTTTTGAGAAAATAACGCCTATGCAATCAGATTTTTTCTATCGGATTGGATTTTGGCACAACAGACAAAAAATGAAATTTAATCATTTTTGAAAATTTGCTATAACTTCTTTATTTATTAAACTAGAACAAAATATTATACAGGTTTATTATACAGATTTTTATGCTTCATTTAAAAACAAAAGTAATTTTTTTTAGCCATATTGACGTTTGAGATGTGGAGTAAACTTATATATTTTTAAATGGAAACCCTAGTCGACCATGACTTTATGTGAAAGAGTATTTTTTTAGCTTTTCAAAAATATATAGTTTTATATTTTTGTTGCAAAAAATAACCGAGATATGGCCGATTTTGTAAAAATTCGATCATCAAAGTTTGCCATGATTTCGTAAACAAGTGATGTTTGCAATTATTAAACAACTAAACGTCATTGTCAAGTAAATTCTGCAGCAACCGCTACGTTTTTATCACTTACAAAGTAATATTCTAACATATTAAACTCGTTTTTTTAAATATTGCAGCCCATGAACAATTCGTATAGTCACGTTCGTTTTATCTTTGCAGTTTTCCTACTTAACTTTTAAAATAACACATCTGTGGATCCACATCCTTGAAACTTATTGTAACACTCAGTATGAAAGCTATATTTCTGATTATTTTCTTCCTTCTGTGCATTTTAGAATTTTGTCCTATGAAAGTTTTTTTTTTTTTTTTTCTAAAATAGTGCTTTACGGAGATAATTTACACTGATTTTGCTTTTGCTACCAATAGAGAAACAAAAATCGCAAGTACTGTCTGTACAATTTTTTTGGTGTTATTCATTTTGCAGACTAAATTTTAAATGCATATTTTTTTTAGCAATGTACATTTTAACTAAATATTTTTATTAAAGCCGATAACCATTCTGCACGACGTGCGATTTTTAATATACACTTTTTTTTAATGTTGCCGTCATTAAAGAACTATCTTAATTATAAAATAACAAAACTAACATATGAACTCAACAGTTGCCTTCAACGATGAAGCAAATGATGACTTCGAAAGAAGTTTTAAGAAAGGTGCAATAATGTTTTACTCTTAGCACATTTAACGTGATAGGCAAAAATCTGGTTTAAGTGAAGAAAAAGGAGAACCATAAAAAGGTTTATTCAACCGAAGATATTAAAACTTTGATCCTGCTATAGTAGGAAAAAAAAGTTGAGAGGCAATTCAAAACAAGAAGCTTCAAAGGGTAAATAACCACTTGCACCACCGAAACGCGTTTAAAAAATATTAAACCAACAGCACAAAAGAATAATATAATAATAATATCGGAAGTGATATTAGGAGTGGATGTAGTGAGCGAAATAGCACCAAGGCAAAGCTTCTCAATTGCCTATGCTAAAGTGTACGACCTTGGAGCCGAAGTCCATGCAAGCTATGGTCAGATGAAGGATATCTTGATCGCATAATAACGAAAGAAGAGGAGAATTATTACGCAAGTTTGATGTTGTGGCTTAAACTGCTGGACGTCAAAGAAAAACAAGGTGATGTGGCACTAGGTAGCCCCGAAAAAGATATTGAAAAGGCTACAGCAAATGACACTATTAACGTTCCGCAACCAATATTTGCGTATCTGTTGCGTTTCCCTAACCATTTTGTCCGTGTATGTTCTATACCTTTTCAAGTTCAAATTGGCACTAATCAAAATCAAATTGGCACTAATCAAAATCAAATTGGCACTAATCAAAATCAAATTGGCACTAAACAAATTCAAGTTGACAATTAACAAATTCAAGTCACAACGTGTTACTTAAAATCTTCGTTCCCGGGTTTGGAACCGCGATTTCTTTGGATACATATTGTCTTGGTCGAAATGTCACGTAATTAAAGAAGACGCGGTTTCAAACCGGGAACGAAGATTATAACATGAACAACGGCCGCGAAAGCTAGAAGAATAAAATAGTACAAACGTGTTAAAAAACTTATTAAAAAACGACAATATTAAGATTATTATGTATTTTAAAACTAGAGTAAATAATCTCACTACCACATATTTTACATTGATTTATCTCTTAAAGGACAGTAATTATTAAAATTTTAATTCAATGAAGGACTTTATAATGACTATTTTAATGCATTTGCAAATTTAAATATGAGAAGCCTTGTTCTAATTACTAGATTATTCAATCAATTATTAAAATTTTAAATCAATAAAGGACTTTATAATGACTGTCTTAATGCATTTGCAAATTTGAATATGAGAAAAACCTTGTTCTACTTACTAGAGTATTCTTTAAATATTTTAAACATTAATAAACATTTCGTAGAATAAAATTACTCTTTTAAGCGTCTAAATATCAGACATGGAATTTTAATGTACATCAACATCATTTATTTATTTAGTAAATACAACCTTGTTTTTCAAGACAACTAACAAGATCGTCATTTTTATATAAGCGACGTATAATAAAGATTAGCAGCTAATAATCTTAACGCCAAGGTTTACTACAAACTGTATAATACAGTTATGCAAAGAATCATAAAGATTATTAAAACATTAACGACTGACTAGCACCTTACAATTTCCCATCACTTATCAACATCCTCAATTTGTAACTGCCTTGAACATTCAATTAAATAAAAATTTGAAGTTTATTTTTAACTACCCTATAACAATAATACATGCAATTCTCTCTAAACTTTAAATAAACACTAAATGGCCACAAATAATGCGCTATTTATGAATGTGTACTTCCAACTAAAAATTTTAATTCGCACATGCTCGCTTACGACTTTAAACACTATTTTGCCCAGTACGCCTTTAAAGATTCCGATATTAGTAGTGCAAAATCTTCAGCTATAATTAAGCATTTACGGTGTTGTCCCTATCCCAAGTTGCAAAAGTGGAAAGAGTTTAAGGCCGTCGATGCAAATTTCCTGTACCATTACAAATATAGGGAAAGTTATGTGATAATTTTTCGAAGAAAATAATCTTAAGCGAAGAGGCGCACTGTTCACATTAAGGCTCGCTGCACACGTGCGTTTTTCTGCAGCGCGCTGGACGTGCGGTAGCCGCACGTTGCCGAAGTTGCTTTGATGCACACGTACGTTTTGTAACCGCAATTGTGATTCATTCAGGCATCTCTTCTGTTTTGGGGAACAGCCCAGCGCTACAGTGTGCTTTTCGCATTAGAAATGGAAGTGTATCGAAGAAAACGGGTAACATTCGCATACCTTGTATATAAACATTTTGTTTCAAAAAATAAAAGGCGTTATTGGGTGCATCCATTCAGCAATCCTAAGACTTGCAAGGGGAGAGTTTGTAAGATCTTTTGCCGATTTGAGAGAAAATCAGGACAAATTTCATAATTATTTCCGAATGAGCGTTACATCATTTGACGAGCTGCTAGCTAGAATAAGTGCTAACATTATCTCTCAAGATACTTGCCATACCTCCAGTGGAAATGTTAGCTGTGACTCTTAGGTTAATAATAATTTTGAATGTAATAAAATTGTTTAGTCGGAAATATTTTTAACATTATGGGAAAACAGCCATAGAATTTATCTAAGTGTAATATACAAAGAGTTAATTTACCTTTAAATACTTGTATTAATAGAACAAATCATTTATACTTTTTTCCACCTTGCAGTTCTATAATAAAGGGTTAAAATTGTATAAAATAAAAAATAAATATTGAACAAGTTTAAACGGTTTCAAAACAGTTTGTTTGCTTCTGTCGGTCGTAGGCGTTTCACGCGTGCGCATATAAAACGAATTTTTTTAGTTGCTATTCAGTATTCCAAAGTGGTTGAATATTGCCTGATATTTAGTATTCAGTATTTGAATCCTTTTTTTGTCGGTATTCAGTATTCAGTATTTAAATACTTTTTCGGTATTCATACCCACCTCTGATTGCGAATATACTTCATTTTGATGAGAACGTTACTTTGATGTTTCGACAAATACTTAAATATTATTCAACATATTATCCGATTTTTACTAATAGGAAGTTCTTGTAATAAGAGAAATGAAGTGTGCATGTAAAGTTCATGTGTCGCCTGTAGGAAATTCGCAAATGAAATCATTATTATTAACTAAATTGTTATTATGTACATCAGCTCTTGCTAAAATGAAAAGTTTTCCATCCCAGTATGTAATTTAAATATATATATCGTGGTATTTTTGCGGCAAACTGCTGCACGTGTGCACTGCGCCGGGTACGTGAATAAACATTTGACAAAAAACATAAATGTCGGATTTCGGGCACAGAGAATCCTCGAGTGATTCATAAGACGCCATTGTATTCACAACGAGCCACTGTTTGGTGCGGATTTAGGGCTGGCAGACTGATTGGGTCGTACTTTTTCGAAAATGCAGTTACAGTAAAGGGCGTACGTTGCCGCAACAAGATAACGAAGTTTTTTTGGCCTCAATTGGACGGCCTGGACCTGGAGGACATGTGATTCCAGCAGATCGGCGCAACCTGTCACACTGCGCGCGAAAAAACTGAGTTACTGCGAGAAAATTTTCCTGCGCGTCATCTCACGCAACGGCGACCGGAATTGGTCACCAAGGTCGTAAGATTTTTTTACCGTGCGACTTCTTTCTTTGGGGTTTGTCAAATCTCGTGTTTATGACAACAAACGACAAACAATTTCTGAGCTCGAGGCAAAGATTCGACGTATTATTGGCACAATCGAACCGCAATACTGCGGATATGTCACCAAAAATTTCGTCAAAAAGGGAAAAAGTGTGTCGTGGGGGACACTTGTCGAATTTTGTGTTTTACAATTTAATTGTAGCATTCTACTTCATACTGAAATCAAAATATCAGCACTTTTTGAATAAATGATGCGTTTGATTACAAAATTAAATCCGGCGTTTTTATTGGAGCACCCTATATATTGTTATTTTTCATCATACACCAAAGTTTTGCATAAACATTTCTAATTTAGTTTTTTTTTTGTTCATCTCGTTTTGTTACCCAATTTTAATCATCATTCTATTTTCAGTGTTGTTCTTTGAGCATATTATACTATGCTTCATTTTTAGTCGGATTTTCTTAGCTGCGTTTGATAACTAGTTTAATATTTACCACTATAAATGTATGTATAACGCAAATTTACGATTTAATTGATTTCGCGTAGTTTTGTAGCGTTGTATGTTTAATAATCGTTAGCAAAACACTTGCTTGTTGTTCCAGATAACGCGATTAAATGAATTTGGCAATTAAGGGACATTTACAAAGATGTTTATCTCACTGATAGTGTGTTCTAAGTTGTGTTTATTTAATAATTGAAATTAATAGCGTAAGTACTTAATGAATGTACAAACATTCCGTGATTAAAACTTGGTACCTAATTTAAGAATTAAATCTAGTCATATATGATTTTAGTTAAATTTATTGACTAGATTAATGATTTTTTTTTAATGGCTAACTCTCAACTAAACAATATAAAACTTGTGGTTGACTTATGGATATAATATCATTGACTATGAAAATCAAGGGTGATTGAAATGTGTTATACAAAACATTGATGGCGGTCTAAAATATTAAACGTTTATTTAGATCAGCATCTGAAAAATATTTCAATAAAGAACTAACGTTTTCGAGATGCGGTCCTGGCGCCAAAATTTGTAACCAAATTTATATTAAATGATCGTAGCACCTCAAAATATCATTAATACAATAGTGTAGAAGCGAATATTACAATATTTTGGTCACATATCTCGAAGAGATAACAGTCTTAAATAACTAATCTGCTTGGCTGAAAGTCACTTTAGCGAATGGTGCAAAGAAAACGGTAATCACGAAGATAAAGACACTCATACGAATTTCTTGCTAGAAGCCGAATGTAAAAAAGGCCGCCATGGGTCTAGTGATCATGATTGAGAGAGAGGAGGAAGATAGAACCAAAGATATTATAAATACTTTTAACAAAAGAAAGTCAACCAATAGATCCCCAACCAGTAGAAGCCACAGTTTGGAGGACCAGTACAGTAAAAGAAAGAAAACAGGGGGTCATGAAGGTCAGGATGAGATCTGTCTCATTGGAGATGATGAAGTTTTTGATAACCCTAAAGAAGTAAATAAGAAAAACGAAATGAAGGTGGAGGAAGTACATCAAATTATAGATCATGTCCATGACAGCCTGGTAATATTAGAGATGCAAGTACGAGAGAGGTAAATAATAAACTTGCATTCAGCAGGCGAGAACAGGGCATTATTACAGACGAAATACTTAATTTAAGTAAAACTATAACTAAATTAGTTAACAAAATAAGAAAGCTGCAATTGCAAGAAGCGACACCAAGCATTACCAATATGCAAATAGCGGCTCCATCCATAACGGCTCCATCTTATGCAGATATGGCAAAATCGGGTGCACACCCCAGTATACCTAAAACATATAAAAGCAAATCCGCAAGGCCTAGTTACCTCAAAAACCACAGGCATCAGTAATACGAAATTTAAAGCCATTATTAGTCTCAGAATCAATCACATGAAGTTAGTACAGAGCTTAAGAAGGATGTCAATATCCAGGATGTGGGTGGTGCCTTTAAATCCATCAGAAAGTTAAAAAGTGGCAAACTTTTAGTAGAAAGTCACACAAGTGTGCAAAAGCAAAAGCTAAATGACATTTTGGCGAACAATCAGAAATACGTGTGTAGAGACATCAAGAATAAAAACCCCATAATTACCATTACAGGGGTTGATAAGGGATACTCAGATCAAGAACTTATCGATATCATAAAGACTCAGAATCCCGATTTAATAATAATAACAATTAATATCGCTCTTTTAAATTTTATTTTAAACTCATGTGATACCATTCACATCAAAAATTTTCAGGACATTAACTTGTACAAGAAGTGGACGCCATCCACAGTAAAATAGAAAAGCAACTGCGTTGTAGTTTATGACCCATATTCATTAATTAAAATTATTCTTGTCACTCCGAAAACTAAAGAGCCATTGCAAATTGTGCAAATGTCAAAAGACATGATTTTATTTTAAATTAACAAAAGGCGGTTTCTTCTCTTGGTTTTAATAAAACACCTTACATAAAGACAATTACTTTGTCAAGTTCAGAAAATGATTTGATGAAGAATTTAGTTAATTGAGTTTGTGTTTATTATTTAGGAAAGGAAGATCCAATAGAACGTAATGACGTTCTACAACATTTTAGTAATAAATTCGTTAATGTATTAGTTTACAGCTCGTTTAAAAAAATTTAACGTTTAAATATTTCTTCTTAAAGTCGATTTTCTCAAAACCATCTACATGCGATATGCAACAAAACAACTCTAGGGCGACGAACTGTGTATATACACATTGCAGCACATCTAAGTGCACCTGTTACTCGACCTTATGTAATTGTTAATTATTTAATGCCATATTACATATTCAATCACTCTAAACGAAATTAGGTCGAGGTTTTACCATTGTGGTAATGAAAATGCAAAATAAATATTTGCTTTTGAACAGTCATTTCAACCGAAAAATTTTAATCTGCAAATTTTCGACGGTTGAAACCGTGACGTTTAAAACTACATATTTGCGACGAGACAATAGGAATATGATTTATCGATAATTTTTACAATTACCGCTACAGGAGATCTGCGAGTAAGTAGGTACAGGATATTTATTGCTAGTGTTTTAAGGTGATATAAGTTATTCAATGCATTCCATTGAAAATAACAACAATATATCGGATAACCTCGTTTAATGCATGTTACGCGTATAAAATTTTGTGAGTATTTTAAAATTTAAAAAAAAGGCATGAGCCACGTTTTGAACTTTTTGGACTATCTTCAGTTTAAAACTAACGCCATTTATAACTGGAGCACTATTGTAGATAGGAATGTGCGGTTTTCAATATTGGAATGCTACTCTTAAGCATCAGATAATGTTCATAATGTTAATGGCTTGCACAAGATTAAGGTGCTTGGTGTGTTTCTAAAACGATACACCATAACGCATTAAAGAATTCATCCACCTATTTCTTAGAATGAAATCAACCGTTTTGTAACGGATCAAGTTGTTACTTTAACTACCGCTGGGCAGAAGTTTGCACGAATGTAAAAATACACCTGAGACTGTATTATTGGCAGTTAATTACTGTAAAGAATCCAAGGCTAAATACAGATTATTTCATTAATTACGGTTTTCCCATTGTTTCGTTTAACCACAATGCACAACTAAACACTACATTTAAAAAAACTATTTAATTTTTTTTTCTGTAAAATAAACCTACTTAACAATAAAATTATAGTATAAAGATATGGGAAACGGTTTCTAGTTTGAAAGATTCAAATAAATATTCTTCGAAAATGATTAAAGATCAATACTGCTATTTCGGTTAAATAAAAGACAATTTTCCAGTAGTTTTAAGTATGACTTTAATTGTAAAAAAGTCTTGGAAAAAAAATTTTAGTACCAAATTCAGTTAACTTATTTTGTTTCTTATTTTGAATCAACTAAATGAAACTTTTCAGAATCAGCGCATTAAAGTAGTGAAGGCAACAGCTTTGGATTTCCTTAAAAAAATGTTTCATTAAATCATACGTTTGTCATATGTGATTTACAGATCGTGATGACATTAGTAAGGATGTATCGCTTCAATTCCTGCAAGGGAGAGCCCAGTCATATACCATCATTACGCATTGAGCATATTACTTACTTCTAAAAAATGTATCCCGGTACTTGTCTATTCCCGAAATTGTTGTTTATACAGTTGGATGTCACTTCTATGAAATGCTTTGTCAAACATCGACAAAAAGTGGAAAACCATATCCATTACATGCCCAACAATAGGCTAGTAGCCTGACAAGTTTTCAACAAAAATACAGGAATTAAACAAAGAAGCACGGGAAGACCTAAAAACCAATGAAGAGACAGCATTTAAAATCTATCTAAAGAAACAGGCCAGTCTTACACCAGATAAACAGGAAAGATGCCGTACGATGCCAGGAACCTATATACTACGATGTTTATTATACAGGGTGATTCATTAGTGCGTCGGGCTTTAATAGCGCCCCGCCCGTAGGAGATAGAAAAAAAATTTAAATACATAAAGTTATTGGTTTGAAAAGATCTACGTCGTAAAATTATTTTCATCTATACAGGGTGTCCCATTTTTGCGCTATAACAAAAACAAAGATTTTTTTAAATGGAACACCCTGTATATTTTTAGGTCATCGGATGTCATTTTTTAACCTCTACATGAATGTCTGTTTGTTTTTAGATTTAGTGCCAGTGTTGCCAACTTATTAATTTTTTTCCGAAAAATCTTACACAAGCAGGCGTAACTTTAAAACATCGTAGCCACCTCGTTTTTTAAAGTTAAGAAATAAGTTTTAGCAATAATGTTGGTCCAGTTGGGGAGCAACATTTTAAAAATAAAAAAATTTAATTTATTGACACAGGGTGTTCACAAAAAAATGCCAAACTTTCCAAATTTCAAAGTGGCATAACTCATTTTCTTCAAATGTAAACACCCTTATTTTATTTTACTATTCGATCGCTTTTTTTCTCCCCTTCAATTTTTATGAGGGGTGTCCTATGTCTAAACCCCGTAGTTGTTGAGATATTCAATACTTTTCAATTTTTTTTTTTTAAATTACATTTTTATGCACCGAAGTAGGCCGCGCTGATGCAAAACAAGTGCCAAAATGTAAGCAAGTGTCAGCTTGACATTTGAATAAATTTAAAATTTAAGCAGATATTAACTATGTAATAAAATTTATCGTTTTTATTCATAAACTATGGAAAGTAACAAATTGAAAATACATTAAAGATAAACGACTACAATAAATGTTCGAAATGTCTTCCATCTTTTTCTATCTTCTAAGGGTGGGGCGCTATGAAAGCCCGACGCACTAATGAATCACCCTGTATAAACATGCACATCAACTTGTCATTAAAAGATATGTGTTCGAACAAAAACGTTGATTACTTGACAACAAGAACCAGCTAATACATTTTAAATATCAGTAATTAATAGAAATAATACGTGTTTATAACAAAACTAACCAAAACTTAATCAGTGTGAAGGTATATCTTACAGAATTAAGTGTATCTTAAAAATTGTCGATCATTTTTTTGGAAAGAATGATTGATTCGTGGTTATTGTGTCTATCTATTGAACATACCTCGCCTTGTCGCCTTTTAAATGTTACAGGATTTGTTTTTCAAACCAGTCAGATAAATTTATTTTCTGGCAAGTTTTATACAATTAAAACTTTTAATTTAAAAGTAATATTCGTAATTAATTAATAAAAAATATTGGAATATCTATCTTTTATTGCGTTAAAAAACGATTTTGCTAACAAAGGCAACACTAATAATTAACTTTAATTTTTAAAACAAAGTTACTGAAATGAAAACATTGTTGAGGAGGATAAAAGTACAGACAATGTTGACGATATACATCCACAGGACTTAAGTCTTTTACTACAACTAAAGTTATCTTCTTTAAGACTTGCTCAAGTTGATTCTACTGTATAAATTCCGGTGATGCGAGTGTGTCATATGACTGCGTCATGACGGTCATTACGTCACGTCACATTGTTTTTAAATGACCGTGACCATTCTAACCTCCAAAATTCAATATGACAGTTTTTCTTACCTCCAAAAATGACAGTTTTAAGTTTACACGGTGGTTTTCACTTGATTTGTGTTAATCTTAATTGCAATATCGTAAGTAAAAATGTAAGTACCACTATATCAGGTATTCCGAAAGTTGGTAAACACAATGAAGAGAAAAGGGAAGGTATTTTACTTTTTTGTACGTTATCCTGCAAGTTCGCAGCAAAAGGTAGCTACTTATGGTTGCCAATTTTGTAAAAAGAGATACGGTTTACATGCCACTAGAATGGCAGAACATTTAATTACAACATGCAAGAAATGCCCAGAGCATGTAAAATTAAAGTTGAAACGCAAATAAAAATTTTAGCTCTCAGCGTAAGTAGTCCAAAATCACCGTCAACTCCCTCGACTTCTAGAACCTTCTCTGAAGGAATGCAATACCCAGATAGAGATACTGATACTAATAATTCTGGTTTTTATTTATTATCCTTATTACATATATATTAATTTTATACCATTTATATAAAAATAATCATATGACGGTCATTCGTCACAATCATAAATGACCGTCATTTCACATCACTGATAAATTCATTAACTAAAAGTGCTACAAACAATTAGAAAAAATTTCACTTGTACGTCAAACGTTTTTAAATAAACCACAATATTTCGATGCACAATCACCCTTGTCCAGACATGATTTCTACTGGCTTGTCAAAACTTTCATAGTAGCATTTTATGTACTTAAAACATAAATGGGACGTAACTAATCCAGAATTTTAAAGAAATGTATATCCTTTTGATAGAATTTTTAGGTACCTATAGACATAGACGACATACGAATTTTTTGATAAATAATTTTTTCGAACGCTTTACATCTAGTTTGCAACCAAATGAAATAATTATCAAGTTTTAACAGGTCTTTCATCTTCAACTTGAACAGGACTGGCGATGTGTTCATTAAAAGACTCTTTATGACGTTCTGTATGATTATGGGTTTGTATATTATGATGTACAATAATTGACATTCGAAAAATTAACTCCTTTGCAATTCAAGATCACTATCCATATCGTTTACAATTGGTGGTAATTTCTCCATTTTATCCATTTCTTCTAGTTCTAGTATGATACAGCCAGATATACTCCGATCCGAACTCTCTTTATGTTCTGCAGGTTGTACCTGCTGTACACTTGTCCCTACACTAGAAAACGATAGCTACTTTTACTGTCGATAATGCTATTCTAGTAGTTGGTAAAATCTATCAAACTAATGTAATACAGTAAAAATTCGATAAAAGCAACTCCTATAAATGCAAAATTCCTTATTAGCAACTGTTTTGAATTAATTTTATTCTATAACTGCAACCTATAACATTTGACAGATACAATGTCAATTGGTTATAATTTTCTATCCTAACCCTATTAAGATGACGAATAAACAATTAAGTATAATGCAAAGGGTGAAATATTAATTAAATTACAAGAAAATATAAAAGTTAGTGACATTTGTAAAATGTACAAAGTAAATAAAAGCACGATTTCCGGTATTAAGTTTCTAAAAACGCCAATAAAACGAATAAAAAAAAGTATTGGTTCCGGATATTGAAAAATCATTATATACTTGGTTTTTAAATGAAAGTCCCAAACATAATATTGTTAATGAGATTTAAAAAAATAGAAACTTTTGAGTTTCACTGAACTTTGAATTCAAACTTAAAATTTCAAGCCAGTCCTAGGTTGGATACAAAAGTTTAAAAGACGGTATAGAATACGTTTCTTGAAAATTGCGGAGAAAAACTTTCCGCAATTCATTCAGCTGTTGCTGGGTTCATTAAAAATTTTCGTGAAAAAATTGATCTTCTAAATTTGCATCCCAAACAAATTTATAATGCAGATGAGACACGTTTAGTGTATAAGAATTTATACGAAAGGGTAGGAAGAATTTGAAAGAAAATGACAACTATGCCCTTGTGTGAAATCAACTGGTAGCCACAAACTACCTCTTAACCTTATAAAAATGCTTTATTAACTGATATTTATTTAAAGTCGTCGAGAAAGGCAGAAACGAGCATTCTTTAAAGAATGGTTTACAGATGTATTTATAACAGTTAGTTACTCGACTTTTTACTTCCAATTCAATACTACGGCGATCAGGGAATAATTAAATTAATAAAAACTACATACAGAAGAAAGCTACTGTGCGGCTTGTTGGCGATGGGTGGAGATACTTGTAGTAAATTGAGAAGTTTTTCTTTAAAAGATATTTTTTTAATATTATCGGAGTCGTAGGTGGACACGAGACAATCCGTTATCTTGAGTGGTTGGTAACATCTATTTCCAACTACGGTTAATTCGCTGGTCGAATGTTTTGATGACGAATATGACGTACCATTACCGCAACTGTACCGCCATGGACGATGACAAAATTCGTGATTGGGCTATAGGAGCAAATTAACTTTCAAATGCCCTCATTACTGATAAAGATATCCTTCAACATAATCAAGACGATACTATGGATTGATTGTCAAGATGATACCATTGAGGATCCAGTACTGTGCAATATTGAAAAAAATTACTTTATGATGAAAGCTACCTACGATATAAGAAACACTTCCAAGGGTGGGTCAACCTACTGTTTATACAAAACGACATAACTGACAGTAAGGCAAAGTTTTAGGTTAAAACAACATAAAGAGAACGTAGATAAGGAAACTTTCAAACAAACTTTAATACAAATGGTACTAAAATCAATAAATTCCTTTTCTCCTACATGCATGTTTGTACTTTACAGGCTTCTAAATCACTGAAATTTTTAAATTCCGTGATGTTACTGTAGTAAAGTACGATGCTTTACGATGTTTTACAACGCCGTCACGTTTTCAAACCTTAAATGTTCTGGCTGCACATCCAGAATCACGGAAATAGAAATTGGATAAAAATATTAATAAAATAAAAAATTCTGATTTTAACCATCCTGTATATTTGATTAGATAATAAGTTATTGTACAAACAACTTTTACTCGTTGATGCAGAAGTTTTTATAAACATTTTAGTTGATGAAAACCGCCATTTTTGCTCGTTTTGCCGAATAACTTTAAATCGACTGTATACGACAGTGTAAAAAAAAAACATGCGATTCAAGTTTTAAAATATCTACGTGAATTGACCATATAATATGAAACTGTCGTGCTGTTATACAACTAATTAAAAAAAAACAAAACCAAGCGTTAAGTTATACCTGCATCAAGTTTAATAAAAAAAAAGAACAACTTAAACAGACTAGAAGTACAGCATAGAGTTGTTTTCGAGTTGGTATTTTTTAGTGGGATATAATTTTTTTACATAAATATAAAAATTATACGTACTGGTCAATAACTGAGTCAAGAACCTTGTCCGATATTGTATAAACCATTCTGATGAACGATTAACGCTAACAAGTAATCCAACACACACTGCACACATTTAATTTCACATTAACTAATGCGCGACTCAAAACTAGCACGCGCTTGCAGTAGGAAAGTGAATTTAGTTATGAAGCGGTAAAAAACATCTATGTAAATGACTGTCCTTGTTTTAACCTCAGTAAATATACCTATCAGTTTGGCGATTACGAAGTTAGTTGTTTTATATACATATACAGGGTGACAAAAATATATCGCATTACACGGGTTACTTGACGTTCATTAAATTAATTATGTTGAACAAAATATCCGTCCTTCGCTTTTAAAAAATATTTTTACAAATATCTTTAAGATGTTAACCAACAAATTAGCTTTTTAAATTGAAATCAGTCGGCGAATTTTGTTGTCACAAAATATTTTTAATAAAGACCGACAAATATAATATAAAAATGGAGTTGTGTTTTTCAAAAATAGTTAATTGTATGATAAAATATATGTAATTTTCTGCTACGGTTTACGCAGTTGAAGAATGCAAAAAAAAAAATTATCTGACTTCAAAAGCACATCTTTTATAGGAAACGAATTGGAGAAACGAAAATATAGGGTCTACTATTTATTCGGATGTGACAAGTATTTGATCTTTTGATGTCCAGGATTGATAATAAAACAATAAAATTTTACATTATAAGTAACTGTAGTCTGTAGTCATAAAAATCATTAACCACACAAAAAAATCTGCATTAAAACAAATGAAAACAGGGTTATCAGAGGATAATCCAATTCGTCATTGACAAGATCAACATATGGATCAAACGTTAGCGTGACTTATTAACCAGAACAAATGTTAATTTTTTATTAACAAAAAATAGACCATACTCCATGAGGTATTGATGATAAAAATATGCACAAGGTTCTTTATATGAAAAAAAAACCAAGCATGTATTACAAATTGTTTTTTGGTATGTGTTACAATCAGAGGTTGGCAACCTTATTGTCAATAAGGGCACAAAATAAATTCAAAATTTATTGGGGGGCGCCTGAAAAAAAATCAGAATATTAAAAGTTTTACTTTCGGTAGTGGCCTTCTGGACGTAATACATAAGGTTCAAATTCGCATATTCCGGTCGGTTAGCAACGCCTATGAGTGTACCATGGAACTGCTTTCCTAACACCGTATGTGCGTGTAATTGAGGGAGGGCGCATAAAAATCTCACCGAGGGCGCCCGCAGACGCCGCGTTGCAGACCCCCCCCCCTGGGCGACATCAACCAACAGTTTAAAGTGTAAAATAAGGATTTAAACCATGCAAACTGCGTGAAGTAGTACCAATAGAGCACGCAGCTAAGGAAATCAATCTGAGAAAAATAAGGGATTCGACCATATAAAACAATGGTTCTGTCAGAGTGAAGCATAAATAAACCCCACAAAAATTATTATAACACTTTGTAAGTCGGACGTTGCATTACATTGTTTGCTGTCTACTTTATCAAATAAAGTACGGCTCAAGAGTATAACTTAAAGTATTACTTTAGTATTCATGAATCTGTAAATTTCGTACCTATTTTTTTTATTAATAATTACGCATATTTATAAAATAACAAAATATTCATTTAGGTAATTGACGTAACTGATTTATATACGATTATGTCGAACAATAAACAAGATTATGAAGGCCTACTTCTTCAATTGTCGAAAGATAAACTAAATGATTGAATTAAAGAAGTATCGCCAGTAACTGATATACAATAAATGGTGGTCAAAACAGTAACGCTGACAACAAAGTTAAATGTGTTAACTGTAATGGAGATCACCCTGCTAACTACCGAGGCTGCATTGTCCATAAACAATTGCAGCAACGACTCTGCCCAGCCCTGAGAGAAAAGAAATTAACACAACCTCAAGCCACATTCATCCCAACCACACAAATACAACCTGGCATGACCTTTGCACAGGTAGTCGAAAATCAAGCTAATATAAAAAAACAACCAGCAAACAAACAATATGAGCAAACTAGAGGAAATGCTTGGCAAATTAATGAAGCAGATGAGCGTAATGCTGAATTTGCTAACCACAGTCATCAGTAAACTAGCATGATGCAGCACAACTATAAAATCGCTATGTGGAATGCCAATGGTCTCCACCAACACCTGCAAGAATTAAAAATATTTATAATAAACCACAACATAGATATCATGCTAATATCCGAGGCTCATCTTACAGAAAAACATTACTTGCGTATCCCTTAATACAAAATATATGTTACCAAACACCCAGACGAAACAGCTCACGGAGGAACTGCTATTATCATTCGAGACAATATCCTGCATCATGAAAGGGAGAAATTTGCTGAAGATTATCTACAGGCCACAAGTATCACCATGCTAGATGAACTAAACCCAATAACCATATCAGCAGTTTACTGCCTCCCCCAAACATAACAACAAAAAAGAGCAATACGATAAATTCTTTAAAACACTGTGCAATAAATTCCTCTCGGGCGGAGATTATAACGCCAAACATGTAACTTGGGGTTCAAGGTTGAACACTACAAAGGGAAGAGAACTGCTTAAGGTCATGACTAACAACAACCTGAAGTACATCTCAACAGGCGAGCCAACATACTGGCCCTCAGATATAAAAAAGATACCCGACCTGCTAGACTTTGGCATAAGTAAAGGAATAGACCCAAAGAAATGTAAGGTATCTTGCCTCGAACTATCATCTGACCATACACCTGTAATAGTCACCATCCATTCTCAAATCGTGTACAAAGAAAAGCAACCTTCCTTACACAACAAAAGAACCGACTGGCATCTCTTCAGAAAAATATTAGATGAAACAATCACACTGGACCGTCCATTAAAAACCAATATGGATATCGAATCGGCAGTGAAACATTTAACCACAAACATTCAACAAGCAGCATGGACTGCTACCCCAGATACAAATATCACAGAAGAAAAAAAACCAGCAATACCAATTGCAATCAGGCAGAAAATTACTGAAAAAAGGCAGTTAAGAAAACAATGGCAGCATTCTAGAACTGCAGAAAACAAAAGTAAGTTCAATAAAGCAGTGAAAGAATTAAAAGAAATGCAACTGGATCTCAAAAACCGAGGTATCCAAGATTATCTAGAAAGCTTATCAGCCACTAAAGCAACTGATTATTCACTCTGGAGAACAACACGAAAACTGAAAAGGCCACAGCAACATAATCCTCCTATCAAAATTAATAATATTAAATGGGCAAGGAACGACAAAGAAAAAACTGATGCATTCGCTAACCATCTACAAAAAGTGTTCGAACCGTTTCCCTCAGAAGCTTCTTCAGAAGCAGAAAAGTGTATAAAAGATTATCTTGAAACCCCCTTCCAAATGGACCAACCCCACAACAAATTCAAGACCAAAGAGGTAATAAAAACAACGAGAGAAATCAACATTAAAAAAGCACCTGGATATGACCTGATCACTGGCAAAGTTTTACAAGAATTATCTGATAAGTGCTACAAATTTATTACTTTCATTTTCAATGCGATACTGCGATCAAACTATTTTCCTAGTAATTGGAAAGTGGCTCAGATAATTCTAATCCTTAAACCAGAGAAAAAACCAGAAGAACCTGCCTCGTACAGGCCGATAAGTTTACTACCAATCCTCTCTAAGGTCTTTGAAAAAATCTACATTAAAAGGTTAAAACTAGTTTTGGACGTAAGGAAAATTTGACCACATCACCAGTTTGGGTTCCTCAATAAGCACGCCACTACAGAACAAGTCCATAGGCTGGTAAACAAAATAAATAGTGACCTTAATGCAAAAAGATACTGCTCAGCGGCATTCTTGGATATAGCACAGGCGTTCGACAAAGTGTGACACACAGGCCTCTACTACAAACTGAAGATGTACCTACCACTCCCCCACTTTCAACTCCATCAGTCGTACCTCACCAACAGACACTTCCTTGTAAAACATAACAACGACTACTCCGATCTTTTTCCCATCAAATCGGGTGTTCCGCAGGGAAGTGTCCTTGGTCCTGTGTTATACCTTATATATACAGCAGACTTGCCTACGACAAGATTGACTACGGCAACATTCGCGGACGACACAGCTATCCTCGCATCAAACATCGGCAACGAGGAACCTGCAGAACAGCCTAAACAAAATACAAGACTGGCTAAAAATGTGGCGAATTAAAGTAAACGAGTCAAAGTCTAGGCACGTTACATTTCACCATGAGGAAAGAAACGTGCCCACCAGTCCAAATTAATAACTGCCAACTCCCCCAAGCTGATGATGCCAAATATCTGGGCATGCACTTGGACCGACGGCTCACCTGGAGGAAACATCTTTACCAAACGTAAACAACTAGGGCTGAAATTTGGCAGTATGTACTGCCTTATTGGACGTAAATCCCAACTGTCTTTAGACAATAAGTTACTACTGTACAAATCCATCCTCAAGCCCATATAGTCATACGGTATACAACTCTGCGGAGCCGCCAGCCAATCCAACATCGAGATACTGCAAAGGTTCCAAAATAAGGTACTACGGGCCATCGTCAATGCCCCATACTACATACCCAACCGCGTCATTCAACGGGACATCCCAATTACGTCGATTAAGGAAGTGATTGTGCAGTTCAGCAAAAAATATCGTGATAGAGTTACAGTGCACCCCACCCCAATGTGCTAGCCAGTAAGGTATTTGCGCAGTGCGATAAAGCAAGACGGCTTAAGAGGTGGTCACCCTCAGACCTAATAAACAGATTCTGACCAGATTTAACCAGTGCTATAGAGTAATAGATATTATATAACATAAGACATAACTATCAAAATTTATATTTAGGTAGCAACGCTCACTGGAGCTAGGCTACAAATGTCAAAAGTCACAACGAGAGCTCATTGCCTTTGGGCAGATTGCTCGTAAATAGGAGTTAAATAAAAAAAATGTCGAACAATAAACAAGATCATGAAGGCCTACTTCTTCAATTGTCGAAAGATAAACTAAATGATTGAATTAAAGAAGTATCGCCAGTAACTGATATACAATAAATGGTGGTCAAAACAGTAACGCTGACAACAAAGTTAAATGTGTTAACTGTAATGGAGATCACCCTGCTAACTACCGAGGCTGCATTGTCCATAAACAATTGCAGCAACGACTCTGCCCAGCCCTGAGAGAAAAGAAATTAACACAACCTCAAGCCACATTCATCCCAACCACACAAATACAACCTGGCATGACCTTTGCACAGGTAGTCGAAAATCAAGCTAATATAAAAAAACAACCAGCAAACAAACAATATGAGCAAACTAGAGGAAATGCTTGGCAAATTAATGAAGCAGATGAGCGTAATGCTGAATTTGCTAACCACAGTCATCAGTAAACTAGCATGATGCAGCACAACTATAAAATCGCTATGTGGAATGCCAATGGTCTCCACCAACACCTGCAAGAATTAAAAATATTTATAATAAACCACAACATAGATATCATGCTAATATCCGAGGCTCATCTTACAGAAAAACATTACTTGCGTATCCCTTAATACAAAATATATGTTACCAAACACCCAGACGAAACAGCTCACGGAGGAACTGCTATTATCATTCGAGACAATATCCTGCATCATGAAAGGGAGAAATTTGCTGAAGATTATCTACAGGCCACAAGTATCACCATGCTAGATGAACTAAACCCAATAACCATATCAGCAGTTTACTGCCTCCCCCAAACATAACAACAAAAAAGAGCAATACGATAAATTCTTTAAAACACTGTGCAATAAATTCCTCTCGGGCGGAGATTATAACGCCAAACATGTAACTTGGGGTTCAAGGTTGAACACTACAAAGGGAAGAGAACTGCTTAAGGTCATGACTAACAACAACCTGAAGTACATCTCAACAGGCGAGCCAACATACTGGCCCTCAGATATAAAAAAGATACCCGACCTGCTAGACTTTGGCATAAGTAAAGGAATAGACCCAAAGAAATGTAAGGTATCTTGCCTCGAACTATCATCTGACCATACACCTGTAATAGTCACCATCCATTCTCAAATCGTGTACAAAGAAAAGCAACCTTCCTTACACAACAAAAGAACCGACTGGCATCTCTTCAGAAAAATATTAGATGAAACAATCACACTGGACCGTCCATTAAAAACCAATATGGATATCGAATCGGCAGTGAAACATTTAACCACAAACATTCAACAAGCAGCATGGACTGCTACCCCAGATACAAATATCACAGAAGAAAAAAAACCAGCAATACCAATTGCAATCAGGCAGAAAATTACTGAAAAAAGGCAGTTAAGAAAACAATGGCAGCATTCTAGAACTGCAGAAAACAAAAGTAAGTTCAATAAAGCAGTGAAAGAATTAAAAGAAATGCAACTGGATCTCAAAAACCGAGGTATCCAAGATTATCTAGAAAGCTTATCAGCCACTAAAGCAACTGATTATTCACTCTGGAGAACAACACGAAAACTGAAAAGGCCACAGCAACATAATCCTCCTATCAAAATTAATAATATTAAATGGGCAAGGAACGACAAAGAAAAAACTGATGCATTCGCTAACCATCTACAAAAAGTGTTCGAACCGTTTCCCTCAGAAGCTTCTTCAGAAGCAGAAAAGTGTATAAAAGATTATCTTGAAACCCCCTTCCAAATGGACCAACCCCACAACAAATTCAAGACCAAAGAGGTAATAAAAACAACGAGAGAAATCAACATTAAAAAAGCACCTGGATATGACCTGATCACTGGCAAAGTTTTACAAGAATTATCTGATAAGTGCTACAAATTTATTACTTTCATTTTCAATGCGATACTGCGATCAAACTATTTTCCTAGTAATTGGAAAGTGGCTCAGATAATTCTAATCCTTAAACCAGAGAAAAAACCAGAAGAACCTGCCTCGTACAGGCCGATAAGTTTACTACCAATCCTCTCTAAGGTCTTTGAAAAAATCTACATTAAAAGGTTAAAACTAGTTTTGGACGTAAGGAAAATTTGACCACATCACCAGTTTGGGTTCCTCAATAAGCACGCCACTACAGAACAAGTCCATAGGCTGGTAAACAAAATAAATAGTGACCTTAATGCAAAAAGATACTGCTCAGCGGCATTCTTGGATATAGCACAGGCGTTCGACAAAGTGTGACACACAGGCCTCTACTACAAACTGAAGATGTACCTACCACTCCCCCACTTTCAACTCCATCAGTCGTACCTCACCAACAGACACTTCCTTGTAAAACATAACAACGACTACTCCGATCTTTTTCCCATCAAATCGGGTGTTCCGCAGGGAAGTGTCCTTGGTCCTGTGTTATACCTTATATATACAGCAGACTTGCCTACGACAAGATTGACTACGGCAACATTCGCGGACGACACAGCTATCCTCGCATCAAACATCGGCAACGAGGAACCTGCAGAACAGCCTAAACAAAATACAAGACTGGCTAAAAATGTGGCGAATTAAAGTAAACGAGTCAAAGTCTAGGCACGTTACATTTCACCATGAGGAAAGAAACGTGCCCACCAGTCCAAATTAATAACTGCCAACTCCCCCAAGCTGATGATGCCAAATATCTGGGCATGCACTTGGACCGACGGCTCACCTGGAGGAAACATCTTTACCAAACGTAAACAACTAGGGCTGAAATTTGGCAGTATGTACTGCCTTATTGGACGTAAATCCCAACTGTCTTTAGACAATAAGTTACTACTGTACAAATCCATCCTCAAGCCCATATAGTCATACGGTATACAACTCTGCGGAGCCGCCAGCCAATCCAACATCGAGATACTGCAAAGGTTCCAAAATAAGGTACTACGGGCCATCGTCAATGCCCCATACTACATACCCAACCGCGTCATTCAACGGGACATCCCAATTACGTCGATTAAGGAAGTGATTGTGCAGTTCAGCAAAAAATATCGTGATAGAGTTACAGTGCACCCCACCCCAATGTGCTAGCCAGTAAGGTATTTGCGCAGTGCGATAAAGCAAGACGGCTTAAGAGGTGGTCACCCTCAGACCTAATAAACAGATTCTGACCAGATTTAACCAGTGCTATAGAGTAATAGATATTATATAACATAAGACATAACTATCAAAATTTATATTTAGGTAGCAACGCTCACTGGAGCTAGGCTACAAATGTCAAAAGTCACAACGAGAGCTCATTGCCTTTGGGCAGATTGCTCGTAAATAGGAGTTAAATAAAAAAAATGTCGAACAATAAACAAGATCATGAAGGCCTACTTCTTCAATTGTCGAAAGATAAACTAAATGATTGAATTAAAGAAGTATCCCCAGTAACTGATATACAATAAATGGTGGTCAAAACAGTAACGCTGAAGGAGATGGGAGTAAAGCTGGTCGCGGAAGCTTAAAAACCTGACAAAGTAGAGATCTTCAGAGCCGCAATATTCAAGACAATTATACCCAGGATGATAGCAAAACATTCGCTAGGCAGATATGGCACCTAAAGGAAAATGAGGCAAAAAGGGTGAATAGATTGTTATGTCTGAAACACTGATTAAGGGCATCATTAAAACAATATACAGGGTGAGTCACGACGGACGCGTCGGAGTTTTATGGCGAAACGGTTTATATTTTTCAATTTCTGTCGCTGTTAGATTACGTAAGTCAATAAGGGCTACATTTTAAAAATATTTTCAAATATACAGGGTGCTCCAAAAAAGAGTGCCATATTAAAGTTATACTTTTTCTTATGGAACACCCTGTATATTTTTACATTTTTGGATTCCTCTTTAAATTTACTTCAAAATATGTAAAAGGTTATAGAGGTCTTAAGTCAACCGTTCTCGTGAAAATTGCATTTTCATGAAAATACAGTATTTTCAAAAATTTTCAACATTTGAAAACTTTCACAAGTCTGAAGAAATTCGCTTGGAGATAAGATTGACAATAGATTATGTAACACTTTGCACCACCTACATTTTTAAAATATTATACAGGGCGTTTTTTACGCTTGGCCAAACTTGTGAAACTTTAAACATCGATAACTCATTTTTTTTAAATACAACGCCCTATATTTTTTTGCACCGTCTTATAGAAAAATTAATTCTCTTTCAAAAACATTAAGGCTGTTTTTCACCTAAAATTGATATTTTCCGAGATATCGCGATTTTATTGTTAATTATTAGGGTAAAGTAATATTTTCAAGTAGGCTATGAAGGTAGACAGCGGTAATTTAAAACAATTGAAAGAAAAAAGAAGAAACTTATAATTTTGTCGTGTGCCTACACATTTTTGACATTTTTTTATAAGAAAGTTGTAGATTTACCATTTTTACGTTTAAATATAGGTTTCTCATCAGGGCCACAATATTTTTCATATAATTGAGTTTGATCGTTTGCCAAGTCCTAAAAACCGATTGATAATGTATTAGGTACGAGAACGGAACGCCGATTTAAAAAAAAAGTAATACTGACTTGTCTAATTTTACATTTAAAAAAAAAAACATGGTTGGTACTGTTTTCAGTAGAGTGTCGTAGTATCGTATCGTAAACAGACAAAAAATGGTTTATAGGATTTAGTTATTATCTTATAACACTGAACCAATAAATAAATGCATAAATAATTTTAAAAAATTTCTATTTAAACATATGGTAAAACTACAACTTTCCTATAAAACTATGTCAAAAGGGTGTAGTCAAACGATAAAATTATAAGTGTCTTGTTTTTTCTTTCAATTGTTTTAAATTACCGCTGTCTACCTTCATAACCTACTTGAAAATATTACTTTACCCTAATAATTAACAATAAAATCGCGATATCTCGGAAAATATCAATTTTAGGTGAAAAACAGCCTTAATGTTTTTGAAAGAGAATTAAATTTTCTATAAGACGGTGCAAAAAAATATAGGGCGTTGTATTTAAAAAAAATGAGTTATCGATGTTTAAAGTTTCACAAGTTTGGCCAAGCGTAAAAAACGCCCTGTATAATATTTTAAAAATGTAGGTGGTGCAAAGTGTTACATAATCTATTGTCAATCTTATCTCCAAGCGAATTTCTTCAGACTTGTGAAAGATTTCAAATGTTGAAAATTTTTGAAAATACTGTATTTTCATGAAAATGCAATTTTCACGAGAACGGTTGACTTTAGACCCCTATAACCTTTTACATATTTTGAAGTAAATTTAAAGAGGAATCCAAAAATGTAAAAATATACAGGGTGTTCCATAAGAAAAAGTATAACTTTGATATGGCACTCTTTTTTGGAGCACCCTGTATATTTGAAAATATTTTTAAAATGTAGCCCTTATTGACTTACATAATCTAACCGCGACAGAAATTGAAAAATATAAACCGTTTTGCCATAAAACTCCGACGCGTCCGTCGTGACTCACCCTGTATACAAACATACCATCATACTATCGTCAATATCAGTTACGACACGATCACCTTTTTGTGAATATGTCTTATGAAAGAACAAAACATGGTTATGATTTAACAATTACAGAACTATTTTCTTCCGCACTTTCATTTTCTACCTCTTTTTCGATGACAGTATCAGTATCATCTTCGATTTCAATTACTTCCAACATTTCCGTTGATCTTAATTGCAGCACTTTAAAGTGTAATTGTCGTAGGGGGATACTAACTTAAAAAAAAAAGAGTCACCCTACTGTTTATACAAGACAGTAAGGCAAAGTTTTAGGTTGAAACAATATGTAAAGAATTTAGATTGAGCTATTAGAAATAAACAACTTTAAAATAAAAATTTCCGAATAATACCGCAAATATTCGCTTGTTTGCCGAATAACTTTATATCGACTGTATACTAAAGTGTAAAAAAAAAACTCATGCGATTCAAGTTTTAAAGTAACCACCTGAACTGACCGTATAATATGAATCTTTCGTGCTATAACGTTTTAAAAGGATTAAAAAACAAAACCAAGAAGAGTAAGGTTATACCTGCATCAAAAAAACTGCACGCACAGCATAGCGCTGTTTTCGAGTTGGTATTTTTTGGTGGGCCATAATTTTTTTTTTTTATATAAATATAACAATTATATTTACTGGTCTATAACCGAGTCAAGAACCCTGTCAGATATTACATAAACCATTTTGATGATCGATTGACGCCTAAAAGTAATTCAACACGCTGTCCACATTTAATTTCAACTTAACTAATGCGCAACTCAACTAGCACGCGCTTCCAATTGGAAAATAAATATAGTTATGAACTGGTTAAATAACATTTACGTATGAAAATTACTGTCCTTGTTTTAACCTCAGTAAATATACCCGAAAAGATTCGCTAAGTAGTAGAGAATAACAATTTATTGTGACTAGACGCAGTCAGTTGCTTAGTATAATGTCCGTAGGCATAATTAAAATTAGATGTTTTATAAAACGCCTGGGAATTTTACAAAAAGCCGGCAAAACAAGCAAATTATAATTTTCTGGCATTATATAATTTATGTAATATCCACAGAACAGTCCTTTGATATATTGTTGGAGAGTCACCGATCTACCGGACATGGGGGGCGAGATAAAATGAAATTCGCATTAAAAAATAAATATAATATCCCCAGAGCAGCGATTAAAATTTTTGTTTCTCTTTGCAAAGAGTGCCAACTTAAAAAAGCATAACCACGTAAACGGTTAGTAGCACGTCCTACTCTTTCTAAGGATTTCATTGTTCGTGGTCAGATCGACTTGATGATTTTCAATCTGCTCCTAATAGAACTTACAAATGGCTTCTGCAACAAAATTTTTGCATTACATCCGTTACGAACAAAACGTGCTGTAGAGGTCGCCATGAAATTGCTGAAAATATTTTTAGAATTTGGTGCACCACATACAAGGTTGCGCAAAAGTATGGAAACAGACAAATATCTAGAATACTATAGCAGATATAACGATGAAATTTTGTATCTGAGCGTTATGGTGTTTTTCAGATTCGATGAAAAAATTGGGGTTGCAATAAGACTTCCGGAAACGGACTCAAACTTTGATATTTTAAATGGAAGACCCTGTATATTTTTACATCAAAATTTACTTTAAAAAATGTATAAGGTTATATGGGCCTAAGGTCGACCGTTTTCGTAAAATTCTCCTGACATTTTGGTTGACAGCAGGTTGCATCGAATCGGCTACCCTGTATCGTATTGGGTAATCCGCGGCTATTCCCGACTGGGGTATTGTCTATAATCACAGTATTACACTACTGTGTCAGCCAGAAACTCGACATATTTATACAAGGTTACATGGCTTTACCATCAATGGCAAAACCGATTGCTCTCTGCTTACTATATAGCCGCCTGTGATCAATTGGCACATATTCGCCCTCTTTTTACTCTCTTCTTCAACTTCGGCTTTTACGTCAGCCATTATCATATTGTTGAGAAATCGGAAATAAAAATGGATCGTAAACTATCGTTTTTTTTTTTAAATAGTTGGTCTGGTGATATAATACGTGAATTTTTTTGGTACGGTATACGCAGTTAAATAATGTAATAAGAATTATTATTTTACTTAGAGCATGTTCAATAGAATAAAATCCCCTGACATTTAAAATCTGTTGCAATTTTTTTCCTATGTACATAGACGTTGCGATTTTTTGGATTTGCGTTGTGAAAAAATGATTTGTAAGCAAAATCGCAACGTCTAATATAAGCTTTTAAATTGAATGCCTTTGCTAGTAATACAAATAACCCTTTTGATTAACTGACACGATTTGTTTTTACTAGGAATGCTCAAGACGTTGAATCGCCATTTGACGGTAACATAAGTATTAAACGTTGATATAACACAAGGACACAGGTGTTGATTAAGTTAATTAAGGTTTAGATTAAGTTTGCAGTAATATCACCAGAAAACTACGATAAGTATGAAGTTAGTTGAATACGCTATCTAGTAATTAGGTTACCATGGCCATTTGCGACGTTCTGTATTCATGAAACGAAATTTGTATAATTCCATAGAGATCGAGGACATAGGGTAAACTATACAGTTATTGGACACCATACAGTTATTGGACAAGTCCGTTGTAGATTTCTATAATAAGCTTTTACAAAACAAGAGGGTTTTTCTTTTGTGATAGTTGGTACAGCTAATCTTCTAGCTTCAAGGTGTTGTCAAATACTTCGTAAAATAAATACATGTCACTTTAAAAATTAGTTTATTTTCACTGAAGTGTTCGCAACAAGCAATTGGTAAGCAATTTCTTAACGGATGACAATTTCTGTGTTCTTTATAAACAATTATTTTTGGATACAAACTACTCTAAAAGTTAAAATTGCAATGTAGCGGTAAACAATAGGTTGTAATTTGCGTCTTTTGTATAGCTTATCTAAGCGGATGTTCATTGCCAATGCTGTCCAATAACTGTTCTAAAATAAGCGAGATTTTCAGTAATTGGACAGAGTGTCCAGTAACTGAATTTTTAATATTATTTTATTGGACAGTTATTGGACTACGTTTTTTTTTTAAACTTGAGTTTAAATAATAATTCAATTCTATTCTAAATTCAAAGGGTCATAAGACAATAATTAGTCCGTCTTAACATGATCTTTAATTAAATTGAGCTAATTTGGAAGTGTAATTTGTTTATTTATGTTTTTCAACAGTTTTGAAAGGAAGAAGCTTCATACTTTTGTATTTAAAATGCCGAAACTTAGAAAATATGGTTCATCCGACATTAATAAGGCAATTGAGGAATTGCAACGTAATCCAAATTTATCAGTCAGAACAATAGCACAAAAATATGGTGTACCAAAATCAACAATACATTTCAAAATAAAACATCCCGATCATAAGAAATCTTTTGGACCATCGCCGGTGCTTACAGGTAATGAAGAACAAACATTGGTGAAGTGGATTGCAGAGTTAGGAAAAAAAGGGTTTCCACGTAAAACTGACGATCTTATTGTTAGTGTCCAAAAATATCTAGAAAAGCATCCTCGTCCAAATCCATTTAAGAATAATCGACCAGGTACTGGATGGATAAAGGCATTTCTACGCAGAAATCCACAAATTGCTTGCCGACAGAGCGAAGCAGTGTCTTCTGCGAGTGCAAGCGTGTCGGAAAAAGATATTAGAAGTTGGTTTAAGGAAATTAATGAGTATTTTATAGAAAACGATCTCATGGAAGTAATAAATGATTCTACTAGAGTTTTTAACGGTGACGAAACTGGGTTTCAAATTTGCCCATCAACTGGCCGGGTATTGGCAGAAAAGGGGTCAAAAAATGTATATTCTATTGACCAAGGGTCTTCCAAAGAAAATATCACCGTGATGTTTTCGTTTTCGGCTAATGGAAGTATTTGTGTACCAATGATCGTTTATCCATATAAACGAATACCTGAGAAAATAGCAAAAACCGTACCCTCAGAATGGGGAGTTTCTCGAAGTGATAATGGATGGATGACTTCAGAAATATTCTATGAATATATAGGAAATATCTTTCATCCATACTTGGTAAAAAATAATATTAAATTTCCTGTTATCGTCTTTGTGGACGGACATAAATCGCACATGACTTATGAAATAAGTTTGTTGTGCAAAAAACTGCAAATCGAACTTGTCGCACTTTACCCTAATGCTACGCGAATTTTGCAACCAGCTGACGTAGCTGTATTTTGTCCAGTTAAGGGTGCTTGGCGTAAAGTTGTACGACAATGGCAATTAGGAAATTCAGGGGAAACGTTAAATAAAATTAATATTGCACCACTTTTACTTGAAATTGTTTCCACAATCAAACCTGAAACACTCGTAAATGGATTTAGAGTGTGTGGATTATGTCCGTTCGATCCAGATGCTGTGGATTACTCCAAGTGCCTCGGGTCAAATTTAAGCACGGCTGCTAAAAATGTTACGTTGAAAAAAAACGTTAAAATGAGTTATGCCACATTTGTTAACATAGTTGGGAATGAGCAAATAGAACAGTTTAAGACAATGAATGAAATTCTTCAAAAACAACAAGACAGTGACCACTTTCTAAAGTTGTTTCATTTATGGAAGTATTTTTGCGCGGAAGAGAATGTGAATCAAGACAACACAAATACGGAACAATGTAATGAACTAATCACTGATTTAGACGAAACTGCCGTCACCGTAGTTCTTAATAGCAATTCACCAGAATTAGAAGTAAATAATCAAACCAAACCCTCCGAATATGAACCCATTCCATCTTGTAGCAACGTTAATGATTCTCCATTTATTAAAACTTCAACTCAAAATTCTTCAATTTCACCATTTTTAATGTGGCCGCATACTCCAAAACGTAAAGGAAAACGACAAATGGAACGCACCCCATTCGCTCTTACCTCCGATAAGTTTCAAAAAATTTTTGAAGCGAAACGGTTATTAAAATTTCAAGCAGAAAACGATAAAGAGGAGAAAAAAAGAAAGCGTGAAGAGCTGAAGCTGAACAAAAATAAAAAAAATCCAGTAAAAAAAAAAAAAATCTTATGCTATGTGTGTTCTTTACCAATCACAACAGAAACGCAAATTCGTTGTGACGAATGCAAAAAAATGTTTCATCGTGTTTGTGTTCCTCATACACATATCAAACATTTACCCGATGAAGACGATTTTGATGGATTCATGTGTCATATGTGCTACAAGGAAGAGTCAGATGATCAAACAACGAATGATTCTGATGATACTGATGAAATTTTTAAGATGTATAACTCTGAAATGAAATTGTTATGTTAAATAAAATAATAAAAATAAAGTCAATATTTATGTCTAATAACTGTATTAATCATGTCCAATAACTGTAAAAAGTGTCCAATAACTGTACTTTTGTGAGCTGTTTTGTTTAATAATTAATTACAATTTTATGTACGCTTTTAACAGTTTTCTCTGTGGTTCTACATGAAGTCTAAGAAATGAGCTTCTCATTGCTGGAGTTACTTTTAAATCTATCATACATAGCATATTTTTTACGAAGTCTGAAATGGTTAAATTTCCTTAACCCTTTCGAGCCTATCGGGACATATATGTCCCACGAGGTTGTTTGAACTGACGGCTGGTTCCTACATAACCCAGTATAGCGAGGATTTATACATTCCCGTCCTGCAACTGCAAATGTATAGTCTCGACCGAATTTCATCATAACATAACCTAAAAAAACAGCAGTTGCTTGCGTCCATTTGTACAGTCCACTTGTATTTGAGTGTAATCTTGCGTATTTCTGTATCTAATAAATTGTTTTTGTTGTGAAAATTGTTGTAAAAGGCTAAATATTTATTCCGTACTTTTTAAAAATAAAAAAAGTGCAAGCATTGTTTTTATTTTTGACAATTTGTGTACCGGGTCGTATTTGTCCCATTAGACATTTTCGGCGGGATACAGTTGTTCCAGCAGGCAGGAAAGTTACGATGAGTCGTAAATACTTATCCCAAAAAGAATTAGAAAAAATTGTGCTAGACGAATCATTTAGTGATGAAGAAACAGATCCGTTTCACTGTAGTGATCCATCAGATGACGACTACGTTCCCTCTGACTCAAGCAGTGATTGTTCAAACAATGGTAATAACAAAGTGATAGACAATGAAAGCGAAGTTTCTAGCAAATCAGAAAAAAATGATGATAGTGATAAAGAAGTGATAGACAATGAAAGTGAACATTTTAGCACATCAGAAGAAGAGAATGATGGCCAAGAAAAAACTACTAACACCGCAGCGAACAATCCGCCAAGTTCTACAGACACTATTTTATGGTTTCAAAACGATGGAACATTCACTCCAAGATTTTCCATCTCGGACGATCATGCACCGATTTGTAGTCTTGATAGTAAATTGAGTGAATTAGATATATTTCTAAAACTTTTTCCAAAAAGTCTATTCATGAAAATTGCAATGTGCACAAATGAACGTCTAAATATTTTTGAACAAGATACAAAGAAAAAACGAAACAAAACAGATTATCATGAAATTATGATCGTTCTTGGTGTTTCTTTGATAATGAGTTACAATCGTGTACCTCAGTTCAATTATTATTGGTCAAAGAATGACTCTCTTGGCAACAATGCCATAAAAAAAGCTATTTCACGAGATAGATGCAAAGAGCTACTTGCAAAATTATATTTCAATAACCCAGAAAAACCGAAAGATTTCAACAAACTGTATTACATTGAAGAAGTTATTAACTGTTTGAAGTATACATTTCAAAAATATCGATCTGAAGCAAGTTACCAGAGTATTGACGAGTCTATGGCTAAATTCAAGGGTAGATCGGCCCTAAAGTAATACTTACCGCTAAAGCCGATCAAACGTGGTATTAAAATTTGGGTGCGTTCTGACTCAAAAACAGGTTACGTTTATGACCTAAATGTATATTACTGGAAGAGAAGATCAAATAAAAGAAGGAACTCTTGGTGAACGAACAATTATAAACTTATCAAGTTCAATTAGAGACAAAAATGTATCTCTGTGTTTTGATAGATTTTTTTCTTCTGTCCGTTTATTAGATACCATCCAATATGCAGCCGTAGGAACTCTTATGCAAAATCGAAAAAATGTTCCAAAGTTTTCAGGAAAATTGGAACGTGGAGAATCTCAGTTTGTTGTGAATAATAACGGCACCATCATAAGCAGATGGAGGGACACGAAAGATTTACTGGCAATAAGCAACTGTTTTACAGATGAAATTGCTGAAGTCCAACGCACCATGAAAGATGGCACAAAGAAAACATTGCAATGTCCAGATATGTTAAAATTTTACATCCACAACATGGGAGGAGTCGATTTGACTGATCAAATAATTGGACTGTATGACTTTGATAGAAAGTCTTGCAAGTGGCGGAAGAAAGTATTTTTCAAATTACTCATGATGGCCGTCAGCAATGCCCACGTGCTTTACAACGATTTACATAGAAATAAGACTCCCTTCTTACCATTTCTAATTACCGTAGCCGAAGACCTAATTTCCTTAGGCAGACGTAATGCTTCTGTAAAAAGAAGATCTGCACAATCATTAGGCAGGCCATCACAAAGTAAGAAACCAAAATTGATGAATGTGGGAGACCATTTGCCTATAGAAGGAAAGACAAGAAGACGCTGCCAAAGGTGCTCCAAGCAGTTGAAAGTAGAAAAACGAACAACTATGATATGTCAAATGTGTAATATACCGTTGTGCAAAACCTGTTTTACACCATTTCATTTAAAATAATTTTTTTTCTTTTGTACTTACTTTTTTTTGTTGAATATATAGATAAACCGATACTGTTTTATATTGTCTGTAGGGTTAAATATGTCCCAGTCTTTAAGTCTGGTGGGATATATATGTCCCGGGAAAAAAATTGGCCAAAAAGTGTCCAAAAGTGTCCAAACCAGGATTTTTAGTTTTTTTGGTATTATTTGACACCTTTTGATATAAAATGTAATATTTACTAATAATAACACCTTCATAAAAAAATCCGGCTTGAAAGGGTTAAGTGTCCAATAACTGTGCAGTTTACCCTACGTTGTAAAAATAACAATAACATGGTAACTTAAATTACCTTAATAGTCTGAATAAAAATTAAATGTAATACAAAATGATTGTAAAATGAAATAGTAGTGTGTATTTTACAAAGATACTTTTACCGTTACCAACAGGTACATTACAGTATGTATGAAAATAATGTATACGCTAAAATAGTATATTACATAACTAGCAACAATTAAATAAATGTAAAGCACAAGCTTATGTTTTTACGTGTTTTTAAAATTTTTGACAAAAAGTGTTGCCTTTTTAAATTCATATTAATATTATGATTATGGTTCGTGTACCAAAATAGAAATTATTAGTGAAAGTTTTTACCTTTATTACGAATAATTTGTAGAAGGTAGGAGCAACCTTATTTTAAAAAATCAGAAAAGATTCTGCCATAAATCTGTAATTTTGGATGATGTACTCTAACTGCATTAAAACAAGTTTGAACTTTTAAAATTCTAAAAAAATCGCCTGCGGTGCATTCCTCCCCACCACTTTTTTGCCCATCTCTTATGATTAAAAAAAAAGGTTGCTGTGTCCTGGTTTGACTTTTCGAAAATATGGTAGGCCGACTTATATGTAACTTGGATCTAAAATGATAAAAAAAAACTCAGACACATTTATAGAATTTTAAAACTATAGCAAAACTGTAATTTTGTTCCAAACTTTTAATAATAATTTTGAATTATTTTTTTAAGCCTACCAGCATTTAATGTAAAAGGGATTATTGCAGAATGTCAAAGGCAAAGAATTTTTTTATTCAAAGTTTGGAGATAGGATTTTACAAACTTATATAAAATACAAATATCGGCCTCTGACAAATGAAAAATGGAAGGTAAATTAAACAATTTTTAAATTCTTAATAATTAATAATTAAGATGAATATGGTGCATACAAATATTTCACTTCAAAGTTTATTTTAGGCAAAAAAATTAAAAGAACAAGAAAGGAGAGATACCACGATTTTAAGTACAAGATCTTTTCATGTTCATGATATACAGTAAGCTCGCGTTATAAGCAACCCACGATATAAGCAACTCGCGTTATAAGCAACACTCGATATAAGCAACTATTGTATCAAAGTACACGATATAAGCAACTGTCAGTGTGACAGTTAAAAATACAAATATCTAAAATACTATTGCAGATATAACAATGAAATTTTGTATCTAAGCGTTATGGTATTTTTCAGATTCGATAGAAACATTAAGGTTGCAATGCGATTTCCGGTTCAACCGGAAACGGATTCAAACTTTGAAATTTTAAATAGAACATCTGTATATTTTTACATTTTTGGATTTCTCTTAAAATTTACTTTAAAAAATGTAAAAGGTTATATGGGTCTAAAGTCAACAGTTTTCGTAAAATTTACATTTTTACGAAAATTTTGAGTGATATAGCACATTCAGTTTTTTTTAACATCCAAGTTATTTAAAAAGGCAGTAAAATATCGTTTGAAAATTAGATTAACAATAGAGGTTTTAACAATTATTTTATTTTTAGGAGATTATTAATATACAGCGTCATTCAAAAAGTCTGCAGCGAATGGAAAAGTTTTTTATTATCGATTTTTCTGAATATTTTATTCCTAATGAAGTTGGTATATGGTCTAAATCTAATTTTAAGATTTAAAAAAATTAATAAAAAGTCATATGACACTAGATTTTAATGGTTTTTGATTTTTTAAATGTTAAAATTTCGTAAAAAATAAAAATTCAAATTTAACCCTCAGAATTTAAACCTAGTGCGGTTTTTAGATTCTTAATAACTTCTTTCGATAAAAATAAAATTTTCCATTTGTTGCAGACTTTTTAAATGTTAAAATTTCTTAAAAAATAAAAATTGAAATTTGACCGTCAAAATTTAAATCTAGCCTTATTTTGCTATATCACTCAAAATTTTCGTAAAAATGTAAATATTTTGAAAACTGTTGACTTAAGACCCATATAACCTTATACATTTATTTAAGTAAATTTTAAGACAAATTCAAAAATGTAAAAATATACAGATGTTCTATTTAAAATTTCAAAGTTTGAGTCCGTTTCCGGTTGAATCGGAAGTCGTATTGCAACCTTAATAATAATAATATTAACAACTATCGTTGTTGCTTTTTAAATCAGAATAAATATATTCGTAATACTCGCGCTTCGCGCTCGCACCCAATGCTTCTAAAATTCTATGAAATTGGTAATCAAACTACTTGCGCTTCGCGCTCGAACCCAATGGGTCCCAGTGGAATTCTCTTTGCGCGTAAAATTATTTTTGCGCAAAAATTATCTTTCGTTTGATGCAAGTCCCATGTCCCTAAGTGGCTCCGTTCCCGAGATATATCGATTCTAACTAAGTCGGAGATGATCAATCGATTGGCTCAACTTTTTATTTACAATACTCGTATTGAGAAAATCGACAGTCATACTACTCGCGCTGAGCCAGGCGAGTCACTTTTATTTGGAGGCGATTAATCGACCTGTTCAAATTTTATTTGCAACATTCGTTGTTGCTTTTTAAATTAGAATAAATACATATTCGTACTACTCGCGCTCCGCGCTCGCACCTAATGCTTCTCAGATTCTATTAAATCGGTAATCAAACTACTCGCGCTTCGCACTCGCACCCAATGGGTCCGAGTGGAATTCTCTTTGCATGTAAAATTCTCTTTGCGCAAAAGATTAACTTTTGTTTGCTGCACCTTCCGTGTCTATGTTCTCAAAATATATTGATTATAACTAAGCGGGTCGACGAACAATCGATTGGCCGAAATTTTTATATACAACACTCGTTATTGCTCTTTAAAACCGAATAAATCAATATTCATATTCTTAAGTTTGAATTCAACTCAAAACTGGTATTGTTTCGTATGTATATTTAGGGGAGAGCGTGGCCATTCCCAATTGGTATGATAGATGTACAAAAAGCTAAATTGGAAAAGGTCTGAGCGTTTCTATTATTTGTCAAAGTTGGACAGTGCGTGCGCGTGACGACGTTTTTATCATGTAAGTACGAACATTTTTGCACGTCTTACTAAATATTTTTTCCCGAGGTCTGGAGCGTGCACATATTAAAATTCGATCCTAATGCTTTTAAAATTCTAAATTTGCCATCGAACTACTCGCGCTTTGCGCTCGCACCCAATGGGTTCGCGTAAAATTCTCTTTGTACAAAGAATTGCTTTTTTCGTGCAAGTTCCTTGTTTCGAAGTGATACCGTTTTTACATGTATAATAATTTTATTATGTTTTAACAATATTATGCAATATATCCGCTTGCCGTGCCGCCACTGAGTTTAGTTACTTATTAAGCTGCTGTGGCCTCTCTCTAATTTTGTAGTGTCGCCAGATTCAAACATTTAAATTACCTTTCGTTTGATGCAAAGCTCCATGTCTTCTAAGTGGCTCCCGTTCCAGAGATACATTGACCACAAGCTCGTTCCTAAATGATTTCTAAATCTCATTGGTGCTGTTTTCAATTTTGTATTAAATTCGTACTAAACTATATTTTATTTTTATTTATTATTAATAATAATAGAAAGTTGTCAAAGTTTGACAGTGACATACTTCAATTTTTAGGTTATGTTGTCAGTTTGACAGTATTGACATAATTCAATTTCTAAGTTATGCCGTCAGTTTGACAGTACTGACATACTTCAATTTCTAAGTTATGCCGTCAGTTTGACAGTACTGACATACTTCAATTTCTAGGTTATGCTGTCAGTTTGACAGTACTGTCTTTTGACATACTTCAATTTCTAGGTTACATATCAAATTTTTTGAAAGTATCTTCGTATTTTCATATTTTTAAGTCTAAATTCAACTCGAAACTGAGATTGTTTCGTATGTATGTTTAGGGGAAAGCGAGGCGATTCCGATTTGGCATGATACATTTTTGCACGTTTTACTTAATAACATTTGCAAACGATTTTATTCGATGTCTGGAGCGTGCACATATTAAAATTCGATCCATACGTCTCTACAAAAAAAAATGCGGTTTTTAGGCGCGTTTTTTATTCACTTTTTAAGAAAAGGCTTTCGACGTTCGTTAGTGTATAGTGCCGGCGCGCGCGACGTAAATACGAAAAATTTGGCACGTGTCAGTTAATAAAGCTTGCAAACGATTTTTTTCGAGGTTCGGAGCGAGCACATTAAAATTCGATCCTTTATGCGACCCGTCGAAGAAATTCGCAATTTTTAGACGCCCCCGAGTACATTTAATCGCTCTTTGAAAAAAGGCTTTCGACGTTCGTTAGTATGTAGTGCGTGCGCGCGCTTTCGTATGTATGTTTAGGGGAGAGCGAGACGAATCCGATTCGGTACGACGCGCGCGGCGGAAAGCCAATTTGGAGAAGGTCTGAGCGTTTTCGATTGAAATATCTTAGTAAAAAAATGCTTGAGTGCATGTTTATTCCTAAAATGATGCATTTAACTTTACTTATGACTACATTTTTTCCTTATGCGTTAACATTTATTATATTCTTCATTTTTTTTAATTTTATTCAATTTTACAATTTTTGGTTGTTATAAGTCTGATGGTTTTAATTTTAAATAACATTTTAAAAACTGACAAAGTGCCATTATTTCTTTAATTCCATGCCGGTATAAAAATGAGTAGTATTATTATATTAAGAGTTGTCGGTTGAATTTTTTTAGACCAAAGTTTGAATTAAGGTAGTTTTTATTTAAAAGAAAAGTTATAATGTTATTAGGTAGGCTGTTAATCGTATGTAGTTGCAAGTGCTCTTAGAAAATTTTGTTTAAGAATGCGTTTAATAGTTTTTGCAACAATATATTTGTGTTTTCCTGTTTAAAACCATAATTTTATTTAATAAAATTTGTTATATGTTTTTATATTTATACGTGTTTTGTTTTTAGCGCATGTAATCTCGCACTTAAATTTTATTTTGTGAAAGTCGATTGTTTAGTATTTATTATTATTATTATGTGTTTAGAGGTGTGATAAATTGTCTATTTAGTTTCAATAAAGTGCAATAGAAAATTGTATTTATGTTTTAATTCACATTAACACCTGGTAATCAGTAAATCATATCTATTGCATAAGAATTGTTGGAGCATGTTGTGATTTTTAATTTAAAAATAATCGAGGGTTTCTCCTAACTAATTTGTGAGTGTTTATTATGGTTTGTATTTTCTGAAAATGTTAAAAAAACCATTAGTAATTAAAAGTTTTGAGAAATATTCCAACGGTATATACCTTGTGTTGTACTAAATGTCTCTCGACAGCACCCATCCAAAAGCAATATTTTAATAACTCATTCGTTACATTTTTTTAAATTTCTATTCAAGTTCCCAACTGACCAAGTCCACTACACTTTACAAATTCATATTTGAGACCTAATAAATACGGCTTCCTTTAATTTTTATTGGATTTTTACTACCTAATGTTTTTCCAAATTCAACCATGCTTGGGCTTTTTTTTTCCGAATAATCTCACTACACTGCCGCAATGCGCACCCTAACCTATTTCAAATTCGCTATAATCGCTACCGCAACGACCGTTGCCGCACGCATGTACCGTCGGACGGACAATTTCGCGGAAAATTATTTCCACCCGCACCCGGATTCGAACCGCAGACGCTTGCTTCGTGAGCGCACGTCGGACCGCCCGCCTATCACGGCGCGTTGCATGGATATCGAAATTCCATATACAGGGTGTCCCAGCCAGGACGAATTATTCGATAGCTCTGTTATTAGTAATAATATTAAAAAAAAGTTAAAAATAAAAGTTATTTGTTATCATTTACTACATAACCTAAAATTATTTTCAACTATACACAGTGTTTTGTTTTTGCGCTCTGATACCAAACATTGTTTTTTTTTTATATAGAACACCTTGTATATTTTGCAATTTTTGGATGTAAAATAAAATTCTCTTTTAAAAATATTCTAGGTTGTTTATGACTAAAATTAACCGTTTTTGAGTTATTAACGTTTTTTTTTGAAAATTTTGACAGATGCAGACCTTTATAAAAATATTTATATTTATTAACATAACAACACCAGAGCAATTTACTCTGGTAATTTATTAGACAATAGTGTCATAGTGATTGTTGACTAGTTACATTTTTAAAATAATATACAGGGTGTTCGTTATACTCGGTCCATTTCGCTAAACTTTAAACGCATATAAATCTTTTTTTTCAAATGGAACACCCTATATATTTTTACATTTTCTTGTACAAAATTTAATTATGTTGTTATGTTAATAAATATAAATATTTTTATAAAGGTCTGCATCTGTAAAAATTTAAAAAAAAAACGTTAATAACTCAAAAACGGTTAATTTTAGACATAAATAACCTATAATATTTTTAAAAGAGAATTTAATTTTACATCCAAAAATTGCAAAATATATAGGGTGTTCTATATAAAAAAACAATGTTTGGTATCAGAGCGCAAAAACAAAGCACTGCGTATAGTTGAAAATAATTTTAGGTTATGTAGTAAATGATAACAAACAGCTTTTACATTTAACTTTTTTTAATATTATCACTAATAACAGAGCTATCGAATAATTCGTCTTGGCTGGGACACCCTGTATAATACCTAATACAAAGTTGTCAAATTTTGACAGTGACAGAAGTCAATTTATAGGTTATGCTGTCATTTTGACATTTCTCGATTTCTAGTTTTGACATTTATTATGAAATTTTCATCCTTTCTACGATTTTACGGCATTTTCTCGCGATTTTAGGAGCCCTCTGGGTATTTTTAATTGATTTTCGAAAATTCTGGAGAACGTCCGTTGTATTATAAATTATATGGAAAAGAGTTGTAAGAAGCATATTACGCACGAGTGGAAAGATGAAATAATAGTTAAGATCACGAACAACTCCCAAAAGTTGTTTTTACTTACCATACCACGTGTGCACAAAATGCAAGACCGGCCCGAACATTGGGACACATTAAAAGCATACAATGGGCACATCATAAGTAAAAACAACGATCATATTTTAAAAATGCCAACATCCTTTGTAGGTTTATTTATTTTTGTTAGTATTACATACGATAACATCAAAGTAATTGACTCGAAGAGTTTGTTCGTGTCTTATTGATAACAAGGTATCAGTGCTGTATTTTAAACAAACAGTAAGTTGATTTTGTATTATCTGAACTAAAAGTAAAACTTCGTTGGTAATGTATTTTTTTTTCAGAACTTTCAACTACGGAAGAAAAAATGTAGTTCATTTGAACACGGTTGAGTTTCATAAAAAAAACTGAATTGTTTTACGGGATTTTAGAAAATATTTTATTTTTTTGGACCACTTTTTATTAACATATTTATTATTAAGCGTTAAGACGGATTAAGCAACGCAGTTTCTAATTTAGTTATACTCCTGCGTCTAATGTGATACCATGTTATACATTTTTCATTGTTGAATTCTCGAAACGCTTTTTATTTCCTGTCGTAAAGAAATTTTCCAGTCGAGAAGAACACAGTTTTGATCAACTACCAATGTAATAAATTAATTAACGCTTTGTAATATTATTAGCTGGCAATATGGTGCAGTAAGAGCTGTGACAGTTTGTTTAATTGTTTGAATTATTTTTGACAATACATTTTTGTGATTTAAACTTTACAAATTTCAAAAAAAATACCAGTTTCCGACTACAAGTGTATTAAAACTGTAAAGAATTGTACACAAATATCCTCCTTAACCCTTGTATACACGGAAAATTTTACAACCTTAAACACACGGATAGGTACATTTGTACCTCTGAATAACTTCAACGTTTTATACGGTTAAATGGCTATCACGCATTCGCAAAACTGTATGTAGAATCGAAGAAATGTTAGGTAATGGTTATGGTATTACGTATCTTTTGCGATTTCATGTTTTCCTGTTAGTTCTTGTGTTACTTGTGACAAACAAAAAATTATTATGGCCAGCAAAAGAGAAATGCCTGCTTCAGAGTACAGGAGTTAACAGCTGATTTATATTTATAAAGAATGGTGTCTATTTTATCAAAAACTTGTAGTTTGAGTTTATGAGCAGAAACAAGGTTATTTGCGAAATCTCTTGGATGACAGTGATTTGGAACGTGATGAAAGTTAGGTTTCTGGAGATAACGGTTCTGTTGTTGAATGGCTCCTATAACCAGAACGTGGTTCTAATCATTCCCACGTAAAATTGTTATTGTTGTTTTTCTCAACAATATTATAGTTAAGTTATTATAGGTTGACAATTAAGCAGCATCATATATAGAAGATGTTTTTGATGATCCAAATATACAAATTGAATATCCACTCGGATGATGAAGATGATATCTATGATTCTGATTACTGCCGTCAGTCTTTTTTTATAGTACTTCTAAATGTTTATCACAATCTAAAATGACAATACATATTAAAGGTCAATATAAAACGCTTTATTCGCAAATTTAAGCATTACAGGTGACTTTTTAATTAGATATAAAAATTAAAGTGCTAAAGATGTGAAAAATGTCATAAATTATTATTTTAATCGGTTCAAATATTCATCCTGAACTTTATGTTTATTTTCAAAACTGTTCGTTGTATTAACCCTAGAATGCTAACCATTTGCAAAATTCGCGAAAAGAAAATTTTTACTCAAAGTTTGGCAACGATGGACAAGTTGCAGGTTGTCGCTAAGTAACTTATGTGTATTGTGGTAGTGTTTGGTTGAATGTGCGTCTACAAACTAGTTGGCTGTTCGTAATTTTTTACGAAGGTTAGTAACGACGTTACTCTTTTTGATTGACATTTTGAAAACTTTATTTAATAAATATATATAAAAGTCCAGCCTGACTCCGTCTATCTGTGACTGACTCTGTAACGCATGAATATAGTAACGCAGTAAACTACTACGGGTTCATTTGACCGACTAAGTTGTGTCTAATGAACCGTAAATTTCTACTCACGGGTAACATAACAGTTTCTAACTTGCAGCTCACGGTATTATAAAAAGTAATAGTTTAAATTTAAGATATACAATATTCCCGTCCTAGGACGGGCTAACTGCTAGTATAGAATATATTTTGGAATACTGTTGAAAACTTGGGAAACCATAATCTTGCCTGGAGAAAGCGATGAAGAGCAAGCGGAAGCGGAGGATAATTTAGAAAAGGACTTTAGTCCCTCCGAATCGGAATTTGAATGTGGTACTGATTTTGACGAAAGTGGTTCCTGTTGTTCTACGAAAAAAGGAACGAAATATCTAGCAAAATGTATTTCAAAAAAGAAAAAGAACGACACACAAGTAACAAACCAACATGCAACGGCAGAAAGCACAAAACAATATGAAGAAGTCGAACTTGTACGAAACTATTCAAAAGGTCAAGAAAATCCTTCTGTACCAGAGAATCAGCCTAGGAGGCAAGAATGGCCATCGTTGGTGTACCGTTGCTAACATTCGCAAACAAGTTTGTAAAAGAAATATTGTGCACTTAGTGCAAGGGCCAACAGGAGATGCTCGAGAAGCTGACACACCATCAAATGCTTTTCGTTGCTTATTGAATAAATCAATGTTTCTAATCGTTTTAAGACATACTAATTCTGAGATTGTACTCAACGCTCAACACTATAAAGTTTCAAAATCCACCATTTCTGAAACAAGTCTGCATGAACTGCAGGCGCTTGTTGGTCTTCTTATATTTTCAGCCGCCCAAAAAGACAATCATTTGAGCACGAGAGATATGTTTGATTCCAAAATTTCTGGATCTATTTACAAAGCCACAATGAGTCGTGAAAGGTTTGAATTTTTGGTAAACTGTCTGCGGTTCGATGATAAAACAACACGGGAAGAAAGAAAATTACTGGATCGATTTGCGCCAATTCGAGAGATATGGGATGAGTTAATTCAAAACTGTAGTAACTCGTATAAACCTGGCAGTTATATAACCATCGATGAGCAATTGCTGGGATTTAGAGGACGCTGTCCTTTTAAAATGTATATTCCAAATAAACCATCTAAATATGGAGTAAAGATTGTTATGAGTTGTGATGTGGGATCAAAATACATGTTAGACGCCAGCCCATACCTCGGAAAACATACAGAAACTAACGGAGTACCTTTAGGAGAGTACTATGTGAAAAATTTGAATAAAACCGTACACGGAAGTAATCGCAATATAACAATGGACAACTGGTTTACTTCTGTAAGTTTAGCCGACCAGCTGCTAGAAGCTCCTTACAAGCTAACAATGGTTGGGACTATACGGCACAACAAGCGCGAAATTCCTCCAGAAATGATTTCACTAAAAAATCGTGATGTTGGAAGCTCAATGTTCTGCTTCGACAAGGAAAAAACGCTTGTTTCATATAAAGCCAATAAAAACAAGTGTCATCCTACTATCTACAATGCATGAAGGCTCGTCTATCTGTCCGGACAGTAATAAGCCTGAAATTATAAAATTTTATAACCAAACCAAATACGGAGTTGACACTTTAGATCAAATGTGCGGAAGTATGAGTTGCTCAAGAAAAACAAGACGGTGGCCTCTCTGCATCTTTTATGGCATGCTAAACATAACTGCTATAAATTCTTGGATTATTTACAATCATAACTTACAAAGAAATGGGAAGTCACCTATCAAAAGAAAAGCATTTATGATTCAACTTCACAAGCAACTCACAAAACCTGGTTGCAACAACGACTTAGGTTACCAACTTTACAACGCTCACTCCGTTTTCTCATTGGGGATATCATCAATGTTGAGCCTACGAAAGCAAGACAGGAACCTGTTGTGTTCAAGCGTACCATTTGTTACTTATGCCCATCAAAAAAACGAAGGATGACAGCTACTTATTGTAACCACTGTAAACGCGCTTTTTGCGCGGAGCACCGCGCGGTATCGTGCATCACCTGTGATTCCCAACATTAATTTTCACATGGTTGACTTTGTACAAAATTAGTTTAAGGTTTACTTGATACATGTACCAATATATTGGCAATAAAAAATTTATCGAAATACTAGTTTTTTATAATTGAATATAAAATCGTAAAATATACGAATGGTTAGTATTTATAGGTTAGTATTCTAGTGTTAAATCAGGTTGAGTAAACACATTATTGACCACAATGTTAATTGTTTTACCAGCTTCATTACAAAAATATACGATATTGTTTTAATAACATCCAAGAATAATGTCATCGATTAATCTTAAAATACAAAATAGGATCTCCATGAAATACATTTGATCGTTGTTTCTCAAATAGCTATGCAACTTTTTAAGATTGATAAATACCAACGACTCTGTCGAGATATTCTTGATAGAAAAGACGTTCCAAAATATGGTTGGCAGGTCCTTTCCTATAAAAAATTCTTTACGTAGCGAGATCCCTTATGAACCTATAACTACCATACTATTGTCTCAACCTACGTCATCTACTACGGATGTTCGCTAACAGCTTAACTATTTTGACCAAAATTACTTGCTATAGCATGACATAACGCAGTCACCACACTAATTCGTTCAGGAAATATTTTTGGATTATTCCTTCGTGCAAATTTGATTACACAGATATTTTTCGCTTTTAAGACCATTCTACACTCTTAAGTTAAATATCGCATGTATCATAACTACGAGACTTGCTGAAAAAGCTTGATTGTTGTTTTTATCATGAATTGGTAGATACATTTTGTAATTTCCCTTGTATTTTCTGTTAAATTAGCGATGAGTTCCTTCTTTCAATATTATCGAGAAAGATGATACCTTTAGATGTCCGAATAAGACGAATTCAATGCTTCAAAATAAATCAAGCAGCATAAACAAAAAGTAGCAATTTATATTTACCAGACAAGAATTATTAAAAACAAGAAAGATAGCAAAAATATATAAATTTATGTATATTCAATATGAAATAAAATGTACATTAAATAAAATAAATAGATTTCTTCCACATTTCGTCTACAGTTTTCATTTTCAATATAATTATTTATAAGCTTCATATCTCAAGCGACATCCTTTAAACTGGATCTACTGAAATGGCTTCGTTGATATTAGTTCACAGTATAAGCTTGTATTATCAGGCATTGCCAACGGTTTTGGTCATTTCTATTTCATTCTTTTGCACCTTTTTCTTTTTGTCTGAAAAACAAACATCTCCAGGAACAAAAATAATAATTAGGCACGTTTACACAAAGTTGATGGCAAAACCGCTTTATTAAGAACTGATAGTAAGTAGCTGCAAGTTGACTAACGTATTGCACATGCAAGAGCGCGCGTCAGTTAAAAGTGGACCCTTGAACATAACGTCGCATTACGTCGTTCTGGGTGTTAAGCATCCCACCAGAGTAATCCCGCAGGGTATCGTTGGTATTTCACACTCCACCTGAGCATTGGTAAATTACATTATCACGGTAAGCTTTTGTTGCTGGGTTCCGTTTATAGCTTATTTGCTTCTGACGAAAGTCCACCGTTTACAGATGAGTTACTAGAAAGTTTAGGATAGGCTTGTCAGACTTTTGGAGATAGTTGAAAGTGAATCTGAACAGAGTGATTGCGAATTAGAACCAGAGTCAAGTTTAGACTTAGAACCATAACACATCAATCACAGTGACAAGATACAGATTCATCTGAAGATGCTGATGAAGATGACGGAACACAGCAGGAACGCTATTATGTAGGAAAAGACAAATTCTGCAATGGTATAAGACACACCACCGTAACCTGAAATAATTACTTTCTATAATAAAACAAAAGGTGGAATTGTTACAGTCGACCAACTAGCACATATGATGGTTTCCGAAATAGGAGAAGATGGCCTCTTACTATATTCTTTTCACTGATGAATGTCGCCGAATAAGTACTAACGTGGTGTACTACCACGAAAACACAGGTCATGCATTGCGGCGCAGACTTTTACTAAAAAACTTGCCTTGGATTTTGTTCAAGAACAACTTTGCCGAAGACAGGCCAGAAGTTCTCATCTCGGCAAAGAGATGCAACTGAAGCTCAACCGGAGAAAGATCTGCTGCGAACCCACCACCAGCAAAGAAACCAAAACAGGCAAGGGGTGAAGAATGCTCAAGGAATAAAAACAGAAAAACAAAATTTCAGTGCCATTTCGGTATATGCATGGAACATTTGGTTCTAAACTGCTATCAGTGTACTACAAGTTCCCAACAAACACAGGAATAGTGGAACTTTCCATGAAGTTGTTAACTGTGACCATTTATAAAACGGACAGAATGAATGTATACGGTATAGACATAAAACATTTTTTTAAATCCCACCTGTAATTATTAAAAGGAAATTTTTGACAGTGATTTTGTAAACATAAAAAGCCAGCGAATGCTAAATGTCCTAGTAAAGTTTAATTAAACTGCAGTTTATAATTTTTTACTATTATTTCTCCATAAATAACAGTGGGGTTCAAAAGACCCCCGACGAGCACTTACGAGAGTTCACGAAACCCGAGCGATTTTATGAAAAGATGCAGGGTGGAGGTATAAGCACCAGAAGAGAGGGAAAAAAATAGGGGCGGCGAGGATAACAACAACAAATAAAAGTGGGGTTCAATAGACCCCCGCCGAGCACTTACGAGAGTTCACGAAACCCGAGTAACGAAGGGTTAAAAATATGACAATATCTCAAGATTTTTTTTTCTATCATACATACCAGTAGTAAATATTATTTGACCAACAGCAACCATCGGAAGTTCAAATAACAAGAACCAAAATATTCCTAGAGTTATTATGAACCACATATTTCCTAAATATCTCAACATCTGCAATCAAAAATTTTTACAAATATAATTTCAAAAGGTATATAATCACCAAGTTAACATGTAACCGATTATACAAAAGCAATAAAATATGTACTGCGAGTGAATAAGCACCAAGATTTTGATTATATATAAAAAAAAAGGTATATAATTATGAAACATGAAAAAATTGAGTGTTTCAAGTAAACAGGTACCATCACATTTTTAGAACAAGTAATGAATACAATTTTTCCCCAACACCATTAAACTTTAAACCAATGTCTCATCAATAAAATCAACTGTTTGCATATTGGTTAATAATGACAACTGTGACACCAACAATCAATAAAATTTTCAAAGGTGTACCATTGAAGCAGGTGATCAAAGCTTACTAAGTAGTGTAGGGCACACAAATTTCTTTCAAAAACAAGATTAAAAGAATATGAGATGCTTAAACAGCAATAGTCGGAAGTGCAGGTCTTACTTAATTTAATACAGTATGCAGCAAACAAAAATGAGCAAAATGTGAAACTGCAGTATGGTATTCACATCATAAACTATAATCAAGCATAGGATGATAAAATTGGAAAGGCAAATTGCGTGAAGTCTAACAATTTCTATAAAACACGTAAGACGGGGTAATGAAAATTGCTCTAACAAGATTACAGACCACAGCAAACATGGTTCTTGAAAGAATATTAGAGATAGAAGGTTACACCACAAGTAGGTACCATATAAAATCACAAGCACTAGTGTAAAGCCCCTATTCGGATGACTTAAGAATAAATAAGACAACAAAAAGTTAACGACAATAGGTACATACGATGTCTTGAATAAATCGCAAATCAATTCGAGATCACAGTTAACAAAAAAAAAAAAGAGAAAATGGTAGGACATACATAAATATGTAGTACCAATACAAATACAGGAGAAATAAGTCGTTAGCTGGAGAAAAATACGTTTTTGTACAGTTGAGCGAATATCTAGGAGAAATATACTGGTGTGGCCACAAAAAAACTTTGCCTTTGATATATTGTGGGTAACTTCGCATGTATTTTTGTATATGTGGGTATAAAAGGTTTGAAATACCGCCTCAGGCGTTTTAATTGACCTCGTTTTTGTAAATGACGCCTGTCGAGATAACTGTAATAACTTCTGTCAAAATGACTTAGGTCTAAAGATTCCAAAATATAATATTACTTGCGAAAAAGGTTTTAGAACATACGGATTGCTAAACATCATTTTTATTCCCCAGATCTAGCACCAAGTGAACCTCATATATTTGAAGCAAGAGATATAGGTGGGTTGCATTTTGCGAATGAGGAAAGCGTATCAAATGCGGTGTATGACCGAGGGGCTTTGGTCGATACATGGAAAAGGTGCATTTAGAGGCAGCAAGATTATATAGAGAAGTGATACAAGTAATTTGTTAATTCAGTTTCATAAATTTATAACAATCCAGATTTCACTTGAAACAGGCTCGTAAAAGTTTAGCGCAGTGTGACTGAAAACGATATAATATGTGAAAAAGGCGTCGACGAAGTTATAAGTTTAAACGGGACAAACATGTTTGTACCAGTAAGTCGAAATACTTTGCGTCACATAGTGTGATCAAATGCCGTGTATGACCGATGGAATAGAGAGGCGTTGGTTGATAGATGAAAAAGGTGCATGCATGAGAGGCAGCAAGATTATATAGAAATGTGATACAAATAATTTCTTAATTCAGTTGTTAAATATAAATTTATAAACACAATCCAGATTTCACTTAAAACAGGCTTAGAACGATATAATGTGAAAAAGGCGTCAACGAAGTTTTAAGTTGTACCAGTATGACGAAATACTTTGTGTCACATTGTGTGGCAACACTGTTCTTACGCCCACAACAACCATCTTTTTAATTTTTTGAAAAGTAGCGGCAATAAAACTCTGAATTAATTCAAATAATTCAGAATTAATTCAAAAATTTTGAATTTTTTAAAAAAATTCATGCATTTTTCCAACCCTGTTCTCAAGTAGTAGTTATCTAAAAATAATTACACACTCACCATGTCGATATCACCAAACCGTAGAGACACTCTAGTCTGAAGTGCCAGTAAATACATTACAGAATAATGTAACAGATACACACAAAACGTTATTCTTGATAACAATTGAAACATAGGTAGAGATAAGAACCAGTTAAGAGAGCCTATTGAAATAAAATTGATTAACTGCAAATCGTTTACAACAAAAATTAGATCATTACCACTATAACCGTGTTCGCAGGCAAACACTACCCAAGAAAGTCCTATTGCCCATCCTGTTCGCATAAGCGCCATATGAAATGCGTTAGCTAACCTGTCATACTCTCCACCTATTAAATTATGGCCGGAAAACACGCATGCACCTAAAATTGCTAATGCAACAATCCAACAAGATAAAACCACAACCTAAAAACCACACGATTAGTGATGCTCATCTAAAAAAGTACTAAATTTACCTTTGGCAAGCGTATTCTTTTTTGAGAATTCTTAATTTGGTACATAAAATATCCTAATAAAAATCCAATTAACCACGGAGCCGCTCGTGTATGAGTAGGGTAGTAATAATATTTTAAATATTCGTCGTGGGCTCTAGAAATACAAATATTATTGTTAATTTTAATATCACTAAAAAGAAATAATCGATCTTCTTTAAGATATCACCACACGTTTATAATATCCAGAGATCGGTCATATTGTTTTATAGAATACTGTTCTACGAAAATATTACCATTTTTGTACATTTATTATTGGACCACTTTATCGTAAAAAAAAAAAAACAAATCTGCTCTATTGCTAAAAGTAGAAGAAATATTTTTCAGTAAATTGGATGATTTCAACACCGTGCATGCATTTCAACTACCTAAATAAACTTTTCGGTATTACATCTTGCACACAATAGATCTTATGTATTCATTATAATTTAAATCTTATCTAATCGCTGAAGTGATATACTCTTGAACACAATTCATATAAAAATAGTAGTAGTATACTTATTGAAACTGATTTAAGATTGTTTTGAATAACACAATTTTTGCAAAGAGCCGATTATAGTTTGTAAGTATGTGATAAATGGATGTAAATTTAATTAATTATTTTTATCTTAAACGAAAGCAAAGGAACAACAAGATTTGGCAGACATTTACAGCATTGTATAAAAATAATAAAGGACTGAGTTTTGGTTTAAATCCTTTTTTAAGGAACTTAATTTTGGTGTTCTGCAAAATAGTTTTGCGAAGCTTACATTAACTCTCTAATAAATGTTTTGCTTTATATGGGGTAGAAACAGGTGATCTCGGAAATCATTGTACCGTTAAAATAATCAATATACTATTTTCGTAATTCTTTACTTACTCAGAAACTCTTCCGAATATGGCATTCATTTCAAAAACCCAACCAATAATACCACCGCTGACCATGGATCCGATTATTAACAAAACAATGACGAATATAGTTCCCAATGGAAATAAAACCAATGGAATTATGAATATAGGAGCTAAAAAATACAGCTGTACTTCAATTGCAAGATACCATGACTCCGATATGCACTAAAACATAAATTTAGCGCTAAAAAACATGACAACAGATTTATTTAGTATGATTAAGAGGGGCTATGTGGCAAACACGTTTTTATTTTAGATTTTTTCAAGTTGGTCTGTTTGATAAATATTTAGCAATACTTAGCAAAAGAAATAAGAGTTGCCTTGAAGAATCTGGAAATATCTTTGGGGAAGAAATTTAAAAAATTAGCTTTTTAATACATCATTAATTATGATCAACAATAACGAGTATGTACTCATTTAGGGTGGATAACATCTCGACATCTTTCTGGCATATATCTGGCCTGTTGAGACAGGAAATATCAATGACCTCAGGCAGTGAACGAGTTTCGTACGACATTTCTAATAAAAATCCGGTCTTGTCGAGAAGTAATAATTCTTGCAATGGGTCCATGTAGTTTCATCCGCACGTCCTCGAGTTCCATAAATTGAATTCAAGTTCTCGAAATAACAGACCGACTCGTTAACAAACTCCGCTGCAATTTATATTTGTAGAACACAATCTCGTTTTCTTGTAACCACCAACGAGGAGGTTTGGATAATATGAAGTTTTGTTTGTCGATTCATATTCGAAAAGTTTGATATCAGAGACTTTGGAAGATGATAAAACACAAAAGTTCAAAAGCGACTAAATAGGAATATTTAGCTAAAAGAAAGTGGTGTGACTTTATGACGAAAAGAAACGATTAGTGGTAAAATCACGAAAACTACCCAAGGGGATTTATTTATGCTTATTGTCAAATCTGCACTTACAAAACACTGACGAAAAAGAAATCACAAAGGCTGCGAAATTTATAAACTTGAAATAAGAAGTACTGGTTAGCAAGAGCCAATTACCAATGGTTAAGTGTTTTGTGGAAACATTTTAAATAAATGTATCATTTAGTTGTGCAATAAATACACATGTATGTATGTATGTACATATGTTATAAGCAATAACCTGTATTTAACAAGCGTGGAGACAAATTAATTTAGTTGAACGTAAATACTCATTATTTTTTGACATTGACCCACGGTAACTTCACACTACAAGTGTTTTGGTCTTGCTGTTTTACCAGATAGCACACTGGCATGTGGATGATGTTATAACCCAGCGCCTATCATTGGATGTGGACACTACTTATTGAGACAGACACTAATTATTTGTTTCTTATCATATAGTTTTGCTTCGCCAATAATTGTTTTTCGAGATGGATTAGGTAACCTGAATGTTACATAATCATTGACACGTTGGGCAGCAAAAATGTAACACATATTCATTCTACATTTTTGGTAGGGTGAACGGAAATCAGCCATTACGTTTTCGTGCAAAATCAGTACACCCAAAAGAGGACCCAAACTCGAATAAACCGAGAATGATATAAAATTTTTCATGTCACTCAGTTCGTCGAACGGCACGTGAAGGAGGTAAATTTCCTGTTGAAATCCCATTCGCCTCCAAATGCTACGTTTCAAAGGCATATTTTAAATTGTTGATTCCCACACGCAATCAATTATTTTGCAAACATATTTTGTAAGCCGTTGATTTATGTGCAGACAATGAACCCCAGGTTCTTTCAAACAAGCCGTTGATTTATGTGCAGACAATGAACCCCAGGTTATTTCAAACTAACTTTAATTTTTGTTTATTTTTATACTAAAAAGCGCCTTTCCAAGCGTTAAACACCGATGGACAATTTTACATGTTCGTAAACAAAAAAAATGTACAAGAGTTAAGTGATAGTTCTAAAAAATAAACCGTGGTATTTACAAAGACTAAACGTAAAGTGCTCAAGGGCCTTGCCCTGAAAAAAATAATTCGCTACAAAAATGAAGTTACAATGAACGAGTACAGTGAACTCAGTGCTACAAACAATAAAGTTAATGACAAAAACATTCTAACTACAAATGAAGCCATAGTGAACCCACAGTGCGACAATAAAACTGTACTTAAACACCTGGTACAAGAAAAAACCACAGTCAAAAGAAAAAACACGGACCAAACAAAAAACAACAAAATAATGAAGACCGCCCCACGCCCCGATTTCAGATCCAAAAATAGATACGAACCGCTGAGTAGCAGCGAGGACGACGAAGACAACGAAAACGAACAAAACAACGCCGCGAATAAAATGGATACAACAAATAACGAAATAAAAGAAAACGAACAAACAAACAAGAATAAGCCGCCGCCAATAGTTATTCACGGTAAAATAAACCAACACGCCCAACTCACACAAACACTAAAAACCCACGTAAAAAATGGATTCCACCTAAAGCACTCAACCAACACGACCAGCATACACATAACAAACCAACAAGAATGGAAGGCATTCACGCAAGTTCTTGAATCCGACGGCACACCATTCCACACGTACACGAACAAAAGCGAAAAATCGCATGCATTCGTCCTAAAGGGCCTAGACAGCGAACCATCCACAGCGGAAATAGAAGAGGACTTAAAAAATACATACGAAATATGCGACGCAAAGTGCCACAAAATGCGCAGCAACAGGCCGCTATATCTAGTTATAACAAACAACTCTAACACTAAAACACTTACTAAAATCAGTTAAATATGTGTGCTACACAAAAATACAGTGGGAAAGGCACTACAATAAAAAACTGATTATACAGTGCCACCGGTGCCAACAATGGAACCACGCCACGTCCAACTGCAGGGCGAACCCCAGATGCGTGAAGTGTGGAGACGCGCACTGGACAAATGAGTGCGAAAAACCTAAAGAAACGGAAGCCAAGTGTGCAAACTGCGGCCAAAATCACACAGCTAATAACATCGAATGCCCAGTATATAAAAAAAGAATAGAAGTCATCACCCACTACAGGCAAACAACGACCCAGCCACCCCCGAGGTACGTGCCAGCACCGCCCCCGCTACACAACGCGTGGACTAGGCCGCTACGGCCCCCAACGACCACCCCCAATACAACCACAAACACCAGGACGACACAGCCATCAGCTAACAACCTCCAGGACCCAGCCGCCCCCAGGATCCCAAACAACAACAAACGCGCAACAACAGTTCGGCGGACTAGAAGACGCGTTCCAAGAACTAAACACGCTAATAAATGTAAGTAACATGCTAACAGCTATAAAAGATCTCAACGCCCTCCTAAAACAATGTACAAACAAAATAGAAACATTTTCAACATTTTACACTTTTACACAAAACCTACACAAATATGACATCTAACTTAAAAATAACGACCTGGAACGCAAACGGACTACATAACAAAACTGACCAAATCACTAATTTTATAAAACACAATGACATTGACATATTTTTGATTAACGAAACAAAATTCAAAACTAAAAACAAACTAAAAATCAAGGGATACACCACCATAAGAAAAGATAGGGACCCAGACATAGGTGCGGGGGGTGTTATCGCGCTAATCTCTGAAAAAATCCCACACGCTGAAATAAAAATAGCCAATACTTCAATAGAAAATATCTGCTTTAAACTAACTAATAACATACACATAATAGCCGCGTATAACAAGCCATCAAACACGTTCCTAGAAAGGGACTTAGACGCCCTACTAGGAATTAACAATAAAGTAATATTAGCAGGCGATCTTAATGCGAAACACACCTCCTGGAGATGCAACAGGAACAACAGAAACGGCAATACCCTTAGAAATTACTCCGACAATAATAACATTAACATAATGCACACGAATTCTTACAAACCCACCACCCCATCGATCAAAAATCATTAAAACACATGCTAACAACCCCTAGCGAAATAAAACAAATTATAAAAACACTACCAAACAAAAAAGCACCCGGCCCAGACACTATACAAAACATAATACTAAAAAACTTTAGCAAAAAAACAATTGTACAACTAACCTACATAATAAACGCCATCCTAAAACTGAACTACTTTCCACAAACTTGGAAAACTGCAACAGTCATCCCGATCCTGAAACCCAACAAAAACCCCAAAAACCCAAACAGCTACAGACCGATTAGCCTACTTAACACACTATCAAAAGTAACAGAAAAAATAATACTTAAACGACTCGACAAGGTTGAGCAAAAGCTAAAAACAACAAATGAAAACCAATTCGGTTTCAGGCCCAAACACAATACCCTACACCAACTTGCAAGAATAACAAACGACATATCAGTCAACTTCAACAAAAATAACGTAACAACAATGGTCTTGCTAGATATCGAAAAAGCCTTTGACAAAGTGTGGATCGACGGCCTGATATATAAACTAATACAATCAAAATTCCCGACCAACCTAACCAAACTAATCAACTCATACCTAACAGACCGACAAATGAAAACCAAAATCGTCAACGCCCATTCGACCATTAAAAAACCCAAAGCCGGAGTACCCCAAGGCTCCGTACTAGGACCCAAGCTCTTCACATTCTTTATAAACGACCTCCCAAAATTCGCAAAAACGCAGACGGCCCTATACGCCGACGACACGGCAATCTACGCGCATTCATTCAGCGCAATCGTCGCAAATAAACAAATCCAAATCCACTTAGATCAACTCGAAAAATACTACAACAAATGGAAAATCACAATTAACGCAGATAAAACCGAAAACATAATCTTTTCGAAAAAATTCACAAACAACAAAACATTCAACCCAATAAAAATTAATAATACCCCGACTACCCCATCCAAAACAACCAAATACTTGGGTATACACCTTGACAGCAGGCTAACATATAAGACCCACATAACGAAAACAATAATCAAAGCATACGCTACAACCAGAGCTGTCTACCCCCTACTCATAAAAAATAACCAACTAAATAAGCAGAATAAAAAATTAATATACACGGCCATAATAAGACCGATTATCACCTATGGAGCACCGATTTGGTGTAACATATCCAAAACCACAATGACTCCGATACAGAGATTCCAAAATAAATTACTAAGACTAATCACTAATTCAGACAGTCACACGCGAATACAAACTTTACACGAAAAAGCAAACATAGAAACAATAAACGAATACGTAATAAGACAATCAAACAAATTCTACACAAGCACACACACAACCACACTAATAAAAAACATAACAAAAATCAGACACAGCAACGCACCATTCAAACTTAAACATAAACTGCCATACCAGACACTACAGATCTTCAACGAAAACATATAAAACACGAATAATATAAGCAGCAGGTTTTTTCTGCAGACTGCCGTTTTCCTGCTACTTACAAAATACAACAACGTAAAAGTGAAAGTGAACGAGTAAATGTAGGTTTTAAACCGTTTCCTACAAAGAACAAACAAAAACAAAAAAGTGACAGCGAAACAAAAACAATAAGGACAAAAGACATAAGTGAACTAGCTATAAGTTAACTATAAGTTATCATGTAAAAAAAAAAATAAAAATAAAAACTGAAGATAAACAATCGTAGATTGGAGGTACTTTAAAAAACATGCAAATAGCAATTAAGCAAACAATATGTTGTACATTATCAGTTTGTAAATATTGGAAAAATTAATATTTTAAATTGGTAAATTGGTTCTCGTCCGATCACCGAAGTTAAGCAATGTCGGGCGCGGTCAGTACTTGGATGGGTGACCGCTTGGGAACACCGCGTGCCGTTGTCACTTGCTAAAAATCCAACCGAGGGGTTTTTAGTCCTACGGGAAAACGTCGGCGCAAGCACCACCTACGGGTGGGAATCACAAAGCGCAAAAGCCACGGTTTCCCGAAGGCTGGTTCCTCGGTAACGGGGGTTATAGCTAGTCCCCGGCAAAGAACCGTAGGCTATAACTTCTACCACTGGGAGCGGGAAGGGTTCGTGTGCTTAAACAAAACCCCGCAAAAATCCCTATAGTGGTAAGCACACAAAACTAGTTTGACATACATCTGGATTGTTATAAGACTCTGCCTCTCGGATACTTTAAAGCAGGGCTTATAATATTACAGTTAGTTTTGTAAGCTTATCATTCCACTAGGAGATATCCACTCATTATACTAAGATGGATAAATCCAAAAAAGGCGGCGACACACCATCCCGTGACCGCCGCACTCCCCATTACAATCTTAGGTGCAAAATGGCTCCTCAGGAGGCATCTAAGGTTGTAACCCAAGCAAAAGCCTCTTTGCCTAGCAAAGAGCTCTTGCTTAATCAGGAAGGGATCGTTGGACCACCCCTTCCCCATGTCCCAACCTACTCTGACTAGTCAGATAGAAGTGGTCCTCGAAGAAAACCAACCCCTTGTGCCAACCATGGCAACGCCTGTGAGTGAACAAGCTCAGCGGGCACATGAGTTTTATCTTACTATACTGGCCCAGGGTGTTGCTGATCAAAGCCAGGAATCCAAGACAACAGAAAATCTTGGAGAGTTACCTGCACCTGCCCCCATAAACCCGAATGATGCTAGAGTAGATGATACCTCCCAAGTCACAGAGATGATTAAAAGTGATCCTCTCATAAATGTAATACCTCCAGCAACAACTGAACAAACAGCAATAGAAACTGGCTCCGAAAGCCAATTAAATACAACAATACCTCAAACTACCCCAATGCAGACTAATTCAAGTGATGCTGATACGTTCCCTTCAGAAACGATCACTCCTTGCACATCAAATAGGGGGGGTGTGCGACATAGAGGGCGTACCCTGCAGAAGTTGTCTCTTTTATCTCAATTTTCCAGATGGTTATAATTGCTGGAGATAAAATTTGATTAATTTATTTGTAGTACCAAGCAAATATAATTGATACCAACTTGCGGTACGATATGAAAACTATGAATTCAGCTTTCCTTTGGCACTTACCGCTTTAGTAGGGTTTGTATAATTCTGCATATAGAGTAAAACTGACCACCAGTAATTTTCACAATTTGTCACAAAATTTTGTGATTTTGGCCACGCCGGACCAGAACCAAAATGTTTTAAAAGTGTGAGATCAATCAGTAATATCGCTCCTATCGGTAAAGTCAATCTGCAAATGCAACAGTAAGATAATTAAATAATGTTAACAGATTATATTTTCTTGTTTAAGGTGGATTCAATAGCAAATTGGTTAATTTAAACATTTTTTATCATTAAAATTACAAAAGTTACTACACAAAACCAACTGCGGGAAGTATTGATGTTAGTTGACCTGGACCGTTTGTGACATAATAATGTCCAATTGCTTTTTATTTAATAAAACATGTCACTTTAAACTTAAACCAATTAAAATTTTGTTAATCACTAAACTTCACTATTTCATAAATTAAAAAATAGGTAAAAAATTGAGTATCGACCAATCATTGATTAGGCGTTTGCTGCTAAGGCGGCTTAAAAAATTGGGTTATCACATACAAATAAAACAATTTGATGTTGTAAGGACAAGGCACGATTTGGACAACATGTTTTATACACCGTTACTTGTATGACTGAACAGCAATAGAAGAAATAACTAGGCTCTCTGCGTCTAGAAAATGTTTCTAATTAAAATGACTAAAAAACTTTCTAACGTCAATGTTTTGTGATATTTTGTGATATAAGTTAAGTAGTTATAAAGAACTTTCGAAAAAACACAATATCATAACGAGAGAATATAATTTCACCATACCAAGTATTGGACAAGATGCGATTTGCAAACTGAAAATGTGTACGATTTATATACAAGGTGTTTCAGGTGGAATGGTAAATATTTAAAGAAAGAACTGTAAGTATGGACCATTTTGAGTTAAGAGTTCATATATTCTGCCATTTGCCACTGTAAAAACAAAAGAAAAATCCTCAAATTTGCTTGAAAGACACCTTCGTGCAATGTGTTTAACTTCTTATAGCTTATAAGTTTCTCTGTACGCTTTCGTGTTACAGTAAATAAATACTTAATTTGGATTGTTAGGATATTCATTACATCCCAATGAAAAATAAATTTTAGACTATTGGAAAAAAATTATGGAAATCCAAAATAAGATTCGGAAGGCTGTAAATTTAAGAGAAAATAAAAACTAGACACGAACTGTATCTAAGGCTATTTATTATTTGCAGGATAAAGCTGCTTCATAAATTATTGTTTTATAATAAAAAAAAACACGAAATAGTGGGCTTTGAGTTAATTAAATGAAATTTTTTATTTTTCAGATTTTGTTTCATTTTATTTTCTTTGCCTGGTACACTTACGTCAGGCCACAGAGGCGATAGGCGCGTTGGTAGATATATGGCTAGCAAAATAGAAACTTGTAGTTTTTGGGACTAAACGCATTGCAGGGCTACTGTACAATTGTGCATGTATTCAAAAGGAGACTATACAAAAAGTCAAGTGTTTTTCTTGTAGCCCATCTATTCATAATAATAAATATTTTCTCATGGGCAACTGATTATTTTTCTTTAATTTTACGAATTAAGAAAAGATAAAGTAATAAAACTTCCCACCTAATATAACGAGTTATCCAGTACTGCGGTAGGTTTATCTTTAAACCTTTAGCTGTTGCATACGTAAATGGATAAGCAACAACAACTGCACCAAGGAAAATGAATGTATCGGCCGCTATGTTACCATTAATGATGTACATACTGGCATTGCTATCAACCCACTAAAAAATCATAATTCTTCAAATCTGTCGTAACAGCAATTTAAAAACACATACGTCAAATACATCCCGCCAGTTAGAAAGTAATCCAATATTTAAATCCACTACATATTTATGAGTTAAATTTATCCATAGCATCGTCAGTGCTCTAATACCGTGCAGACAGGCTACATTGTTTCTGTTATCTTCTATTAATCGCTTACCATTCGTGAAAAAAGAAAAAGCTACCAGTAGCATGTGTGATGGTTCTGAAATTAAAAAAGTATACACGTTTTAATCACAAATAGAGTTGAAACGATCCACTATCGCATCGTGTTAATAAAAATCAAAAAGTAGTTACCACTTTTATTATTATTATTACGCTTTTACTCTTAAAAGATTATTTTTATTCTCACAAATAAAAATTTCCTGAAAAAGAAGCCTAATAAATAGATTTAATGATTAATGTTAGCCATAGGCAGTAAGTAAGCAGGATACAGAAAACATATGAACTGTTTGTTAAATAGAGAAAAGTGTGAAGAGAAACGCAGTGTGTTTTGTTGGAGCTACAAGTTCATAGTCTTACACCAGTTTTAGTCATTCGATCGGAAAGCAACGCAGATAATCTATTAAAATATTATTTTACCACATGGGTTCATCAATAAACTACATTAAAGTCAGAACGGAAACATTATTTCTTCATAAATTGCAGTAAAATAGTATTCAAGAAAAAATATTAAACCTGTCTTTTATTTCTATTCCTACAATACAGAAATGCATATGCACCAGAAGCGTGTACATAATTTACAGGGGGTGTTCCAGACTGTTTTGACAATGTCGTTCGCTTTAAATATTAACCCTTTCCCACAGATTCCGTAGTAAAGTGTACCACTTTCAAATGTCGTCTCCCGCGCAATGCGTAGGTACTAAAGCGTACTGGCTTTTTAAAAAGCAATAGTATGTCATCTATCGACGTAATTGGCAACTATGTGACATTTCTGTATACTAGAAAGTTTGCTTTAATAGACATCGTCAATTTTGGCGCTTAAATACTTTTAAATTCAAAAAAGGGTGGAACTTTTACAGCAGTTGATATGGTATTACACATCTTTGAAACGCCGGGGAAGAAAACATTCTCTATCTTCATCTTGCCGTCTACCAAAAAACTATCATTTTTCAAAAATTGAGGGTAGGGTGAAGTCCTGCGTATTCTGCATGAATAAAAACAAAAAAAAGAGCACCAGCAGGAAGAGCAGTTCAGAGTGCTTTTAAATGCCTACAATGCAATATAACACTGTCGAGTGGGATGTAAGGTGTAAGTATCATGCAGAGAAGGTAGTTCCAGTGAGCAACTAGGTGGTTGAATAATTTTTTATATAAATTTCATGATGTTATTGTTATGTGAAAATTCGAATAGTTTATATTAACTTATAAATTTTCGAATAAATAATTTAAATAATAATTTTGTTTACAGAGAACAATTCTTTGTTTTACACATATAATTGCCCAAATAATATCCGTGGGAAAGGGTTAACCACAATAAGAAGTCCAAAATTCAGAATATCACTGTGGATTTTTGTGTGGCTACATATTAACAAAAAAATAATCTGGCGCCGTTTCGCCTACAGCGGCATATGTTTCTACTACCGATTTTGTCCATGGCTTTGTTCAAATGCTAGAGCTCATCTGACTCCTACGCGTTCAGTTTAGGCATGGAAGGAAGATGATTCAGTTTTTATTGCACTGTGCAAATTATTTACTTAAACCGAAACATCAAACAAATAAAAATCGTTTAAAACGAATGTGAAACAAGTGGATGGAGAAATCGCGAGTGAAAACAAGGCTGATTGTATTTTTTAATGTCAAAAGCATCATTCTCCACTAATTTATTACCAGAACACCAGACTCTCAATGGTCAATTTTATAGGAAAGTGATGAAGACATTCATTGTTCACTAGAGTTGATCGTGTGCGGCCTGAAATTCGGGGAAGAGGGTTTTGGTTGCTGTTGCTAGACAACGCACTGGCACATTCGTCAATCGTGTCTGAATTTTTAGCCCATCAGGGCACCTCGGTGTTATCCAAACCAACCCACTCGCCTGATTTGGCTTCAGCTGGCTTTTTCCTATTACGAAACTTAAAAATTACAATAGGGACGATCAGTAACGAGTCGATCAGTAACAAATAAGCTGTGATCTAATTAACTTGCAGTTATGTTTACTAAAGCAGTTAATTTAAAAAATGATTGTAACATTTACCATGTTTTTTTTTTTCATTTACAGCTCAGATATTTGAAAAACAGTTATTACATGGAAACCGATGATATGGGAGTGCTCTTACGAATATTTAAGGACTGTTCGGGAACCAGTATGGTAGATTTTCAGTCATATGTCTTATCAGGAACAGTTAGATAACATAGTACCGGTTGTACGTGAACTTGCCGTACAGATATTATTTGGTGATCCTGCCTATACCTCAAGGGATAACACCAAGGTGAGCAAAGTTAACGACGTAGGTTATTGGGTTGTAGCTTTTTATAAAGATACCACTGTTTTCATGTACGATTCATTGAATCCGCATCTGACCCATGGACGTCATGATAGAAATGCCATGGATTATTCCTCAATGCAAACAATTCTAGACAAGACATTTCCCAATGCTGAAATAATTTACAAATTAAGTCACCAACAAAAGGATGGCATAAAGTGTGGCTTCTTCACAATCGCTAACTGCATAGAGTTAGTATTAGGAAATGACCCATCAGTTTGTCGTTACGACGAAAGTAAAATGAGATTGCAAATTTTCTATTCAATATGAATTACCGAGGAAATCGTCCACCGCCATCGGGCGGGTATCCTCATCGCGAGGTTCGCGAAGTGGCGAGAGAAAGTTTAGATAACCAGTACAGATTAATGCGTGAAAAAGTCGCAAACTACCCTATCCCTGATCGTTCTAACCGAGGTTTCACGAGCAGAGGTAGAAGGTCATACAATGAAAGACGTAGCACACAGATGCGTGAAGTAAAAGGGCGCGATGCCAACAAACAGATCTCTGAAGGACTAGACGCCAAAATTGGAGTCGGTATGAAAGAATTGACCGGCGCATTAAACCAAATTGAGGCAAATAAAACTTTGGTTGCGATAACAACAATCGTAACAACAAGAGGCATGAGTTTCTCTGCCGTAAAGATATTTAGACAGGCGATGACTAAAAGAAATCCTGTTTTATGCAACATCTTCTCATACTATCGTATATCATTATTAATGTTTGAAGTAAGATTGTTAGAAGTCCGAGGTACTCTTAGAGCACCTATTCAGTACGCTGGCCGCGTTCATGACATTGAGCTTGATACAAACATTGTTCAAGCCATTAAAACATTAAATGCTTATCCCGACTTAGTCGCTAAAATCATTGAGGCATTAGGACCAATAGATGATGGTAACGAATATTACGTACCATCGTATCCAGTAGGTCGATACAGCTTGGATCGTGATATTTTACCATTGCCAGGTGAAGTAAGGTACAGCAACCTACGTGAAGTGGTTGTATCCTTAGCAAATGTTCAGACTCCTGTAGCTTTCAGGTTGAACTTTTATGAGAATAACCCTATGCAAGTGGAAACACCTCAAATTCCATGCAAAACAGGCAGGCCCTCAAAAGCAAAAATTCCAATTCCAGTAGCACCAACCACAATAGATACTGCTAATATCCGACAATTACGTAACAGATCCATAAGCACTGATCAGCAGTTAGATGTAAATTCTTTAAAATCGATCGAAATGCAAGTGGAAATACCTCAAATTCCACTTCGCAAGAGGGGAAGACCAAAAAAAGTTGTGCCAACAAATATTCGACAATTACGTAACATATCCGTAAGCACTGATCGGCAGTTAGATGTAAACTCTTTACAATCGATCGAAATGCAAGTGGAAACACCTCAAATTCCACGCAAAACAGGCAGGCCCTCAAAAGCAAAAATTCCAATTCCAGTAGCACCAACCACAATAGATACTGCTAATATCCGACAATTACGTAACAGATCCATAAGCACTGATCAGCAGTTAAATGTAAATTCTTTACAATCGATCGAAATGCAAGTGGAAACACCTCAAATTCCACTTCGCAAGAGGGAAAGACCAAAAAAGTTGTGCCAACAATTGACATAACTAATGTGCAAGTAGAAATATCTAAAGCCCCACCTAATAAAAGGGGTAAACCCAAAAATGTATTGCCTCCAAAACAAAGTCGCCTTACTCTACAACAGCAATCGAAGTTCCTGATGAAACAATTGTCGAAAACGAAATTAATGACGAACAAAATCTGCCTTGGGTTTGGTGTGCAATAAACGAAGCCACTTTTAATGCACACGATTGCGGTAACATAAGTTACATTAGTTGAATTAATTTAAACCTTTGTCATAAAGCAGTGTTTTGTGAGTGAAAATATTCATGTTTGAAATTGATGTGAATTACATAATCTCATGGTGTACCTAGTAGGATGAAATATCACTGGTTTATTATTATGATGTGTGCAAGTATTCATTTAAATTAGAAATTTTGAACCAACTTACATTACCGAGTCGATCAGTAACAAATAAGCTGTGATCTAATTAACTTGCAGTTATGTTTACTAAAGCAGTTAATTTAAAAAATGATTGTAACATTTACCATGTTTTTTTTTTTCATTTACAGCTCAGATATTCTTGAAAAACAGTTATTACATGGAAACCGATGATATGGGAGTGCTCTTAAGAATATTTAAGGACTGTTCGGGAACCGGTATGGTAGATTTTCAGTCATATGTCTTATCAGGAACAGTTAGATAACATAGTACCGGTTGTACGTGAACTTGCCGTACAGATATTATTTGGTGATCCTGCCTATACCTCAAGGGATAACACCAAGGTGAGCAAAGTTAACGACGTAGGTTATTGGGTTGTAGCTTTTTATAAAGATACCACTGTTTTCATGTACGATTCATTGAATCCGCATCTGAGCCATGGACGTCATGATAGAAATGCCATGGATTATTATTCCTCAATGCAAACAATTCTAGACAAGACATTTCCCAATGCTGAAATAATTTACAAATTAAGTCACCAACAAAAGGATGGCATAAAGTGTGGCTTCTTCACAATCGCTAACTGCATAGAGTTAGTATTAGGAAATGACCCATCAGTTTGTCGTTACGACGAAAGTAAAATGAGATCTCATGCACAATTAATATTTAGTACAAGACAAATACAACCATTTCTGAAATGTGCAAGTAGTAGCAATAAACACAACAACCAAACAGATTTTATAAACGACTAACAAATAACGATTGTCGTTTCTGCGCCCAACATTACCGATGCCAAAAAAAAAGAGGCCGACCACGTAAAGTTGTTATAAAACAACTCGAAACAGCTGCCCAAGTGAAAAACAATGTAACTGAAAATAATAACATCGATAGTAAGGTGCCTCTTACTGATTCCATTGTGGATGAAATAGAGGAAAAGCTATTACCACACCAAAAAGAGGTCGTCCAAAAAAATCTCTACTCCAGTAGCATCCACAATAAATGCTAGCAATGTTCAACAAGATAGCGTTGATCAACAGTTAGATGTAAACTCTTTACAATCGACTAAAATGCAAGTGGAAGCAGCTTAAATTCCACGCACAAGAGACAGGCCCTCAAAAGAAAAAATTCCAATTCCAGTAGCACCAACCACAATAGATACTGCTAATATCCGACAATTACGTAACAGATCCATAAGCACTGATCAGCAGTTAGATGTAAATTCTTTAAAATCGATCGAAATGCAAGTGGAAACACCTCAAATTCCACTTCGCAAGAGGGGAAGACCAAAAAAAGTTGTGCCAACCAATATTCGACAATTACGTAACAGATCCGTAAGCACTGATCGGCAGTTAGATGTACTCTTTACAATCGATCGAAATGCAAGTGGAAACACCTCAAATTCCACGCAAAACAGGCAGGTCCTCAAAAGCAAAAATTCCAATTCCAGTAGCACCAACCACAATAGATACTGCTAATATCCGACAATTACGTAACAGATCCATAAGCACTGATCAGCAGTTAGATGTAAATTCTTTAAAATCGATCGAAATGCAAGTGGAAACACCTCAAATTCCACTTCGCAAGAGGGGAAGACCAAAAAAAGTTGTGCCAACAAATATTCGACAATTACGTAACAGATCCGTAAGCACTGATCGGCAGTTAGATGTAAACTCTTTACAATCGATCGAAATGCAAGTGGAAACACCTCAAATTCCACGCAAAACAGGCAGGTCCTCAAAAGCAAAAATTCCAATTCCAGTAGCACCAACCACAATAGATACTGCTAATATCCGACAATTACGTAACAGATCCATAAGCACTGATCAGCAGTTAAATGTAAATTCTTTACAATCGATCGAAATGCAAGTGGAAACACCTCAAATTCCACTTCGCAAGAGGGAAAGACCAAAAAAGTTGTGCCAACAATTGACATAACTAATGTGCAAGTAGAAATATCTAAAGCCCCACCTAATAAAAGGGGTAAACCCAAAAATGTATTGCCTCCAAAACAAAGTCGCCTTACTCTACAACAGCAATCGAAGTTCCTGATGAAACAATTGTCGAAAACGAAATTAATGACGAACAAAATCTGCCTTGGGTTTGGTGTGCAATAAACGAAGCCACTTTTAATGCACACGATTGCGGTAACATAAGTTACATTAGTTGAATTAATTTAAACCTTTGTCATAAAGCAGTGTTTTGTGAGTGAAAATATTCATGTTTGAAATTGATGTGAATTACATAATCTCATGGTGTACCTAGTAGGATGAAATATCACTGGTTTATTATTATGATGTGTACAAGTATTCATTTAAATTAGAAATTTTGAACCAACTTACATTACCGAGTCGATCAGTAACAAATAAGCTGTGATCTAATTAACTTGCAGTTATGTTTACTAAAGCAGTTAATTTAAAAAATGATTGTAACATTTACCATGTTTTTTTTTTTTCATTTACAGCTCAGATATTCTTGAAAAACAGTTATTACATGGAAACCGATGATATGGGAGTGCTCTTAAGAATATTTAAGGACTGTTCGGGAACCGGTATGGTAGATTTTCAGTCATATGTCTTATCAGGAACAGTTAGATAACATAGTACCGGTTGTACGTGAACTTGCCGTACAGATATTATTTGGTGATCCTGCCTATACCTCAAGGGATAACACCAAGGTGAGCAAAGTTAACGACGTAGGTTATTGGGTTGTAGCTTTTTATAAAGATACCACTGTTTTCATGTACGATTCATTGAATCCGCATCTGAGCCATGGACGTCATGATAGAAATGCCATGGATTATTATTCCTCAATGCAAACAATTCTAGACAAGACATTTCCCAATGCTGAAATAATTTACAAATTAAGTCACCAACAAAAGGATGGCATAAAGTGTGGCTTCTTCACAATCGCTAACTGCATAGAGTTAGTATTAGGAAATGACCCATCAGTTTGTCGTTACGACGAAAGTAAAATGAGATCTCATGCACAATTAATATTTAGTACAAGACAAATACAACCATTTCTGAAATGTGCAAGTAGTAGCAATAAACACAACAACCAAACAGATTTTATAAACGACTAACAAATAACGATTGTCGTTTCTGCGCCCAACATTACCGATGCCAAAAAAAAGAGGCCGACCACGTAAAGTTGTTATAAAACAACTCGAAACAGCTGCCCAAGTGAAAAACAATGTAACTGAAAATAATAACATCGATAGTAAGGTGCCTCTTACTGATTCCATTGTGGATGAAATAGAGGAAAAGCTATTACCACACCAAAAAGAGGTCGTCCAAAAAAATCTCTACTCTAGTAGCATCCACAATAAATGCTAGCAATGTTCAACAAGATAGCGTTGATCAACAGTTAGATGTAAACTCTTTACAATCGACTAAAATGCAAGTGGAAGCAGCTTAAATTCCACGCACAAGAGACAGGCCCTCAAAAGAAAAAATTCCAATTCCAGTAGCTCCACCCACTATAGATAGATACTGCTAATATTCGACAATTACGTAACAGATCCGTAAGCACTGATCAGCAGTTAGATGTAAACTCTTTACAATCGATCGAAATGCAAGTGGAAACACCTCAAATTCCATGCAAAACAGGCAGGCCCTCAAAAGCAAAAATTCCAATTCCAGTAGCACCAACCACAATAGATACTGCTAATATCCGACAATTACGTAACAGATCCATAAGCACTGATCAGCAGTTAGATGTAAATTCTTTAAAATCGATCGAAATGCAAGTGGAAACACCTCAAATTCCACTTCGCAAGAGGGGAAGACCAAAAAAAGTTGTGCCAACAAATATTCGACAATTACGTAACAGATCCGTAAGCACTGATCGGCAGTTAGATGTAAACTCTTTACAATCGATCGAAATGCAAGTGGAAACACCTCAAATTCCACGCAAAACAGGCAGGTCCTCAAAAGCAAAAATTCCAATTCCAGTAGCACCAACCACAATAGATACTGCTAATATCCGACAATTACGTAACAGATCCATAAGCACTGATCAGCAGTTAGATGTAAATTCTTTAAAATCGATCGAAATGCAAGTGGAAACACCTCAAATTCCACTTCGCAAGAGGGAAAGACCAAAAAAGTTGTGCCAACAATTGACATAACTAATGTGCAAGTAGAAATATCTAAAGCCCCACCTAATAAAAGGGGTAAACCCAAAAATGTATTGCCTCCAAAACAAAGTCGCCTTACTCTACAACAGCAATCGAAGTTCCTGATGAAACAATTGTCGAAAACGAAATTAATGACGAACAAAATCTGCCTTGGGTTTGGTGTGCAATAAACGAAGCCACTTTTAATGCACACGATTGCGGTAACATAAGTTACATTAGTTGAATTAATTTAAACCTTTGTCATAAAGCAGTGTTTTGTGAGTGAAAATATTCATGTTTGAAATTGATGTGAATTACATAATCTCATGGTGTACCTAGTAGGATGAAATATCACTGGTTTATTATTATGATGTGTACAAGTATTCATTTAAATTAGAAATTTTGAACCAACTTACATTACCGAGTCGATCAGTAACAAATAAGCTGTGATCTAATTAACTTGCAGTTATGTTTACTAAAGCAGTTAATTTAAAAAATGATTGTAACATTTACCATGTTTTTTTTTTTCATTTACAGCTCAGATATTCTTGAAAAACAGTTATTACATGGAAACCGATGATATGGGAGTGCTCTTAAGAATATTTAAGGACTGTTCGGGAACCGGTATGGTAGATTTTCAGTCATATGTCTTATCAGGAACAGTTAGATAACATAGTACCGGTTGTACGTGAACTTGCCGTACAGATATTATTTGGTGATCCTGCCTATACCTCAAGGGATAACACCAAGGTGAGCAAAGTTAACGACGTAGGTTATTGGGTTGTAGCTTTTTATAAAGATACCACTGTTTTCATGTACGATTCATTGAATCCGCATCTGAGCCATGGACGTCATGATAGAAATGCCATGGATTATTATTCCTCAATGCAAACAATTCTAGACAAGACATTTCCCAATGCTGAAATAATTTACAAATTAAGTCACCAACAAAAGGATGGCATAAAGTGTGGCTTCTTCACAATCGCTAACTGCATTGAGTTAGTATTAGGAAATGACCCATCAGTTTGTCGTTACGACGAAAGTAAAATGAGATCTCATGCACAATTAATATTTAGTACAAGACAAATACAACCATTTCTGAAATGTGCAAGTAGTAGCAATAAACACAACAACCAAACAGATTTTATAAACGACTAACAAATAACGATTGTCGTTTCTGCGCCCAACATTACCGATGCCAAAAAAAAAAGAGGCCGACCACGTAAAGTTGTTATAAAACAACTCGAAACAGCTGCCCAAGTGAAAAACAATGTAACTGAAAATAATAACATCGATAGTAAGGTGCCTCTTACTGATTCCATTGTGGATGAAATAGAGGAAAAGCTATTACCACACCAAAAAGAGGTCGTCCAAAAAAATCTCTACTCCAGTAGCATCCACAATAAATGCTAGCAATGTTCAACAAGATAGCGTTGATCAACAGTTAGATGTAAACTCTTTACAATCGACTAAAATGCAAGTGGAAGCAGCTTAAATTCCACGCACAAGAGACAGGCCCTCAAAAGAAAAAATTCCAATTCCAGTAGCTCCACCCACTATAGATAGATACTGCTAATATTCGACAATTACGTAACAGATCCGTAAGCACTGATCAGCAGTTAGATGTAAACTCTTTACAATCGATCGAAATGCAAGTGGAAACACCTCAAATTCCATGCAAAACAGGCAGGCCCTCAAAAGCAAAAATTCCAATTCCAGTAGCACCAACCACAATAGATACTGCTAATATCCGACAATTACGTAACAGATCCATAAGCACTGATCAGCAGTTAGATGTAAATTCTTTAAAATCGATCGAAATGCAAGTGGAAACACCTCAAATTCCACTTCGCAAGAGGGGAAGACCAAAAAAAGTTGTGCCAACAAATATTCGACAATTACGTAACAGATCCGTAAGCACTGATCGGCAGTTAGATGTAAACTCTTTACAATCGATCGAAATGCAAGTGGAAACACCTCAAATTCCACGCAAAACAGGCAGGCCCTCAAAAGCAAAAATTCCAATTCCAGTAGCACCAACCACAATAGATACTGCTAATATCCGACAATTACGTAACAGATCCATAAGCACTGATCAGCAGTTAGATGTAAATTCTTTAAAATCGATCGAAATGCAAGTGGAAACACCTCAAATTCCACTTCGCAAGAGGAGAAGACCAAAAAAAGTTGTGCCAACAAATATTCGACAATTACGTAACAGATCCGTAAGCACTGATCGGCAGTTAGATGTAAACTCTTTACAATCGATCGAAATGCAAGTGGAAACACCTCAAATTCCACGCAAAACAGGCAGGTCCTCAAAAGCAAAAATTCCAATTCCAGTAGCACCAACCACAATAGATACTGCTAATATCCGACAATTACGTAACAGATCCATAAGCACTGATCAGCAGTTAAATGTAAATTCTTTACAATCGATCGAAATGCAAGTGGAAACACCTCAAATTCCACTTCGCAAGAGGGAAAGACCAAAAAAGTTGTGCCAACAATTGACATAACTAATGTGCAAGTAGAAATATCTAAAGCCCCACCTAATAAAAGGGGTAAACCCAAAAATGTATTGCCTCCAAAACAAAGTCGCCTTACTCTACAACAGCAATCGAAGTTCCTGATGAAACAATTGTCGAAAACGAAATTAATGACGAACAAAATCTGCCTTGGGTTTGGTGTGCAATAAACGAAGCCACTTTTAATGCACACGATTGCGGTAACATAAGTTACATTAGTTGAATTAATTTAAACCTTTGTCATAAAGCAGTGTTTTGTGAGTGAAAATATTCATGTTTGAAATTGATGTGAATTACATAATCTCATGGTGTACCTAGTAGGATGAAATATCACTGGTTTATTATTATGATGTGTACAAGTATTCATTTAAATTAGAAATTTTGAACCAACTTACATTACCGAGTCGATCAGTAACAAATAAGCTGTGATCTAATTAACTTGCAGTTATGTTTACTAAAGTAGTTAATTTAAAAAATGATTGTAACATTTACCATGTTTTTTTTTTTCATTTACAGCTCAGATATTCTTGAACAACAGTTATTACATGGAAACCGATGTCATGGGAGTGCTCTTACGAATATTTAAGGACTGTTCGGGAACCAGTATGGTAGATTTTCAGTCATATGTCTTATCAGGAACAGTTAGATAACATAGTACCGGTTGTACGTGAACTTGCCGTACAGATATTATTTGGTGATCCTGCCTACACAAGGGATAACACCAAGGTGAGCAAAGTTAACGACGTAGGTTATTGGGTTGTAGCTTTTTATAAAGATACCACTGTTTTCATGTACGATTCATTGAATCCGCATCTGACCCATGGACGTCATGATAGAAATGCCATGGATTATTCCTCAATGCAAACAATTCTAGACAAGACATTTCCCAATGCTGAAATAATTTACAAATTAAGTCACCAACAAAAGGATGGCATAATGTGTGGTTTCTTCACAATCGCTAACTGCATAGAGTTAGTATTAGAAAATGACCCATCAGTTTGTTGTTACGACGAAAGTAAAATGAGATCTCATGCACAATTAATATTTAGTACAAGACAAATACAACCATTTCCAAAATGTGCAAGTTGTAGCAATAAACACAAGAACTCCAGTAGCATCCACAATAAATGCTAGCAATGTTCAACAAGTTAGCGTTGATCAACAGTTAGATGTAAACTGTTTACAATCGTCTGAAATGCACGCACAGAGACAGGCCTTCAAAAGCAAAAATTCCAATTCCAGTAGCACCAACCACAATAGATACTGCTAATATCCGACAATTACGTAACAGATCCATAAGCACTGATCAGCAGTTAGATGTAAATTCTTTACAATCGATCGAAATGCAAGTGGAAACACCTCAAATTCCACCTCGCAAGAGGGAAAGACCAAAAAAAGTTGTGCAAACAAATGACAGAACTAATGTGCAAGTAGAAATATCCCCGCATAATAAAAGGGGTCGAACCAAAAATGTATTGCCTAAATAATGTCGCCTTAACCCTACAACAGCAATCGAAGTTTCTGATTAAACAGTTGTCGAAAACGAAATTAATGACGAACAAAATATCCCTTGGACTTGGTGTGCAATAAACGAAGCCACTTTTAATACACACGACTGCATTAACATAAGTTACATTTGTATACAGTGCAATGCCAAGTATTGGAGTAAAAAATTAAATTCCAAAGGTGAATAAACAATAAATTGCCTGAAGGGCAAAAATGTTATTGATGCCTATAAACTCATGCCAGACCTTTTTGCGGCATTATTTTCTGGAAGACATCCTAAAAGTACAGAATTCAAAAAGCCCATAAGAAGGTAATAAATTCATCTTTAGCTTTTGTATCAATGGGAACGACAAAAGTTATTAATATACCAGCAAGAAAGGTATTTGGACGATGAAAACTCAAGGAACGCTTGTTCATGCCTTCAGTGGTGGAACACATCCAAATAAAAATGTTTAACCGAGATTAGCACATTTATATGTTCTCGATGGCAAAGTATCTTCTGAATTACGAACAAATCAATTTTCCAATTTGGACAGACTTCTTTTAACTGAAGATGATTGTTTGAGTCATTGCAATACATTGATAGTGACATTGTAATGGTCAGAGATGTCTATAACGAAATAGAGGTCTTAATAACGATGATTCAAAATTCCAAGGATGACCCAGGTAGATACAATTTGCCTGAACACTCCGAAATAGGAATTGCCTTTGAAAGTGCCGACGGTTCAGCTTCCCTGGGGGGTTATCAGTGTACTTGGCAAAAATATCGATGCTTTCAGGTATCCCATTCTGTTCCCATGCGGCGATCCCAGCTGGCCCATAAATATGAAAACGCAAGTTTAAAAAAAATAAACAACACATAACTATTAGGTATGCTTATCATACGTATAAACGCATAGAAAATGCCAATAATGAGATGCAAATCAATAGAATTTTAAGAGCCCATCAATTGACGCGGCAATTTATAATTGATGCTACATTAAAAGTTAAAGCCAATAATTTAAAATGGATTAAAAACAATCAAAAGAAATTACGTGCCTAAAAATATATTAGGCCTGCATGACTATGCACAGAACGGCAGACCGGTTAGATGTTTCCATTGGTAAAATAACAATATTACCGTCGACTCGTTGCAGCCCTCGAAATTATTTTGAGCACCATTATGATGCAATGTCCGTGGTGTCAAAATACAGCAAACCATACTTATTTATAACGTTTACGTGTGATCCACATCCGGCCGAAACATAACAAGTTTTAATAAAGGATAAACTTTATGCAGATTGACCGGACATAGTAAATAGAGTTTTTAAAATGAAACCGTTTTTTTTTTAATATATAACCTCAGAAAATCATTTGGCAAAGCAAAAGGATAGGTCGGTATAACTAAATATCAAAAGCGTGGCTTACCCCACGCCCACATTGATACCGGACAAAGAATATAAGATCAACGACACCATTCTAATTGATAAGATTGTTAGGGCATTCCTGCCAGACATGGAAGCAGAATCAAAACAATATGAATATTATCGAATCATATGCCGCATAAACCGTGCAATCTTAAAAAAAAAAAAAAACATGCAGCAATGAAGATTCCAAAAGTTGTGCCAAAGACTTTCCTAAAAAAAATTGAACCACGCACGTACAAAGAGGTTATATTATTTACCGTCGACCCGACGACGGTCGAATCTACTTGAACCCCAAAACGAAAGCGGTAATAGATAATAGATTTTTCGTTCCTTATAACCCAACAATGCTGATGAAATATAAGACTCATATAAATATGGAGATATGCACCAGCGCAAAAGCTGTAAAATACCTTTACAAATATATTTATATGGGGCACGATCGAGCGAGATTATCGATCGTCGACAAAGTGGATTTGAACGAAGTGCAAAATAATAAAGATTGCTGTTATATGTGCATATGAAAGTATTTGGCATTAATCAGAGTTCAAAATGTTCTATCGACCTCATGTGGTGTACAAATAATTACCACATTTACTCAACGAACAAATAGTGCACTTTGAAGGTCACGATCAAGACGCTCTTTTGGCAGGTGAATGTACAACAATAATGTTAAGTGTTTGGTTTCAATTAAATGAAACTGAGCCCTTAGCACGATATTAAAAATATATCAATGTTCCAGAAAGTTACTGCTAGAAAGCTAAACAACAGTGGGCTAAAAAAAAAACGAACATATCGCTGGGTTAGAATTATAAGGGTGTATGTAACAATTTTGGCACTATATGAGTTATCAATACTATAATGTTCTATGTTACACATAGAACGTTTAGAACCAGATTTTGTGTACGTCAGGCATACGGTTATGGTTTTATGTGCACAAATTTAAAGTTTTATGTCGTAAAAATTTTTGCTGGGAGTGACACAGTTCTATGTTATACATAGAACTTATCGTTAAGATATACTGATGTATTTAATTTAAAGACACTCTTAGGACTTTATTGTTGTTATTGTAAGTGTAAGTGTTATGAGTATATTTATGTTTATACCAGTGTTTTTTGTATAAAAAATGAGTGAAAGTGAGCAGGAAGGCGAGTTTTACGAAGGAGGGTATGATTCTGATAAAGATCGGGAATGGGAACCGAATAGAAGAATTGAAAATAGGTATGTTAATAGTTAGGTTAAGTTGTGTTATTTAACTTTTTACATTCTTTAGCAGTACTTCCTGCAGTGACAGTGATAATGAGGAAGAGCGGCAACAGAGAGCCTCGAATAATTCCGAAGGTGATTATTTTTGTGTTAATTCATTTCAGTCAAGTATGCTACATAATTTAATTTTTTGTAAAGGTGATGATTTGCCACCAATTTCTTTGTCATTGCAAGAGAATTTTACAAGAAAACGGAAGAGATGCCCAGAGAACTGGGCGTCAAATATGCGGAAGGAAAAACGAGCTAGAGGACTAGAATACGTCACCGCAAAAAAACGCATTATTCCAGCGAAATCTGTCAAAGCAAAAAATTGCAACAACTGCACTCATAAGTGCACTTCCATTATAAGTAATGAAGAACAACAGCAGCTTTTTCGGGATTTCTATTCTTTGGACCGAGCGGCCAAAAGCATGTTTATTGCGGCCAACTGCGATGTATGTGTCCCTGAACGAAGAAGAAAAGGCAAAAACAATGTAAATTCTAAAAAAAAGCAGACGTTTTTATATTTCTTTAAAGTAAAAGAAAGGAAAGTACAAGTTTGCAAGCAGTATTTCCTTTCAACCCTTGATGTCAGTCAAAAAACTGTTTATAACTCTTTGAAGAAGAGAAATACCGACACAAATACTCCACAAAGATCGGAACAAGGAAAGCACACAAAAAAGAAAATTTCGGAACAAGAAACAGAAAACGTTAAAATCCATATTAACTCTTTTCCTCGTGTCGATTCCCACTACTGTCGGGCCGATACTAATAGACAGTACCTAGAAGGTATTTTGTCTGTAAAAAAAATGTATGATCTATATGTTCAACAAATGATCGAAAGAGAGCTGCCAACCGTAAAGCTCTCGCAATATCGATTTATTTTTTCCAACTACTTCAATATATTTTTTCACAAACCCAAAAAAGATCGTTGCAATGTTTGTGAGCTTAACAGGCTTCAAACATCTGATAAAGAACATGAAAGAAACAGAGAAGAAGAGTACTTGAAGCACATTCAAGAAAAAGAGGGGGCTAGAAAAGATAGAAACTGTGACAGAGAAAGTAGAAAAACGGTACTGAGTTTCGACATGCAAAATGTTTTGACATGCCCCAAGGCTGAGGTTTCATCTTTTTATTACAAATCTAAAATGTCTGTATATAATCTAACGGCACATCTGGCGCCAACTGGACAAGTTTACTGTGCAATTTGGCCAGAAGTATTAATGGGCCGGAAAGGCAATGACATCGCCAGTGCGCTTGTCAAGATTCTTAAAGATGTAGTTTCAACAAATCCTAATATTACTGCGTTGACATTATGGAGTGATAGCTGCGTCCCTCAAAACCGAAATTCGGTCATTTCGTATGCACTTGCTCATTTCCTGATAAACAATCCTAGTCAACTAAATACTGTAACGGTGAAATATTCGACCCCTGGCCATTCATGTGTCCAGGAGATTGACTCAGTCCATAGTGTCATTGAACGTGTACTTTCCAAAGTCGAATACTATTCACCTGTGTCTCTTCTGCGAGTGTTACTCAAAGTTAACAGTAAAAAACCTTATACAGTACTTCAGATGAAAAGTGCGGACTTTTTAGATTACCAATCTCTAGCAACGTGTTATAATTACAATGAAGTGCCTTACACAAAGATAGCCGTTTTACAAATTGAAAAAGGACGCTATCAAATTTCCTACAAATTAACTCACGATGAGGATGAAGATTTCAGAGTAGTGAATATAAAACCCACAACAAGAACTTCCACGGAAACAAGCTTTTTATTTTATCCTACTCCAAAAATCTCAACAAGAAAAGATGAATTTCCTTTGGCTAAGAGTAAAAAGTATGTTGCCATACATGCCTAAAGCAGACTATTTCAAAGCTGTCATTCCATGTATGATTACAATTAAGGAAAAAGGAATAATAGGGAAGAAACCAAAAGGACGGCGAGAGACGATAAAAGAAACGGAACAAAATAAACGAAAAGTTAGAGTGCCTGGAAAAATGTAAAATTTGCGCCAAAAATACGTAATTAAATAAAACAATTTTTTTTAAATGGAATTATTGATTATTTTGCTAAATTATTATAGTTTATTTTGTTTAAGGTTCTATGCTAAGTTCAGAATAAAGCTAAATTGGTAAAAAAAAGTTGTATGTTTTTTTTTTTAAATTTTGTTGTTGGACCCAATTACTGAATTTTTGAATTTTTTTTAAGTCTATATGATCCCCATTGTGTACCATGGTTTTGACAATATCAGCAGCCAAATTTACTCTAAGAAGAACCTTTTTACCAGGGGTCCAAATTTGAAAGTGGTTTATCTCAAAAGAACCTCTGTGTACCATACATCCTTATAATTTTAAGCCAGCGATATAGTGTTGTTGTCAGATTGTATACAGTATCGTCCAAAAAAATGGAACGTTATTACTAAAGAATGCTACTATTACATACAAGGTCCACAAAGTTTCACAGACGTGAGAACTGTCGATGGCAAAATCAGTCCCTCATTTAAAGAAGTTCATCATCAATCAAAATGGGTCAACCAACTCACGATGAGCTCTGGAGTAAAACTTTAACAAGCAGTCGAAGTAGCTATGCCTTCAGATTTTCGACAATTATTTGTAACGATATGTGTATTTTGTCAACCTTCCTATCCATTATCACTATGATAGTCGATGATAATATCCATAATAACTGGAAGGAAGTTTCTGCAAGCATTTGAAATATTTATGAAGGCTTCAGAAAAAGACAAAGCAACAAACAAAGGAGGTACAGGCTGCCATTTTTCTTAATTTTTTGGGTAAGGATGCTATAGAACTATTTAATACATTTGGTCTGAGTGAAAACAGCCAAAAAGATGTTGACAAAATTAAAAAAGCTTTTGAAGAATACATCAATCCTAAAAAAAAAATTATTTATGAGAGATTTTTATTCTACAACCGTAATCAACGAGAGGGAGAAGATTTAGAAAGTTATGTCACTGAAATAAAGAAGATGATTAAAACTTGTGAATTTGGATCTAAAGAAGATGAAATGCTGAGAGATAAGATAGTGTTAGCCATCAAACACATAGAAGTTCAAGAACGATTACTAAGAACATCACAGTTAACATTACCAATAGCTATACAAACATGCAGAAGTGCAGAAGTGCAGAAGTTGGTAAAAATCAAGTAAGAAACTTAAGAAATTAAGTGGACAGCTTAAAAACAAGTAGAAATTATCGCCAAGAACAACCATCAACTACCAGTAGTTATTTTTGTAAGAAGTGTCGCCGTAAACATGGACCAAGAAACTGCCCGGCATATGGTCAAGAATGCAACAACTGTAAAAAGAAAAATCATTTTGCTGTAGGCTGCAAATTCAAGAGCATGAAGAGGCAAGTAAAAGAAGTTCATGCAGAAAAAGAAGAGCCCATCGGGGATGAGTATAATACCGACCTTAATTTTGGTTCACTTATGGTATCAGATTTAATTGTTAATAATGTTGATAACGTTTGGCTTCAGAAAATTAGTATTGAAAATAATAATAGTATAACATTCCTGTTAATATTTATAATAATATGAATTTAAGTCAGAAAAACAAAGAAAAGACAAATGTCAAACTGTTTGCCTATGGAGGATTTCAAATTAAACCTTTATTTCAAGTAAAATTAAAGGTACATTGTAATGAAAAATGGTATGAATTTCCATTTTTTATTGTTGATGTCAAATCACAACCCATACTAGGTTTAGCAGTTTGTGAAGAAATGAAACTGATAAAATTAGAAATTAACAATATTGAAAATAGAAATGATGAAAATGATGAATTTTCAGATAAATATGTATAAAAGGGTCGTCAATGATAAACTTGCCGACCTTATGCCATACGAATTACCCTTTGGTGGATAGCTGATCGTTTTTGATGGAGATTTTCAACAATATTTACCAGTGGTAAAAAGGGTAAATGAGTAGACAGGATATGTGTTTGCCAAACGTCGCCATTATGGAGAACGGTACATACATTTTAGTTAACCATTAATATGCGTGTTTCAGACGAAGAAACTTATTCAAAGAATGACTTTTGACAATAGAAAACGGCACTTGTGAAAGTGGCTGATCCAAACATTTCAACTGACTACATCGAAGTTCCAAAAGATGTTCTGTGTGATGATAAGTAACAGCAATCAATATTCGTAAGAAACAGTTGTCCTAAAACGATTTAGAAAATTCTTGGCTCGGTTGCAATTATAACACCGAGAAACGACTCCGTACAGTCTCAATGACCAAATACTTAAAGATGTCTTACTGGAGAGAAAAAAAATTTACCACAGTGTACTCTTTCGTTTGCCAATATTCTTTTAAAGACAAACCATGAATAACATTTCTAAATAAATGTTATCTACTTCAAATTCTCATGTACTATTTTTAATTAGTTTTTGTACATATAAAAAATATTTTGACTTACTTTTTCCTTTGTAGTAGATTATTACGTCATATACTGTCGACACTATTGCAATTGATATTACAGTTGCAAAAAATATACTGCAAAAATTATATTTTAAGCACACTGCGTTTAAAAATGTTTTAAGTAAAATACATTACTAATACATCTCCAACGGTAACGGTCGGGCGATCAGATTTAGCCTGACAAAAGCCATCTTCAACTTTGTAAGTCATAGTTCCAGTTGATAGTACAACTTCAATTTCACTTTTAGTACATACTTTTGGTAAACAGACTGAAGATGAAAAGCTAAGACCTAAATCTCCTAATTCAAGTTTTGGTTCACTCCCAAATCTAAACATGGTTATGTTCTATAACATAACAGTTGAATGAGGTTCAAATATTTCGCGCTAATAGACAACGTACCAGATTTAATCTCTTGGGCGCATGAAGATCTACGCTTCCTTCTTTGTACGATACTACCCCCAGACAGTATTTTCCTTCAATTTTACCTACTGCGGTATATTCTGCAATTTCCATACACTGATCATAGTCACCCAAATGTGCTATATTTCCTGATAATAAGCCTGACTGCACTTTAGACGTAGAATCGAGCACTAAAAAAACAGGTGTATTAACAAAACACGAACAATTAAAAAGTTAAGTTTTGTTCTCAGCTTTTTACGCAACAAAAGTAAATAAAAGCAAACTTATTAGCTTATCTGTAAGACATATTGTTTAACAAAAATTCATCGACAGATGAGTTCTGAAGGTAGTAGGCTACACTTGTAACTTTCTCAGCCTCTGCGCAGACGTCAAAACAAAAATGTAGGAATATACATTATTTTGGCTGTTATTTGTGTATTGCATTGTATACAATATACCATATTTTGAGAATAAAATTATTATTTTCTCAAAAGGTCCCATTATTATTATTATACAGGGTGTATCAAAATGATGGATCTGATTGGAAATCGCTATATCAGTAACCACCAATCTGCCATTCATAAAACTTTTACCACTTGAAAGAGTAAGGTTTAGAATTTTAAATGATTGCCATTAGATGGCTCTCCGAGTGCACAAACAGTCCCTTACCACAATTATTCGTAAGATGGCGAGCCTGCAACATAAGACGTTTTGCGTTCTGCAGTTCACCAAGACTGAATCCGTAATTACACTGTAATTGTGGGGATACGTTAAAGAACGTGTTTTTGTGCCACCATAAGCAACTAATCTGAACGGCATCAAAAACAGAATCACAGCAGCAGTGCCTTAAGTGAAAGAAGACACATTGAGAAGCGTTTAAGACGAATTCAACTTTTGTCTCGATGTTGTCCGTACAGCTGGCGGGGGCACATAGAGCGTTTATAAGATGCTTAATAAAATTTGATAGTATGATAAACCGTTTGCAACTAGTTTCGTAATTGTAGCATGTTGCGTTAGTGAAATATACAGCCTTGAAATCGGGTCCATAAAATTTTGATACACCCTGTACTTCGCCTAGCTTTGATTTTAAACAAATCCGGCTCTGGCCATAGACAATGTTGCTACTGGTGAACAAAATACAAAGATTTAGATATTTATAGAGATATAAAAGAATCAGAAGACGAACTTTTTTAACCCTATTAAAAGAAATACGGACGGAGTACAGCGAATTATATCATTCTTATTAGAAATTTCGTGGTTTTTTCAAATAAAATTTGGCTACGAAAACTTTTACTTTATTGAAAACCCAAACTCGTATAAGTTTTATTGAGGCACTGAAAGTAATACTGTATTGAGAACATCACAACAGTTAATTCTTAGATTTAAGACAGCCATCAAGCTATAATAGCAATGGATGTTAGGCTAAAATATCATACGAATTAACTTTACTTGTTAAAAATAGAGAAGAAACATTTTACTGAATGTGTTATTTCGAAAAGCGTACATCTCGCACATTTTGCAAGTGTTCTTGTAAATATACTCTCAATAGGTCCTCGTCTCTTTTAGTAAGTAAAGGGCACATTGCTTGTATTAATACAGGCGACAGTGGTGTAAATTTTCCCGGCGGTAATACTAATGATATCAACTTAACTTTAAATCGAAACCACTTACACTGAGAGGTTATGGAAAACAAGTATCTAAAAACCAAAAATTGGTGTTTTAAGTCTTCTATGAATTTGTTTTTGAATCAGTATAAGCTGTTGAAGTTAGAGCAAATAATAACATTGACAATGGTAACGTAACTCAAAAAATGTTGATTGTGTCTAATGTTGTCATTATACTAAACTGTCCAGATTTATTAAGCTTACAATAGCAAAGTACTTATTGGTCATCTGAAAATTGCAGTCCGTCCCAGCAGAACTTTGACTTCTGTGAGGAAATATTGCAATGGTTGGCTTACGACTGCAAGAAGCATTTTTATCCATTCACTTTAATTTACTAAGGAAATGAGGTTCAAAATAAGTAGCCTCAGACATCGTTAGAAACGATTTTTACGTGGATGATCTTACAGGATCAGACTCGGTTGACAAAGTATCGAGTTAAGCGAATAATTAGCATAAATTTTAAAAATCGGGTGGTTTTAAATTGCGAAAATGGACTTTGGGCAGCTCAGAAAGTGGATGTTATGAAACAAATGATCATGTCGGAGTTGAGTAGAAAAACAAAGAAGCAAGAATGAATGGACAAGACAATGCATTGTTGCATTAAAAACACCCGCGAGGGAGTTACAGTCGGAAGATACAAAAAAGATTATTTAACAATTAATAATTTTTTTTTTTATATAAATATGTTTTTGGGGATTTACCAGCGTTTAAATTGGTTCATTTGCTGCTCTACGCCCCAAAACTATATTACACGATAATGTATCGGGCGCCCAAATTTTCTTTGCCTAGGGGCGTCAAATACTCTTGCGCCGGCCCTGATTGAATGTTTTAAAATAGTTGTTAAAACTTATTCTTCAATTAAAAAAAAGAATTAAAAATGTATGTGGAATTATCATAAAAAGATAAAACGCTTAATTAGAAAAAATGTGTTTTATTTATTACTTTATCTTTATTGCAAATCTGAAGTAGGTACTATTTGAAAGGTATTGTTTAATTAAGGTTCATGAGGTATGTGATTATAAACATGCCTAAAGTAATTCGTTTATAAATATGTATTTCATCATTCTATAGAAATGTGATTGACAATTCAAGTGCTAACCATTGGTGTGACATTATCAAATAATTTTTTGAGATTTCCTCCGGAACGTACTGTCTGCCGTCGAGAGAGATAAGTTGGTTTATTATTACTGAATCGTTTTAACGTGCGACCACCTCAAGTACAAATAGTGAAAACATAAATTACACTACGTATTGGATGATTGCTATCAGGCCCGAAGCCGGATGGAAAATATACGCATTTACTGTACTTGTCTCTGAATGCTTTAAAGAGTTAATCACATCAAATTAGACTGATGGATCCTATGAGCGAACATAAGCATCGACGAACCCTAAATAGCAAATTTGCATGTTTCATTCAAACCTCTAACTTTAGTCAAGTATAATGTTTTTATTGTATTTAGTTCAGCTGATTACATCAATCTGCGCACCAACAATTTGTGAATAGGTATAGGTAGAAAAACGAGGTAATAAAATATTTTCAAAAAAAGATCACGCATTTGTCAATTTTCCCATTGCCATTAATTTAAAAAGGCAGCACGGCAGACGGCGAATTTGTGCTGTATTTCGATGATAAGCAGAACACATTATTAAATCACTGAGCCAAAACAATTTGCCGGATCACTACACTTTCGCAATCTTTTCGCTGAAATTTTGCCGCCGTAAGATAATTTTTCGCCATAGGCTTCAGCTTGATGGTAAATCCACCCACCACTGAGTGAGTGGTACGCGAAATATAATGTATTTGATAACGTTATGCTAGATTGCTCAATTATTACGACTTAATATGCCACGGGAGCATTATTTTTGTATATGGTGGTGGTACCTAAATTTTCGAGTTTTTTTAACTGTACGCGGTAATTAGGAGATTGAGAACCTCTGCTCTAGAGTATGACTTTCAGAGGCTAATTTGGCGTGCGTAGAGGTAAATCGGCAAGAATTGTATTTGTAACTGTGGATAAGAAAACTTGGATCCATCATTTTTATATTGAGAACACCACCATCAATTTGAAGTGGTATCACAAGGGTTTCCCACCTGACCATAAATTAGTTAAGCAAGCCACGGGCAAGACCATGGCAATACTGTTATCACTTGCAAGATAGAGACAATAAAATACTAACTTCAAACTTACGAAACAAAAAAAAAAAAAAACCGCAATAAAAGTTGGGCCACAAAACTTTCTCAAATTAGGACAATTTTCCAGTTCACAAAAGCGGTATTGCCTTTACTGCAATACACGAAGTGACTTTGAAATTCTTTATCACTCACCGTCACATGATGTGAGATCGATCGACCGTAATATATTTTTAATATGTAAGATTCGAGTTTACACAAAAATGGCGATAATAAAGGGGTCATGATTGCGACAAATTAGTGGTTCGAAGACCAATCACAAGAATTCTTCCTGCGGCGCATTGAAGCACAGTAGCATCGACGGACCAAGTGGTTTACATTTTAAGAATTATTATTTAAAATTTTTCATCATTTTCGTATCGGAGACCGACAGCAGTTATTTATCGATCTCCAATAATACTTCCATGTGTATATGTTCAGATGTGTGGTCTAGCCTGTTACATAACCAGTAGATTGAATAATTCCTTTTATTTTTGGCGAATCAACAGTCGCCTCTTATAACCAACTACCTGGACCAGAAGAACTAGATCTACGCATAGATGAAGCGCCACCGCATTGGGCCTTAAGCGTTCGAAAGTTCTGGAATTGGACATTTCCAATCTGGTGTATTGGTTGTAGAGGTGTTTTTACTGGTTAGATAGATCTCCCGACCTCACGCCTTGTAATTTCTTTATGTGCAGATTCGCCAAAGATTTTGTGCATAACACGCGAGTGTTTATTTAACAAACTAATGTGAAAACATTTTCACCTGCTTACGTGACAGCATTTGCAGTATCGACTGGTTGTTTTGCGAATTCCTTATGGTGCACGCATCAAAGGTTTTTAACATTGTTAAAAAAAAACAAAATTATTTATGCAAGAATTAAAAAAGTTTTAGAAGATGCCGATTCTAAAAATTGTTCTTCAATAATACCACAATTATGATAACATAAATACCAATAGAGGATAAAATTTTACAGATAATTTTTGAACGCCCTGCATTTTTCGACATTAATTATAGGCACGCTCGAGTCCAATCGATCTAGCCGCTAAATGGTATTTGAAAAATGTATGCAAATAATGTAACAGTAACAACCCAAGACAACCAGTAGATGCTTATTATTAGTGTGAATGTGAAGAGCAGAAAATCGAATGAGAAATATTTTTACAAAATTAAGATTATGTAGTTCAAGAGCTTTATAGCTTCTGTTAATTTCAGTATTTTTAAAAATACAATTTATTAACATCGATCTCAGTTATCTTTCAATTTAAATCGACACCTCGAAGTACTGTATAAAAAGGTTAACGGCATAAATAAAGTGCACATTGGTCAAAGTTTTCACCAACAAGAAACGTTTACACTTTGACAATTATTGTCTACAAGAACAAATATATGTACAATTATTAAAACAGCTAATTCAAACAGGCAGATTATTATAAATTTACCATGATCGAGGCGTTAAAGCATAACAATGAACACTTGACAACCAAGTAAAAAAAACCACACGGCGATTTTCTTTGGAGTAGTGAATTGGTTATTTATTCTTAAGGCTTTCGCATCATTGTCCATGTTTAAATCGTTAAAAAAAGACAACATGGTTGAAATTTTTAAACAATTAATCAAAGATGCGGGTGCCAACCAGCAAACGACAATTTCAACAAGAGGCCAAGTTATAAATGAGTATAAAGAGGTAGTATTAACTGCTTATTGTTTATAAGGAAACATTAAATTCGAAGAGATCTGCAGTTGTTGCAATACTTATACTGGATTTTATTAAAAATCCGTTTTATTAGTTACAGAATCTTTATTGGCAGCAGAACGATGCACCTCAACTTGCTATTGATGTACAGAAACATCTTGACGAACTTTTCCTAAGATGGATAAAAAAGAAGCGATCTAGAATTCTAGATCAACAGATAATATTAGCAAATTTTATTTTACAATAAAAAAATTAATCTCTAATGATATACGAGATCTCAAGAGTTGCCAACGAATTGAAATTGCCTGCACAGAACCTATACATTTTTGTCATTAGGGAACATTTTTAATTTACGAACAATTGGGTCTTTGAGTAGACATCGATCATATGAACGACTTTTGCAAAAATTTAATGTAATTTGCACGTTTAACAATCAATAATCTGGTATTATGATTGTCATCAAATTGAATAAGAGAATAAAGTGATTTTGAAACATAAAGATTATTCTTGTTAGACAAATATTATTGTATGTAAAATTCCAGTTTTTCGCAACACCATGGAGATTTTTGTGAAACCAAAAAACGGCAATATCAATATTGTAAAAAAAGGGTAAGTTTTATCTAGGTTAAAATGATATAGATAAGCAACTGTTAAGAGAAAATTGCAAATAAATAGGTGTTCTTATACAGAGAAGAAAATCATTAATCTGAATACTTTATACACTTTACATTGGCGTTTAAGTTATCCAATAGAATTTAATTTTTTGTTTACAATGGTTAGCTAGCAAGAGTCAAATTCCAGAAATATTTTTTTAAGAATAGTAGTGCCGATCTTTTAAAACGGAACTGAAGCCAACCCTGATAACTATAGGGGCGCAAGTCTCTTCAACACCAGTTATAAAATATACTCCAAAATTATAAACAGACTTGGAAATTACGCTTATACAATATTATTGGAAGAACAAAATAGATTCCGAAAAGGAAGGTAACGTATTTACTTTAAAGCAGCTGGTAAAAAGACGGAAAAAATACAAAAAAGAGACACATACACTCTTTGTAGACTTTATAAAAGCTTTTGACCGAGTGTTCATATATAAACTGGTGAAAATCATGCAAAAACTGTGATTAAAGAATTTTATCTAAAGATATGTATTTCTGGAAATGAAAAACTAAAAGAAAACAAACATGGGCCTACCATAGGGTTGTAGTTTATCTTCCATTTTGTTTAATATATGTAGACGCTGCTTTGAGAAAGTGGATAAGCGAAATGAAAAATTATATGCATAACTACAACAGAGTACATTTATCTTAACAATGTTATTCGCGGACGACCAAGTATTGGTAGCGGATTCAGAAAACAATTGTATAAAAACTGAACCAAAATTTCTCCACATATAACCTAGAAATATCTCCCGAAAAACAAAAACATTGGCATTTTTAGGTAAAGAAATGATAAGATCAATAATAATACAGAGAAATAAACCTATAGAACAAGTAAACAACTATAAATTCTTGGGCTGCCACATTGCACTACTATACAAGGACGTTGATCGAAAAAAAATTGGTAAATATAACTGTATAAAATGGTATCTACAATTAGAACACTGAAGAAAAAAGTTTAGAATAACACGATAATAAAATTGTATAAGGTCATGTCTACTCCTACACTATTGTATGGCAGTGAAACATGGACTATAACAAAACAAAAAAACAGAATACAAAGCAGTGAAATGAGATTTTTAAGATCAATATTTATAGGCTAAGTTTTCTTCAAAAATGGTTTAAGTTTTACCAAAGACGTCTTAATGTATTTAAAACGTTACACATTTAAGTGTACTTACTCTGTACAGCCCACAACTCTCCACGGTCAGTTTCATTTAAATATTGCTGAAGTTGTGTTATGCATTGCCCCGAAATACCGTCCTTTTTAAAATGTAAGTTTTGTTTCAGATTATCAACAAAATTAAGATCAGGAAAATTTCCTCCAACAACCCTTAGTAAATAAAACACTACACACACACCTAACGAACTTAACATTTTTGTACAAAAACTGATATTATTGTGAATAATTTTATTTTTAGTAAGGTTTAAACGATGCCCTTATCTGTAATTTTTTCTTAAGATTCATCAGTTACAATCTATAACTTAAGTATCAACGATAAGCGGTTACGAATAAAAAAGTTGTTGAACCTTAATATGCTGTTTAGTTGTGTATACGCATGCGAATAACTTAAAATGATATATACGCAAAACTATTTTTGATTATTTTGCGGTATAACGTTTGTTTCGCATGCCGATCTGCTTTGTTTACTTGTTTTTAAGTGAACATTAATTATATACGCGGTATTTTTGTGGGCTACTGTTAAAAAAAAGTAAGTAGTAAACACCTTTATAATAAATCGTAAAATATTATTAGAAATAGATTTTAAAAAACTTTTGAATAAACACCAGGACATTTGTCCCAGTAATATTTTTTATTGGTATAATTCTGTCCCAACAGTCTTCTAACTAACATATGAGTCGTTATTTGTCAGAAAAGGAAGTAAAGGAAGCAGCAAAAGCACTGATTGAAGAGGAAGAACAGGATGAAGATGGTGAAAATGAAAATAATTTTTCTGAAAGTGATAGCGATAAGTATAGCTCCGAGGATGAAAACTCAGATACTAAAGAAGAGAATCCGGCAGAGGAGGTTCAGGCAAACGAAAATACAATTGGAGAGGAAAAACAGGATGAAGATGGTGAAAATGAAAATAATTTTTCTGAATGTGATAGCGATAGGTATAGCTCCGAGGATAAAAATTCAGATACTGAAGAAGATATTCCGGCAGAGGAGGTTCAGGCAAACGAAAAAAAAATTGAAGAGGAAGAACAGGAAGAAGATGGTGAAAATGAAAATAATTTTTCAAAGTGATAGCGATAAGTATAGCTCCGAGGATGAAAATTCAGATACTGAAGAGGAAGAACATGATGAAGATAGCGAAAATGAAAATAATTTTTTTGAAAGTGATAGCGATAAGTATAGCTCCGAGGATAAAAATTCAGATACTAAAGAAGAGATTTCGGCAGAGGAGATTCCAGCAATAGAAGAGATTCAGTTCGGAGAAGTTCAGGCAGGAGAAGAGCTTCAGACGGAAGAAGAGGTTCAGGCAAACGAAAATAGAAAATGGTTTAGTAGTAATGCTACGTTTGTTCCCAAATTTGCTCTTCCACAAAAAAAGGATGTCACCTGTTTTCTTCCCCGTGATTCAAGTGAGTTAAAAATATTTTTGAAAGTTTTTCCAAAGAGTCTTTTTTTGTATATTGCTCAGTGTACAAATGAGCGTTTAGAAATATTCGAAAGAGAATCTAAAAAACGGAGGATTCCTACTGATCTTCATGAAATTATGATAGTCCTTGGCGTTTCACTAATAATGTCCTATAATCGAGTACCTGAGTTCAATAACTATTGGTGTAATAATGAATCATTGGGAAATAGCATGATTAAAAAAGCTATTTCACGAGACCGCTGGAAATTGCTATTAGCCAAAATGTATTTCAACAAACCTGAAAAGCCCGATACATCAAATAAACTTTATTACGTAGAAGAAATTGTGAACTGCTTGAAACACACTTTTCCGAAACATCGTTCCGAAGCTACGTTTCAGAGTATTGACGAATCGATGGCGAAGTTCAAAGGCAGATCTTCGCTCAAACAATACTTCCCGATGAAACCAATAAAAAGAGGTATAAAAATTTGGGTTCGCAGCGATTCCTTTACTGGGTATGTCTATGACATGAATGTTTATGCTGGCAGAGAAACTGAAGTAGTTGAAGGAACACTGGGAGAGAGAACAGTTTTAAAACTAACTAGGTCTATTAGAGAGAGAGACGTTGTACTCTGTTTTGATACATTTTTTTCTACTGTTAATTTACTGGACACATTATCATATCCAGCTGTGGGAACGCTAATGAAAAACAAAAAAAACTTTTCGAAATTTTCTCAAAACCTAACTCGTGGCGAATCCGAGTTTAAAGTAAACAAAAATGGTGTATTAGTATGCAGATGGCAGGATACTAAAGATGTATTGGCTATAACCAACTGCTTTTTAGACAGTGTGGTTGAAGTAAAACGAACTATGAAAGATGGTTCTAAACAAAATGTATCTTGTCCAGCGATGCTACAGTTTTATAATGCATATATGGGCGGCGTTGACTTGACAAACTATTTTGTCGGTCTGTATGATTTTGACAAGAAGTCAACAAAATGGTGGAAGAAAGTATTTTATAAAGTTCTTATGATGGCTGTAGCTAATGCCCATGTTTTGCATAATGATTTACACCGAACGAAAACACCATTTTTACCCTTTCTTATTACTGTGGCTGAAGGACTCATCGCCTTAGGAAGAAAACATGCTACAGTAAAGAGAAAAGCAGCAACTTCATTAGGAAGACCTTCAAGAAGTAAAAAAACAAAATTTATGAACGTGGGAGATCATTTACCCATAGAGGGTAAAACCCGCAGAAGATGCCAGAGATGTTCCCAGCAAAAAAAAAGAGAAAAACGAACCACTACATTGTGCCAAATGTGCAACATACCTTTATGTAAGAACTGCTTTGCACTGTATCACTTAAAGTAAATAAATTTCCAATTTTTTTATATTAATAAATTTTCTAATCAATGGCTAATGGGTTATTATTATCCTGTTATAAAAGTCTTGAGTGGTATCCCGGTAACCTGGCCTAAACGGCTTTATATGTATATAAAATTTGTTTCAAACAACTTTTATTAACGTTTTAAGAACAAAAACGTTAAAAATCCCAACCAGTTTTGAAAATAATAAATCCTCTTTGTGCAACTTTTATAATATCCTTTCTCCTGCTCAAATTAATGATGTCATCATATTTCGGAAGTCTCAAATTTTACAACCATCTGTATACATGACAACAAAATATTTGTTTTGTTTTCATTGTTGCCAAAGTTCGGAAGTTAGTGCCTGCGTCCCTGCAGTACGATAGAATGTCGTTAACCACTATGTTCAGCTATACCTATAAGAAGTAAGCTACAACCAGATACATATGTGTAAACGTACTGTTCAACAGCGTCCAGTGGTCCAACACGACAGGCTTTTACGATTTTCTTTGTGGGAACAAGTTTGTGGTGATTTTTTTTCCTTGGCACAAAAATCGCGAAAAAACTTATTTGCGACAGTTGTCTTATTGAGGTATTGTCTTTTAAGTAAAAACGTACATAACAAAATTGCTAGTTGTTTCCTCCTTAAATCTGGGTTTTCAACCAGCTAACGCTGCTGATGTGAGGACTTAGGGAAAAGATGTCGGATAATATCGGACAAGTGGTTTTCCGGGCACTTGGCATGCACAGAAGCACCTGTCGCGCCATTGGCTGTTGACAAGAACTAGTAGAAGGAAGCGCACACTATATTAGATTGTGTCGTTTCCGTGTGTCAAAGTAATGGAGTTTTTTCTGTTTAGAGTGTTTTTTTTTTGTGCACTAAGATAAGTGCTGATCCTGCTTAAACGTATAAAAACAATTACTTTTTAAGTGTATTGGTAGCAACAAGGAATCTTTTTTTTATGTTCTACGCTTTAAATTCGATCAGGCCTGGACAGTAGGTAGTTGACAGCCAAATCTCCGTAGCATTTCAGTCGGGTTATATCGGACGAGTGTTAGAGGGTTGTATTGGACAATAAGTTTGAGTAAATATAATCCAATTCCAACATTTTTGTGCGTTTTATAGGCGAAATGGGGAAAGTGCGGCAACTTTAGCAAGAGGAAAATATGAAACAGGCCATTGAAAAAGTTCGTTTAAAAGATGACAAAAGAAGCAAGTAAGCGTTTTTCAGTTTCAAAAAGCACTATTGGCGTCCGTCTCAAAAATGTATCAGATGGAAAGAAGTACAGATGAGGCCGTTATTGGGAAATACGAAAATTTTTAAAATGTGAACAATGAGCAGGAGCAAGTATTGTACGATTGTCAAAAACTTGGATAGACACTAATTCCATTAAGCAAAGATGAGCTCATGAAACTCGCCTACCAGTTTGTTGAGCAATTGGGAATAAAACATATTTATTAAAATAAAAATGAAAGCAGTAAAGGGCTTTTATTGGAATAGCTCGATAGAAAAATACGAGAAAAATATTCATCTAAAAGAGCTTTGGAACACGATGTTAGAAAAATGGAGAAGTATTTCACCAAAACCATAAAAAAGTTAATTGACCGCATGCTAAGATTAATAAAAATGTCAATATGCAAAGGCGTAGTTTTAGACAAAAAGTCAGTTTAACAGCTATTTTTAGTATTAATAGTTAGTTTTAATATCCCTGTCCCAAATTAGTTGTCACATTTAATTATTTTCTTCTGATTATTGCCAAATTTAATTTAATCCAAGAAGTAATACGCTAAATTGAACTACTCCAAAGCGATGTTCAAAATCATGTCATTAATGATATTTGTTGGACGTTTGTTACTTGTATGAAAACTACTTTTTTTAGAAAGAAAAAAAAAACAAGTTTTGAATGGCCAAAAATACGCCGAGAAGGATAATAAAAAAAAAAGAAATAAACAACAGTACCCGAAATGCAGTACCCAGTTTTTGCTGCAGCGTTGTGAAAATGTTACACTCAAAGATGGTGTTATTATTGCTGATTCAAAGCAATTTACGCTACATACAATTACAATTTCACGGCTAGGGAAACAGGCAAAAAACTCAAACCCTAATGGAAGTATGTGCTACTATACCATCGACTCATTAAAACTGGGCAAATGTGGAGTTTTTTTTTTTTCTTTCTTTTAAATTAAGCAAAATTGAGAAATGTTCCGTTGCATAGCATAGAAGAGTTCGCTAAAAAGTTTATCGTGCGCAATAGGTGTACCAAGAAGTACATTGCATCGAATTTTAAAAGAAGGAAAAACATTTCAACGTGTTTCTTCTGCAGTAAATCCCTTTATAACTGGCGAAAATAAGTTTGAAAGACTCCGCTTTGGTTTTCAAGATGTGGAACCAGACAACACATTTTCCAATATGATGGATCACGTTTATATTGACGAAAAATAGTTCTATATTACGAAAACACCTCGTTCTTATTGTATTGCCATAGATGAAGAAGATCCTCAACGAAAGTCCACAATTAAGCGATTCATAACTAAAGAAATGTTTATGGCGGCTGTTGCAAGACCCCCGATGGGATCCTCCCAAGAAGAAATATTTTGATGAAAAATATGGTGTGGTTGTTTGCATATGCAGAACCTGCCAAGAGAAATTTAAAAAAATTGCCAAAAGAGCACACTTGTTACTTAAGCCATAGAATCTGTCAACAAGGAAGAAAAAATAAATATCATTAACCCTGCAGTGCACGCGCGGGATACAAGTGTATCCCAGAGTTCTTAAAAGAGCGTTTGTGCGAGTGCCTGCAGACATGTTTGGACCAGACTTCATGTAGGGGAGAAGGGGGCAGGTTCGGACATGGGGCACAACCGGACATTTCATATTTACCTCCAAGAAATGACATTTGATTAACCAATCTCTGGGAAGTGCATCTACTCAACATTTAGAAAAGTTGGCACTAGCATTTTTGCATTTGCATTAAAAAATACGAAAGTTATTTGCTAAAATAGTAAAAACGGACTTGTGATATAAGGTTGTGATATCTACTAGTAAGGTCCCACATCTCAAGTTGTGAAATTCAGGTAAGAATTGATAGTTTCATTAGAAAGGATGATTATTCTTATATACCTAACCTCCAAAAACCATAGCGATTGCGTATGCTTGTATAAGTTGTAGGAATCAAACTCATTTAGGTATAGCTGGGGCACGTCCGGACAAACGAGATGGGGCAGGTTCGGACTGTCCGAGCCTGCCCCCATATTACGTTCCTGAATGTATCCCAGGGTCAATTAGTTATTTATTGTTTATAGAATGGTGCGAACTTACAAGAAAAAACGTCCTACTCGACCAGAAATCCCTAGTGACGTGTTGAAACAAGCAAGAAAAAATGTTATTGAAAAGACTATGTCTTTAAGAACTGCTGCAGTTACATTTAACATACCAAAATCAACTCTATTCGATAGTGTCGTCAGAGCTAAAAAGCGTCTGCAAAATAACATCAACGATTCTGGGAATGAAGGCAGTGAATCGGAAGAAGAGTCTGGCGTATCAAAGTATGCCACACGGCAAGTTTTTTCACGAAATGAAATCGAACTGGAGATATATCTCAAGAAGTGTTCAAAAATATGTTACGGCGTAACATATACACTCTGTCGTGAACTGGCTTTCGAATATGCCGTGGTTGGGTAAAAAATATCCCAAAAATTGGGAGATTTTAGGCTGGATTTCCGCCTTATCCCAACTATCTATCTCATAATGAGTTATAAGCGACCAGAGAGAAATAGGTTCCCTCCTCGTGAGGCAGAACCGGAATCCTATGATTATAGATCAAGGATGAAAACCTTTTACGACAGAAGCGAAAAACCCGCGCTAGTACGACCTGCTCCCGCCCAACAACGCGGTCGAGTTCAGAAAGTACGAGACCATACTCGTAAAGAAGAGTATAGGGTTCAAAAAGGAAATGAACTTGTTGAAAGTCTAACTGTTGACTTTCGAAAGAACTTGCTTGTAGGCTTCGAGAACATTGAAGAAGTAATCCAAGCTAAGAAGTACGAGACCAATCAACGGCAAGTGCCGATCCCTGTAACAACCAGAGGAATTGGATTCTCTACTGTAGAAACGTTCAACCGTGTTACCCAGATCCCGCGTAACCGTGATCGTTTAAATAATATGACGATATTCCAGCTGTACCGTGTTCAATTATCTATGTTCGAGTACGTCATACATAAAAACAGAGTAACATCAAATCTAGACCATCCAGACAGATGGTATAACGCTGAGCCTTTTGAAAGATTCAAAACAGCGATCATATCCATAAACGTCTGTACACAAAGAGTTCGGTCTATGTTACTTTCGATATCCAAGTTTACAAGAAAGCGGGCATTGACTGGATGCAATCTTTCATGAAGCGCCACCCAAGGCTATCTAACCGTAAACCTGAAAATACAAGTATAGCAAGGGCCTCAGCTTTCAACAAAGCCAATTTTTTAACAATTATGCCACCGTACAGGCCAAATATAATTTTACTCCAGATCGTATATGGAATACAGATGAAACGGGTATTACAACGGTCCTTCAAGCACCCAGAGTGATAGCAGAAACAGGTACAAAAGCTGTACAATGTGTATCTGCCGAACGAGGATCTCTAGTCACAATGTGTGGAATAATTTCGGCTGTTGGAGCTTCAATTCCACCTCTCTATATCTTTCCTCGTGTGAGAATGAAGGATCAGTTTTTATATGGTGCTGTTCCTGGAGCTGTTGGGTATGCTGAGAAATCTGGCTGGATGTCGGCAAACATATTTATTAAACTGTTGAAGCACATACAATGTCATACAAGTAGCAGTCTCTCGAATACGATTCTGCTGCTACTGGACAATCACGAGATACACGTGTCTATTGATGCCATCTTATACGCAAGAGAACACGGAATTGTATTGTTGTCCTTTCCGCCTCATTGTACGCATAAAATGCAGCCCTTGGACAAGGCAGTGTACGGTCCTTTCAAATCTAAATGCAAGGTATCTTTCAACGATTTTATTCTATCGAACCCCGGAAAACCAATCACTATTTATGATGTTGCCAAATTGACAGCTCAACCATATTTGCAAACTTTCACTCCTTGTAACATCATTAGTAGTTTCAACAGTACTGGTTTGTGGCCCATTAACTCAATAGTCTATACAGACGATGATTTCTGTGCCTCATTTGCTACAGATCGTACGACTCCTGAAGATAATAATGTGTCTTCTATAGACATTGTCGATACAACCATTATACCTCAAACTAACTTTGATAACGAAGTTCAATGCTCATCGAAAAATCATGACGTGGAAGCAATAAGAAGAGGTTTTGTGTATGAAATAGTAGATGAAGCTACCAAACCCAAGGTAAAAACACTTTCTGTTGAAACCATTATAAAACCAGCCGATGTGAAATCTTTACCAAAAGCATGTCCCAGAAAAACCAACAGAAAATCGAGAGTAGGATAGTCAAGAATCTACACCAGCACGCCAGAGAAAAAAAGAATTGAGGAGTTAGAAAGGATCAGATTATTGAGGCTGAAAAAGACAAACACTTTGAGAAAACTTGTGGCAGGGTCTATTCCAAAGAAAAGTAGTGAACAGTCAAAGAATAAGGAGATCAAGCACAAGAATAAAATAGCGCTAGATGATATTTCATCATCAGATTCTGATGTAGATTTACTGGTGAATGTCAATAAAAAGTTTAAAAACTATTTGTCTGATTCTGATATAGGTTCAGATTATGAAGCTGATAATGATGAGATAAACTAACTAGATCATGAAAAGATTTTATGTGATGATTATTTATTAGTGAAGTTCACAACAAAAAAACGATCCTTATATTATGTTGGAAAAGTAATGCAAGTGTTAGAAAATGGGGAATTTGAAATAACATTTTTGAAGAAATGTACGAAAGGATTTATATTTCCAGAACTTGAAGACATTTCATCTGTTGAAAGGAAGGACATTGTGTCGAAGCTGCCTAAACCTATGACAACACCAGGGACATCAAGAATGGCATCGTATCTTAAATTTAATGTCAGTTTTTTCAATTACGATGTCAAGTAATTTTATAAAAACAATGTCTTATTATCCACTAACGAATAAATTTTCTTCAAAAAAGAGCCGTCTTTTGAAATGTAAACCCGTCCGAAACTGCCCCAGCCATGTCCGAAAGTGCCCCGTCATGGGGCAGTTCCAGACAATATTATAATTTTACTAATGATTTGTTTTCTTTAAAATTATTTACAAATTTTATGTATCTATTAGGGGAAGTTCAACTAATGCTAGCTATATTTAATAATATTTTTAGTAACTCTTTATGTCAACGATCAATGAAAATATAGTCGTTTGAAAAAAGGTGTCCGAATGTGCCCCCTTCTCCCCTAATCTTAGTTAATGGTGTGTTTGTTGCCGTAGTAGAGCGCAGGTGTCCATTTTCTATTTGTAAGTCGTGATTTGTATTAAGTTTTTGTTGTGGGATACACGTGTATCCTGTGCGACTGCTAAATTCTGATTCCAGTTAATATGTTTTTTGGTAAGTAATTTGATTTATTCGTGTAATTTTACACCATTTAATATTCTTTATTCCTAGGGGCCTACATATGGAAAGCAGAGATCCAAAGCGGTGGTTACCGTAGTTTGAAGAGATTGAGAAAGACTAAGAATTAGGCGAAGTAGATCCTAATGAAGACGACGGCGATCGCTGCCAAATGAATGATCACGATTCTGACTAGGAGCAAGATGCCTATGAGGACGTTACTTTGGACTCAGAAGATAGATATTTTCAAGAAGAAAATGTTCCGTGTTATTTGGGAAAAGACAGAATAACTATATGGAAGAAAGTATGTCCACCCAAAACGAGAACTAAGGCACACAACATTTTCGTAAATAAACCAGGACCTATAAATGAAGCAGCAAAATCTGCAGGTAGAAAAGATGACAGAAAAACAAGAATTTTTTGTACAGCATGTAATAAGTGGGTCTGCAAAGATCACCAAGAGAAAATGGCAAATATTTGTATTATGTGCAAAAACAACGAAGACTCCTGAATATATCAATCTACATTATGTTTTGTCTTTTATTTTTGCATTTTTTAATACGTTTACAAAGTAAGTAAAGACATTTTAAAATCATTCTGCTTTTTATTACCTAAAATTGTGTATTATAAGCAAGTAATTAATGTGGGATACAAATGCCAGGTCTAAACCCAAACCACCTGAACCTCAAACTGTGGAACACCAATCTCACCGTCTCGGATACAATAAAATATCTGGGAATTACCCTCAACTACACCCTCTCTCCTCGGCAAGATCTCGCCGACACCCTAAAAAGAGCCAGGCAACGCTCCGCGCTCCTGTCGCTCATCAGAGGCAGGTTCGTGGCCTGCCACCCCGACACACTAAAACGCACCTACGCCACCTTCATCCGACCTCTGTTCGAGTACCGCGCCTTACTACTTTTCACACAACCAGTGCTGATCCAAAAGGAAATCCTACCATTCGAAAGAGACACACTCCGAAAATGCCTAAAACTCGATGTACGCCACCCATCAAACGAGGTCCACCCCCTAGCCAACCTACCGACCATCACCGAGAGACTCGCGTCTCGACTCGACAGCTACACGTCCCGCCTAATCCAAAACAACCTGCCCGACATCGCAACGCTACTCACAATCCCGCCTCCTCCACCAACCCGCATCAAATTTAAACACCGCCTCACAATCCTCCTCACCAAAACAGCCAACCTCCCAAACACACCGAGTAATCATCGGCAACACCCCCGCCGTTTACCTATAAAAACGAACAACTTTTAACCTTCCTCTGCTTCTGCTTCTTCTTCTTTTACCCATAAAACCCACCCACACCACACATTGTCGGGCAAAAAGGATATCGATAATTGGAAAGTGCCATTGAGTTTTTACGAATTCTCGCTAACACAGTCATTAGAAGACACCATCAGGAGACTTACATTTCCGGCTTGGAAATGGATTTCACTGAAATCATTGCCTACTTCAGGCAAGATCCTGAGGTAGCTGCTCTCATCACCTCTGAGGATCTTGAAGATGTTCTCACTGCCGATGCAGATTTGTGGAGGCAATGGAAGGAAGCCCTTATATATCAAGGGTTCAATGCTGCACAGATCTTTAAGATACTTCTTAAATCATCCAAAGTGCAAGTCGTACCTGCACACAAGGTGGAGAGGACCATCTCAGTGTCTGTTGGAGGAAGACAACAAGATGTTGTTCTTTCTAACACCATGGGCTTTAAGAGGGAGATGCAATTGCTGATATTGTCATTTGCATCTAGAGGCTCAACTTGGGACAAACTCAAGGATAAGACTGCCTCTGAGGTATATGAGGTGCTTGAGGCCCTCCAGACCAAATATGACATTGACATCACTGTCAATAAGCCCAATCAGAGTTTAGCACCTGATATCATCACCCTGCCCAGAATTGCAGGAGTGTTCCCCACTCTATACTGCCAAGTTTACCACATGGACCTGGGGAAAACCCTATTGTCCTGGAAGGAACTTGGCTTTAATGTGACTCCCCAGCTGTCCAATGCATTCCTCACCCCCTTCTTTGTCTCATGTATTCCAAAAGCCTGGAATGGGGATGCGCCAAATCTCAACCCTCAGCAGTTCTTAGTCCACCTCATTCCACATAAAACCCACCCAGCCGAGAACTTCACGAGTCAGGAATTATAATTGATGTGTCTACGGTACGACGGAGACTTCTTGAAGCTGGTAGAGTGACAAGGAAGCCCATTAAGAAGCAGCTCTTAATATTCTCTTGGAAACAGTATCCTCTTTTGAAAAACAGCGATGCTTGTTCGTGAAGGATATTGAAGATGGAAATCTAACCAGGTTTGAAGGTCGTTTTAATAATTTTAAAGCCGAAAAATCTACTTTCAAGCTTTTAACAAGACCGCTGGAGGCAAATACCAACAACATACACTTTTCACTTTTCCCAAAACTTGACTAACCAAGCTCAATTTGAATGACAACCAATAGATGTCAAATAATTTGTGGTCTTCTAAAGTTTCAGCTTTCCTGGACGATGAAAACTTGAAAACAAAAGGAAAATTTGCTATCAAACCACAAATGAACAGAACTATCCAATTGTCGCAAAGAAGATCAACTGATTTTCGAAACGTGGAACAACCTTCCAGATTGTTACAATTAACTCAAAATAGCTGCTTTTGGAATTTTAAGTTTATGGATAAACTTATCCTTGTGAACGATACTTCCCTAATATGAATTTTAGAAAAGGCAATTTAAGAAGCTAACTTAACGATGTGAGCTTGAAAAGTTGTTCTATTGAAAATGCTGTGAAAATTATTTGCCATGAAAAAAAAAATATTTTTTTTTAAATATTAATTTATTTAGATTTACTGTGGCAAGATAAATTGATGAAATTGAAGATAACGTAGTGCTTAATTTTAAATATATTGCCTTATAATTTCTTATATTATTCTCCATCTTGATGAATTAACGGATGTATCTGATACTGCTCAGCTTATAATGTTTATTCGTGGAGTAGACATTAAGTTAAATGTTACTAAAGAATTGTAGTTGGTTACTTAATTTTGAAAACGAAAAACAGCAACGCACCATGACAACACTGAATGTTTGACCAAACAGTAAAAAAAAAAACTTTTAAATAAAGCGTTTTTCGTCAAATCAAACTTTAATGACACAAATCTTTCGCCCAACACTATGAACCTTTAAAATTTGTTTACTCCAAATAAGGCATGCTTTTTTTTAAATAGCTTTGTAAAATAACGACATTTTGTAGGTGTAAATCATAAACTGGAAAAATGCCGAACGACGGATTTAGCATGTGTATCGGTCTTATATGGAAAAAAAGCTGCTAACGACAGAGATGAACTTTTCAAGGCAAAGCTGCAAAAAAGCTAGACTGGAGTCCGCAATTAAATTATAAGGCAAATCATGGCAACAAAAAAAGATATATCAGTTGTATCCAGGCACATTGACGGGCAAAAACACATTAAATTCATAGTACAGCTTACTGCGTTTGCGAACAGCTTTACTCAAAATACTGTTATTTGCCTCTTTGCTGTTACCAAAAAGGAAAATGGCCACCTTTTGGCAATCTGTTGTGGATTACTACTCTCAGAGCCCCATTCTCAAAGACTGGATGGTTAGTGCAGATGGGCTGGAATTGCCTAATGTAAATCCAGACTTCTTGGCTGTAGTAATTACCGCTTTTTCTTATCAAGGATTTGATCCTGTTAAAATTGTGGCTTTGATAAAAAGAGCATTTGATGATTATAATGCCAATCATGAACCTGAGAACTTGGACTTCGTGTATACATCAAATGGGTTCAATCATACATTCAAGTATGACAATAAACAGTCGATGACAAAAGATATCCATCTCCTCTTGATGATATTCGCACAAAGGGGCTCAACTTGGGTGAAAATCAATTCCAAGTCATTACCTGGTGTATCGAAGATTATGGAAGTCTTCAAAGACAAGTACTGTATAGATGATACAGTACATGATGCTGGAACATCTCTGCCCCCAGAGGTTATCACAATTCCAAGGATTGCTGGGTGCTTTCCGTCCGTTTTTAGTACCATCTATCACCGTGGTGGGGGCAAGCCTATGGTAAATCCTGCCGACATGGGTCTTCCTGCTAATGTTTCAAAGGCAGTCCTTACACCTTTCTTCTGCTCACTCATCCCCACAGCGTGGGTGAACCTAGATGAGAATTGCCACGTTGTTTTTCTTAACTCACATCCTCTTAGATGATGTGATCCACAAGAAGGACGGGTCTTACACAGAGTTAAAGGACATGTTTGCCTATTACAAGGCTGCATATAACTCACCAGCTGCCCCCAACACTCATAGACCACAATTCTTAAGATCTGTAGAGCTGTCAAACCAGACCCATAACAACTTCCCTGAATTTGTGACAAATGCAATATTTGGAGCTGAAGAGAGAGTCAGGCTCCTTCGCCCAAGGGATGTGGCGCTAGAAGAAGTAATCAAGGCTCTCAAAACCTTGAAGAACTTGGGGACATAGGCATGTTTGGATAAACACAGTCTTCCTGTCTAACTTATCTTCATGATATGCGTTCAGTATATTTTCTTGTTTTCGAATTTTTGTGTAATAAGAAAGAATAACCGGCATTGGCAGAACCCCAATGGTAGATTTTCTTTCTTTTAGACTCGTTTGTCTAAGCTTTGTTGGTTATTTTTCACTGTTTCAGTCATTGACTTTTTTTTACACCTTCTGCTCGGATCATTCTTCACCTGTAACCCTAGGTAGGGGCCCTTGCTGGGTACTGTCAGTCGGAGCCAACTGAGCCCAGGTTTTTTTAACGAGGTTTTACTCCTCCCCTCCTCCTTTTTCATCCTGGCTTGGGACAGGCAATGGCGGAGTTACATAAGAAAGTCAAACTGAATCACCCGGTATTTACAAATATACATTTTTATGGTTAAAAATAAACTAAAATTATTTCACAACTTTTATTAAAGAGTGGACAAAAAATACAGTAATGCGTCAACATCATGCCCTGTGATTACTTTACAAAAAAAATTAAATAAAAGTTGTTTGTGGTTATTTACTACATAACCTTAAATTATTTTCGTATGTGCAGTGTTTTTGCGCACCGATACGTAACTTTATTTACTTAAATAGAACGCCCTGTATATTTAGTATTTTTTAGGTGCAAAATTAAATTAATTTTAAAACTGTATAAAATTTTATGCATCTAAAATTAATCGTTTTTAAGTTATGTAAGTTCTTATGAAGATATTGACAGGAACAGGACCCTAGAAAAATATTCACAACTTACCAATGTGAGAACAAATTCCTTTAATACTTTAGTTGACAATAGTATTATAGTGATTGCTGAATAGTTAAGATTTTGACACAGGGTGTTTCTTATGTCCTGCTCAATTAGCGCATTGCGTTAATTTTTGTACAGTGTATGAAACTCGATGAAATCTTAAAATTAACAAGTTTTTTTTTTAAACAATATCAAAGAAATTGTTTTCATTGGTTATATTATGTTAAAAAAGTTCATCCAAAAAATTATGACCGTTTCACGTGTGCAACGGGAAAACTTTACTTTACTTTAATGTTATAAAAATTGCCATAGTACTCTTAGTCCGTAAACGCTGATCTAATTAGATTTGCTATCAGGTGTTTGTCTATTCTTGAATATTAATAAACGCTAAGCTGTAAAATGAAAATGATTGCTTCAACCTAAACTTAGGGTATTAAAAAGGGCCTTAAGCATTTTTTTATTTTTATGTTGTATTAAACGTTACGCCTGTGCTCACTGGAAAGACAAGCTTAAAGGGAACAAATTGAGTGCTAAGTGCAGACGAAATAACAAGCAATAGGTGTCGAACTCTATGGAAAGCAAAATTATTACACAAAATGTGTACATTTTTTAACAAAATAACAAGTAATAGACTGAATAATTGGGCCTAGGCAAACATAACAAATTAGTTATTAACCAATACCAAATACAAAAGGAAGATGGCTGACAACTTTCGTTAAAAAAATATTAAAACAGCAATATATCATAATTAAAAGCATATGCAATTTAGAGAGCCATGTGCAAATATCATAATTTTAATATTATCTCAACAAATCTTATATACAGCAGGTACTAGCCAAAACGATTTATTTGTTAGCTTTGTTATTCGGACCAAAAAAGTAGTTTAATAACAATTGTTTGTGGTGAATAATTATTAAAGTCAAATTATACAGAATACTTTGAAGTTGGCTGTGACGACATTAAAGAGTTTTTTTTTTCGTTTCATTGATGTATGAATTGTTAGGTTTATCTTTAAAAATGAGTAAGTAATTACAATTTTATTGTATTTATTAAGTTTAATCCAAGTGGCAATTGAAAAACCAAACATCACATAAATAAACTAACTGTACTTAATTAAACACAAAAAACTTAAATGAGTTGAGATTGTTTTACATTTCAGAATAATTTATGATTTTTTAGTTACTATTACTGTTGAATCTAAATTATAACATGCGTTTAAAGTGTTGTCCACTTTCCATTGACAATACAAATTTGGGATCTGCGCTTTGTAGATAATGTTTTCCTAAACATTTTTTTTTGTTTTTTGATGAACTGTACTTAAAATAAAATAAAATAATTTTAATTCATCAATTGTATTCAACTGTCTATTTCAGATTGGCTGTTTTAAGAACACTTCATTAAACAAAAAGTAATATGCTTAGGAAAATATTATTATCTACAAAACGCAGATCTTAAATTTGTATTGCCCGATGGAGAGTGGGCTACACTTTTAACACATACTATAATTTTAATTTAATAGTAATAGTAACTGAAAAATTGTAAACTATTATTAAATTATTTATGTAATGTTTTGTTTTTCAATGGCCACTTGGATTAAACTTAATAAATACAATAAAATTGTAATTACTTACTCATTTTGAACCCGCCATCGGTCGCGTGGGGCGAATGAACGCCCAGCGATATTAAAAATTGTCAATATTTTTTAAATTAATAAATATTAAGATACGCCGCTTCGTCTACCTTCATACATCGATAGGCGCCACTGTTTACGCACAACACCCCTCAGTTCGCACTTTGCGTTTGATGCACAGTGGACATTTGTCACACGAAGAGGCGTCAATTGACCCCACGCGACCGTTTGCGTTAGATAATAGTTTATGTTTGTGTTTTTGAAAAATGGTTTTTCGACTAGAATTACGTCTATTGAAGTGGTAAGAAGAGGTTAGTGATGAAGAAAAAATAGTTGGGGGTGAAGAAGACGAGAAGGATGGCGGTGATGAAGAAATAACGCAAAATAACTCACATGATGCCGAGAACATGATACGGAGACAGAAAAAGAGTACATTTCGGAACATGAAGATCTGTCTAGTAGTCAGGAAGACATTCCATTATCACAATTCAATTCAATTTCTGTAAAAGAAAATGTGTGCCCGAGACACAGTAAAATAATTTGTAACAATTGCACTGATAACTACACTCATATGTTAAATTCTCCATAATGACGTCACGATTTGTCGTTATGACAGCAGATAAAAAGGTACCTAACTAAATATCGACTTGCATTTTTGCATGTAACTTTGTTACCATGCAACCGACTTATTTGGTTGTAACTAAGTAAAAGATTTGACGTTTTGTCAGTTACTATTTGAAGGTTATAATTTATTCGTGCAGTTATCGTACCGAATTACACTCGAGCTTTGTTTTTATCCTGGACAAACTTGTTTTTACTAAACTCAAGTTTAGTTGCTATTAGGCAAATCTTGACTCGACAACTGTCTGACAGTTTTGTCTCGTCGATTTTCCTAGCAACCAAACTTTCGTAGCAACGCAACTTTGTCCGGCTATAAAAAAAGCTCTAGTGTAATTACCCCCGATAATTTGTAGTGAATTTTTAAGGCTGATTAGATCTACCTAATTTTTTGATATTTGTTTTTATTGTTTTTGAGTATAACTTTGTTATTTATTTCTGTTATTAAAAAGAGTTTAGTTTTGTTATTTTGAAGAGTTTTTATGTTATGTTTTTCTAAAGAAAGACCAAAAACAAAAAACATGTTCCTATTTCAGTTATATACATTTTTAAAGACTTTAATAAAGATATTTTTAGTAAGGTTTATGTTTTATTGTTAAGAACAGTCTTTTAGACCAGAGCAACTAAAAATAAACATAAATATTTAAAAAAATTGCAATATTTGGATTGAAGGCGTTGACTGACCCCACGCGACCGACGGCGTTATAAAAATGTAGCGCGACCGATGGCGGGTTAAAGATAAACCTAACAATTCATACATCAATGAAACGAGAAAACAAATCTTTTTAATGTTGTCACAGCCAACTACAACCCGTATTAAAATTAAGGTTGATGTTAAAATGCCAAAAACAAATTAAGATACGTAAATTTTATTATCTATATTTAAACCTACTGAAAAAAGTGTCCTAATAGTATTGAAAAACATTTTTTGTGCGATCGTACTAGAAACAGCTGTTTGACGGACGCGTTAGCAACCATAAAGTACTGCATTACCTGCCCTATCCTTAGCAACGGCTGTAAAAGTTACTTTTCAGGCCGTTACCCTTAGCAACGGCCGAAAAAGTAACTTTTACGGCCGTTGCTAAGGAGAGGGCCGGTAATGCAGTACATACGCCGTCATCTGTCGGTGACTGAATGTCACGTAGTTTCTAACCTTTAATTTTGAAAATTACTAAAAATTTAAATTGTTTTTAATTCTATCGCACAAAAAATGTAATATGCACCTCGGCCAAAACGTACTTTTTCGGCCTTGTCTGTTTGCAAACCAGACGCGGCCGAAAAAGTTACACTTTTTGGCCTTGATACATAAATAACTATTATGTCTGATTTCAAATAAGCAATAAAAGCAAAAATCGAAAACGCCATTTTTTTGGTTTTTAATAATAGCGCAAAAACGGTCAACTTTTTTGAAGATTTTATTTCATAGAACAGTTGTTCTTAAATAATAAATCATTTTGACTCATTTAACCATCTCTGTATCTCTTACCGTTTATGAGATCCCCATGCTGTTCACGATAACTGGAACACCCTGTAATATAGTAAAGAAAAAAAAATTATCTTTATATCCAAGTCATCACCTACTACGACTGTCATTAAAAAAAAAAGAAGATTTTTATTAATTATCTCGCACGGTAGTTTACGAATTAAAGTTTGACTATCACCATTTTATAGCAAACAAAATCTAGCAAAAGTTTTTCCTTGGACATTTTTGTGTATTAGCAACGATAGCCAAGTTATTAGAGTTTAAAAATACACTCCTGAATAGCTAAGATTTGTCCCATTTAACCAACCTTGTATTTTCATTATTTACGGATATAGCAATGTGGCACTATAGAAAAGTGAAACACCCAGTATGAAAGGCCATTTTTTAAGCTTTAAATAAATACAGTTTTATATATTTATTGCAAATAACCGAGAAATGGTTGGTTTTTAAAAAATGTTATTGTTAAAGTTTACACTGCTTTCGTAAACAAGTGATGTTAGTGATAAAATTCTAGAAAAATAGGTTTTCGCTATGGTACATAATATAACTGTTGCTGTATTTTGCTATTGAAAATAGAGGTGCACTTTACAATGTTTAAAGTCTATTTAGGTCACATGTCCCTTTAGTCATTTTTTTTTTTTTTTAAACAAAACAGTACATCACTATTGTAATAATAATTTAGTTGGAGTGAAATATGCAGTCTAAGTGTAGATTTAATACCGTATTGGATACTATGAATGAATTATTTACATACACATTTACGGTTATTAAAAGCTTAGCTATAAAATTTCAATAAAACAGTAACTTAAAAATTATTAGCTGTAGACATACAACATGTTTAATGTTATTTAAATACATTCTTAGTAGCTTAAAAAAAAGAAATAAATATGTATGTAGTATGCCCTTTATAAAAATATACTAATTGCTGTTTACAAGTTCAGCAAAATGAACCGAGCATATAAATATCCTGTGCATTTTTAAAACAACGTAATAAGTCAGTATAAAAAGAGTATTGTCGATACAGTTCTAAATTATTTACTCTGACAGCTTACCGGTGTCAATATTAATATTTTGTTCAATTCCTACATCTATTTATTTATTTAAAAAACGTAAATAACTCAAAAACGTTTGATATTAGGTATAGAAAATATTTAAAATTATAAAAAGATAATGTGATTTGGAATAAAAAAGATTAAAAATATACAGGGTGTTCTATGATGACTAAGTTACGTATCAGTGCGCAGAAACGAAACACCCTTTACAGGTTACAATGGTCACATACTATAAGTTGCTTTCCTAAACCTTCAAAATCATTTATCAATGGCATCCTTAACACCTTAACTAATATTAATATTTAAAAAAAAAAGTACATAGTAATATTTTCAAACAAAGATGATTACTTTAAATCTGTACAGGGACAGAGTGAACCAAATTCGAATATTATACAGGTCTCGATTACTACAATAGTAATCGAAAATCTAACATCAGTCCCGTTGTTTTCTGAAAAAAACATGCCTTGTGATTTTAAGATTTTCAATATCACTTTCCATCAGGGTTGAGCAGATTTAAATCAAGTGATTTAAAAAAAAAATCATCGATTTAAATCAAGTGTTTTTTTTTTAATCATCAATTTAAATCACTGATTATATGAGTACAATATAATATTTACAATAAAACCAAATTTTAATACTATTAGTAATAATTAAATACACGAAATGGTGGATAAATCATATCAATTTGCTCTCCTAAAATAAAATTAATTGTGGAAATGCAATAATTCAAGAAATAAATGACAAGTTTTTGACGTTAGCGAAGTGAAGTCAGTTTTTTCGATTTCCACAGCACTCAATTTGCTTCAATAACGATTTGAAGAAAAATTTTGAATATCTCGAAAAGTATGAGTTTTGGGTATAAGCCATACTTAACAAAAAACAAAGCTCTCTTAAAGACGAATTCAATGACATAAAAAAATACAGGGGATTGCATTTGAAAAATTCGAGTTACGAGGTTTGAAAATCATGGAGGTTGTCACCTATTTATGAACACCCATGTATGTGTGATTCAAATTTTTTCATATCAAGCGAATAGAGCAATGTTTTCTGCATGTCCATACCAAATTACATCTCTGTACTTCGAAATAACTTCAGGAGAATTTTTTAAATAGACTTAAAACATTGAAAAAAAATTATTATTTTTGACCACGCCGTATAAAAACCTGTAGTATTTTATATTGATGCAAAGCTAAAATTAAGGCGATCAAAAATAATAACAAATGAGGTGTTGTATTTGAAATTTAAAAGTTGCTATTAGTTCCAGAGAGATGGCTCACCCTGTACATTTGAAAATATTTTTATCGTGTTCGGAAGAAAAAACTGTATAAAATAGCATTTCAATCAACTTTCTATCTTAAACATGACACCCTGTATATTATTAATTAAACATTACTATTTAGCACTGATTTTTTCAAAATTCTTAATCATTATATTTAATTTTTCACTTCAACAAAAATTCACCACTGAATTAAATATATTGGTTATTCAATATATTAGCGCAAAACAGAAATAGCATGTGAATAATAGGGATGGGGAGTCGGCAGAAAAATAATCGACTCCCGAGTTGGTATTTGTAAAAATCGACTCCCGACTCCGACTCCCGATGGTAAACAAAGTTTAATATTTTAATTTTCTATTTAATACATAATGAAGAAAATGTAAAAAATCAGTTTTTTATAAACATTTTTGCGATCACAATACTTTCTTCATACTACGTATGGCGAAAGTAAAAAGAGTCGGGAGTCGATAGTTTTTTACCGACTCTGACTCCTCAAAAAAGCTTTGACTCCTCGACTACCCATCCCTGGTGAATATGTCACTAAATTCGATAATAGGGTAGATTTGATTTAAATCAAATAAATCGATTTAAAAAAAAAATCATGATTTTTATCCACCCTGCTTTTCCATTATGGCACTACAGATGCAAAAATGGAGTTCATCGTTTTTAAAAATATACTGTAACTTCTTTATTTATTAAAATAGAACTAAATGTTATGTGAGTTTTTCATATTTTTTTTTAAGTTAATTTAAACAAAAAAAGTAAACTTGTATTTTTATAAATGGTAATCCTAGTACACCATGACTTTATTCTTAAAGGTGGCCACTCACTTGCGGATTTATGAGAGACAATCGCCCGCAGGCCAAAATTGAAAGTAATTATCGCAAACCAAGTCAGTCCGTTGACTGAAGGCAAAAATCTCTCAGTTAACGACCTGCAGGAAATCGCCTCAATACCTCACACACATCATCGTTGATCGTAAGCGAGCCGCGACCTGCAGTTTAAGATCGGATCCGAAAACTGTGTGTGTGTGGTGCTTTACCTGCAGGCCGAAATCCGCCAGAAAACTGTGCGATTATTGGTCTTCAGTCCGCGACCTGTCGGATAACGGCCTCTCAAAAATCCGTAAGTGAGTGGCCACCTTTAGCTTTTCAAAAATAAATACTTTTATTTAAGTTGCAAAAAATAACCTAATTATGTATAACTGTGAACATTTTATTATCGCAGTTTGTCATGATTTCGTAAACAACTGATGTTTAAACTTAATAAACAACTAAACGTCGTATCCAAGTACATTTTTAAACTTTATAGCAAATCGGTGAATTTTTCTGTATTTCATGGTTTTGTGAACATGGCTAAATTTAAACACTTTGAAAAGTTCATTATGTTAAAAGTTTACACTGTAAGTAGGGTAAGGTTGAAACACGAAATTTTTTAGTATTCATTAAAACATTACATTAACGAAAATTGAAGTAACACAATGTAATAAATAGATATAACTGCATGGTATACCGTTCAAACAATATTAATACTAGGCACAGAATGGTAAATACAATACTTATGTACCTAACTAATAAGTAGCTGAATAGATTCTTGTTAGAAAACCAGATGCAAGAAGTAAGCAGCTATTTTGTAATAAAAACTAAATGTTTTAAAGTGTCCCATGACTGGCGTTGGTTGAAACACTCAACACTTTTCTCAAGGGGTACAATAAAACACTATTTTATTTTGAGAAACAGTTAAAAAACATATTTTCATTTTGTTTTAGAACAATATTTAATTTTAAAAAAAGATGAAAAATATATTAACGCACTTTTAATTGAAGGAAAAAATTCGTTTTATTCCCTTTCGGCTTACGCGTGGAGGTAATTTAACACTTTCGCTGCGCATAGCTCGGGAACCGCGGCTCCTGCAGTACGGGGTTATTTGACCGCATGCGAGTATTTCTGTCAGGAGAAGTAGAGGCCAATTTGGCAAACATTTTTCTTTATAGGAAATTAGTATATCAGCTGTAAATACTATAAATTCGGTAATAATTAACCAAAAAACACAAAGAACTCGAAACTAATACAAGACTTTTAGACATTAAGATAAAAAAAAAACAATCTAAGGTATGAACCTATAAACACCTTTCATAGCTATCTCTGCCACGAACCCGTTAAATAGCATAAGCTGATTGGTCTAAAACTCCACTAGCGAGTATAGTTGGCTTGAACAGTCCGTGACAGTTTAATTTTGCAGTGCGAGTTAACTCGTCTGGGGCAGTTTACCGGTCGATCAGTATACACGTCGTGAGCAGCGAAAGGGTTAATAACTTTTGCAAAAACAGATGCGATATCGTCCATTAGAGGAAAGGTGAACGCACTAATTATTTCTTTACTTTTTCTACATTAAGAAATTTCAAAGTGACTTTAGTCCACTTTTCTAATCATTTTTCCTACATAATAAAATGTTTTTTTTTAATTCATAAAATTTCACCCGAATAAAGTCAATCATTTTAATGTCTTTTAAATCGTGTTCCAATCCTGCTGGCAAATTGTCACTGACTGAATGGAACGTACAGAAAAACATCCCTATCCTCTGACCAAGTATTTGACCATTAATTAAATATGCCTTAAATTAACTTGCATGAAATTTTTTTGATCTAAACAGATTTTTCTAAAATTTTCCATTTTTTTAAAACTTTGTCCTTAATATTGACATGCCCAAGTTTTTAAATTAACATAATAAAAGTTTAAATTGATAGAATTGGGGTAGGTTAATCCGTGTCAACCTGCCGCATTATTTTTGTTTCAACGAACCCCACCACGTCAAACTGAACAAACTAACTCGAAACTTGATCACTGATATGTTTGACGAAAATTGAAGTAACACAATGTAATAAATAGATATAACTGCATGGTATACCGTTCAAACAATATTAATACTAGACACAGAATGGTAAATACAACTCTTATTCAAATTCGCCAAAAATTTACTTTTATATGCCCAAAACACCAAACGTTAACTAGCAAATAACGACAGTGACGGTCAATTTTAAAATAACACTTTGATGGGCATAGTAGTAAAGTTTATTGCTGCACAAGTGCTACTAGTTACGCGTTCAGATTTTTTCAATGTGCCCCACTTACCCTGCTACAAAATTTACTTGCAAATCACATTAAGTTTTTAAATTACAACATCACATGTTTATGAAATCATGGTCAATTGAATTTTCACAAAATTAGCCATATCTCGGTTATTTTTGCAACACTTATTAAAAAAACTACATATTTTTGAACAGCTAAAAACTGCTCTTTCATATAAAGTCATAAACTACAAAAGTTCCCATTTAAAAATTATTTATGTTTACTTCACATTTCTAAATTCAAAATCATTGAAAATTTTCACTTATTATAATTATAGTAACCAATACCCTGTAAAACATTCTAATTCGATCAACCCTGCACACTCACTACATGCGATTTATTTAGTGTCTATTTCTACAAACATATAATAAGTGGTAAAGATTGATGATGGTATGGAATAAGTTGGAGGTTTTTAAATTCTCACAACTTTATTGTAGATGCTCATCATCCTACTTTAAAAAAAAGAAATGATTACCCATACCGGTTGATTCAGTTTGACTGTCGCACCCCTATAACTTTTTAATTATTGAAAATAACCCGAACAAACCTTATACAGGGTTCTCGTTTTTCAAGGGCCACTATAAGGATCTCGTAAATGGTAAGAGTTACGACTTCAGTTAAATTGGGGCAAAGTTGTGTATTCAGGTGCATAATAATTTGACGCAAACAAAACTTATCTAGCTTTTTTAGTTTTTAATATATAGGGGAAAAAGTAAAAACGTGGATTTTTGTTTTTTGCCTGTAAGTTTTTCAATTGATGTTGATTTTCATTCCTGTGAAAACTTTTTCATGACCACTTTTTGCAAGGAATCAAATTCCCCAATTATATTTTTCATGAGACGTTTCATTTTTTTTAAACCATCATCCGGTAAATTTTTTCTTACGGACGCTATATCTGACTTTAAACGCCAATTTGTAGAGCATTTTATTCTGAATTCGGCAATGTATAACACTTGACACTTTTTTGAAACAATTGTTCTTAAAAATGGCAAAAACAAATATTTTATTTAAAAAAATTCCTAATCGGCATGGTAAATACTTGTCTTTATCCCGTTTTCCTTGGAAGCAGGTAATTAATTAAATCACATGAAATTACTATTAAAGGGATTTAATTAAAATCTTAAACAAAATGAAAATATATTGGTATTTATTAATTTATTGAAGGGCAAAAAATAGCTATGCCATCCGTGCACGGCCACCCAACCAAGAACTAACTTAACTTGTCAAACGAACCCATAGGTTACATCTTCAACCAGTTATGCCCTTTATCTGCGTTAATGGCTTCTAAATGAGTAAACAGATTTTTGGATGTTTTTTTAAAAACTATGAAAACTTATATTTGGTTACGAAAATTTTGTTGCACATTCTTGTATGCCAAATAAGGGTTTAAATGTAGGTTATAGTGTATTTTATTACTTAATTGAGGAAGATATTTCAAAAATATTTGCTAAGTAAACAATGTTAATGCATTCTCAACATAATAATGAACATATTATTGAATTTTGTTAACGAAATGTCAATTTTATTAATTAACGCTTTTCTAAATCACCATAAAACAAAGAAAGTGGCTGTTTTGTGAAATTAAAAAAAAAAAATGTTTATGAAACGTCAAAACAAGGAAAAAGGGACAAAGACAATGATTTATCATGCCGATTAGAAATTTTTCCAAATAAAATATTGTTTTTGCCATTTTTAACAACAATTGTTTCAAAAAAGTGCCAACTGTTATACATTGTCGAATTCAGAATAAAATGCTTTAAAAATTTGCGTTAAAATCAGATATAGCGTACATTAGAAAACATTTACCTGATGATGGTTTAAAAAAAGCGAAACATCGCACGGAAAATATAATTAGGAATTTGATTCCTTGCAAAAAGTGGCCATAAAAAAGTTTTGACAAGAATGAAATTTGACATTAAATTAAAAAGTTACGGAAAAAAAACAAAAACCCACTTTTTTACTTTTTTCCCTATATCTCAAAAACTAAAAGAGCTAAATAAGCTCTGTTTGGATTGAATTATTAAGTACCTGAATATACAACTTTGCCCTAATTTAACTGAAGTCGTAACTCTTACCGTTTACGAGATACCCATAGTGACCCTCGAAAAACGAGAACCCTGTATATTGGGAAACAGTGACAAATTAATTCTCTATTGTGTGTGATGTGCATATGTCAAATCCGCGAAAGGCAACTGTTTTTATTTTTAAAATACATAGTATACATTTTGTTATTGATTCAGATAGAAAATTGAATTCTGAATCTGACCATGTATTAAAAACGTATGCATACATAAGAAAATTTTTCAGAAAAATCAGTTCAAGGTTTATTTATCAAATTACAACAACCAGTGTAATTAAAATAACAAAAAAGGTTTACATTTTAAAAATTATACTATAATAAATATAATAAAATTAAAAAAAAGTGCAGTAGACTTACTGCCGACATTCTTTTACGAGCGTGTATTCAGGCAGTTACAAATAGAGGACAACTGTGTTTGGAAGTGGAGTGCGGTCACTTTGAACAAGGGCGCGAAACCGCAAAAAATTTTGGTTAACGGTTAACGGAAATCGAGAACTTTCTTTTTATAACAGTTTTTGTTGAAAAACCGGTTTTATTCGTAAAAAATCGGTTTAGTGTAAAAAACTGACTTAAATTATAAACCAGTTAAATTAACCGGTTTTAAAAATTATTTAGATCAGGAATGCAAAGTATGAAATGATATTATTTATTTATAATTTTATCATAAATGTACAATCAAGCGTTCAGTAATGACATCTGGTAAACTAATTGCTTATAATACAGATTTTGTATTTTTCATCATAATTTTTATTAAAAAAAGATGTTAAAAAAACCGGTTTTTTATTATTTTGGTTAAAGGTTACCGTTTTTTTTTGCCTTTAAAAATAACGGTTTCGGTTAAAAATCACTTTTTCTGACAAAAAATAACGGTTAACTGGTTTTTTAAACCGCTTTCATGCCCTGCTTTGAACACATTAGAGTCAAATTTTGTATAATATCATTTATTATTTGTTTTTATTTTTATTATAAATGAATTTTTAATAGGTACATTTCCATGGATAGTTATAGTATAATTTTTAAGATTTAATCTTTTTTTATGTTAAATAGACTGGTTGCTATAATTTGATAAATAAACTTTGAACAAATTTTCTTAAAAATTTGCTTATGTATTAAAAAAGTATGCATTTTTTAATACATGGTCGGATTCAGAATTGAATTCTCTATCCGAATCAACAAAAAAATGTATACTATTTAATTTATGAAAAAACAGTTGCCTGTCATCGTAGAGATAACAAATGCACATGACTTTAATGGAGAATTTGTCGCTGTTTCCAGAAATATAAGGTTTGTTGGGTTATTTTCGATAATTAATAAGTTATAGGGGTGCGACAGTCAAACTGAATCACCCGGTATAATAAACATAATAAAATTCTACAATTTGGTTAATACTTACAGTGTACCCCACAGTTCATAACATCATAAAATCAGCCATTGAGCATTTACGTGATAGCCACTCGTATGTGTAACGATCAGCATGGAACAACAGCCATTAGAAACATCTCAGCTCATCCTGAAAATAAAAAAGAATTCTTAATCATGCAATCAACAATGATTGGATGTCCGCTAACTTCAGAACAAAAATAAAATAAACAAGTTTTTGTTGATATCGCAGTGTAAAGGCTGTATGACACGGTCCTCAAAATTCTACTTATTTCAGTACTGAATTCAATACTGAGAAAGAGAATTTAATGAACGCTGCATACACAAAACTTAGTTACGTGCTCATTTTAAAGCGAGAAATTAGAAGTATCCCTATTTTCTTGTCCTTAACGGCGCAGAACAAAGTGTGCACTTTGACACCATTTGAACAGTGAACAAGCTAACGGACTGTGCTTAAACATGTATGCTAGTGGATCTTCCTTCAAAAGTTCATTGTTTTAAGCATGTTTAATAAGCCTTTGCCGGTGTTTCTTTTTTTTTGAGCCACTTTTCAGTTCAAGTTTTCCTTAGTCATCAACAAGGTTTCTATTAAAGACTTATTTCAAATCGTAGCTAGAGGGCAGTTTAAATATACAGGGTTCTCGTTTTTCGCGGGCCACTATGGGGATCTCGTAAACGGTAAGAGTTACGACTTCGGTTAAATTGGGGCAAAGTTGTATATTCAGGTGCTTAATAATTTGACGCAACCAGAACTTATCTAGCTCTTTTAGTTTTTGAGATATAGGGGAAAAAGTAAAAAAGTGGATTTTTGTTTTTTGCCCGTAACTTTTTCATTTGATGTCAAATTTCATTTTTGTAAAAACATTTTCATGGCCACTTTTTGCCCAATTATATTTTCCATGCAACGTTTCGTTTTTTTGAAACCATCATCAGGTCAATTTTTTCTTATAGGCGCTATACCTGATTTTAACGCCAATTTGTAGAGCATTTTATTCCGAATTCGACTATGTATAACAGTTGGCACTTTTTTGAAACAATTGTTGTTAAAAATGGCAAAAACAAATATTTTATTTAAAACAAATTCTAATCGGCATGATATATAATTGTCTTTGTCCCTTTTTCCTTGGAAGAAGGTGAGTAAACCGTATGGAATTACTATTAAAGGGATTTAATTAAAAAATCGGTATTAATAAATATCTTAGGAATGCATTAACATTGTTCACTTATTAGCATATATTTTTAGAATATTTTCTTCGGTTAAGTAATAAATGTCTCTAAAATGTGTATTTAATCCCTTATTTGACATACAATTATTTGTAACAAAATGTTCGTAATCAAATAATATGTGGTCATAGTTTACAAAAAACGTCTAGAAATCTGTTTACGCTTTTTGCTTATTAGTCATTAACGCAGATAAAAGGCATAACTCGTTATTTTTTGTTACAAATAATTGTATGTCAAATAAGAATTAAATACACATTTTAGAGAAATTTATTACTCAACAGAAGTAAATATTCTAAAAATATTTGCTAATAAGTGAACAATGTTAATGCATTTCTAACATATTTATTAGTACCTATTTTTTTAATTAGTAATTTTATGCGGTTTACTTACCTGTTTCCAAGGAAAAAGAGACAAAGACAATTATTTACCATGGCGATTAGGATTTGTTTTAAATAAAATATTTGCTTTTGCCATTTTTAACAACAATTGTTTCAAAAAGTGCCAACTGTTATACATTGTCGAATTCAGAATAAAATGCTCTACCAATTGGCGTTAAAATCAGATATAGCGTCCAGAAGAAAAAACTGACCTGATGATGGTTTTAAAAAAACGAAATGTAATAAGTAATATGGTGAAATACGTTTGTTTACTTACGGCATTGTGTTTATTAGAACGAGAGCTAGGTGTCTGTTAAGCTTCACTTTTAAATATTTGAAGTGGCGCAAAATGACGGTGAGCGTAATTACCCACTGAGCTCTCTCCTAAATCTCAATACAAAAATTTATCAACGCATGCATGAACATGTTAACATTTGGACGTGGTAACAAACAATATGATTGAATTTACTCTGAAAAATACTTTTCATGCTTATTCCAATGATTTATACCTGAAAAATTTGTAAGTGTTTCCTGTTCATTTGACGAATTCTATAATCTAGATTAAATAAATTTTTAGAAAATTTTATTGGGGTATATCTAGGCCTACCATCCGTCCCGGTTTGGCCGGGACAGTCCCGGTTTGGAAGTTATGTCCCGGTGTCCCGGTCGGTTTCGCGTTTGTCCCGGTTTCTGAAAAAAGATATTCCGCGCCGATTTTTTTGTGAAATCTGTCCGCGCGGGTAACAAAAAGCGCGAGGAGCTAAGAAAAACGTGTTTCACTGTCATTTTGTAGTGAAACGTCTTTGCGCGGGTGTTATAGGGTTGCCAATTGCACGCTTTTGTGAGAAAATATTAATGTGTATGCTGTACACATGCCATTGAAGATATTTATAGTACCTAATGTACGCTTTTTGTTCATAAACTTTTGAGCTATTTGAACAAGCAACAATAAAATAACTTTAAAGCACAAGTTTATGTATGATTTTACGTTTTTAACTTAAAAGTGTTGTTTTTTAAAATCCATATTAACATTATGTTTATAGGTTCTTGTACCTAAATAGAAATTATTAGTGAAAGTTTTTACCTTTATTACGAATAATTTTGTAAAAGGTGGCGGCAATCTGATAAAAAAAAATCAGAAAAGGTTCTGCCATAAATCTGTAATTTTGGATGATGGTAAAGTACTCTACACTCTACACTATCTAACTTTGCATTAAAACACGTTTGAACTTTTAAAATTCAAAAAATTGCCTTCGGCGCATTTTGTCCCCCTCCACTTTTTTTGCCCATTTCTTATGATTTAAAAAAAAGGTTCTCGTGTCCCGGTTTGACTTGACGAAAATATGGTGGGCCTAGGTATATCTGTATAATGAAGGATTAACGCATTGTTATCACGCCTGATAACAATGTTTAAGTATTTTAGATGTTCATGTACATCGACTTTGCGGGTTCAAACTTGGTACTTTAGTTATTTGTGTTAATTTTTGTACATGCAATAATTTAAAGAAGGTGCCATAGCCAAAGGGCTAAACTTAGAGCATGCGCGAGTATGTAAATAAGTACTTAAACTTGGACAAGTTGCATACACCTAATACCATTCTTTTCACTTTAATTGTCATAATTAGACTCCTAAGTGAAGTCGTACAGAATTAAGGATCAGTTTAAGTTAACGAAGTATCAATGTTTTTAATGTTTCAAATTAATTAAAATTACAATATTGAACGATGTTTAATACTACTTATTATCGTTATAATCGTCCACAAATCATCATTGAGAAATAAATAGGTAGAATACAAGAAGTGTCAATTTGATAAAAAAGCTTCCATGTTTAAGTTGAGGTTATGTGCTATGCTACAAAGTGGCTACAAACAAGTCGGTTGTTACCCGTATCCAAGTAAACATTTCATTATGTTTTTTTTAAACGTATTATGCACTAACTACTATCTACTACGTTCAATGTGAATGCGGACTTATGTGTGAAAGTAGCTTATTAATACGTTTACACAAAACACTCAGTACCGTTAAAATACTTTTGACGTAATACAATTATCGATTACTAACATTTCGGCAATAATCTATGTTTGTGACGAACCAGTGTGGCCATCTTGTAGGGGTTATATCGATATTTTGATTAAGGGTCGAAGAGCTAACAGTAACTAAAAATTAAAAAAGAGGCAGGTAAAAAAACCTTAACCAACCTTTAATCCGACACTTTACAGCTGACCAAGTGAATGATGGCGAGGTTAAAGGTCTTTTAAAGTTTTTTAAAAATTGTAATTGTTACAGGATTTTAAACCTTTGTGATCAGTTTTACACGCAAACGCTTACATGTGAACATAGCGTTTATACATGATAGCGACGCTGGTCCGTGACGAACATGAATTAACGTAAAATTTACTTACCATCTTCTAACTCCATCGAAAGATGAATGGCTAAAGCGTTGCATTAAAAACTTATCCAGGTTTTGGCAATCACGAAGGACAGTTCATCATTTTCTACATGCTTTATAAAACTGAGTGCACCAAGAGAAAAATCTTGAATCTGTAAAAATTAGGAAAATGTATTCAAGTGCTTATAATTCACATATCACAGGGCAGTTATCATAAATGAATCGTCTTTAAGGTTATTGTTACATTTGAAACTATAATTTATAATTTTTTTTTCATAAATTATTACTTCGCACAATCTCCCTTATACAATTTTAATGAAAAAAACGAGACCTAACAAACAATGGCCATCTTAAAAATGGTGTGGAACGCGTTCCTTGAAACGAACCGTGGCCACGTTATTTTTAAACTGGATCAACAATTGATTTCTAATACAATAAAAACATACCTGCGTAATAGATTAAAAAAATGCATTACAATAATTGCCATCCACTGTAAACTATATAGCAAAGTATAAAATTCCACTATCGCCTTACCTGTTCGGGAGCTGGTATCACACTGCCGACTGCCGTTGCCTGGTTACCAACGCGTTGTTTGAAAAACTACGGCAGTCTGAAGTACTACAACTACGGTTGCCTGAACATTAAAACTAGTTACTTCATGGTTGTTTGGGATATGTTTGGTTTTACTTAAAGTAAAGAAAAATTAAAACTTATGAGGTTTGAATACAATTATAAATTTATACTTATGTTATAAAAAACAACGCAACAGTCACCCACTAATTTATGAATGCTAATTTAAGCGAGATATAAATATTGACATAGGATACCTTGTATAGCAGTCCAAATACAAAATTACGATTTGTTAATATACATAAAAAATACTGACGTTTAAGAGGATGCATTATCGCTTAAGTAACTGATATGTACACCTTATTCAAAATATTTAAAACCAAAAAAGTCCGCTAGCTGAAGGTGTTTAAACACAGTAAAAGGCGGTAGCCGAATGCCGAAGAGCAACATAAAAAAATTGTTTTTACCTTATGCAGGAGATAAGCGTCGAAGAAAACAGAAATTAGTGGCTTCCACTCCACGGTATTACCATATAGCTAGGTGAGGTGTGTTTAAATTAGACTGCCACCAGGGTGCCCGAAGCGGGATACGCCAGCGTTGTTCCGTGATTGCCACTGAAGAATAGCTTCTGTGAGAATAGCCTCACTATGATTTTCACCCAATCGCCACCACCACGTGGTGAAGGTGGCACACACTCACACACGACACAGTAACAGAATGCAGTAAGCGAAAAATATTACTTCTACACTTCAAACAATAACTAGGACTTCTTAATACTAAATTGTAACTATTAGATCGCCAGTAATTTTATCAATAAAATCAGAAATAAATGGACGACCGCTTAACAAGCTTTATCTAACGCCATTGTTTCATTTTCTCCTACCTACGTACTTCTCGAAGGGGCGTTACCAAAATCCAAATTCCGCCACTCTCAACATGCAAATTAATAAAATCCTCTAGAATAGAGCGGCAACTTTAACTATAATAGCGTTATGTGGCAATAAACAAACATCCACCTAGTAAAATAGTAAAAATGTCACTTAATACTTAAATATACAATAGAAAGGCAATAAAAAAAGTATATTTAATGAAAGATATGGTACAAGTTCTATAATGCGTAACAGTTTTTTTTGTGTGTGAGGAGAAATTGCCTAGTTATAGAACTATTTTAACGTTTTATTACATTAATGTTTTTCCGTATGATGATGAAATGAAGTTGCTAGAATTCTAGGAGCAATACTTGTAATTTTTTTGAAACGTTTAATTAAACAAATCAGAGTGGTCTATTGCCAATGTAAAGTAAAACTTGCACATTTTATTCGAATGGTTGAAAATTCACAAATCATAATTATACAGGATGTCCCAGAAAGCATTTCTAGCATAGGGATCTCGTTTATTATAAGAGAAAAGAGATACAAGTTTGCTTAAATTAGATGAATTATTGTTATAAGTATGACAGAAGCTACAATCTATTTTTGAAAGTACAAAATTCCTGGTACGTACTTCAAAATTTATTGCAAAAAAATATGATTTAGTCTAATTTCTTTTTTCTCATAACTTTTTTGTATTAATCATTAGATCAATTTTATTTGTAGTTTCTTTAAGGTAATTTTTTATGTAGAATGTAATTATTATTTTAGATTTTCTTATTACTTTCCATTTTGATATATCACCGTGAATTTTTTTAAGGCCGTAAAGTTGGCTTTGGAATAGCTTTTTCCTCATCTTGCTAACGATATTATTACATGTCATATCTGTTTTAAAAAATAACAGAAAATTACGAAAAATCGTATTTTACCAACATTATTTTGGTTTGTTATGAAACATATGGAACGCACAAGTTGGCTTTGGAATATGTAAAAGTGATTTTTTTTTCTTTTTTCTAACAATATAATATCACATGGCATATGTATTTAAATAAATAACTCAGAAAATCAAGAAAAATTGTAATCACCAAGATAAGCAAATTACGACAATGACCAAAAAGGAGCGAGCAATTGATACAATTATGTATGCAGTTTTTATTAGGCAGGGCCGGTCATCTACTATATGTCGGGGCCCGGGTGCAAAAATTTGTTTTGGGGCTCCCTATAAAAATTTTATTTGGAATTTTTTTTCATTAAACTAATAAAATTTGAATTATCAGATATATACGTTTCTATATCCAATATTTCGGGTTGGTATTTACTGCAGTACATAATAAGTTTATTACCAACAATAAGATTTTATTACAAAACAACAAAACCACAATATTTATTTTTTTTTTAATTCTATGAGATATCAGTTTTAGATAGGGCATTAAACAGCCCATTTTTTAATTATATCTTGAAAGTTTCTCATTGTATTGTAACTTCTTTTTTTTTCGATGAATAATATTGTTAAAAAATTACGTTTCTCTTGAGACATTGCATATCTGAGGTACGTTTTAAATAATTTTAATTTACTAGACGAGCGTTCTGCACTCACCACAGTGACCAGAAGTGTTAAATAAATTTTAAGTGCAATGTAAATGTTGGGGTAAACTTTATAAGACTTTTTTTTTGGTAAATTAAAGCAGATTGGTGGTTTGATATTAAATAAGGATTTTTATTCTATTATATTAAATATAAAAAAACTGCGTTTGTAACTTCTTTCTCATTTAAAACATCCAATTTTTTTTTTTTGGAAAAACTTATTTATATATTTTTCCAACAGTTCAGGCGAGCAAGTTTCTTTATCAAAAAAATCAGTACTTATTTTATGATTTTGTAAAATTTAAGGAACTGACTTAAATCGTTCGTCTATTTGGAAATCAAGGTGTCGATTAGGGCAAAACAAAACAAAACAAAAATATCTAATAATATGCTACAGGGTCATCTAAAGTTTCACCAGTACCTATCTCATCGAAAAAAAAGTTTTTATTTTACATATACGATGGGTAGGAGTTTTTGCATTTCCACCTAGCCCTTAATCCTTGAAAAATTATTTACTTTATCTTAATGATTTTTCGAATTCAATATTTTTAAATGTTAAACTACGTGTTGCTCTGACTTTATAAGTAAAAAAGCTGATTCTGTCATGTCTTTGAAGCTAATAATTTATTATTATCTTCTTGTGTATATTTTGTTTTAGTTTCTTTATTTTCGATTTCCATTTCAAAAACGATATTATCAACAATTTGATCTGTTCCTGCCCTTTTTATCCACTGTTTTAAACAACTGTTATTTCTCATTAATTTTTTTATTCTTATTTTGAAAGTTTTCTTTTCATTACAACTGATAAATTATTTTTTATCAGCTTCAATGTTGATAATTAACAAATTAGTGAATCTTTCTTGAGTCATTCGACTAAGCCAGAGGGGACTGATGGTGGGCTTAGGGGGGGCTTGACCCCCCCCTAGCCCCCCATAACTACGTTAATGGTAAAGTGTATTTTTGCTGAAAGAAAAGGAATTTTTCTACTCATGTATATGAAAGTTGTAATTTTCTCACTGCCTACCCTACATGAAAGTTTTACTTTCGTCTCTAGTGGCGAAAGTTAATTTTCGAATTTTCGAAAATAATGTCACTGTCAATGTCAAAATCAAATAGTAAAATTTACGATTTTTTAAGCTTAAACTTATAATAAACTAAAATTGCGTTAATATTTTTATCAAATAATTTAATTTTAATATAGCATTTTATATAAAAGCCTAAGAATGATACAAAAATTAATATTAAATATATTTCGTTTGCAGGTTATAATTTCTGTCAATGCCAGTGTGGTGGTGTCGCTATGGAAATGAAATGATTAATGAATACTTTATACATAATAGTTATTTATGTATCAAGGCCAAAAGTACGTTTTGGCCGAGGTGCATATTACATTTTTTGTGCGATCGAATTAAAAACAATTTAAATTTTTAATAATTTTCAAAATTATAGGTTAGAAACTACGTGACATTCTGTCACTGACAGATGACGGCGTATGTTCTGCATTACCGGCCCTCTCCTTAGGAACGGCCGTAAAAGTTACTTTTTCGGCCGTTGCTAAGGGTAACGGCCTGAAAAGTAACTTTTACGGCCGTTGCTAAGGATAGGGCCGGTAATGCAGTACTTTATGGTTGCTAACGCGTCCGTCAAACAGCTGTTTCTAGTACGATCGCACACAAAAATTATTATTGTCATTTGGTTCGTTTACATTAACGTTCGTTCTATAATATAATTTTAATTATAAATTGTTGAACGTCCGTTGTTTTAAGGTTTAGAAATTAAAAACTCTGGATTTACAGGACGGTTTTTATTGATTTTGGTTAAAAATCCGACGTTTCGCACTTAATGTTTTTAAGGCTTTTTCAAGGGCTGAAAACAAATGTGATTACAAATTTCATTTATAAAACTATTCTTAACATGACTTGAAACGATTAAATATAAATAACATAAATTTTAAATACTAGATACCAGTTACAAATTAGATTGAAACAATTATACAATAAAAATACTTACAATTTTAACAATATTCATTGAAAATTGACAAAGCTAACATGGTGCACATAACCATTTGTTTTTTTGAATGTGAAGAACAATTCGAAAGTCAAAAATAACAGTGATACAGTCGCACTAATTTATTGTAAAATGTAAACAGTCTTTTCATTAAAAGGATTTTATGTGTAAAAATGTAAATTAAAACGGATAACATAAAATTTTAAAAAAGACAGACACAAAAGCAAACACTTTAAAAATTTTAACGTACAATAGTCAGGTTCAACACCAGTAACATTTTATAACAGTTTTACAGAAAGGGGGGAAACTGAACTATGTGGACCAATAATTTTTTAATTAATTAGTAGATGTCCTAAGTTGGTTTAACACAACTTCAAATTTTATTGAAAACTACTTTTGAAATTAAGATTATTTGGAGTAATGTTATTAAAGGAATGTATTAATTAATTATTAAACTGTTTTGGTTACAGATATCAAAAAGTAATTTGTAAGTCTTTTGATATATGTTATCAATCTAATTTGTAACTTGTATCTAGTATTTAAAATTTATGTTATTTATATTTAATCGTTTCAAGTCATGTTAAGAATAGTTTTATAAATGAAATTTGTAATCACATTTGTTTTCAGCCCTTGAAAAAGCCTTAAAAACATTAAGTGCGAAACGTCGGATTTTTAACCAAAATCAATAAAAACCGTCCTGTAAATCCAGAGTTTTTAATTTCTAAAATATAATTTTAATTTCGTAGAAAAAATTGCATTTACGACTCGAGATGAAATCAATTTTTTACGTTCGTGAGATTTGCTCACTCGCCGTTTCGAGGCTCGTAAAAAAATCTCACCTCACGAAAAAAACAGGACCTTCATCTCTTGTAAAATATATTATACTTTGAACATTAAAAAAAAAACTTTCATAAATTATTAACTGTGTTTTTGATCTTTAACATATTAAGCATTACCCTCGTATAGGGCGAATAATTTTTTTTAGAAAGATTTAGGAAAAATAAATGCTGGAACACGAGTAAGACTTACGGAATACCGATATAGGTAGTTGGTCATGGTCAAACCCACACCTAATGTTAATAATCAACTTTTGACCGCAACAAACTTGGATAATTTACTTTACAGCTTTAAAAGTATTGGAAAAGTATGGGCGCATGTTTATGAATGGCTTGCCGGTGATAACAGCACGTGCGTGAGCGCAGAATCCCTCTGAATTTTCTGTATCCGTGATTCTGCGAGTATCGCAAACCTAGTATTCACGTAGGATCCAATGTTTGTGGATGCTAAAGCGAGTACCGGACGAATTCTCGAAGACGCGATATTTTAACTTCGTAAACTTCTAAAACAAGTTGCCAAATAAACAATTTCAAAACGCTTGGTAGTCGTTTACTGTTTGTTAAACGTTGGTTATATATATTTAATCTTTAGAATACAAAACAAAAAACTTTTTGAAACTTTTTAAAGTGATCATTGTTGACTTTCTTGTTCGTGTAGTTGTGTAGTTATGTATGTACAAGACAGTATGAGTAGTAATTGTATAGTAAAGTGTGTTTAATTAAATTAGTTTACGATAAACTGTACACTTGAGAGATCCCAATTCGAAGTGAAATGGAATAAAGAAAAACTCAATCAAATCAGGTAAGAATATAAAAAGTTTTGTATGATTTCGTGCGCAGGGTTTAGGGCCGCACTTACACTTTTGGAGGCCCCAGAGGTTCAGGTCAAGTAAAAAATTGCTACAAACGTTTATTTCTGTTAATCAAATCTATATTTTTTTTAATTGCTAAAAAAGCTATTTCCAAATTGTTATAATTTTCAGTCAGTGATAATCTCTCTAGTATAGAAATGGATTTTTCAAAGGAATAAATGGATAGTTTAAGTACAGGTACTCCTCGTTTAACGACCGAGTTGCGACTTGGTCGGTAAGCGGGTTCTTATCTATTTAAAAATTATTGGAAACAAATCTCGACCTAAAACTTAGGTTTAAATTTTAATTTATCACTGTAAATAATAATAAAATTATAAAAAATGGTCGGACGTAAGTTCGAGCAGTCGTTAAACAGGTGGGTCGTTAAGTGAGGAGTACCTGTATTGCGATAAAAAAATATTTCAAATGGATGTGGAAGGCATTACGAATGTTTCAAGGACTGCAGTTTTCATATTACAAATTTTACATTAAAAAACTAATAATTTATTTTACAACCATAACCTGACAATTATATATATTATTGTTTGTGGGAACTTAGGTTTTAAAGTGAGGCCCCCGGCTTGCGCCTTATAGTAAATGCGGCCCTGGCAGTGTAAGTTAATTCTATTTCTAATTTAGATTGTTTAAAAAAGATTTAAAAAACACATCTAAAACATCTTTTATCCTCTCATCGCATTTATGTTACAGTTGATTCGCGTTGTATAAACTTTTTTGTGAAAGTAATTTTCGGTTTATGAAGCAATTGTTAACAGCTTCCTTCGTCTCTCCTATTTCAAAGAAATTGATTCTGCAGAATATTTATAATCATGAGTTTGAAGCCAAAGAGTGGATTACAAAAGTTTACTTAATGTTCAAATTTACTTGAATGTTTTTTTTTTGTCTAAAAGGGATTAATATTAAGGCCTGCTAACTTTCTGCACAGAAATGAAAAAAGTTTTGTGTAACACTACGCTCCTTTTTTTAATCAATATTTAGGTATGTTTAGAAATTAATTTAGCTGAAATATAAGTCGTGTTTATAATTTACAAAAGTGATGTAAAATTTCCAAATATATGCAGTACTATAGTGATTAAGAATTAAATTTTGAATAAATGGCTATCGTTATGTAAATAAATGTACTTAATTAAAAATCTATTATCCTTTTTAAAAATCTGTTTTTGAAATTCTAAACCAGTTTTTAAGATTTTTGTCTTTAGTGGCCTACTTATTTACTGGTCTAGCATATCTTATTTAATAGAATCTTCATAAAAAAAACTTTATTCGAACTTAAATATGAGTCGTTTATTTGGAAAGTGGCATAAGTCACTTTTATGTTATTTTGAGATAATAAATGTTTTGTATTTTGCTGTGCATAAAAAGCTAAGTATATGTAGAGAAATTTCACTTAAATTTGTTATCTTGGTTACTTACATATATTTTTTCTCTGTATAAATAATTCGCACAGACTTTAACGAAACGCCATTTTTCATTACTTACTGTAAAAGTGTAAAGTGACGTAAGTCGCTTCTAAAATTAATAATTTTTAAAAACTACGGATTTATGTTGAATTTTGCCGATGTGTTTTACTGAAGTGATGTTTGATAAGACCGTTATTTAAAAAAGAAAATAAATACATTATTGTTCTGAGTAAGTAATTTATGTAATGTATTTTAATGTAAGTTTATTCTTAAAATACATAAGTAATAAGTAAATTCATTAGTACATTTTAAAATATAAGTAGTAACTTATGTACTTGACGCATTTTACATAAAAGTTTTATTCATGAACCTATTGAACAGTAGCGGACTGGGAAATTCAACCGGCCCGGGAAAAACCTGCTAGACAGGCCCCCAAAAAAGTTATAACCGAAAAAAATGTAATTTTAAAATGTTGTCATGTTTAGATAATAATAAAATTATTTCTAAAAAATTTCCATGTTCAGTCTCATTGTTCTCTAATGAGAATAAATTAGCAGATCCGATCTGTGAGCCCGAAAAACTAAACCCCTTTTTCCAATTAGTTTTACAACATCTAGACTTGAACATGAAGACTTTGCGTTGATAATCGACGTTTCAATTTTGTCTGTTTCAACGGGGCAGATTAGGTATATTGTCTTCGTTTGTCGAATTTGATGAATGCAAATCTTGATCAATGTTAGATTTTTCAACATCAGGTGCACTAATTTTAGAAGTTAAAGCAAACAAATCACTTAACTTGAAACTTTTTTTAGCAGCTTCGTGAAGTACTTTTTGCCTTTTCTCTTTCTCTTTTTGAGAACATTTTCTTTTTTCTATTTTTCCTTGATTAAAAACTATACCTAACCAGATTAATCACACAATCTCAGAATGAATTTAAAATATCAGTCAGCATTTATTTAGTTTAATAATTGTTTATTAATTACTAAAATATTAAAACTAAAATTCTAGTAAGGTATAACATCAAGATCACTTGGTGCTCAAAAACACAGCCCGGACGGTGAAATTTAACGAAAACGTCGGACATAGCAAAGACACAAATCAGAGACGTAGTCAGCTTATAAAGCTTGGGAGGGCCAGGGGTACAAGAATTATGCGATGTTGTAACTTATTCTTTATTTATTACTAACCGAAATAATAATATTGCATAATTTTTTCATAAAAATCATAACAAGTACTGTGGGTCGCGGTCTCAGAGCGACCGGCCCACCGGGATTCCTCCCGGTGTCCCGCCGGCCCAGTCCGCCACTGCTATTGAATCATTGTCATTAATAAAAGTTATGAAGTCTTCGGACATTTCACTTTATTTTAAATTTTTAAAATAACTGTCGTAACTTGAGGATATACGGGGTGGTCCACATAGAAGGGCCACTATTGGGATCTTGTAAGAGCTACAAAGAAATTTAAATTGGACAAATTGTTCCTTTTTCTAAAAGCTGTATTACACTACACAATTTCTTGTACAATTTGCTGTCAAAAAATTTTATACTAGATTGTACAGCTGTTGCCAAGTTACAATGTCGTAAATTGACATACGCGAAGTGTCAGTTTACGACCTAAGACCTGTTGTAACTTGGCAACAGCTGTACAATCTAGTATACATTTTTTGACAGCAAATTGTACAAGAAATTGTACAAGAAATTGTGTAGTGTAATACAGCTTTAAGACCTATTCAGTTGTGATTTAATGTTTTAAAAATGTTCCATGACATGCTAGATAGTTAACAAAAATCAAAATGGGCATTTTTTTTAAATCGTTTATCACTCTGTTATACTTGATGGAACAAAAATATTTTTGGGAAAAAAGTAAAGTAAATATTTTTACGCACTGTAAAATGAAAACATTGATTGGTTTTGTTTTAATATTGTTTAAATTCATGGCACTCTATAGCTTCTCGAGTACTTTTTGATGAATTTTATTTGTTTTAGCCTAAATATCAAAACCTAATATTATTGAATAGAGAGAAAAAAATGCTTTTTTCTTCAAGCGTCTTATAATGTCTATATTATTCTACTGAACGCCTCATGTAAAAATACGTCATTATTTTACTAGTACAATAATATCTCATTATATCACTAGTGCAATAATGGTCGCTAAGCAACCGTAAAATGCGCTACGCTCATTGGTTGAATTTAGTAAAAGTGGGCGTGATTTTGTTCAATACATGTTTGACGGGAGAATGAGAATCTGACAGATGAAGTAGGTAAAACTTTATGTATTTGCTTGATTTTCGCTATTTCTTTGACGCTTGAAGAAAAAAATTAATATGCACCTCGTCAGGAAAGTTCCTTTTTATCACTCGTTTGGTTATTTGCCGAGACGAAGTCGAGGCAAATAATATCCACACTCGTGATAAAAAGTCGAACTTTACTGCCTTGGTACATAAATAACTATTTTATGAGGTCATAGCCCACCATGGATTCCATTTAAAAAAATGCAGTTTTGTAATGTATTTAAGAATTTAAACAAAATGAATGTTTTAATTTTAGAATGCGTAAAAAAATCTACAACTTTTTCCCCAAAAATATTTTTTTACCATCAAGTAATACCAAGTTATTAAAGATTTAAATAAAATGCCTGTTTTGATTTTTGTTAATTATCTAGCGTGTCATGGAACTTTTTTAAATCACCACTGAATAGTGAATAGGTCTTAGAAAAAGGAACAATTTGTCCAATTTAAATTTCTTTGTAGCTTTTACAAGATCCCAATAGAGGCCCTTCTATGTGGACCACCCAGTATATGGATGCAAATCCATCACTATGGCATTTTCAAAATAAATGTATTGGCACTTCTGTGTAACAATAACAGTTTTATTGGCGAAAATAGTAATGATTTTGAAAAAAATTACAAGCAAAATATTTAAAGATTAAAATACCACACATTATTGTAATCGTAACCAGCTTTAACTTACTTTTTCACAAAAGGTGACTATTCCACTTGTAAAATAAACGCCTCATATGATCATTGAATCATTTTCTTAATTGACATTCAACGAAATAGGTACATGTCAAAAATATTTAAAAAATGAAAAACCGCGTTTTAAAGAGTAAACAAATACTCATACTAGTTTTATTTTTATCTGCGTAAAGCACACATGAACGGTTTGTAGAAGCGGGAAACATTTGGTATTGATATTGGAACGAAATAACGCGCATTAGAGGTCAACAAATGCAAAAAGTAATGACTTGATAATTTTTTTTGGTGATCCAGTGTTTTAATAGTCGTATCTGTTATTCTGAGAAAAACGAAGTTGATTAATGTACAAAATTTGGAGACGAAAATCAATTTTTATCTTTCACATGTTGTTTAAAATGTAAAAACTTAAATGGAAATTTTAAATCGGTTTATTTAAAAATGTGTTAAGATATTTTAGCCGGCGGTAAAAATTTTAATTCTACTTTTTTACTTACCATTTTCAGCATTGGTTTTTCTGACTGGGCACCTAATAGTTACTTGTCAGCAAAATAATATCACTTTTTTACTTGTTTTTTTTTTTAAACCCAGATATGCATATGTTTTCTTAGACTATGTCCTTTTGTCTATAAAGTATATTTTTAAACACCAATAATTATCAGCAAAATACATAGCGAATTAGTTTTTAAGGTTCAACTTGTATTTAAGATTGCACAAACACAAAACTGCGTCAAAATTCAAAGGATGATTGTTACTCTAGAATTCTAGATTCTAGAGCTTTCTTCATAGCTTCTAGAGTCTAGAAGCTATGTTTGGCATTAGTTTTGATTAATATTTGTACAAGTGGAGTATAATTTTCCTTATTTAAACAACGATTTAGCGACTTAATTATCATCAAGCTGTGTATAAGTTTTTGTCAAATAAAAATTAAATATGAAAATTGCCGTACTCATTTTAATAAGTTTATAACAGTTATTCGTTCTATTTAGCTCATTCTAGTTTTGAAAATGTCAGCAAACTCAATTAAAGCAAGTTTTTAATTACTGATTGTTATATTGAATTTATGCTGGTGGATTTATTGCATAAAAAAAAGCATTGAATATTCGGTTTTTTCTTCAATAAAATATAATTGTCCGCGTCACAAGTAATAGTTAAGTAATGGGAGATTAAGATAAATCAGACATTGGCTGATGCGTTTTTTCTTTTTTTAATCTCGTATAAGCCGTCACAGTGAACAAAAGATGGCTTTTTAAATTTTTGAGATGAGTCAGCAAGGAACTATAGCATTTCGCTAAATGGCGTCATTTAGCAAAGCTATTGACTAAGTAAAGAGAAAGTTTTTTGCTGTTATAGAATAAATAGGCGGTTTCTCCTATTCTCTTCAAGAAATGTAAGGGTGCGTACACACGTATGTAATATGTAATGTAATGTAACGTGTAATGTAAGGCAAATTCGTCGTTTTACGTCACTGCGAGCGTTACATGTAATACAAAAACAACAGGATTCGCATCGTGCTCCAAACAATTCGCATTACATTACACGTTACATTAGATTACATATTACATACGTGTATACGCACCCTAATATAATGATCATTTACCTCCGGTAAAAACTGCTCACTTTTTTGGATTAACTTAAAAACGTTTTCATGTTTAAGCTGCAAAGGACGAATTTAATCTAGACTGTTTTGTCTTTTTCTATATCTATCAAAGACAACTGAAGTTTTAATTCAAGTTATTTTGGTGTAGGAACATTAACATTTTATAATTATTCCAGTATTAAAGAAGACATTCATTTTACAGTTTTTAAAAACTTGATGTTTGCATGCATTTTTTTTTGTGGGTACAGGGTCGACCAAATTTGAATGTTTTTCCAGGATCTCGGTTAACATAATAGTTAGCGAAAATCTGATATCGGTCTCTTGAATTATTTTTTTGACATACAGGGTGCACCACGACCCTGAGATTCTTCGATAGCTCCTTTATTAATGAAAATATCAAAAAATGTTTAATACAAATATTGTGCGAACCTATTTTCTACATAACCTAAAATTATTTTCAAATATACAGGGTGTTTCGTTTGACCGGCACATATAAAAATTTAATTTTTTTAAATAGAACACCCTGTATATTTTTACATTTTTGGATTTCTCTTAAAATTTACTTTAAAAAATGTTAAAGGTTATATGGGTCTTAAGTCAACCGTTTTCGTAAAATTTACATTTTTGTGAAAATTTTGAGCGATACAGCACTGTCAATTTTTTTTTACATTTAAGTTATTTAAAAAAGCGGTAAAATTTCGTTTAAAATTTAGATTGACAATAGATTAATTAACACTTTGCGCTAGCTACAGTTTAAAAATATTATACAGGGTGTTTTTTACGCTTGGTCAAACTTGTGAAACTTTAAACATCGATAAGTCATTTTTCTTAAATACAACACCCTGTATATTTTTACATTTTCTTGTAGAGAATTTAATTGTCTTTCGAAATTATTAAGCATGCTATACCTAAAGTTAATATTTTTCGAGCTATCTCGATTTTTATTAGTATTACTAAGGCAATTAAAATATTTTAAAGTGGGCCATGGACGTAAGTCGTAATTTTTCAAAGAATTTTTAAACAAAAGAATAAAAAGAGCTGCAACTTTAATTTTAGGCTAAAAATGTACCCCATTTTACCGAAAATTATCGTATAAATTGTTCGATTATGTCCTTGTTCTACGCACAGCCGTAGACCTTGTCTAAAAGGCTCTAGCTCCCTTTATAACATTTCGGGGGTTATACCATCAAAAGCAACACGAATCCTGTTCTGCACATCTTCAGCAGTTGTTGGGGTGTCTTGATACACCTGTTTTATGGGTCCCCACAAAAATAAATCTATAGGGGTAAGATCAGGTGACCTAGGTGGCCAGGAGATTGGTCTACCTCGCCCTATCCATCTATCTTTTAATGGTATAACCCCCGAAATGTTATCAAGAGTGCTAGAGTCTTTGAGACAACATCTACGACTGTGCGTAGAACATGAACAAGGATATAATTTTAAACAATTTATACGATAAATTTCGGGGAAAAGGGGTACATTATTGGACTAAAATTAAAGTTGGAGCTCTTTTTATTCTTTTGTTTAAAAATTCTTTGAAAAATTACGACTTACGTCCATGGCCCACTTTAAAATATTTTAATTGCCTTAGTAATACTAATAAAAATCGAGATAGCTCGAAAAATATTAACTTTAGGTATAGGACATGCTTAATAATTTCGAAAGACAATTAAATTCTCTACAAGAAAATCTAAAAAAATATACAGGTTGTTGCATTTAAGGGAGTAGTTGCAAATTACAACTTATGAAAAAATATTCTTGAAAATGTGTGAGAAACGTTGGAAATTTGTACAGATTTAAGTTACAAGTTTGCACTTTTGCTGAAACGTATTTTTAAAAGCTCGTGAATAGGTAATACACTAAAAGTGGATGGTGTGGTATATTTGATGATTTGTTTAAAATTATTTGTAGGTTGTCAGTCAATGTATAAATACATGAATTTATTGACATGTAGAAGTTGGAACATATCGACGATCAATCAATTTCACTTCTGTTAGAGATTCATTGACATTTTTCTGCAACAACTTATTGCTATCCAAGGATTACTATTTCCCTGGAGCATCTGCAATAATTTTCGTAGAACTTGGACTATCTTGGGCGATAAAGAATGCTAATAAACTATTATCATCAAAAAGTAGGCGATAGGCAACTGTTTTTTTTTAAATTACATAGTATAAAATTTTTTGTGGATTCGGATAGAGAATTTAATTCTGAATCCGACCATGTACTCATGTGCCTATCGCGGATTTGACATACGTCATCGTAGAGGTAACAAAAACACATCACTTAATAGAGAATTTCTCGCTGATTTCAAATATATAAGGTTTGTTGGGTTTATTCTCAATACTTACAAAGTTATAGGGGTGCGACAGTCAAACTGAATCACCCGGTATATGGAATAATCACCGAAATACGGAGTGCGACAATATAATTGGTCAAGCAAACATTTTTTGGTTTTTCTAAAATTTTTGCTGTCGTGGAGCCGTATGTTTTGTCTTACGACGAGCAAAAATATACAGGGTGTATGTAAATGAATGTCAATAAAAATGTTATGTTTATTGAAATGTTTAACATCGAAAAATATATATTATTTTCTCTCGAAACGGATAAGGATGTCGCAGTGGCGTATACAGGGCGAGTCATTAGTGGAGATCGGTCGATTGTGGCTTAACGGTTTGAGATAGAAAGTTGATTCAAACGCTGTTTGATACAGATTTTTCTTCAGAACACAATAAAACTATTTTCAAATATACAGGGTGAGCCATTAGTGCGGGATCGGTCGATTGTCGCTATACAGGTTTTTCTTCCGAACACGATAAAAATATTTTCAAATAAATATACAGGGTGAGTCATTAGTGCGGGATCTGTCGATTGTGGCTTAACGGTTTGAGATAGAAAGTTGATTCAAACGCTATTTGATACAGTTTTTTCTTCCGAACACGATAAAAATATTTTCAAATATACAGGGTGAGTCATTAGTGCGGGATCCGTCGATTGTCGCTTAACGGTTTGAGATAGAAAGTTGATTCAAACGCTATTTGATACAGTTTTTTCTTCCGAACAAGATAAAAATATTTTCAAATGTACAGGGTGAGTCATTAGTGCGGGATCGGTCGAATGTTGCTTAACGGTTTGATATTGAAAGTTGATTCAAACGCTATTTGATACAGTTTTTTCTTCCGAACACGATAAAAATATTTTCAAATATACAGGGTGAGTCATTAGTGCGGGATCGGTCGATTGTCGCTTAACGGTTTGAAATGGAAAGTTGATTTAAACGCTATTTGATACGGTATTTTCTTCCGAATACGATAAAAATATTTTCAAATATACAGGGTGAGTCATTAGTGCGGGATCGGTCGATTGTCGCTTAACGGTTTGAAATGGAAAGTTGATTTAAACGCTATTTGATACGGTATTTTCTTCCGAACAAAATAAAAATATTTTCAAATATACAGGGTGAGTCATTATTGCGGGATCGGTTGATTGTGGCTAAACGGTTTAAGATAGAATGTTGATTCAAACGCTATTTGATACAGTTTTTTCTTCCGAACACGATAAAAATATTTTCAAATATACAGGGTGAGTCATTAGTGCGGGATTCGTCGATTGTCGCTTAACGGTTTGAGATAGAAAGTTGATTCAAACGCTATTTGATACAGTTTTTTCTTCCGAACAAGATAAAAATATTTTCAAATGTACAGGGTGAGTCATTAGTGCGGGATCGGTCGAATGTTGCTTAACGGTTTGATATTGAAAGTTGATTCAAACGCTATTTGATACAGTTTTTTCTTCCGAACACGATAAAAATATTTTCAAATATACAGGGTGAGTCGGATCGGTCGATTGTCGCTTAACGGTTTGAAATGGAAAGTTGATTTAAACGCTATTTGATACGGTATTTTCTTCCGAACAAAATAAAAATATTTTCAAATATACAGGGTGAGTCATTATTGCGGGATCGGTTGATTGTGGCTAAACGGTTTAAGATAGAATGTTGATTCAAACGCTATTTGATACAGTTTTTTCTTCCGAACACAATAAAACTATTTTCAAATATACAGGGTGAGTTATTATTGCGGGATCGGTTGATTGTGGCTAAACGGTTTAAGATAGAATGTTGATTCAAACGCTATTTGATACAGTTTTTTCTTCCGAACACAATAAAACTATTTTCAAATATACAGGGTGAGTTATTATTGCGCGATCGGTTGATTGTGGCTAAACGGTTTAAGATAGAATGTTGATTCAAACGCTATTTGATACAGTTTTTTCTTCCGAACACAATAAAACTATTTTCAAATATACAGGGTGAGTCATTAGTGCGGGATCGGTCGATTGTCGCTTAACGGTTTGAAATTGAAAGTTGATTCAAACGCTATTTGATACAGTTTTTTCTTCCGAACACGATAAAAATATTTTCAAATATACAGGGTGAGTCATTAGTGCGGGATCGGTCGATTGTCGCTTAACGGTTTGAAATGGAAAGTTGATTTAAATGCTATTTGATACGGTATTTTCTTCCGAACAAAATAAAAATATTTTCAAATATACAGGGTAAGTAATTATTGCGGGATCGGTTGATTGTGGCTAAACGGTTTAAGATAGAATGTTGATTCAAACGCTATTTGATACAGTTTTTTCTTCCGAACACAATAAAACTATTTTCAAATATAGAGGGTGAGTCATTAGTGCGGGATCGGTCGATTGTCGCTTAACGGTTTGAAATTGAAAGTTGATTCAAACGCTATTTGATACAGTTTTTTCTTCCGAACACGATAAAAATATTTTCAAATATACAGGGTGAGTCATTAGTGCGGGATCGGTCGATTGTCGCTTAACGGTTTGAAATGGAAAGTTGATTTAAACGCTATTTGATACGGTATTTTCTTCCGAACAAAATAAAAATATTTTCAAATATACAGGGTGAGTCATTATTGCGGGATCGGTTGATTGTGGCTAAACGGTTTAAGATAGAATGTTGATTCAAACGCTATTTGATACAGTTTTTTCTTCCGAACACAATAAAACTATTTTCAAATATACAGGGTGAGTCATTAGTGCGGGATCGGTCGATTGTCGCTTAACGGTTTGAAATTGAAAGTTGATTAAAACGCTATTTGATACAGTTTTTTCTTCCGAACACGATAAAAATATTTTTAATTATACAGGGTGAGTCATTAGTGCGGGATCGGTCGATTTTCGCTTAACGGTTTGAGATAGAAAGTTGATTCAAACGCTATTTGATACAGTTTTCCTTCCGAACGGAATGGCAGAGTGTCATTGGTTCGGCCAAAACAGAAGCAAGCCCGCCAAGCATGCAACGCGGTATATGATCAATAAAATCGAAATGTACCGGGTTCATTTTCGCCGAGCGTGCAAGCGATTCGTCTAAGATCGATAAAGGTGAATTGTATCCGCGTCATCCTCGCCGAGCATGCAACGCGAGTCGTCTATGATCGATAAAATCGAATTGTACCCGGGTCATCCCCGCCGAGCGTGCAAGCGAGTCGTCTATGATAGATAAAAGTGAATTGTACCCGCGTTATCCCTGCGGAGCATGCGACACGAATTGCCTATGATCGATAAAAGTGAATTGTATTCGTTTCTCCTCCGCCGAGCTTGCAACGCGAGTCGTCTATTATCTATTACTGAAAATTATACGCGCTCGGTTCCAGTCGTGCGCTTCGAGATTTATCGATATTTTTATTTTGACGCAAGAGATTTAGGCCGGGTAAAGATATTTGTATGGTCTCGGAACGGCGCCATAGGCGCCCCAGTTGGCCCGTTAGGGCCTGCTGGTTTACGAAAATAATATGGCAAACTCTCATAATAAAATTTTCACAAAATGAGCCATTGTTATGCGGTTCGAATACAGAGAAACAAACACTTAATTTTAAGCGCATTAATTTAATAATTGATATGAAAAATTAGACGAAATATAACAGAAACAAAAAGAAAAACTTACAACTTAATTAAAACTATATGATTACTGTAAGAACTTTGCTGTTGTAATTGATGAAATTGAATTTATGAATGAAATAATAAAATATCGAAGAGCGCGTGTACCGTGTAGGTAGGTATATTGAAAAGTGCAGCTTAAGCAAAAATTGGTTCAGTGACCAAAGGAAATAACAAAGCTAAAACTATAAAATGAAACTGAAATAATGAAGTAAAATGAGAATTAATTAATTTAAATTAAAAGAAGTTAAAATTTAAGCAAAATGAATATAAAATTAATTCTAAATATTGCTCTATAACAACAATAAAACAATATAACACCATGTCTCGGTTATTATTTGCAACAAACATATAAAACTATATAGTTTTGAAAGCTAGAAAAATGCTTTTGTTTGTATAATAACATGGCCTTTTAGACTAACCATTTAAAAAATGTAAGTTTACTTCATATTTTTAAAATCAAAGAAAAGTTTTTTAAAAATTAATCATGAAAATGTTTATAAAAAACGTTGATAACATTTTGTTCTATTTTTATAAATGAAGAAGTTATTAAAAATTTTCAAAAACGATAAAATTAATTTTTAGCTGTAGTGCCAAAATGGAAAGTGATATATAATAACACAGACGTGTTTATGTCGAAAAACTAACACAAAAGACTATATAAAATTTTTGCTATTATGGTAAACATTCGAATTTGGTAGGGGAGACCGGGAATAAAAGTAACACGGGTAGGTTGTAACAGTGCCTATAGTTTCTTTAATTTTTGTTTTATATCGCCCTAAACGCTTTTGCAATGTTAAGTTACATCCAGCTCCCTACCCTACATTGTTAGTTTTCATCTGTCATAGAGGTTAACTTTTTGCCAGCCAGAGTCACTATTTTCCGCTTAAAAGTTACTGCGTTGTCTCGTCCGTCGAGTAACTTTTAGGCGATCTCTAAAATAGGAACAAAAAAGTACCTATATTATTTTGTTCTAAATTTAGTTGGCTATTGGTGGATGCAATACAATTTGACGTTAGAATCGTGGTTAATTGTGGATTCCCTGAATTTTTTTTTGTGTATACTTGGGGTCAAAAGTAACAAAGTGTTACAACCAACCCCAATTAATGTTTTCACTTGCAAATGTTCACTCTTAGCACATAATTGGTGGCTTTCTTGGTAGATGAGAATATACAAGAGTTGTCGGAATATTTTTCCAGTTTGTTGTATCTTTTTGATTCACATTTTTAAATATGTAGGTACTTATAATCTTGGCAAACCTGGTAACTGCAGTCCCAAATTATTAAATTATAAAACTCAGTATATAATATCGGTTTAATGATGGAAATGTATGTAAAGCTAAATCATTTCTTAAAAAGCATTTTAAATTATAAAACCTATGTAAATTGGTAGGATCTGGTACTTTTGGTTTTCCTACCAGCCGCCATTGTTTTTATTCTATTACCTTAATATTTATAACTTAATATAAACAAAGCTTTAACCAACCCAACTTAACCTGACCCTCTTTTACTGATTTAATGAATGACGGTCAGTTTAAAGAGCGGTTAGATTTTTTTAAAATAAAACAAACAGTTATTATAATCCAGTATAAATTTAATAATTTGGGACCGCCCTTACCTGGTATGCCATACTGTTCACTTATCATTTTGTATTGTACCAAAGATATATTTTTTTATTTTTTCATTTTGCTAATGTGTATTTTTGAATAAAATATTAATTTTGTTGATGAATACTAATATATTTACCCACTACTTATGAGCTGTGTAAATTATTTTGCCGTTACAACTTACCCCAATCATTGTTTCTTTTAGCCCCAACGTTGAAGTTGAAAGTAACAGCTGTCTTACCAAAGAAAATTTTTTTTTTCTAACCGTTGCTTTACGAAACACACGAAATAAATATCTTGGAAGTAAGGCAAATGTCCAATCTATCATTAAACCAATTTGGATGTAAAAAATTTGTAATAATCTATGAGAAATTAAATAAAAACAAAAAAATGTTACTTTTATCCCCGGTCTCCCCTACTATAAATAAAACTTTATTTTAAAAATAAAATTAATTTTTTTGCACATATTAAATTGTTTATTCAATTAATGTTATAAAATTAACTAAAAAGATTTTCATGTTTTAGTTAATTTATTCAAATTTGGATTATATCTAGTGTTTTAATAGAAGTAGTAAATTGGCTATTAATCTTTCATTACCCAGTCTACTTCTGTACTTGTTTTTTCTGTAGTTCATGAAAAAGAAAAATCGTCAACAATTTTATGTTGAACCAAAAAACGTCAAAATTCCAAAAACAAGCCGCCTGGAATTTGAATAATTATGTTGAAATAAGTTTTAGCATATTTCAACATGATGATCTGTGGTGTTTCCGTAATAATTTTTTGACTTTCTTTAGCTTGTGCTACCATTTTCTGACGTTTTTATACCTAGGTAGGTACTTTAATTTTGGGGTTCCAGCTCCATTTATAGTTCCGCTTGATATTCCCGGCAAAGCTTTGATGTCTATTAATTTTAAATTGCCTTTTAGTGGATATAATATAAATTTCATCATCCCTGATATTTTATAGTCTTGAAATCTGTCTGCAAATGAATCTTAATTATGGTAATCACTTCAGCGGATATTAACAGACTTTTTTTTTAAATTTAAAGTCATGTTACAATTTCTTAGATTTTTAAAATATACAAATTCGTCTTAGGTAGGTAATAACTTCCAACGTAAGGTCTTCTCATAATAAATATGTATTTCCCTTTCCTTGTTAACTTTAGATTAAGACGATTATATTGTTCAGTCGAATCAAGCAAAAACAAATGATTTTGAAGTTCTATCTATTCAAAATTAAAGAACCGTTTACTTTTGCAGCCAAGAGCCACGTGCGGCTACGGAGCCGCCAATTTCCGACCCCTGTTCCACTACAATTTAATAAAAAGTTTTTTGTAACGCAACATTTTGAAAATAACTTTCAGATTAAAAAATTTGCGATGGCTTTGTTTTACAAAACGACACCCTACCTGTTGTTTTTTGTAAAATTAATTTTTTTCCCTTTAAACAAATTAAATATTGTTTTCTTTTTGGCGTTTTTACGTTTACCAAATTGTTTTTGGTTTAAATTGATATTTTAAACAGTGGCTAATAACCTAATACCTAAAGCGTTACTAAATCCAAAGAACAAAAACATTAATTCATTAATAAATACATTGAGCCTCTCTGTATTATTTTCTAGATATTTTTTTTGCAGTAAAGTGTAACTTTAAAATTACTAAAAGAATCACTTAATAGTTTTTAATAACAAAAATTTGCAAAACAATCAGAATTTAAAAAAATCCTAGGCATCTTTAATTTTTGTTTTTATCGACCGGCCATATTATTCTTTAACACTTTTAGCAGTAGCCAGAGACCTAATTTCATGCAGTTTGGTTTGATGAACAAAATATTTCACAAGATATATTTTTCTTGTTTTTAAAACTGTATTACTCGTTAAATACCTATAATCCGTTTTATAGTCATGTTATTCCATCAGCAAAATCTCCGTATGTTTTTGCGACAGTAAAAAGTTTCAAGACTTGGTCATTTTTTGTGTGTGAGCCGAGGCCTTTCAGATAAAGGTCAGAATATATGGTTGGCAGCAATGTCTTTATTACAGAGATCGTAATATTTTTATTTCGGTATTAACTTCACTCTGAGGTTTATTACTTGTGACATAGTCACAAGTGGTTTTATGAAGTGAATATTTTTTTGTCATCGAAAATTTTTAAACGTAGCCTTATAATATCCGCTGTAAATTGTCTCAATAATTGTATATTTCAATCAAAATAAAGGTCGTTTTGGGCAAAACTGTAACAGTAGTAAAGGGTGTTTCAACAAGAGCTGTAGGATTTGTTTTCAAAATAAAATTTCAAACGAATACGAAAATTAAATTTTTTAAATTTCGTTTTAAAGTGGAGACATAGATTGTGTATAGAGTAGCAGATCATCCAAATGCTCGCCTCGGCTCTTTTACAGACCGCCACCCGTTTCTTGAAAATTTTGGTCATTTTTTCGCAAAGATCCGGCTCTATCTCAGCAATAGCGCTCTCAATGTTGGCTTTGAGAGCGCTAACTTATTGTGGTTTATTGGCATAGACTTTTCCTTTATTATAGACCTAAATAAAAAAGTACAATTCGCATGATCTTCGGTGGCCAATTGATGTCTCCATTTATCCAAATCAAACTATCTGGAAACTTGGAACGCAATAAAGTGATTGTTTCGCCACGTGTATGGCACGTGGCATTATCTTGTTGGAGGTAAAGGTTCGCTATATCCTTATTACCCAGCTCAGGTCACAAAAAGTTGGCCAACATGTCCTTAAAGCGCACTCTATTGACCGAAACAGCCCTTCTAGCATTGTTTTCAAAGAATTGAGTTGTTTGGGCCTTCTTCGACACTTTTAAGTTGGGTTTACATTAGTCCTGTGAGTGGATCAACTCACATGAATAATTCATGTGACATGAACGCCAATTGACCTGGTAATTCATGTCAGTTGATCATTTGAATGGAATCATTTCTCAGTTGAAACAAGTTTAACTTTTGCATTCATTTCAATTGTTTCAAAATGGCGAAAAGTCGATGGTCAGAGGATAAATCTATTAAGTTTCTGACTGTGTATGAAAATTACGAGTGTTTGTGGAATTCAAAAAGCAATGATTATAAAAATAAAGAATTAAGAGCAAGCGCTATACAAAGGGTAGTGGGTGATATGCGGGAATTGGGTATTGAACTCTATAAAGGTATTCCAAGCTTTTAAAAGAATTTCCCGATGCTAAATAACGCATAGTTATTTTGAGTTTTACCTGGGTTGAAATAGCCTTACGCATTAATGTGTCTTGTTACGTAATCTTAGGGGAAACTTTTGTCAATAGATTATTAAATTGAATTGGGTTCATTCTAAGTAAATTTTTGTAATTTATCGGATCTTCTGATTACAATTCGCACAACAGATTTCTAGAGGCACCTTGGGCTTCTCTACGATGAATCCATTGTTTCACCCATACCCTCGTTTTTCGGTCCTTTTTCTTACGCAATGTCTTAATTAATTTACCAGCTACAATTGTTACAGATTGAAGAACTGCTTTGTGTACTTCCAATTTCGCCATCTTGAATCATCTAATACAATGCAATTCAAATGAAGCTTGTAAAAATGCAATTGCTTTCATGTCACATCAATTCATGTGAGTTGATCCACTCACATGACTAATGTAAACCCAACTTTACTCACCGCGGCACTATTTTCGATTAAACGGAAAACCCGAGTGGGCTTTTGCGTCTTCAGATTTTGTAGTGAACCAGTCTCATTGAATTTTTTTATTAGGCTCCGAATAGCGGTTTCACTTGGTAAACGCTTATCTGGAAAAAAATGCACAAATTGTTTAAGTATATTCGTGAAAGAACGTGAAGTTTCGTGATAAAATTGAACGTTTTGTATGCGTTCTGCGATTGTGTACCGCTCCTTGATAAATTCTACTGGGATATAGATGATAGCTGTCAAATAATAACTTTAAAAAGATTGGCTAATGAAAAATGTTCACCAATTCAAATCCTATACCTCTTGTTAAAACACCCTTTATAAAGTTAAACGAATGGTAAAACAGAGAGTGCCTTGAAACCTTGACAGTTTTGTTGTTTATACGCAAACAATCTTACAACACGTTTCAATTAAAACAGCTGTCTTTGCTTTTGGCTTGTCCAAAAATAAGTAAAGACAAAGAGAACAACTTCGTAACAATTTAACAACTTTGCCAAATTTACAGCTATCGTCATCGATTAAGCCAGAGCGCAACGCTTGCTCTCGAATTAAAATTACTTTATACAAACGCTGGGACGATATTTTGTAATAATTTTTTAATAAAAAGTGAAACGTGCGAACTATTTTTTCTTGTAATTTACGTCCACTGTATTTTTTAACATCAGTGATTAACATTTGTATTTAAGCCAACTAAATCACTGAGTTTAATAAGCGCCAAAAACTCTTTGTGGAAATAAACAAATTTTGTCGTTAAAATGCAACTTCCGGCGAAAGTAAAATGTTTAAGTTAATTACGAAAACGAAGATACAGCAGGGAAATATTAGCTATAAATGTCAGTAGTATGAAAATTAGCATAGAAATAAAGGGTTTTTCTACGAAATTGCAATAAAATACAAAAATGTTTTGATTAAGCAACACACAGCTGTCTTGAGACGTTTTGTAAATATTTATTTAAATTAAATACTGCAAGTACAACAAAATTTTAACCTCAAGTCTAAAACACTGTGTGAGACCATATAATACCGTAACCGTATTAAATGTAGTACTAAAGGTGAACACCCTTTTTGGGTTTAAATTTAAATTATGTTCTTGACTAGTACAAAATACATTGTCGCGTTACGAATAATACCTCAAGCGTTAATATGTTCGTATCAACGCTAAATTAATCTTTGTTTAGTGTTGCATTTTAAGGCCTTTTAGCGGTGAATATTAAAAATTGTGTTAGCGTGAATAACTATGAAATCTATTACAGAAGTGGAGCCTAGGACTAAAATGCATGTATAAAGGAGGCCGAATTTTCAGACAGCTATAAGAACGTTCTAAACTAAACGACTTTCCTTAAGACAAAGGAGTCTCTAAATCTTAGCTTAACATGGGGATCTCGCTGATCTTAAAAGCTATGAAATCGCTTAAGCTGGTGCCGAATCTTTATCTAAATTAAAAATTGCCATAAGCCGTCTTGGAAAAATATTTAGAAAACAATTAAAAAAACAGATTTAATTTTTTTTACTACATTTTTTAGAGCTATCAAAAAACTAATATAATTTTACTGAACCAACTTCTTAGTTTCTATATGCTGATCTAATTTGATTATCAGGTCAGGTTGGTGCATATGAAATGTCGGATTTCGTACGAAAAAATGTAAACATTGTAGTGTATGACAGTTAAAAAAAAATAATAATAATTAGGCTCCAGCTGCATTAATACACTTCTGCCAACAATCAACAAGGTTGTATGTGGTATTTATGACATTTTTGAAAAAATCGGAATTTTAGAATTAGTGAAATCATTATTAACAATTTTAATCTCTTCTTCGCTGTTAAAAATGTTGCCCACCATGAAGTGGTCCAGATGTTTAGGTAGTCGTAATCTGTTGAGGATGTCAGGTGAATATGGCGGATACTGAAAAATTTCATAATTAACTTAATTAAGTTTCATAACTGTCGTTTGCGATGTGTGGGCTCTTGCATTATCATGTAACGGAATAGGTCCCTGGTGATTCAGAAGTGCCTACAATTTTAAATGCATTTATTGGATATATTGGCAGTATCTATCCGCTGTAACGCAAAGCAAGAATCAATAGTTGATAACTTCGCGAAAACTGTTATCAAAAGCTTGCGTGGTTGTACTGAGCAGGGATGTAGTCAGAGCTGGAGTCGGGGGACGGAGCTTTTTGAGGAGTTGGGAGTCGGTAAAACTACCGACTCTTTTTGGATTAAGTTTTTTTTTTGAGAATGTGAACAGAACAAAAAATTTAAAACAAAATTTTGAAAAAGTAAATGAAAAATCATAAATTATTAAGAAATTCAAAAAATATCTTAAATTATTACAATTTTCAATTTTTTGTGTTAAATTAAGTACAGCTAGCTTGATTACGTGATATTTTGTTTTTCTTTTTTAATTGCTTTTTAGATTAAACTTAATAAAATACAATAATATTGCTATAATTTGCTTATTTTTAAAGATAAACCTAACAACACATACATCAATGAAACGAGAAAAAAATCTCTTTTTAATGAACTGGTTGTCTATGGTTGTCATTTAAAAAAGTCTATTTTGTCTTATATCTAAAAAATCAAGTGTGCAATGACGTTCTGAATATTTTTTTCTTATTTTACGTAAAAATATCTACATGAATCATTTCACAATTATATTTTAACGTAGGTGGCTATGGAATTATTTACCATGAATTGGCTGACACCAGTTGTTTCAAAATAGTTAAAAAAGTTGAAGGTATAGGTCAAATGTTAAAATAGTATTTAGTTTGTCTTGAAATTCTACCCAACTTTGCTAATTTAACCGACTATTAAACTCTTATAATAACAAAGTTGCCAATGCAACACATGTAGATTATTGTCACCCTTTATAATGGAGCATTTTGAACATAAATGTATAAAAGAATGAGATCTGGCGGGTCATGGAATATCCCCGTTTTTCGTGATGACATAATTATCAAAGAAATTCCTCACAACATTCATGGAATGTCTCGAAGTGTGGCTCGGAGCACCATCTGTCCCCGTGTGATTACTTCTTTTGGTGGTACTTACAATCACATTTTTAAACACCAACACCGCGCAAACTACAGGACTTTAAAGAACGGATCCGAGAAGCAGTGGCTGGAATTTCTGTAACCATGCTACTCAATGTAATGTGTAACCTGCGCACACGACTAAGCGTCAACTCACATCGACGCGGTGGCGATCGCAGGCGCGGGCGCGATCACGATAATTATTAACCTGGTTACGTAAGTAAGTAACATGGTTACCAATTATCGTGATCGCGCCCGCGCCCGCGATCGCCACCGCTACCGCGCCGGTGTGTGTGGACCTTTATGGAGTGTATTATGGGGCCTTTCCACGTGAGAGTAAACTACTCTCGATAGCAGCGTCGCCGAGGATACAGCCAATCGCGAGTTACTCTCAGGGGCTGTATCCTTGGCGACGCTGCTATCGAGAGTAGTTTACTCTCACGTGGAAAGGCACCATTAAACTGGAGGTAATTTTCGTGATTATATTTAAATAATTCTAAGGATTGTATTTTCATGGGGTAAATGTGAAATCAATAAATTAATAGGAGTGTATTTTCCTAATGGCGTATTCATAATCGCCCGCTTTACTGGCGCACGTGGTATATAGAATTGTTTTTGTTTTTCATGGCCAAGTCGATTTTTCTGAAATTTTTTAGGTTGTTTTTCGAACTGCAAAAGATTTATTCTACATTTTCTTTAAATTTTAAAAGATTCCTTTGGCTTTGAATAATGTTAGTACTTTGTATCTTGTTTCTTAAACGTACTCTTTTTGTATAAATATGAGAAAACACATAAATTTAAATATTCTTTGTAAAAACTTTTTGATTTATGTGTATAGTTTCTTTTCATATTTCTCTCGCCATAATCCATTTGCGGAATAATATTTTGTTACTTAAAAAATAAAGATAACCAATGTAACAAATTCTTTAGCGACGAATTTACCTCGTAAAACATAAATTTAATTCAGTAATTCATACACTCTGCCACAACAAATAACCTTATTTAGCTTTGATTTAGTTAAACAGGCATTACCCTGAGGTTATGGTGAAGCCGTGAAGTTAATATTAAATTTTCAAAGGGATCGTTACCATTAATGTTCATAACAAGGAACGTTTGGTTTATTTACACCTCTGAAACCTCACAAGGTCTACATACAGGTTAATCGCAATTATTTTTTAACGTGATAAATTCATTTTCTCTTTTAAAAACACTGGCGGCTCGAAAGAATTTGTAATGGAGGGGCTGTAGCGATAAATGTTACCAAAATTTTCACTATTAACGGTGGTAAAATAACTACATTACCTGTAAATACTCAAGCAACAGTATTATTTATGTTTAAAACTATTACCGGTATTTTTATATATCTATTTATATCTTAATTTCTTCGCTCTGTCCAAATTACCAATTTATTCAATGACCATGAAATTTATTTTCCAATCAAAAATAGTCAAATCCAGCGTAGAATGTTCCAAACCTTTATTTCGGTTTTATCGCTCTGAGGTAAACGAAAAAAATATAAATATTGTACACAATTTTTGTTTTTATTTTGATTCATTTTCATCCATTTACATTCAAAAAAGGTCAATAGTATTTTTAAAATAGAACAGAAAGTAAAACACTAGAAATAATAATACATTAGCTGGTAAGCCCCAATAGCATGTATATCACGCGTTACCCCCACTCCATTCTACTCGCCAGTTAGTATACAGTGTGTCCAGAATTCGAGGCTCACCATGGGTAACTTTTAAACCGTAATAGATACAAGGTTGGTCAAATGGGACAAAAGTTACCTACTTCATAGAGAAATAAAGCAAAGCTTTCGTTTTTGAAAAAAAAAAAATTCAAGGCTAATTTGATATTGATGAAAAACTGTATTGTTCGCTAGACATTTTTGGATAACTCAGTGATTTAAATATGTTGCTTTAAGGAAATAATTGTAACATAATTATCTTCCACAATCAATGTTTGTTAATAAGTTAACATATTGGAGAATAGAGTAATAAATGATTCTTTACAAACCGTAACAGCTACAGATGTTTTTATAATTGAAAATAATCTTTTTGAAATTTAGTTGTCAGAATTCGTGTCCGGAACATTCTTCGCCCACAATTTTTCGCCCACAATTCTTCGCCCGCAATTCTTCGCCTCCACAATTCTTCGCCTCCACAATTCTTCGCCTACACAATTCTTCGCCGCCACAATTCTCCGCCCACAATTCTTTGCTTCCACAATTCTTCGCCCACAATTCTTCGCCTCCACAATTCTTCGCCTACACAATTCTTCGCCGCCACAATTCTTCGCCGCCACAATCCTTCGCCGCTACAATTTTTCACCGCATATCACAAATTTTGTTTGTAAATGTGATTGTTTTTATTTATAACGTAATTTTTACAGATTATTTTACATTAGGTTAGGTTAGGTTAGTTTAATTTAACTTAATTTTTATTCATACTATAATAACATAAACAAGATTAAAAATCGCAAAATACGCTATTTATGTAGCAATTTTTAAACATAATATTAAAAGAAGAAGTATTGATATGTAAGAAACAACTTTAGGCTAATGTAATATAATCTGTAAAAATTACATTATGAATGAACCTAACCTAACCTAACCTAATGTAAAATTTGTGATATGCTTGTATGCGGCGAAAAATTGTGGCGGCGAAGAATTGTGGCGGCGAAGAATTGTGGCGGCGAAGGATTGTGTAGGCGAAGAATTGTGGAGGCGAAGAATTGTGGGCGAAGAATGTTCCTAGACCCGTAAGAATTACAGTTTAATGTGTCTAGAGGCAAAATTTTAAAAATAACTTCCTTCAAATTCGAATTTAAAAAAAAATGGTTGTATTTATAAACCATACTGAATTAAAATGAAAAACGTCCGTCATTGACCAATTAAATCTCAGGAAGAATGAGCCGAGTTATCGAGCGACAAAGGTTTAAAACTTATATTTCCCAAAAATATCGTTATAATTTTGGCTTGAAAAACGAGAGAAATTGCAAGACTTTCTGAAATAGCCTAAAACATGCTTCTGCCATTTTGTACTACATATTTATGCGAATCATCGTTTTCAGCCTTCACGATTATTTAATCAAAATGTCGGTTAACTCTACAAAAGATGCACTGTGTCCTGCAGTACCAAATAGGCAGCCAAACTTTCCTTATATAAAAATAACAATCACAACCATCCTATTAGTATGTCAAGTTTTAGTCTTTAACAAATCGTCAAATTATTATATTCGTATGTATACTAAGGTTTTTTTTTTTAAAGTTCATTTTAATGGTTTATTATTATCAGTAAGTTTTTTCATTCGTCTTCCTATTTTATATACCTCCATACCCGGAGTCGCGTAAAATTTTCTTGGGTAGCAACTAGCAAGTGAAAAAAGTTTAAAAAGTCCTGACCTAGACTATTCTCCATCCACAAAATCCGTTGTGTGTAAAACTTTTAAAAGGGTTGCAGAGATTGGTAATGTTAAAAAGCAAAAAATAGGTTCGGTCTTCCTTAATCTGCTACTACTAAAATAAAAAAAAACTTGGCGCCTGTGACAGAAGCAGTTGTGGATGAACCGCATCCATCTGCGAAATAATTGTTGTGAAACTGGATGTAAGTGCTCATTTAAAAAAGTCAGCCTTACAAAGCTAATTCTACTTATTTGAATCAGTAACAAAAATGCTTGTTTTGTTGGTAAAATTATATTTTGAATGATAAAGTTACTCTCTGCCTAAACGAAAGTGTAAATAGTCAACATTTTCCAAATGGGTCTGATAATAATCTCTATTGGATGATTGAACATCGTACTTGACGTCCTGAAAAAATTCGCGCTTGAGCAGAAATGCCTAGTCAGTCAACACCTTAAGGGATTTATTATTTATAAATGGAATATTAAAAGCCGAATAATACTTAAACTTTTAAAATTGAAAATAATAAGCGCAATGCTGGCTATTTTTCAAAACATAAATAGTATGTGGTATTAGCAAGATGGGGCGCCACCGTATTTTAGTAGGAAATTAAAATTTTTCCCAATGAAGTATTTTTAAACAGGTGAATATGACAAAGAGGGGTTATTGAATGGTCCCCACGTTCGCCAGACTTGACAACACTTGATTTTTTTTTGTGGTGTTACTTGAAAAACCAAGTCTGAAGATATACAGGGTGGTCCACTTTTAAGAAGCAGGACTGTAACAGTCGATAGGAAAACTTATTTTAAAGCGAATATTCCATATCAACGCTTCATTTTAAAGATACAGGGTGTTGAAATTTTCGAAAAAATAACGATATTGTTTAACCGTTTCTCAACCAGTAGATATGTTTAAACCAAATTTGGTATACAGCACCACCTTACAGGTTACCAAAATCAGTAAAAATTTCAAGTCCCACAAGCAACCAGTGGCGGAATAGTGGGGGTTCAGTTTCAATAAATTTTATAAAAAACTAGTAAGGTCCTGTTTAAAATCAAACTCGAACTTGTTTTTGGGTAGAAACTTTTTTTTCTAAACAAAACCGTTTGGCGCGGAATTTGATTTATTTTACTATTTTCGCGAAAACTTTGCTCCTAAGTTCGATCAAAAATATGTATAACGAAAAGCAGAAAACTGCAACTTGCAGAGTAAACGCTCTTTGATCGTTAATATAGCGGAACTTCTTACCTCATTATTAGTATGTTCTGTTATTAAAAACTGCAAAAATCGGTAATTACTTCTTTATTACGAGTATTAGCTATACTTATAGATCGAATGTAGGAGCACATTTTTCGCGGAAATGGAAAAATAAATCAAATTTCGCGCCAAACGGTGGCAGATACCAAAAAAGTCAGGGAACAATTTTTGTTTAGAATAAAATGTTTTACCCAAAAACAAGTTCAGGTTTTTAAACAGGACCGTACTAGTTTTTTATAAAATTTAATGAAACTGAACTCCCACAACTCCGCTACTGGTTGCTTGTGGAACTTGAAATTTTCACCGATTGTGGTTATCTGTAAGGTGGTGCTGTATATCAAATTTGGTTTAAATATCTCTACTGGTTGAGAAACGGTTAAACATTATCGATATTTTTTCGAAAATTTCAACACCCTGTATCTTTAAAATGTAGCGTTTTTGGATATATGTTGATATGGAATATTCGCTTTAAAATAAGTTTTTCTATCGACTGTTAAAGTCCTGCTACTAAAAAGTGGACCACCCTGTAGAATATCTAAAAATTAATTTTAAACTTAATGTAAAAACTTACCAGCGGAATGTCTTCTGAACATTATACAAGAATTTTCGATTAGATCAACGTTATATTTATACGCAAATGATTTTATCTCAATTTTAAATTGTCGATGTTTTAAATATTGCGTTTTCCTGTTATTATACAAATATCATTTTTTCCCTGTAGTAAAATTTACATTTATCTTATGCTACGAACAGCAGAATATTTCATATTTAGGTATTACTACACCCGCAGGTAATTTTAGTTTGAAACTATTATTATCTTAGCGTTGATTAATCTGTAAGAACGTTTTTGAATTTTCGATTTTGAATCTATAATATTATGTAGTTACCATCGATTTATAGTATAACGAGGTATTATATTTCACAGCATGATTAAGATCACATACATGGTAATTAACGTAGTAATTGACATTTATATAGTCCGGGTATTAACTTTTTGCGTGAAATTCATGTCAAGTAGTTGTTTATGGTCTGCTGTTGTAGACATATTGTACAATGTAATAAGTAATACAGAACTTTTTTACAAAAGCGGTATCTCTCAAATTCTGACAGTTTTGTAGTTGTTTAGCTTGTGCAAGCAAAACTTTTTAAATGAGTTTGTTTTTTGTTACAGATTATTATTCGTTACGCTAGACTTTTTTTTTAACTTGTAAAGTTAGGTACTAGTGATTCGTAGAAAATGTAAATTATATTTTATTAAAAAACCAGTTATGCCTTTCATCTGCGTTAATGACTTCTAATAAGCAAAAAGCGTAAACAGATTTCTGGACGTTTTTTGTAAACTATGAACACATATTATTTGATTACGAAAATTTTGTTACAAATAATTGTATGCCAAATAAGGATTAAATACACATTTTACAGAAATTTATTACTTAACCAAAGAAAATATTCTAAAAATATTTGCTAATAAGTGAACAATGTTAATGCATTCCTAACATATTTATTCATACCTATTTTTTTTATTAAATCCCTTTAATAGTAATTTCATGCGGTTTACTTACGTGCTTCTAAGGAAAAAAGGACAAAGACAATAATTTACCATGTCGATTAGGATTTGTTTTAAATAAAATATTTGTTTTTGCCATTTTTAACAATTGTTTCAAAAAAGTGTCAAGTGTTATACATTGTCGATTTCAGAAAAAAATGCTCTACAAATTGGAGTTAAAATCAGATACAGCGTAAATAAGAAAAAATTGACCTGATGATGGTTTTAAAAAACGAAACGTCGCACGGAAAATATAATTGGGGATTCTGATTCTACTGCACAACAATGTGCCAATGTTATAATAGAAAATATCCAGGGTAAAAAGTGGGAAGTTTTAAAGCAGTGTTACTTAAAGTGAAAGAGTCCCCAGGGCCTTTATAATGTTCGAAAATCATCCAAATTTATTTCCCATGCTAAATTGAAAACAGAAATATCGTCTGTAAAACAATTCATTGGGGTCCTCTGTAAGTTCTTAATTTTGAAAGGTGTCCTCAGAATAGAAAGTTTCAGAAACACTGTTTTAGAGCATCAACCCTATAGCCCAGATCCGTCACCATGTGATTTCCATATCTTTGTATCGTCGAAAAAAGGGTTAGAGGGCCATTCGGACGCAGCTGTGAGGGAATTTTTCGAACAGCAGCCACAAAATGTAATGAAAAAGATATCCATCGCTTGGTGACACATGCCTTAAATTACATGGCGACTTGATTTAATTATCTTTATAATTAGATTTTTTATTTGCGTAAGATTTGTTTGAGTTGTACGAGCCTTGTACTTACATGCGTATGCACAATACAGGGTGCACCACGACCCTGAGATTCTTCGATAGCTCCTTTATTAATGAAAATATCAAAAAATGTTTAATACAAATATTGTGCGAACCTATTTTCTACATAACCTAAAATTATTTTCAAATATACAGGGTGTTTCGTTTGACCGGCACATAAAAAAATTTAATTTTTTTAAATAGACCACCCTGTATATTTTTACATTTTTGGATTTCTCTTAAAATTTACTTTAAAAAATGTATTAGGTTATATAGGTCTTGTCAACCGTTTTCGTAAAATTTACATTTTTATGAAATTTTTGAGCAATACAGCACTTTCAATTTTTTTTAACATTAAAGTTATTTAAAAAAGCGGTAAAATTTCCTTCAAAATTGAGATTGACAATAGATTAATTAACACTTTGCGCTAGCTACATTTTAAAAATATTATACAGGGTGTTTTTTACGCTTGGTCAAACTTGTGAAACTTTAAACGTCGATAAGTCATTTTTCTTAAATTCAACACCCTGTATATTTTTACATTTTCTTGTAGAGAATTTAATTGTCTTTCGAAATTATTAAGCATGTCCTATACCTAAAGTTAATATTTTTCGAGCTATTTCGATTTTTATTAGTATTACTAAGGCAATTAAAATATTTTAAAGTCGGCCATGGACGTAAGTCGTAATTTTTCAAATAATTTTTAAACAAAAGAATAAAAAAAACTCCAACTTTAATTTTAGTCCAATAATGTATCCCTTTTCCCCGAAAATTATCCTATAAATTGTTTAAAATTATATCCTTGTTCATGTTCTACGCACAGCCGTAGATGTTGTCTCAAAGACTCTAGCACTCTTGATAACATTTCGGGGATTATACCATTAAAAACAACACAGCAAGTAATGCAGTTGCCGAACACAGAATATCCTAATAGATGGATAGGGCGAGGTAGACCAATCTCCTGGCCACCTAGGTCACCTGATCTTACCCCTATAGATTTATTTTTGTGGGGACCCATAAAACAGGTGTATCAAGACCCCCCAACAACTGCCGAAGATGTGCAGAACAGGATTCGTGTTGCTTTTAATGGTATAACCTCCGAAATGTTATAAAGGGAGCTAGAGTTTTTCAGACAAGGTCTACGGCTGTGCGTAGAACAATGACATAATCTTGAACAATTTATACGATAAATTTCGGTAAAATGGGGTACATTTTTAGCCTAAAATTAAAGTTGCAGCTCTTTTTATTCTTTTGTTTAAAAATTCTTTGAAAAATTACGACACGTCCATGGCCGACTTTAAAATATTTTAATTGCCTTAGTAATACTAATAAAAATCGAAATAGCTCGAAAAATATTAACTTTAGGTATAGGACATGCTTAATAATTTCGAAAGACAATTAAATTCTCTACAAGAAAATGTAAAAATATACAGGGTGTTGCATTTAAGAAAAATGACTTATCGACGTTTAAAGTTTCACAAGTTTGACCAATCGTAAAAAACACCCTGTATAATATTTTTAAAATGTAGCTAGCGCAAAGTGTTAATTAATCTATTGTCAATCTCAATTTTAAAGAAAATTTTACCGCTTTTTTAAATAACTTTAATGTTAAAAAAAATTGAAAGTGCTGTTTTGCTCAAAAATTTCATAAAAATGTAAATTTTACGAAAACGCTTGACTTAAAACCCATATAACCTAATACATTTTTTAAAGTAAATTTTAAGAGGAATCCAAAAATGTAAAAATATACAGGGTATTCTATTTAAAAAAATTAAATTTTTTTATGTGCCGGTCAAACGAAACACCCTGTATATTTGAAAATAATTTTAGGTTATGTAGAAAATAGGTTCGCACAATATTTGTATTAAACATGTTTTGATATTTTCATTAATAAAGGAGCTATCGAAGAATCTCAGGGTCCTAGTGCACCCTGTATATCACCAACACTTAACCCTGATTTTTAAATTCTAATTAATTATGTTAGTTTTTCCCAACAGCTTTTATTGCTGCATGTTTGAGGTAATAAAAACCTAACGAGTGGTGTAAAAGTTGACATTTAACGAAGAGCCTGATGGACATTAATTTAAAAGAGTCTCGGACATACAATGTGCGATTTGTTAAAGAAATCCGCTCAAGTAATAGCTACAGTAAAGTAGAAGATAAAACGATCGTAACGTAGTAGACTGACTTCCGTACATATTCGGCCGTTTTATCACGATGCCGTGAACCAGAAACAAATTATTAACATTTATTCTTGTTCGCGGAGCACAATGTGCTCCGAACATCTTAAGGAATTAAGAGTGCAGAACCTTTTGATATCACTCCACTCGACCTTTTTGTATTATGTAGTTTATTAGCTACGGATTCCATTTAATAAATTTATCGGATGTAGCTTACGAATCCCTAGAGGAAGTATCACTTACGTTCATAGTTATTAATTAAATAATATCGAAATAAATCTGGGCCGTGTAATAAATTTGCAATTACAAAGTTTGTAGCAACATTTGCTGTACAAAAGTTTTGTTTATTTGTAATTTGCAAATAGAAATTCTTAGGAAATAATTAAATTTGACAAAGTTTTACCAATAAAAATGTAATAACTTCTTACTTACTTATTTTATACTTAGGGTAAAACGTGGTAATACACCCCAGCCGGAAAAACGCCCCACCTATGTAGTTTAGTTGTTTAATCATCGATGACACTACTAGTATCACATAATGGTAGTGTTAGTTAAGGAGTTTAGTATACCTCCACCACCTCACTAGATTCCCGCTGAAAATCGAAAAAATTCGCAATTCACGGCAAGTGGACGTTGTATTATTTCTGTCTCAATTATTGAAAAAACAATTTCGCATGAAGTGTATTAGTATCGTTCAAATTTCGACATAAATTCGGAAAGCTTGTTTCATAACCTCTAAAATGACATTACGCATTTATTTATTAATGCCCCAATGGTCTTGGTACACCAGTGGGGCGTTTTTCACCACTGTTTGGGAATTACGCCCCAGATATAAAAGTGTAAAATGCCCCTTTTGCTTTAAGATTACTTTTTCTCAATTTCGGACGCCAATGAGGCAAACAGGTCTACTGCTTTTTCCAAACGTGACGATGTGCCCATCGATAGGAATAAAAATCGTGGAGAACAACAATAATCCCCAACTACTGTGCCATTAGATGAACCTGGGCCATCAGGACTGCAAAGAACCCCACCAAAAAGGCCACAGCCATCTGCAACTACTTTTAGCAAAAAATCCTCTGAAGAAGAAACCCCTTCAAAATTTCTTGCACAAACAAATCCGATTCCAGTCATTCCACCAATTCTTACTAAAAGAAAACAGTCCGCTACGCTGTTGACATCTCCAGAAAACCGATGCAAACGTAAAATTTTATGTGGGAAAAAGCAAAACATCAGTGCGAAAAGAGAAGGGAAGAAAACTAAAGTTGCTAATGTAACCCGCGCACCAAAAAAAGATGAAAAGTATTAAACGTTTTGAATCAACGTCATCTGAGAGTTCAGAGGAACTCGTATTGAGTTCTTCTGAGGAAGTTTCAGATGAATCTGAAGAGATTTTCGTCAAATGCGGTGATTACTACTACTCCACGAAATCGAAAGTAGACTGGATACAGTGAACAGCGTGTTCTCGATGGCTTCACGAAACGTGTACAACGTATGAAGATTTATGTCACTTGTGTGGTGCAAAAAATTAAGTTTATTGTTTTCCTGCGTTTACTTTTCACAAACTTTTTATATTTACGTAATGTACACTCATTATACTAATTAGAAATGTATTTTTTGTTTAGAATAAAGCTATCATTTTGCAGTAACGATTTTTTTTTTAAAGTGGGGCGTGTTTCACCGTTTTACCCTAATACAGTAATATTTTACGCTTTTTTTAAAACTTTTTATCGTAAGCGGGTGTTTCAGAAGAACCATGATTATGGGCTAAAAACAACATCAAAAATTACCATTAACTAGAGATGCATCGAAAATCAAATTGGCAAATTAACCTTAGCTTATCGGAGGATTACCGATTAATAGGCCTTTTTTGGCTTTCACATATGATTCTTTGCTTATATGATTAATTCACTCATAAAATGTGTTCATTGTGACTCAATTTGAATTTAAGTTTTTTAGTTTCTTCAGCGATAAGAAAAATATTTGAAATCTTAGATACAAAAAATAGGTTGTTACTTTAAAATGAAATAACTTTTATATAATTACCTACATTATAATTTAAGAGCACTAGAATTTAATTGTATTTAATAAAAGTGTATTTAGTTATTTAATTTTTGTTTTAATATTTTATGACATTTTTTCGTATATCTAGGACCTATCGATCAAAATGTTTTTTTTTCAATGTTTTTCTTCGTATATCAGCAGCTAACAGGTAACAGTTGAACACAAAACTTTTTCTTTAATTTAATCCATCTATTGGCAGAATTAAACTTAATGAGAACTGATTAATCGTCAAACTACTAACCTTAGAATACAATTTTATGGTTACAGGGTTGGGAGAAAGTTCCAGAACGGTTGATTATCTTAGTTATTTTCGGGGGTAATTACACTAGAGCTTTTTTTTTAGCCGGACAAACTTGCGTTGCTACGAAAGTTTGGTTGCTAGGAAAATCGACGAGACAAAACTGTCTGATAAAACAACGAGTCCGTAGGACGAGTTGTTTTATCGTTGACAGTTGTCGAGTCAAGATTTGCCTTGCAACCGAACTTGAGTTTAGTAAAAGCAAATTTGTCCAGGATAAAAAGAAAGCTCGAGTGTAATTCGGTACGATAACTGCACGAATAAATTATAACCTTCAAATAATAACTGACAAAACGTCAAAATCTTTTACTTACTTACAATCAAATAAGTCGGTTGCATGGTAACAAAAGTTACATGCAAAAATGCAAGTGGATATTTAGTTAGGTACCTTTTTTATCCGCTGTCATAACGACAAAACGTGACGTCATTATGGAGAATTTAACATATGAGTGTAGTTATCAAGTATATTTATTTATAATTTGGCTTGGACATACGGTTGAAAACAAAGAACTTATTGATGATATTTTCATTATTTTTGATTTTTGCATTTCTGGTTTAGCAGGAAACGATCCCAACTTATTTAAACAAAAAAAAATACCTTGTATATTTTTACATTTTCGGATGCAGAATAAAAAAAATACATTTAGAAACATCATCAAGAGTATTGTTTTTTTATTTATTTTATTTTGAAATAAATTCCTTGATAATAATGTTTCCAAATGTAGTTTTTTATTCTTCATCCGAAAATGTAAAAATATAGTGTTCCATAAAAAAAATTAGGGTCATTTTGTGCTAAACCGGAAATGCAAAAAAATTGAAAACATCATCAATAACTTCTTTGTTTTGGACCATATATTTACACCAAATTTCAAAAAACAAGGTTTGAAAATAACTTAGATAATTGACCGTTGCGGGACTTTCTCTCAACCTCTATATTATAGTTTGTACAAACAGTAGATTATCATCATCAGTCATATTTTAAACCTGTCAAAAATGACTCGACTATTGCACAGCTTTTGCATTGTCCAATCCAACACAGGGTGATTGATTGAGACCGGTACTTAAAAATATATGAAGAATGAAAAAGGGTATGGATCTGAAATTTTGGTTATGACCATAATGGCATCTGATCTGTTTAATGAAAATATTTTCAATATGGCGACACTTCCGGAAATACCGGAAGTTGACGTCTACTTTCTTATTTCAAATACAATGGTCTATTTTTTATTGCGTATTTGGATTCAAAACGTTATTTTAGAGGGACTTTTATTAGCATTCCCTATACCTAAGTGCAGCCATTTTTGAGATTTTTGGACTTTTTTGAAAATTTTTAGATTTTCATCGTGATGCTTAATATTATTTAACCCCGCCATTTTTGAAGAAAAAACGCTTAAATTTAGACCATGCTTAGAAGAAACCTTGGAGTGCATTCTGGAATTCATGCAATGGATGCATTACTTACAGGGTGTCCAAAATTTAATTTTCTTTTAATACAACTTCAGACCACCAAAACTCGTTTTTTTCAAATACAATGCCCAAACTTTTTTTTCATTTTCTAATGCAAAATTACATTCTGCATCAATCTGTGTTAGCGTTTCCTATACCTATCTGCAACAATTTTCGAGTTATTAAGAATTTTTGATAAAGTTAAGAGAAATTGCAACATTTTTAAATAGTAGGCCTTGGAAATGACAACAAATGCCAATACTTAATAACCGTCAACCTTTTTTATCGCGTTTGTCTGAAGTATCCATGAAAATGGATTATCAAGAGTATTCAAACACGGATATTTTGAATTTATTTTACATTCTTGAACAAATTCAGAAGATTATTGAAAGTGTGAACGAATAGTTGTGTATTTTTAATGTAGCTTGTACAGCATAGTATGTTAAACCCGAGTCTTGCGCTACCAATCGAATTGATCGCTGAGGATGGTCATTAAAATATCTCAGGATGTTAACTTTGTTAGTTTCACCATTTGTCACACGCTTAGTTCGAATACAAGCAGATTTCACTCTTCTAAATTGAAAAAAAATTAATTCTATTCATTAAAATTTCTGTCTGGTCATTACAGTCAAATAAGGATAACTCTCACTGAACACGCGGCAAGTTCTTTCAATAATCTTGTTACATTCTTCATGAATATAAAATAAGTTCAAAATATTCGTGTTTGAATACTCTTGATTATATATTTTCATGGATGCTTCAGACAAACGCAATAAAAGTGGTTTACAGTTATTAATATTGGCATTTGCTGTCATTTTCAAGGCTTACTATTAAAAAATGTTGCAATTTCTCTTAAATTCTTAAAAACTCGAAAACTGTTGCAGATAGGTATAGGAAACGCTAATACAGGTTGATGCAGAATGTAATTTTGCATTAGAAAATGAAAAAAAAGTTTGGGCATTGTAATTGAAAAAAACGAGTTTTAGTGGTCTGAAGTTGTATTAAAAGAAAATTAAATTTTGGACACCCTGTAAGTAATTCATCGATTGCAAAAATTCCAGGATGTAGTCCAAGGTTTCTTCTAGGCATGGTCTAAATTTAAGCGTTTTTTCTTTAAAAATGGCCATGTTAGATAATATTAAGCATCACGGTGAAAATCAAAAAATTTTCAAAAAAGTCCAAAAATCTAAAAAATGACTGCACTTAGGTATAGGGAATGCTAATAAAAGTCCCTCTAAAATAACGTTTTGAATCCAAAAATGCACTAAAAAATAGACCATTGTATTTGAAATAAAAAAGTAGACGCCAACTTCCGATATTTGCGGAAGTGTCGCCATCTTGAAAATATTTTCAATAAACAGATCAGATGCCAATATGGTCATAACCAAAATTTCAGATCCATACCCTTTTTCATTCCTCATATATTTTTAATGCCCGGTCTCAATCAATCACCCATTATTTATCTATGGTTCAATAAACGCATAAAAAGAGAAAAAATATAACTGCACCGTAATGTATGCTACGCGAAACTGCAAATATTAGCAATATAGAACGTAATACTGGTGGTCCAAAAGTCACTCTCTGATTGTTAACTAAATTTTGTAAGTGCTGGTGGTCTAAGGACTCTTTAGGTGTGCTACTTCTTTCTCAATTAAATTTTTCATGGAAGAGCTGCAAATCTTGCAAAATTTTTCTTAACGATGATTGTTGAATCCTAAATTACTGAATTCGTCTTCGTGTCGAAGTTTCAGCAGATTCACTTATGCTCTCCCTTACTTGCTCTATTGAACCTTCAATTTGATTGAATTGTGTACCTACTACCACTTCGCTTTAAAGCACTCGTTACTACTGATTCTTTAAACCTTGCAGTTAATGCAGGGTCCAGACGGAGTATTTGTTGTGATAAAATCGCGCCAAAATTTACTCTTAATTAAAATAATGGAGTAGTTGCTTCTGAAGCAGGGTTGAGCAGATTTAAATCAATTGATTTAAATCACGATTTAAATCATGATTTAAATCAAGTGATTTTTTAAAAAAAATCATTGATTTAAATCAAGTGATTTTTTAAAAAAAATTATTATTTTAAATCACAGATTATATGAGTACAATATAATATTAATTTATAATAAAACAAAATTGTATTACTATTAGTAATTAAATACACGAAATGGTGAACAAACCATATCAATTTGCTCTTGTAAAGTAATATTCATTGTGGAAATGCAATAATTCAAAAAATAAATGACAAGTTTTTGACTTTAGCGAAGTGAACAGTCAGTTTTTTCGATTTTCACGGCACTCTAATTGCTTCAATAACGATTTGAAGAAAAATGTCGAATATCTCGAAAAGTATGAGTTTTAAGTATAGGACATACTTAACAAAATATGAAGTTCTTTTAGAGACAAATTCGATGACATTAAAAAATACAGGGGTTTGTGTTTGAAAAAATTCGAGTTACGAGCTTTTGAAAATCATGGAAGTTGCCACCTATTTATAAACACCCCTGTATGTGTGATTCAAATTTTTTCATATCGAGCGAACAGAGAATATTTTTCTGCTTGTCCATACCAAATTACAACTCTGTATTTCAAAATAACTTCAGGAGAATTTTTTAAATAAAGACTTAAAACCTTGAATAATTTAGAATTTTTTTTTTTTTTTACAACGCCGTATAAAAACCTGTAGTATTTTATATTGATGCAAAGCTAAAATTAAGGCGGTCAAAAATATTAAATAAAAAATTGGGTGTTGTCTTTGAAATATAAAAGTTGCTATTAGTTCCAGAAAGGTGACTCACCCTGTATATTTGAAAATATTTTTATTGTGTTGTTTAGAAAAAACTGTATAAAATAGCATTTGAATCAACTTCATATCTCAAGCCGTTTAGCCACAATCGACCGATCCCGCACTAATGACTCACCCTGTATATAATTAATTGAACATCACCATTTAGCACTGATTTTTTCAAAATTCTTAATCATTATATTTAATTTTTCATTTTGACAAAAATTCACCAATGAATTTAATATATTGATTATTAAATATATTAGCACAAAACAGAAATAGCATGTAAATATGTCACTAAATTCGATAATATGGTACATTTGATTTAAATCAAAAAAATTTGATTTAAATCAAAAAAATCTGATTTAAATCAAATAAATCGATTTTTTTGATTTTTAAAAAAAAAACATGATTTTTATCTACCCTGTTCTGAAGTAAACCATTAAACTCTTAAAAACTGTTTAGTTATGTTATTTAAATAGAGTTATTATTGTAATCTTTAAAATTAAGTGAATTTGCACTGTATAGTTTGGCTTTGTCGCCACATGTACCTACAAAATATTTTCTCTAATGTTTGTAAAAGACAATTTAAATGATATTTGCATATAAATGACAGTTGCTTGATTCACACAATTACAGAACAAAGAAGAAACTACATTTAAGAAAGGGTGACATGAATAGGCCCTGGCGATTTATTTTCAGTTCTCTGTAACCACGCTTGCGTAATTTGAAATTAGCAGACGTTTCGAGTCATTAAACGCGAATAGTAGGGTTGCCACACGTCCTACTTTTGGTCCTGTCTAATCCATGGTTTGTGTCCTACGTCCTACATTTATGATTAAATGTTCTGCACTAGGGTTATCAAATGTACTTTATAATCATATTTTTAACTTGTTTATTACTGGTTGCTTCATAATAATAAGTGTACTGTAAATTTTACATAACTGTTTGCGCTTCTTTCGAAATAATTGGATGCCGTCGATATTATCGCATCAAAAATAAGTTCTTATTTGAGTTTTCCATCTAATCGACGAGGAAATACCACCTTCATAGCCTACTCGAAAATATTACTTTGCCCTAAAAATTAACAATAAAATCGCGATATCTCGGAAAACATCAATTGTAGGTTAAAAACAGCCTGGATGTTTTAAAAAGACATTTAAATTTTCTATAAGACCGTGTAAAAAAGTATAGGGTGTTGTATTAAAAAAAAAGAGTTAGGTATCCTTGTTTAAAGTTTTACAAGTTTGACCAGATGTAAAAAACGCCCTGTATAATATTTTAAAAATGTATTTAGTGGAAAGTGTTAAAGAATCTATTGTCCAGCTAATCTCCAAGCGAATTTCTTCAGACTTTTCAAAGTTTTTATATGTTGAATATTTTTGAAAGTACTGTATTTTCATGAAAACGGTTGACTTAAGCTTAAGACCCATACAACCTTTTACATTTTTGAAGTAAATTTAAAGAGGAATTCAAAAATGTAAAAATATACATAACAAAAAGTATAACTTTGATATGCCACTCTTTTTTGGAGCACCCTGAATGTAAAATGTAGCCGTTACTGACTTACATAATCTAACTGCAATAGAAGTTGGAGAATATATGCCGTTTCGCCATAAAACTTTGTGGCGTCCGTCGTGACTCACCCTGTATATGACTAGGAGTTATTTTAAGTAATAAACCAATGACTTTCTTTTTCGGATTATTTATTTTAAATTATTAACATAATTTATTACCCCTCGTAATATCAGGAAATCTCGGAAAGAAGTACCATTTCTTCCCGGAATCCCGGAATAAGCAAACATTTTAATTATGAGAAACCCTAGTGGCTACGATTTGAAAATAGTAGTCTTTAATCTTTAATACAATAATTAGCAAGAAGCATATACCCAAAATAAATTATATCCACAAAGAAAATATCACTGGTTTCTTACAAAATGCTTTTAAGTGACTGAAAAGCAATTACTGAATGTTTAATAATAATAATAATAAATCTTTATTTAGCTTTTAGCTAATTCTACATTATCTTAATGCTGCTTATATTTATTTGTACATATTTTCTTAATTATTAAATCTTAACATTATTTTTCACATATTCTAAACATCGTTTTTTAAAATTTGATATGGAAGTGGTTTGTTTAATTTCCACAGGTAATCATTAAAAATCTTGAGCCCTTTGTAGTACAAGGCGTTCTGTGTATTTGTTTTCGTTAGTTTTGGTAGTCTAAAGTCGTCTTTGTTCCTGGTCTGGTATTCGTGAATGTTACAGTTTAGTATTAAATTTTTAGTCATGTAACGTGGTAAAAAATTATTTATTGCCTTATGTATAAGAATAGGCAATTAAACGTAATTTTTTGCCGTATACTCAACCACTTTAAAGTATTTAACATTTCGCTTATTTTAGCGTATCTCGAGAATTTTAAAATAACACGCATTCCTCTGTTTTGTTGTTTCTGCAATTTACGTAAGTCACCTTCGTTGCATAAGAACAAAATACTCGCGCAGTAATCGAAGTGTGGAGCGATTAGTGACCTATATACTGTAATTTTTGCTGAAAGGCTAAGTTTGTTTGTTAATCTACCCAGAAAACTAATTTTTTTCGCAACTTTTTTCGCAATGTAATCCACATTGCTGTTTATATATTTGTTTGTCTTATTCTATTATTTATTTGTTACTGTTTCTTGTTTTTACCAAATGTTCTAAACACGATTTGCACCGTTATATTGTTTCACGGTTTACGAGTCCATAATTCACTCAACGATCCCAACACAAAAACTCATTTACTATATCCGTCTCGCTAATTTCGTTGTCGAACTTATTAATCGCGTTTGCGCCACTTTAACTTGTTACGATTAAACGAATTTGATAAGTTAGTTATTGAATTAAGGAAATTAAATAATTAGATTTACACTAAAACGAATTCAACTCATAGGATTAAAAGTGTAATATATTAAAGGGTGTCGTCGCTGGCATTACGATTTATGAATGAAATTTTAAAGTTTCGTCGCTACACGGTGTAGTTTGTTTATGAGCAGCTGTCTAAAATTATCAAGTTGAGTTTAAGTTATGGTTTGATAGATCTTATATGCACTGCAAACCTTAAACTTGCCTAGTTTGCTTAATTTTAATTAAATTTTGTAGCAATCTTCATTACAATTATAAGCATCTTGAATTTTACACGCCAATAAATTGAAACTCTTCATTCGTTCGAGTTTTTGGTGGTTATCTATTTATAAGTATATTTAGCGAAATTAGGTTTTGGTTATACACTAATGTTTCGATTAGAAAGACAAGGGTATGGGGAATCAGTTAAATTAGTTGGCAAATATCGAAAGTAGACATTTGTAAAATAGCGTGCGGAAAGTACTTTGCTCAGCAGTACTTAACACTTTTCGCACGCTTACAAAAAACTATACAAATATTTTTGCAACATTTATAAAACTGACAACTAATTAAAACTTTACCTGATACCTTACTTTGAATGAGCAACTTGTACCAGTGTTCATGTACAGGGTGGTCCAAATTCGATGGGATTGCATGGGTATCTCGGTTAATATTTAAGATAGAGAAACGGTTAACTTACCAAAAATGTGCAGTTTTTTGAGACAAACTCAGAACCGTTTTCAAAAATATTCTATCATTTTCGGTTTTCGAGTTATCGAATAAAACGTGTTTTTTTGTCATATTAATAATGTGTCATATCTCCGTTATTGTTGTAAATATCAAAAATATTTATTAAGATTATTTTTGGATAATATTTTTATGTTTAATTTGATTATACTAAAAAAAAAAATTTTACGCTCGCCGTTAAAAAGTTATGACACAAACTTACCTTTTTTTAAATAGAAACGATAGTTGGCTATGACCTATTTAAATTCCTCATTTTTTTCTCATTTCAAATATATAAGGGTTGATGTATTTATTTTCAACAATACGCAAGTTATGAAGGTTTTTTAGTTTTTTTTAAAGAAAATCATAGTAGGCTGTGAAAACAAAAAATAAACAAGGTGTAAAACCTTATAAAACTCATGTGGTACAAGTTACCAAGGTTTTTTAATTTGTTATTGAGATAAATAGGAAATTTTTTGAACATAAGATAAACAACAATATCCTACATTACTGCTGATACCGACTATATCGTTGTTTTCTTATTTTCAAATATTTACAATGTTTATCTCCACAACAAATTAAAAAATATTGGTAACTTGTACCACATGAGTTTTGTAAGGTTTTACACCTTGTTTTTTTTTTGTTTTCATAGCCTACTATGATTTTCTTAGAAAAAAAACCTAAAAAACCTTCATAACTTGCGTATTATTAAAAAAAAATACATCGACCCTTATATATTTGGAATAAGAAAAAAATGAGGAATTTAAATAGGTCATAGCCAACTATCGTTTCCATTTAAAAAAAGGTAAGTTTGTGTCATAACTTTTTAACGGCGAGCGTAAATTTTTTTTTTTAGTATTATCAAATTAAACATAAAAATATCCAAAAATAATCTTCATAAATATTTTTGATAATTAAAACAATAACGGAGATATGACACATTATTAATATGACAAAAAAACACTTTTTATTCGATAACTCGAAAACCGGAAATGATAGAATATTTTTGAAAACGGTTCTGGGTTTGTCTCAAAAAATTCAAAATTCTAAATAAAACAGCATTTATATATTTTTTATTTTTTAGATTTTAAATAGCATTTTCATTTATAATGTTTTCGGAAATTTCGACAAATTCTGAACTTTACCAAAACGGAACAATTTGAAATTTAAAAAAATAATCTTTGGTGCTTTAATCAGTTAAACTTTGTTTGTTTTGGTCATTTCATTTCGCTGAACTTTAAATATAAGTAAGTCATTTTTTTTTTTAAGAAACACCTTATACCTTTTATATTATCTTATAATAGACAATAATTTTAGATATTGAGGATAATTTATTACTAGAACTAATATGTTTTAAGTAATTATAATTAGCAGATAAACATGTAGTGGTTAATATAATGAAAATACTAGGTGTTGTAAAAGTTTAAACAATTTATTCAAAGTATATAACACAATTATATTTTTACCTTTTAGGCTGTAAAAATGTGTAATCAAATGCTTTTTATAATGTTCTTTATCCATTTATACGAAAGGTTTTGCGAATAACCAAATCAAAAGCGACATACTGAATATAAAGCTTATACCAAATAAGTGCTTTTGCGGACACTTATTTTGTATCGACTGTTTGATGTTAATTCGAAAACTTTTCTAATTTCTTAATCTTAATGTGATTTAAACAGCTTACGAAAATTATTTTGTAAAAAGTTAGAAAAAAAAGTTTTACATATTTCTCGGTATATGTACAGGGATTATAAAATTTAACTCTTACTTTAAACGAAAGTATGCTTTTATTTTTAGTTACTTTGATTTTACAGCAATCATCAAAACAACCATTTCACATCCTTCATAGAGGTTTAGACGTTTAGATTTAGTTGGTTGAGAAGGTTTAAAAGATTTACAACATGTAACTTCAATCAATAAAGTTAAGTTACAAAATATATCGAGATACAAAAAAAAAAACTGCTTCTTCTGTTAAATACTGCAGAAAATTATCGTTTTATAGGTAACACTATTATTTCTTGCAACTATTTTTCGTTGCTGATGAGTTGCTATTGTACAACTAAATTAAGTATCTATTCATTTAGTAAATAAATGCATCCTTTAAAATATAAATGAATTAAAAGTATATGTCTACTTCAAAAAAGTTTAACTAACAAGTGGCTAATGCAATGTTCTCTGTTTATTTATTTAGGAAATATTTCCATTATGTTTTTTTTCTTTTGTAATCAAGATTACTAGCTCTATGTCCGGAAGCTATGCAAGTGGGACTCTGACTTAAACGATTTACTATTATGGTATGGATATCGCGGCAACATCAATGGTAAATCCCGGAAATATATGTGTGGTAGTACAGTGACGCATTTAATTTAACATATTACAGCAAGGGATTTACAACTAGAACCAGATCTAGGTGGAGCTCACGTACGTGTAACTTGTAACAGTTGTACTATACGAGTATTAACGGTAGTGTTCTTAATTGCTTAGTTTTAAAGTAGGTAATCTGGTGCATTTTTGCTTTAGGTAATTTTATACAGGATGTTTCGTTGACTTTATTACAAACTTAAACATTTATTTGTAATTGCAATTTTATCAAATAATGTCAAGAAAATATTGATCCGATTTCTACTTTATGGAGTTACGAGGTTTTAAAGTTTTTTTAAAAATGAATATCACACTAGTCAAGACTAATAAAACTTTGAAACCCTTTCCATCGGATAGCGTGGTAAAGTTTTCTTCTTTCAAATGTTTTTTTTTCGCAGTGTTTCAAAATGTAATAGTGGGCCATATGTTAAAGTTTTCTGCAACTATTTGACATTTCTGAATTCAGGAATCTTTACTTTAGTAAACAGAGTTGCTTGTAACGTTTAGAAACTACACTTTTAAGTTTAAAAAACTATTTTTGCATGACCAAATACAACATGGTGCATCATGAAGGTTTTGATGACCAGAAACACCTTGAAGAATTAGGAAATAAAGATGGAGATAGAAAGAATTTTTGATTTCTGGATATGATACTAAAAATTTCCTTCACCTGTCAAATTTTCGTTTTTAACCAATCACTAATCTTAAATTTTCTAGAGACTACCAATAGGAGCATTACTACACGGTAATAATTTTACATTCCCATGTCAGATGTTGATTCCCTCCTGTCAAATTTGCGTTTTTGACCAATAACAAACTCATATTTCCCAGAAACGACCAATAAACATAATAAAACACTGATAATATCCTTTTCGCGTTTATTGGTCGTTTCTAAGAAATCTGAGTTTGTAATTGGTCGTAAATATAAATTTGGAGAGAGATTTAAATATTTTAGTCTTGATAATTTTTGACGAATTTCGGCGACCAGTAGCGCTACTTTAATATAGATAAACTACACCCCTGACGCACCGCTCTGACAGTACAGGTAACTGCCCAATTAATATATGCGGAGAGGGGTTTTAAATGGAAACAAAGTTTGTTTGTTACTGATATATTTGCTCTATCACTTGATATCACAATAATGTATTGGTTTTCTGCCGAAGAAAATGGCGATCTTTTATAACCAAATAAAATTAGCAAAACAATTAAAAAAGTAAATCTGGGAGGTAAGCTGCAAATAGCAAAAGACAAGTGGCTAATAATTTCAGATTTTAGCAAAATTTTGTATCGCTTATGCTAAATTGCGAATTGATGTATCCTTATCATCGTCGGATGGTGCAACCTGCATTGTTTTATAACGGTTGCAGATTTGCAGCATCCCGCTCTCTGTTAGTAATAATTTTAGTTCAAATATTTTGTGATCAGATGAAGGGATTAAATAAATAATTTTCATAATGACAACCTTTGGTGCTGAGTTTGGGCTAGGTTTATGTAATTAATTTGTTGCCAGCCAAAGGACGTGATGAGGGCTTGCGTTTGAGCAGCACTGTGTGCTTCTCAGGGAGTATCTTTGGCACCCACCGTAAGCGCAATTTCCAAAAGTTTAAACGATTGTCAGCAGGGCCCGATCCAGGGGGGCGCGAGCAGGGCAACTGCCCAGAGCGGCAAATTTGGGGGCGGCAAAATTGGTAGAAAGAGAAAATTAAAATCAATAAAAAGCAGAGTATACAGAAATACAGCAGAGTATTAGTGTACTTTAGAGTGGGTACAATAATAGTTCTCCAATGGTAAAGCGTTTAGGATTAGTTTAAAGTTAATCATTCCACTTTGAAATTTATTTTCATTCTAATTCTCTTACTTAATGTTACTTACTGTATTACATACAAGGTTGACTGAGAGTATTGTACAAAAGGACTTTACCATAAGGGCATAAGGTGATCATTCGTCCCCGATTTTCGGGGACAGTCCCCGAAACAAGACCCAAGTCCCGGATAATTCTTGTCCTGATTTACATAATTTTCTCATGAATTTTTAAAATAATTAATGGAAGCTATGGTACGGCATTGCTGCAAAATTATGCAAATCCTATAGTCTGGCAATATATTGTAACAATGTAATCGCTCATTGGAAACGAAAACTGGAATAGGAGGAAGTTTCGAAATGAGCAAAACTGTCCGAGTTTTAACTTTCCGCTCTTTAATTGAATTTTGCATGATTTCCGCGAAAAATCGTCGAGTTTTTTTTCATAACCCTTGGTTAGTGTCCCCGAAACTTGTGAGAAAAAATTGGACACCTTACTTTAGCATGCAAAATTAATTAGTTGCAACTGTTGGCTCTCCTGATCATTTCTCCCAATCATTTTACGACGTAAAATTACGACGTAATTTTATGAAAGGTGAAAAATTTGCGTTTTAAATTATTTTTTATGGGTAAAACTTGATCTTCCTTATTTATTATCATATTTCGGCGATTTTTTAAAATTATTCTCATCGATTGGCCAAATTGTACTGTGAAAAATTATTCTTTACCTGACAAATAACTTTAAGGTGCGACCTCGTAAATTTTGGAAAGCGCGTGTAGCGTAAAATGACACATATGAGAACTTTTTTTTATTTATATAAATAGGTCACTACTATATCAAGACGAAATTATTACAAAATATTAACGAAGTTTTTGCAACAAACAGAACTTTGTCTTTGTAGCGTCCTGGTGTGTAGAGTTTTTTTAAACACTGTTATTTTCCGAAAATAATGCCAACTGCACTTTTAAAATTTAGATCACATTAAACTTACCTTCATGCAAGATATAATAGCGCTTATTTATTTCCCATTTCATATTTATTTAGTAAAAATTTCAAATAATTCTAGAAAAGTGAGAAATGCCTATAAAAATTTAAAAATTGTGCCATTTTGCTGATGTTAACGCATGGGAGCGAAAATGGTAACCAAATTGAAAATGCAAGTGAAGAATCTTAAGTAGTTTTTGATTATGAAAAACTTTTATGTTTACACTTTTGTCGTAAAATAATCATGGAAGCCAATATTTGCAAATATTTAATTTTGCATGGTATAGTCCTTTGTACGATATTTTCAGTCAACATCCTGTATATTGTGATATATGTTATACCAATCTGTCGTTGCATATAATAATAATTTGAATATCCCTCGCGAAGCAGTAAAATATTTAATTTTTATGTAAGAAAAAACATGTACCTACCTATCTCCTACTTATATTTTTCATTTTATGTTACTGATTTTTATAGATTTAAATTTTTTTATGAAACAAAAGACTTGTTATTCAATAAATACCTGCAAAAATTACACTCACTGCAAAAATTATGCTTAAAAAAAATAATTTATAAAATTAAATATAAAGGGCGGCAAAAATCATTTTTGCCCAGAGCGGCGGAAAAGCTAGATCGGGCCCTGATTGTCAGTCACAATTTCGTAAGGAACAGTTCCTGAAATTTGTGGTAAATGCTAGTAAAGCGATGATTACGTTAAAGAAGCAGTTCAGAAATGATTATCTACACAGGCGACGCTGTTCTTCTAAGAGGGTGTACGGAAAAGCCAGTGTCCCGTTATGTTAAATGTCTGAATAATAGTGGATAGTGGATACCATGAAAATAAATAGTTTACGGGATTGAAAATCTAATAAAACTAAAAAATTAATTATTGTTTTACGTTATTTTCTTTCTGAATGTGCCTCGTATAGCACTTGCTATAAAATGGCAATAGCAATATTAAATTATCCGAAAGTTAATAACGAAAACAATATTAACGTTTTGTTTTACACGTTCTTATGAAATCGATTACAACTGTACAGCGCCAGTTGTTTGTACTTACTTTTGGATATTAGATGTTATTTTTAGTAAAAAAGTTGAGTGATTTAAGTTTTTAACGTTGTCGTTATTTACTGTTTAATGTTTTCACATTTAATCGTCAATTTTGTTTTAGGGGTATTGCTAAATATAAGAAAGTCATCGATCACATTTAATAAGGGCAAATATATAGGTTAGTTAAATCTTTTTTCAAAACTAATTTACTTTAGTTTTCAATCTTATATACCAACGTTTCCCAAACGGTGGGTCGCAGCCCTGCACTGGGCCACGAAAGCAAAATGCCGGGTCGCAACAAGAAACAGCATTATATACAGGGTGTGTATAAATTGGCGAAAGCGCTACACGTGACGATGTTCTTCGTAAAATTCTAAGTCGAAAATCTTGATACAAAAATGTTGTACCATGCTTCCTATGGCCTCAGGAACCATTTAAAGAAAAAAAAAATGGCAACGTTGCATACATTGATTTGCGTTTAGACATTTTTTTATCAGCAATTTTTTACTTAGTTATTTACAATTTTTGTTCGAACTGAAAGCCTTCAGTTCGTAAACATAGCTGCAAACTTTTGGGTATCGTAAAACACAAACTAGAAATAATTGCGAGAAAAACAGAGATGACAGCTAATGACAATGTTGCCATATGTATTATTTTAATTCAAATCAGTGATTTACATGTTTTCAACACCAATTTTTGAAAGGAAGAACACAATATCTAGGAAAAAATACTATTCGAAATTTATTTTTATTCCAAATTGCAGCTTTTTCATTTGCAAAGTATTAAATAATAACGCTTATTAAAGGACTAAATGTCAAAACTTTGAGGACCTCTTGCAGACACAGCAAGCATGGTACAACATTTTCGTATTAAGATTTTCGACTTAGAATTTTACGAAGAACATCGCCACGTGCCACGTGTAGGGCTTCCGCCAATTTTTACACACCCTGTATATACTTCTTAATAAGAAAATATTTGGTAGTTTGATTTTTTTACATTTTTGTAATAGGGTAAATGCTTTTCATTGTAATATAATATGGAAAGCATGTATATTCAAATTTGTTTTATTTTACGTATAGGCCAGAATAGGCAATACAAATTTTAATGGGTCACAAGGGAGAAGTATAAACATAACCGGGTTACGAAAAAAAATTTTGGGAAACACTGTTCTATACTATATTTTAGTCGAAAATAATATTTTACGGTGCATTTATCTAGCTTGTTATTTCTGTTCTATAAAATTAGTTTTTAAAGGATAAAAAAACTTAATTTTTCGACGACCACTATGTGTTTGTACGACTCACTAAGAGTGAAAATGACACATTGCGTATGACAACGAAACTGTGTTGAAAAGTTGAAATAACCGTGTACAAAGATACTTTGCACACGCTACTAAGTTTGAGTCACGTCGATATGAACTTAATGTGAATTTTAATGTTTTAAAAATAGGTAAATTGTAAAAAGGTAAAAAAGTATTAATTTATTAAATTTTAAAAGCGTCGCTTGTGTCCTCAGTCATATCTAACCTCACAAATGTCAAGTATCACCAACGTCGGATAATATAATTGTTTTCTCACTTTTCTACTAGAATTAATAATTATGTCATTAACTGGTCTTCCGAAAAGTATAGTGTACAACACGTGTTGAAACAATATTTCTCACTCGCATTATCAACTTTCATACTCGTGTGAAATATTTAATTTTCGGCACTAGTTGTATAATGTATGATTGTGAGTTACAGCATCTTACAATCGGAAACTTGGAAACTCTCATTGATCTATCTCACTTTCTGCTAAAATTATGGTTATGTTTTAATGTAACTTTTTAGTGATAGCAAAGACTAAGGTTCATTATCAAAATGCATAAAATGATTATATATTTAATTAATATCATGCGTTTATAGGATATAATTATGTTAGTGACAAACTGTGATAATAAATTATATTACAATAAAAGCATCATATTTATAGCAGTTTTTATGAATTGAGGATATTGCAAAAGTTTGTGTTCTTATTTTTGTGTTTTGTGTTTAGTACAACTTCCGTAATGATATGTGAATCAACATTTCGGTATGTCATCACTTCTGCGATTTTGGTCTATTTCCAAAACTATAGAATGTGTATTCTGAGCAAGTATAACCAAAAAACGTCTGTAGTAATAACAACTCAACTGCATTTACCAATCGACTGAACGAATTTACCTTGCGTTTTTACGATAATAATTGTTATATTTGTTGTTTTAATTTTAAAAGCGGTTTATAAATTCAGTGTTGCTCGTTGTTAGTGACAATTTTGGTTTAATATATAGCAGCCACGCGATGAGCGACTTACTAAACACAATAAGTAAACTTAACCGTTGACGCAAAGTGCGAAAAGGAATAAAGAAGTAAAAAAGCTTCTGCCTCTTCAATTCAATAAAGAACGCGAAAATGTGCGGACAAGTGAATTTGTTCAACACTTCAGTGTTTTGATATAAATTCGTCAAGGAATCAACTTTAATACAGATGTTTCTGACTTGCTTTTTTATATGGTTAAGATACAACGCTTCCGGGTTCACTTTGATGTTGTTAAACAGTTCCTTTAGGTTTTTTTGTTATAGAATGTGTTAAAATAACAGCGGTCAATTTTCATTATATTATTTGTATTTTAAAAGTCACAGAAAAACGAAAAGAAACGAAGAGATAATGTAGAAGCTTTAGGCTGTCATTCATTGCGTAGTATGGGTAAAATTAAACTGTAATAATGTATGAGTTGATGCAGTTCGTAACGATTTTAGTTTCTAAGGCAAGAGTGCTTTGGAAAAAATTTTGTAGTTTTGGCAAGTTGTCAAGTACAAAAGTGGTACAAAATAGACGACCATTTCCGACATATCTTTTTGTTTGAGTTAACCGAGAAGCTAAGGCATCGCAGGCCGCTAGAATCATTTGTGCCGTTTACACAGAGGACGCCATGGGAAAAAGTACGACACGAAAATATTTTTTGCCTTTCGAATTAGGGTTATTTTGACACGAATGATGCTCTACGTCCAGCAAGACTAACCGACTGATGAAAAAAGTTAACACGCTTTAACTCACAATGATCCACGTCGTTAGATTCGGGAATTGGGCATTATGATGAATTATGATTATTGATTAATCAACCATGGTAAAACATTTGAATTCCATGGACGAAAATCAAAAATTGGACGTGAGGGAACCATGCTTTTTGAACGAAATTAACAAATTTCAGCGTGTTATTATTTGTGATTCTTTGCTCCCTCGTCATCGTTTAGCTCGTCAACTTTTATCGCTTTGTATTAAGATTAACCCTTTGCGGTCCAATGTAGGGGCGCTCCCGCCTAGGGATTGTAATACCGGTAAATCGGTTTACCGGTTTACCGGTAAATCACAAAAAATGCTCTTCAAATTTTACCGGTAATTTGCCAATTTTTTACCGGTCATTCCGGTAATTTTACAATATCTTTCTAATCATGATAAAAATCTAAATCAAATAATCGGAAAAGAATTGACGTATTTTCAAGGAAAAAAAGTAAGGGGAAAACATACAAATGGCATATGATTGTTTACTCACTACTCGATCAACAAGTGTAGAATCCGAAAGAGCTTTTTCCGCGGCTGGATTATTTTCTACAAAAATTAGGTCGCAATTAGGAGACGACATTTTAGATAAATTATGTTTTTTACGTGCTTATTTTTAAAGAAAAGTTTAAAATAAAACATATTGTTAATAGTTTGACAACATATTTTATGTTACATCATTTTATATTTTATGTTCAGAATAGTTTTATTTTCATGTGTTTTTTGTAATGCTGGATTATATTTTTGTAATATTTTTATTTTATATAATATTATATATTGTTATTTTATATTGTACTGTATTAATATTACAATATTACATAAAAAAATATTACGTTGATGGCAGTTAACTGATATATTGTATGAAACTGATTGGGATAATTTAGGCTTCAACTATCTCAATCAGTTCCATAATAAATAGATGCATATAAATATATTTATTTTTAATACGGTTTTCGGAATGTATCCGGGCAATATTTAAATAGGCTCGACGTTTCGGCAAGCTCTCACTAAGGGGACGGCTGACGTCATTATAACTGTCGCTCATTTTCATTTTATAACTTAAAACCTGTAAGCTGTATTTATAAGGGACTGTTATCAGTAGATGTCGCTGCCAAAAAAAATCTTATTTAGTTATAATTTTGAAAAATTAATGGGTAGAATTTTGGGAAACGTAATTGGACCGCAAAGGGTTAAATTTTCCGCCTCAGTATCCTAATTATGTTCTATCAGATTTTTATCTTTTTTGCTCACTCTCCAGCAATCTTTGAGGAGTCTCTTTTAATAACGATTGCTCTTCAAAATTGGCGATTTTCACCTTCAAATCACCGGATTTCTTTAGGCGTGGAATCAAAATAATGCCAGAACATTGGGAGTCAATCGCATACAATGCACGAGAATGTATTATTGAGTAGTGAAGTTTAGTATCAAAAACGATGGGTTGTTTTTCTGGTTTAAACAGGCTTTATTTAGGTCAATTTATTTCACTATTATTCCTACATGTTTCGTTGGGTACATTTTCCAAACATCTTCAGGGAGTGTAGTGATTAAATTTGAAGCAGTAAAATTTTGTTAAACAAAGATGATCATCAAAGGACGTAAAAACATAGTGAAATTGGTGCAAACAAGTGTTGTTCAAATAATTCCATTATCTTATTATAAAAAACCATATAATTCTGTTCTAATGCAGTTTCTGTGTGTAATACTGTTTATAATATGTTATACTTAAAATACGATAGACATTTAAAATTTTTGATATCAAATATACAATACTGGACAGCACAGACAGATTAAAAGTTTTCTTATTATTTAATAGTTACAAATGAATGTTTTAATTTTACAGTGCGCAAAAAAATCTACAACTTTTTACGCAAAATTATTTTTGTACCATCAAGTATAACCGAGTTATTAACGATTTAAAATTAATGCCCATTTTGATTTTTGTTTATTATCTAGCGTGCCATGAAACTTTTTTAAAACATTAAAGCATCACTGAATAGGTCTCAGAATGGGGAAAAATGTGTTTAATTTAAACTTCTTTGTAGCTCTTATCGTTTACGAGATCCCAATAGTGGCTCGTCCATGTGGACTACCCTGTTTATGTTGATAAATAAAGTTGATAAGAAGCATCCTTGGTTTAAGCCTTTTGTTGTATTTATTTCCCTTGATTTTTGATTGCGTACTTTGAGAACTACCTATATATCAGAATTATATACTCCTATTAGGTAAATAAGGGAGACAATGTCACTATTCCTGTTCATTATATACATCAACTTAAAACAGCCAAACAACTTCAAATTCGCAACTAATGCTGGGCTAATATCATGTACGTACATCAGAGGAACTTGAAACAATGTTAGAAGATCTACTCCAAGTTTACTGTGAACAAGATTAGAGATGAATTTTAGTAAAACAAATTTGTAACAATTGAGAGTGTACGTATTTAAAGCAAACCAGTAAAAGTGAAAACGAAAATGAAGACACAAACTTGACAAAGGAATACATTAGCGTGGATGGCATTACAAATAACAAGTGATTCAAAATTTATACAGAAATGCAAATGTTCATTATTTCAGTCCCAATAAACAAAACAATATGAATTTTATTTAACACGGGTAACAACACAACAACGTGCAGAGCACTCTTTAGTATTTTTTTTGTCATGTGTTTCCCCAATAATAACGTTTTTTTGTCAGAAACAATGCTTTTAGTTTTCGCAAGCAAAATATTTGTCGCAAATTTTTGGATGTAAATTAAGAATTAATTGATAAATTCTTTGGTGGTAGTAGCTTGAAGGGGCTTCCTAAAAAACGGTTTTAAAATATTTTTATTTTCATTGGGCGATCGGAATCAAATTCCAAGCATTTGTAGGATATCTCAGTATGTGTTAAGTGTCTTGAAATACTTTGGCGAGATAAATATGTCTGTGTTATCAGATTTGTAGCGGTTTTCTTATTTTCACCAAGGAAAGATATCGAAGAAAATGTTACTGAGGTTTATGATGGAAGTTTTTAAGTAGAATTTGATATGTAGATTTATGAAGATAATAATTTCTGAGGTATGAAGCACAAACATTTTTTATGATACGTTAAAAGCTCTAAGCTTTTATTAAATTTTTTATTGCTTTTAGAAAATAAATACTTTTATGTATGTTTTTTTTTTTATAATATCAAAGGTATTACTACTTTTGTGGAAATTTTTATAACATTTGCACACTCAAATTAATGATAACACTATCGATTTTGTAGTATTATTATTAGATCTGCGTAAATGATAATATCAAGTAATTCAATAAATTATTTACAGTTTCATTTAAAAAGTCTGCAACAAATAGAAAAGTCTTTTATCATCGATATTCCAGAAAATTTTATTTTCGATAAATGTTGATACATTACCCAAAACAAATTTTAAGATGAAAAAGGGTTTAATAAAAATTCATATGACAATAGATTTCAGCGATTTTATAAATATCTGCAAGGGTAAAGTTTACAGGAAAAAGTTGTTTAGAGTTTAAAAATATGGCTTAATCTGAAATTTGATAGTAAATTTTCAACTTTGATTTTTATAGTAATTTTAACATTCAAAAAGTCTGCAAAATATGGGAAAGTTTTATACGTATAATCGATTTTATTTCACTAATTTTTAATTGTTTTTGTTACACCTTGCCTGCAGTCTGTATCATCTATTTTATTAATATGGAATACCCAATATATCGTATTGATTGGTTGCTGATGCAATAAACAACAAACCATATCAACGGAGCGATATATTTTTTTACTATAATCAGAGTGTAATTGGTCAAAAAAATTACGTTATTTTATTTGTCATATGACATAGAATAAAAAAGCCCAAGTCATGACATTAAGCTGCTTTTTTTATTCTTAGCAATAAATGGCGTACTATGACAATGAATTTTGTTTACAAAAGATAGCTTTTGTTATTTTTTATAGCATATGCAAAAATTACATATTTCCTAAAAGCAGAAAAAAAATCATTATAAAGAAGTAGTCCGCGATACCTATATTTCACAGTATACATAATGTAAAGTTTTTTTTATACCTCAAAAATTAAGTGGATCACAAATATTATTCCAAATCATTAATAAAATCTTACTTAAAAACTAAAATGAGAAACCTCTACAACAATATATTCAAAATAAAGATGTTTTAGTTAGTTTTTAAAATAAGGAAAGTTTTAATTTTTGTATTTATAAAAAAGTCAAATTCTGCTACTAAAAATCTAATAAGACAGAGCTATTTATTTCAAAAATGTAGCTTTTGAGACCTACATAAGATTTTTGCTATTATAGCTACTGAAAAACCATGATACCTTACAAATACTTTGAATTAGAACCAATCTTCAATGGTAACTCTTGTGCTTTTTCATTTCAATAACCTTTTTGGACCCTGACATTTTAAATTATTTTTGAATGGTTTGCCTGGAAAAAAGCATAAAAGCTTAAATAATAGTACAAGTAGCTGCAATATTTAGTTTCTAAATAAAACTAAGTAAAATTTTTCAAAAGATTTTGTAGTCGATTAATGTTTCTTTTATTTTACTTAAAAAATAAGATTCCAAATATGTTTTTTTTTAACAGCAAATAAGCAAAAAGTAACATCCACATTTCCAAATAAAGTTGATTGAAATCCAGTGCAACACAGTGGTAAAAGAAAATTATATTTAAAAAGTCGGTATTCCAGATTTTTATTTGTAAGTACTTGCTAGAACATTTTATTGAAATGCGTACGTTTGCTGCTGGAATCTTGTAAGTGTTTGGCAGGACCTACATACCTTTTCGAACAATTATTTTCCCTTTTAAAGAATAATAATCTCACACAGGGCGAGAAAAGAATTAAACATTTAACATCTATACTAAAAACATCATTATCGCAAAAATCTCACCAATATTAGGTACTATGATAGTTTCTGTCAAAAGTTTCTAGTATTTTTAATTTTATTTGTTCTATATTGCGTTGTGAGCGTTGTGACATTCAATAATGATATATAAAATTAACGTAGTTGCGACTTCATTATAAAAAATCAATTAATGAGGTTCTTTCGAATATAAATAAAAAGTCACTTTCTTTTGCTCGCTAAAATTATCTTTGGGAATTTTTTTTTGTAAACGGTCCGGTCTTAAACTGAATTCCCTGTTCCGTGTTCACATATGAGTTTGACACTACCGAATTAGATAGTTCACCATCAAATAACCATTTCCTTTTGTCGGGAGTTTGGTTTGTCGGGAAGTTGAGCTGCTTGGTAATTGATCAGAATTGATCAGAAAGTTGGGCTGTCGGTATATTAGTCTGTCGAGAAGTTGACCGTCGGGTAGGGTTACCAACCTTGGGTTGTAAGAAAAGAGTACAGTACAGATTAAGGAATTGGGGAAGGGGGGGGGTATTAAAAATTATATGTATACGAAATACAATACAACTTTTATCAAAAATGAAATTTTCTGAGAAATCCATAATAAAAAAACTTTTCCATTTGTTGCATACTTTTTGAATGACGCTGTATATAATTTCTATTAAATATGATGCAAAATGGTAAATTATTTAATGATATTGTAACCGTAAATGGCAATAAATGTTGTTCCGCAATGAAGTATATTTTTGTTGCAAGTACTTTTTTCTGACCAAAATCTCAACAATAACAAACAAATTAGCAAAATGGCAAAATTCTACAATAGGGTCAATAAGTAATCAGAGTTGGGTAAATTGACGATGTAGCTTTGTATACACGGAAAACAATGAAAAAAAATATTTTTTTGTGTCTTTTTGTTTTGACGCGATCTGCGTGAAAGACAAGTTGTAATTCATTTTACACAGTAATATTAATGTATTTTATGATGGTGAACAGTTTATTTTAATTTTATATTCACCAATCATTAAAGAAATGATAAATAAAATGTAAGTTTTTTTAAATAAAAATATGAGAATTTTCAACAATTTGGTTATACCGCGGTTATCATATAACACGGGTAGGATACAACTTCTGCAAACCGGTGTTGTAACTATAATCGGCTTTCATTTAAATAATATTTTTAATATTTCGCATAAAAATTTAATGATTTTTATTATTTGCTCTGTAAAACTCAAAGAACGGTATAGAATGGGTTCCATTAAATTTTATTTATTTACCGTATTGTAATTTATTAATTTATTCTCACAATCTCACAAAATAATTAAACAAATCACAACGGAAGAACTTAAGCGTAAGCCTACCAGCATTGGAATAGTTTTGCTCAAGTGGTGGGGTGTTGGTGTTGCTACAGTGGCGGTAATTTCGTACAATTCAAATAAAACGAGCAATTGTGAAAGATAACACTGGGTAGTGGGTTAGAGCAATTATTTTTGTAACGTTTACCGCTGCTTGCAATTTATTGTGTGGAAATTGTGTTTTATGTCAAATGTATTATGTTGGTTGAAGAAAGTGTTAGATAATCTGATTTAAAAAAAAAAATTAATTCAAAGTTCCAAAAAGAGTACATTCGGCTTTGATAAGTGAAAAGTAAGAGTACGCTGTTTTACAACTTCAAAAAGAGTACATGTACTCTTTAAAGAGTACGGTTGGTAACCCTACTGTCGGGAAGTTGGCTGTAGGAATTTTGTCCTGCACCCAAAATAAATACTTACTAATTTAAATGAATGTAGAAAGTAATAAAGTATCTTACAATATATTTATTGGAAATTAAATTTACAACTTTTACGATAAATGTTTTAAAAGGTATATTTCTGAATCATTTTACTTCAGTAAGATGATTACAAATACATCTAAACTACTTAATAGTGGTTGGAGTTCCTGTATTTTAAATGGTTTCTCGAATGAAAAACAATCAAAGGGAGTTAAGTAATGACTTCGTTTAATAACTGTAAAATAACAACAAAGTTAACAAGCGTATAAGCAGAAGAAGTGACGCAGATGACAATCAGAAAAGTAGCGGGATTTAAGTGGAACGTGTGACCAAAGAAAAGACGCATGAAAGGAAAATCGATTACATGAAATCCACCCAACAACCAAAAATGAGTCGTAGAGATGATCAACAAAAAAGAAATCGAAACAAGATATATTCTATTCACCTAGAAGAAATGACAAGCGACTATAAAAAAAGAGGTTTTAATGCTATCCTAGGGTATTAATTTGCTAAATACATAAGCTACCCAATATTATTAAAGTTAACTTACTTGATCATACAACTTAATTGACAAGGAGAAAAGAAAATGTTATTAACTTTGCCTCAAAGTTTCCACCAGCTGATTACTTTATATTCTCATTCTATGTACGCCACAGTTAGCAATATTTTGAAATATTTTCTTGGAGCCAATCAATAAAAGTTAAATCACTTTAAGCAAAGTCATGATGCAAAGATAAGAAACGAGCCACCCATTGAATGTCTGCAAATTAAAAGAGTTTGTAAAATTGCTAAGACAAACAACTTTCTTGTAAATAAGTTTTTTGCTGTATCTTTGATTGTGATAATATAAAATAAAGTTTTTGTGCGATCGTACTAGAAAAAGCTGTTTGACGGACGCGGTAGCAACCATAAAGTACTGCATTACCGGCCCTATCCTTAGCAACGTCCGTAAAAGTTACTTTTCAGGCCGTTACCCTTAGCAACGGCCGAAAAAATAACTTTTACGGCCGTTGCTAAGGAGAGGGCCGGTAATGCAGTACATACGCCGTCATCTGTCAGTGACAGAATGTCACGTAGTTTCTAACCTATAATTTTGAAAATTACTAAAAATTTAAATTGTTTTTAATTCGATCGCACAAAAAATGTAATATGCACCTCGGCCAAAACGTACTTTTTGGCCTTGATACATAAATAACTATTACAGTCGAAGAAATCAATTATTGCTAATAAATAAAACAAGAATGTATTCGAAAACAAAAGCTTTATAGGCACTAGATGTTTGTAGAGATATGTTTGCAGAAAAATGTTTCTCTTCTTAAGGATTTAAAAAAGCCTTAAAGTTATGAAAGTTCTAACTTTAGTATTAAAATATGCTCGACAGATGATATGAAAATTTAATTTAAGTTCTGAATGACGGTCGATTTCAGCTGTTAAACCCGCACAGCGGGTAGTAAAGGTTTAAGTAGAAAAAATAGGCATCGTAAATTTACGGTAAATACTGAAAGAAAGTAGTATGGCTTAATAATCTTGAAATTTCTGATTACATTATTTAAATTGCAAAGTAAATTTAAACGTGTTAATGTAAATATTTACGATATAGAAGGAATAGTCTATTGTCATTTAATAATTTGTTGGATTATTTAAGTTTTATTAAAAAAACAGATTCTAAATGCATCGACAAAAAATAGTTGCTTAAATAGCGACAATTTTATTTTATAGTTTTAACTTTTAACGGTTTAAAATTATAACGGAAAATTATGTGGTAGTATTTAATTACAAAATTTATTTTAATGTTTTGGTCGTTATTAAAAGATAAGTATCGTGCTGATATTGACTGAATTAAACGAAATAAACGGTTAGTAAATACAACTATGTTATTCAGCTTCTAAAATACGCGCACTCCCAAAAGAACTTGGCAGTACATGTACAAAAAATGAAAATTTAGCTTATATAAACTTACGCAGCTTCTTATTGGATGCCTTAAGGGACGTCAATTAAATATGATTAGCAATTTTTGTAACATGATAAGAATTTTGAGAGGGTTTCAAGCCAGTGATAAGCAGAACTTAGCCAGACACACGTTAGTAACATCCCCTTAGGAAAACCAAGTTTAATTCGTTACTGATAAATTATCAGCCGCTAAATAATACGTAACAAAATTTCTAGCGATAACAGTGTGACGAACCGTACTGTATAGGTACATAGGCCGCACTGTTCTGGAAGAGTACATATTACTCTTATGTTCATTTATTTTTAATTATAGATCGTGACATCTTTATGACGTGGTTGACCCTCAAACGTTATTTTACGCTGCTCTAGAGCAAATAATACACAACAAGAAAAAAATTAAACACAACTTTAACAACAAACTCCTTTATTTTTCGACTGGCTGTACATTTCTCGGTGGTTGATTCTTAACTACCTAGTGCGACTGTCCCAAGATTTTAGTTCCCGTTGTTATCCTTTTTTTATGGCATCCTTGTCATTCTTTTTTATACGTACTTTTGCGTACGAGGTTGTGTTTTATTTAATCAAATCGTTTGTTGATAGACAAAACCTACAAACACTGACGTGTGCACTCTAAGTTACGAACGTAATATTTTAACGTTAATTTGTTTTACTAGAATTGAAATCCTCATAAATTGGCCCTTTTGAAGTGTCACATGTTTTGTTAATTGAAGTGTCAGTATTTGTTGCATGTTATTTATTTGAATGTAAATGAAATAACACTAAAGTAAAACAAAAATAATTGATGACGTCACAGTAGATTCTTTCTGTTTCGATTCCAAGATAATTCGGAAGAAAATAATGTTTTTGTATCATCAGAACAGAATAACGTTTCAACCTGATGAACTTTGCCGATAAACGGATGTTTAAATTAGCATAATGCGTGCCTACTACGAATCTAAACTGAAAGGGTTTGTATTTTGCCTACTATCAACTCACTAATATACCGGGTGTAACTGAGTTCTGGTACACCCCTTTTTTCCGTTTTTATTTTAAATAAACGAAATTTTACTGTAGAATTGTTCAAATAATCTGGTATTAAACATAAGTATATCATACCTACATTTTCACTCATCTAAAATCAAAACTAAATTAAAAAAAAGGGGTTGTTCCAGATTTTAGTTACACCCGGTGTACTTAAAAACTTTAATTTTATATTTTAACTATATGTTTTTTATTATCAATATGAGAAAACTGAAATGTTGTATTCGTGGGTTAGACAGAGACTTTCAATTACATTCAGTTGACAAAACTAATCTAACCTACTTAGTTTTTGAGATTCAATAGTCAACTTTTTTGTTTTTAATGGGAGTCGTCTTACATTTTTATGTTATCGATTGAAGAATTAAATGACAAGTAAAGTAATTATAAAATTTAAATGTACAGGTATACACAGTGTTTTGATTTAAATCGTTTTGTCAGGTGCCAAAGCCCAAGTACAAAAAAAATTAATTGTCACTTCTATACAAAAAAAACGGATATTTGTGTTATAATGGAGAAAATTTCCATCACCTGTCAAATTTGCGTTTTCAACCAATCACCCATCTTAAATCTTCTAGAGACTACTATTAGAAGCATTATTACACGGTAATAATCTTACATTCCCTCGTCAGATGTTGATCCTCCTGTTAAATTTGTGTTTTCGACCAATAACAAACTCAGATTTCCTAGAAATGACCAATAAACATAATCATACACTGATAATATCCTTTTCCCAATTAACAGATTTTCATGCGTTTATTGGCCTTTTTTAAGAAATCTGAGTTTGTGATGGTCGAAAAAATAAATTTGGAAAGGAAATTAAATATTTTGGTCTTGATAATTTTTTGAGGAATTTCGGCGACCGGTAGCGTCACTTTAATATAGATTAAATCACACCCCTGACGCACCACTCTGACAGTACTCGTAAAATTTGACATAACGTACATTTAATTTGACAGTTAGATTAGGTGAAGGAAATTTTCTGACAAAATGTGACTCGTGCATTTCAAATAATCTATAATTTTTGACAAATCTTCACTCATGCAAGTTGAATCAGAAAACATCACTCGTACACTTCGTGTACTTGTGTTTTTATCAGCTCAACTTGCATTCGGGTATATTAACCAAAAATTATCGATCATTTTCAATAAAATATATTATTGCTGAAAAGAAAATGTAAAAATATATAGGGCATACTATTTAAAAAAATTACTTCTTGGTGTTTGAAGCTTAGCCAAATTGACTGGCATAAGAAACATTTTTGTATTATTTTCAAATCTTGACAAGTCACTATGGACTTTTACTCTGTTGTCAACTAAGGTATCAAAGGAATTCGTTCTGACATTGCTAAGTTGTGAAATATTAATATTTTTTAGATACCTGTTCTTTCAATATTTTTATAAAATCTTAAATAACTGAAAAATGTTGGTGTAGATACAAAACACCTTATATGTTCTTAAAAAAGAATTTAATTTTTATCGAAAAAATATAAAATATACAGGGTCTTCTTCTTAAAATAACGTACATTCGCTCTACAAGGTATCAGCAATTACTTACCGGTCTAGGAATAATATCTACAGAATTAAATTGCATCTACAATTGATACAGATGTATTTAAAACTTTGCCAAAGCAAAAGCCCCATAATTAATGTTTCTTAATCTAAAGTATGAGGCGCGTACATTTTCTTTTCCCAGGGGCGTCAGACACTCTTGGGCCGGTCCTGATAACATTTCTAAAATTTCCATTGTTTAAATTGAAAACTATAAAAACAAGGATCTACTTTAAAAATTTTAATTGATAACATTATCTCCAAAAGTAATATTAAAATTTAAAAAAAAAACACATATTTTGTCTACGTTTTTTTTTACATCATATTTTATATCAATGTCAACAGCATAAAAAATACTTTATTTTCGCGTTTTTATACTAATAAATAACAGAAATCACTTTTCAGAATTTTATTTGTGTTTAAATTGCATGTTAGGAAAATACGCTTAGCGAATTTTTATTAAAAATTGTTAAGTTGGCGTTTGGTTAAATATTTGTCTGGAAACAAAGCAAAAATTTTTATCCAGAGCGAAAGCAGAATGTAAAACACGCTATTTGTTACCGCAAAAATTTTAACATCGCAATAGATTTTGTCGGGATGAACTTTTTGTGGATTGATTGATGATTTTTTTATTCGCATTTTCTTTACTGTAGATCCTTCGTTATTTACAACCATTGTTAACATAAGAAGATTCATCACTCAGGCTGGTTCGTTTGCTGAAAATAAAATCCGTGTTAAAACCTATTATGTTACAACAAAAATATGACAGTTTGATTGTGTTTTACGTTTAAATTTTAAATTATTTTCATTGTTTTGGGTTGTTACATTTGATAAAGGAAGTAGAGGATTATAATCAAACTATTTAAATATTTCTTCCTGAGAAGGGAAGATGGGCAAAAATCTCTTATGTAAGCATTTTAATATTATCAGTTATCTGTGCTGCTATTTGGGGACGTTAATTTCCAGATCATTAGCCCATGTTGTTTTTTAAATTGTTTTTCACGAACCAGCTCTATTTCTAAGCGGTGCGTTTCCGAATAAGTAAGTGTAGTTTTGCAAAAAGTTCCGGTAAATAAGGTTCTCCGTTGTCTATACGAAAAAATAAACATAGCTGTCTTTCGGTGCAATTCTTATTTGAAAAACTATTCAGAGGACTTCTTAACGTCTAAGATCTTAGGTATACTTCCATAATTAAAAATTTTACATATATAGTGGAACTTCTATATTTCTCAATAATAAGTTCCCGAGGAACGGACGTACACTGAACTGGACAAACATACAGGGTGTCCCAGCCAAGACGAATTATTCGATAGCTCTGTTATTAGTGATAATATTAAAAAAAGTTAAAGGTAAAAGTTGTTTGTTATCATTTACTACATAACCTAAAATTATTTTCAACTATACAAAGTGTTTTGTTTTTGCGCTCTGACACCAAACATTGTTTTTTTATATAGAACACCCTGTATATTTTGCAATTTTTGGATGTAAAATTAAATTCCCTTTTAAAAATATTATAGGTTGTTTATGTCTAAAATGAACCGTTTTTGAGTTATTAACGTTTTTTTGAAAATTTTGACAGATGCAGACCTTTATAAAAATATTTATATTTATTAACATAACAACACCAAAGCAATTTACTCTGGTAATTTATTAGACAATAGTGTCATAGTGATTGTTGACTAGTTACATTTTTAAAATAATATACAGGGTGTTCGTTATATTCGGTCCATTTTGCTAAACTTTAAACGCATATAAATCTTTTTTTTTTTCTAATGGAACATCCTATATATTTTTACATTTTCTTGTAGAAAATTTAATTATCTTTCAAAGTTGTTAAGCATGTTTTATGTCTAAATATAATATTTTTGAAGTTATTTCGTTTCTTATGATTATTTGCCAGTATTTTACCTAAAATATCGGTATTAGCCTTTGAAAATTCAAAACAATTTGTATGAACTGTCAACCAAAACAGTTAATCGGCAAAATTTCCACTATTATGCCACTAAAAATCTGTATTTTTTAAGAATTGTAGATACACAGCATGCTGGTGTTATTTGCTGCCATTTATGCTGTGTATCTACAACTCTTAAAAAATACGGATTTTTAGTGGCATAATAGTGGAAATTTTGCCGATTAACTGTTTTGGTTGACAGTTCATACAAATTGTTTTGAATTTTCAAAGGCTAATACCGATATTTTAGGTAAAATATTGGCAAATAATCATAAGAAACGAAATAACTTCAAAATATTATATTTAGACATAAAACATGCTTAACAACTTTGAAAGATAATTAAATTTTCTACAAGAAAATGTAAAAATATATAGGATGTTCCATTAGAAAAAAAAAAGATTTATATGCGTTTAAAGTTTAGCAAAATGGACCGAATATAACGAACACCCTGTATATTATTTTAAAAATGTAACAAGTCAACAATCACTATGACACTATTGTCTAATAAATTACCAGAGTAAATTGCTCTGGTGTTGTTATGTTAATAAATATAAATATTTTTATAAAGGTCTGCATCTGTCAAAATTTTCAAAAAAACGTTAATAACTCAAAAACGGTTCATTTTAGACATAAACAACCTACAATATTTTTAAAAGAGAATTTAATTTTACATCCAAAAATATACAGGGTGTTCCATATAAAAAAACAATGTTTGGTATCAGAGCGCAAAAACAAAACACTGTGTATAGTTGAAAATAATTTTAGGTTATGTAGTAAATGATAACAAACAACTTTTATATTTAACTTTTTTTAATATTATTACTAATAACAGAGCTATAGAATAATTCGTCTTGGCTGGGACACCCTGTATAATCACCTTTTTTCATAAAAATTAACTAAAATTGGAATAATCCCATTCCTAATCGGATCCATAAATAAATAAAATGTAACCAAAATTTTACTTATACTGTGGAGCGATGATGATAGAAGTTGAAGAGGAGGCAAAGAATTATTGTTTAAGAGGAGCCAGTCACCTCTTATAGAAATGTTGATGTCTTTTTTGTCCCTTTTCTGACAATTCACTAACACTCGTTTTAGCAAAGACATAGTCCAGTGTTGACCTTTTCTTTCTGTTTTAAAATTTCGGAATGGATATTTTTCCACCACAAAAATGTAATTAATACTTGGATTTGAGGGGTCTACAATAAATCGCAAAAATATTTTTAAAAAAAATGATAAACTACGAAAAAAAAAAGATTTTTAATTATTTTTTTTTAAAAACGGTTACAGTATTTTTTTAAATTTAGATATATTGTAGTGTTTATTTTTTTTAATTAAGCGGTTTCCACAGACATTGGCGCACGGTTAAAGTAAATTATTTAATTAGTCGCTCGATTTTTCTTTTCAAATTAAATTTTTTAGTAAAAAATAAGTATCTAAGTAAACGTTGTTATTATAATTAATACTTAATTTTACGCCATTTAGCGTCGATACAAAATTGTTATTGGTGAGACATACTTAATATCAGTGCTTTTAAATATTGATTTTCGTGCACGTTTTAAATATTTGTTTGGTTCAAATGTCGATTTCTCGAATTTTGAGCTTCTCTAGTCGATCGCGAACCAAAGATTTTCCATAGAATTAAGGTTTTAAGAGTACGCACTCCAGAAGCTCAATGTTGTTGGCCAAAAGTCAGGATTTCGTCTAGTGAGCGTTGGGTGGCTTTGCACTTTCTTATTTTAAGACATAACTTGAATTTAGGTTGGACATTGATTAAATTACGCCAAATAGGGCATGGATGAACCTTTGGACTATCTTTTGTTGCTCTTGCTTCTACGATGCGCGTGCATTACCATTTTGGTTGGTGAAATTCGTTGTTAATTGGTGGTGTGAAGTTTCTAACTCTAACACTCTAACACTCTCCGATACTTTTTTTCTACCCCTTCCGCTCTTTTAATTTTGCTTACAATCTGTTGATAGGTTCTCAATGGTATTATCGTCATTAATTTTAGCTCTTAAAAACGTCTTCATAGAAAATTTTAACTTTCGTTAGTTAATTTAAAAATAATAAAATTTTGAAAATGTACAGTCGAAAAACATCAATCATATAACAATTTCAATGCAAATCATTTTAAATTGTCAGTTGTCCAAACTCCCTCGAATTTTAACAAAAGAATATTGTGGTTGTGTGTTTCTTAAACTCTCATTTTCGTTATTTACAAAAATTTCGTTAATAACAATGCCTAAAGCAGCACTTTAACACGTTAAGCGCCACCATGTTAAATAAAAAGGTGTTTTTTTGGCCACCTTTTTTTTTTAAATTTACGTTTCTTAATTGCCCTTAAGTAATATAAAAAAAAATTCACAACAAAAAAATAACATTTTAACCCGTTTTTAAACAAAAATTTATTTGTATCCATTTGAATCCATTGGGAAGAACATAGTGTTTCACCACTGTATCTTATTGAATACAAGTATGTATATACTCGTAAAAACTTGCCGTTACTACCTACTTACTAAGAATTATAATCCAATGGTAGCAGGAAACGACTAATTAAATAATTACAGGATTAGTTAACCCTTAACGGTAAAAGTATACCAAAAATACCGTGTTCTACAAATGGAAACGATTGGCGCCATGCACAATTTAGAGCTACTCAAACGCGTAGTAAGTGTAATATCTGCGAAAAATATTTTTGCATGCAATGCTTTTTTGAATTACATAAGGGCTCAATTATGTAGTGTTATTTTTGATAATTATAAGTTGTAAATTTAATTTTTGGATGAATAAATTTGTATCATAAAACTTTATTTTTTATTTTATTTTTATTTATTTTTTTAATTTTTTCTCAATGTGGGTAAAAAAAAATCGCTGGCCACCAAGGTTTTCTGGTCCACTGGGCCATCCTAAAACCTTTCCTGGTATAGTTATATGTAATACATGTATGTTTAAGAATACAGGCAGCCGAATCTAAATGTAGGCTGTTGTATCCAAATGGATACAGGTGGCCCATCGGGCCGAAATGATTTGTATCCATATGGATACAAATGGCGCTTAACGTGTTAAACTTTTTATATACACAACACAAAAAAAGTCTGGCAAAAGTAATTTGGTGGCCACAGCAGTTTATTTACTTTTTGCTATTTCACGCCTGTACGCGATTCACGTATTACCGCACTTTGTTACATTAATGGCGAAGGCGTCGGGTTTTAATGCACCTAAAAATGTCCTTATTGCTTCTAACTTTTGCCATACGTAGTATGAAGAAAGCATTGTTTTAAATGTAAACTAGCGTGATTAGCTTATAAAATTTTTTCGACGTTATTGTACGCAGGAATCAGGTTTCAAAGCCAAATTTTAATGAAGATAATAATTAATTACTTTTTGTTTTACTAACTACATCAAAGCTTTGTTGATCGAAGACTCGCATAAAGGAAATTGATATATTTGAAATCGCCATACTTTGTACTTTTTTATTAGTTTTATAGCTTTTTAAGGAAGTTATTTTGCTTATCTACGTAACATATTGCTTTTATGTATAAGGATGCTAATAGAGAATGTCAGAAACTGAAGAGTAATAAATGTTCAAGATAGTTTAAATTAAATGCCAGCTATACGTTAGTCAAGAACGTAAGCAGAAATGAATGTTCAACTTTAGGTAACTTCTGCATATTTAAGTTGAAGTTGTGGCACGTAAGTTTATTATTATCTGTATCAGCGCCGCCCTTAGAAGTTGCGGGGCCCTGGGCGACAATTTTTACATTATTTTTGGTATAATTCAAAGGTGTCATAAAACCTTCATGCTAAAGGAGAATGGTTTTGTTATACAGGGTGGTCCACTTCTTTGTAGCAAAACTTTAACAATCGATACAAAAACTCATTTTAAAGCAAATATTTCATATCAACATGGGTCCAAAAACGCTTAATTTTAAAGATACAGGGTGTTGAAATGTTCGAAAAAATATCGATAATTTTTAACCGTTTCCCAACCAGTAGATATATTTAAACCAAATTTACAGGTTACCGCATTCGATGAGAATGTTAAGCCACACAAGGCAATTAGTGGCGGAGTTGTGGGGGTTCAGTTTTAATAAATTTTATAAAAAACAAGTACCTACGGCTCTGTTCAAAATCAAACTTGAACTGGTTTTTGGGTAGAGCATTTTATTTTAAACCAAAAGTGTCTCTACTTTTCTTCGTATTTGTCACCGTTTGGCGCGAAATTAGATTTATTTCACTATTCTCGCGGAAAGTTTGCTCATAAAAGTTCGATCTAAAAATATCGCGAAAAGCAGAAAATTGCAAACTGCAGAGTAAATGTTCAAAATGTGGATCATTAAGCGTTGATTTAGTGGAACTTCTTCCTTCATTATTAGCAGGTTCTGTTATTAAAAACTGCAAAAATCGGTAATTACTTCTTTATTTCGATTAGCGATATTTTCAGACCGAATTTACGAGCAAATTTTTCGCGAGAATAGTGAAATAAATCTAATTTCGCGCCAAACGGTGGCAGATACGAAGAAAAGTCATGAGACACTTTTTGTTTAGAATAAAATGCTCTACCCAAAAACCAGTTCGAGTTTATTTTGAACCGAGCCGTACTAGTTTTTTATAAAATTTAATAAAACTGAACCCCCACAACTCCGCCAGTGATTGCTTGTGGGGCTTGATATTCTCACCAAACCTGTAAGGTGGTGCTGTATACCAAATTTGGTTTAAATATATCTATTGGTTGAGAAACGGTTAACAATTATTATCGATATTTTTTCGAAAATTTCAACACCCTGTATCTTTAAAATGAAGCATTTATGGACCCATGTTGATCTGGAATATTCGCTTTAAAATAAGTTTTTGTATCGGCTGTTAAAGTCCTGCTATAAAAAAGTGGACCACCTTGTGAATAAAATACAGGAGTAGAGGAGGTAAAATTTTATCGATTTCGTCTCAAAATGCGGATCCCTGGTAGCGCGGAGCCCCTGGTAGCGCGGGGCCTCGGGCGCAGGCCCATGTCGCCCATACCTAAGGGCGGCCCTGATCTGTATTCAGTCAAACCAAGATTATAATATTATTGTAATGAAAGTTTTAAGGAACGGCTAGGCATTATTGTTACGCTATTTTTATTATAAAGTACATTAGTAAAAAATGTGTTTAGAGTTTAGAGCGATATCCGTAATTGTGGATGCTTTTGAACAGAGAACGTTCTTGATTCAAAAATTAACTGTTATGTTTAGTGCAGTGTTTCTCAAACTTTATTTATCCGAGTACTGCTTTTTTAAAATTTTGTTAAAACAAGTACCCCGTATAAAAATATTAAGGGTACTATTAAATAAAAAAGTGTAAACAAAACAAAAATTATTAGAAGAAAATTAATCAAAATACTGTTATTTACTTAATTTAAATAATTTATCATCAATGGGTAATGCGAAATTGCGGTGGGATAAAATTTCAACACAATTTGAATCTCTAGTTTATATTATCAACTTCACGATGAGGGAGGGTCACAATTTGTTGTCGCTAGAATCTGACGATGGTTGTGTTTATTGCATCAAGAACATCAACAATTAATGGTTTGTTAGAGTTATACTTGCGATGATTTGCAGAGGAAAAGATAGGAAAATAACTGAAAAATTAAAAAAATAAAGGCAATTGCCTTGGACATGAAACTGTCAAAGATAAAATCCAAATTCTTCTATTTACCAATATGCGTACAGTCCTACACCTAGCAGTAGAAGGACTCATGACTAAATAAAAATCAATATGCGTATCCCTTGCAAGTAAAATGGTTTTTGAAAACATCTTAGACGGTTCCGGGGAAAAACGTAAAAAACGAAATCCCTGCAAAAACGCTATGATTTGAAAACTAGTGACATATCTGTTATAAATAAATCTCTCCGGTTTGCATAGTCGTTTAAAATAGGATAAACCGCTTATACAGGAGTATAGGATATGCTATCAAAATTCCCTCTTCAATGACTGTTAAATCCAAAAATGCAATAAAAAATATACCATTGTATTTAAAATAAGAAAGTAGATGTCATTTTCTGGTACTTTCAAAAGTGTCGCCATCGTGAAAATAGTTTCATTAAATGTTCCATTACGGTACAAATACCATTATGGTCATTACCATAATTTTATTCTTATTCTTGAGACCAAGACACAATGGTCGAAACGTCAACTACTTCTAAATATAGAAGACGCGGTTCCAAACCCGGAAGCCAAGATTGTATTATAATTTTATTCTTCATATATTTCTAATGGACGGTCCCAATCAATCACCCTGTATACTTATAAAATATTATTTTCTGTTAACAATGATTCCTTGCGTTATTGATGCATTGCCGAAATTTGCCACGTACCCCCTGAAGACCTTGCACGTACCCCCGGGGTACGCTTACCATACTTTGAAACACTGGTATAGTGTAGGTATAGGAAACCAAGCTCTACATAAATTTATTTATTTTCACCGCTGAGATGCACTACTAACGTAGCTTTTATTTAATAAACTTAACAAAATTCAATTACAAACATTATTTGCAATTATCAATAAAAATGTTTTTACCAAAATATAAAATCACTTTGACTTAATTGTGGGCTTTTTATAGTTTTGACTTAATGTTCGATTTTTATTTGTTAATGGGAGTATAAATAATACAGTAAAGTTGAAAATAATTTGGAAAATATATGGAGCAATAAAAATTATGTTATGTGCTTCATTCATATGTTACTCTCTTTATTGGTAATTTACTGTAACCTTCAAAAATATGAGCTACATAATTGTTGGATATTAAAAAAATATGTATTTGATAGCCTTGGACATAAATGGAACATGAACATTTTATTAAGCTATTACTACAAGTTTACGGTTATGTTTTCTTAATTCCAGAAACTACAAGAAATATGTGCTGAATTATTTAAAATGTATTTCAATTTATTGATAAAAGAAAACATTTTTTGTTGTTGAAATAGTGTGTTTAATAGGTATAATTTTGTTTTTGGACTAAAATTTAAAGAAATAAAATACCTATGCCTATTATCGTATGTTGGGCTAAATGTGCGGTTTGTTTTATTTTTAAATTTTGCTTTTCCTCGCGACTTTTTGGTTGGTTTCGTGGCCGTCGCACATGCCCGCCATAAAGGTCTTCTTGGGGCCAGATGAAGATTTAGTGCATTTGCCCATGTGTCGTGGTATGTGCATGTTATTGGCAAGTGAACCCAACCTTTCGTTTGTTATCTTGAATTCGACTTATGGTCCTTCGAGTTTTGACTGGTTTTTGTTGTAAGATGGAATATATGATACATGATACTGAATTTCTTACGAAAACGTTAGAAATACATGTACGTCTTAAAAACTAAATTTTTTCGGAAAAACACAAGCAAGTACAAGATATTTCTTAGTTAAAAAATACAAATTTCTTCGCGAAGATTCGGCGTTTTATGAAAACAAATGAGACTAAGCTAATTGTGCTCCTCCAAGCGTATCTGGATCGTGTAAACGTGTTTACAAAATTATGATCTTAACTATTGTAATAAGTTTCAATGTTTTGTTCATTTAAACAGATTTGTGGTTTTTATAATTTACTAAAACATAGATCGATGGATATAAGGTTAGGTTGGGCTTGTTTAAAAAAAGAAGTGTAATATAAGATATAATAAAAATTTTATAGTCATATTAGACCTGGATCTAAAAATGCAACTTCAATCCACTATTTAGTGGGGTTTTGTCAAAAACTTGAAATTTCTTTTGTGATATCTAAGCTGATGAAAAAGGCATAAAAGTATATTAACTGAGATCCCTATAATATCTTGAATTAAGATGTTCAGGCACTGTGGAAATTGGCTTTGTCTCAAATTTCATGTATCAAGTAACATAAGCAAAGTTCGAGTGTACTTCAACTATATTCGAAATTTATACTTTAAGCAACTTAGAAAATATAATTAATATATCTAGTCAATATCTGAAATATTTTATAGAGGGTGTTCTACGCATTGACATCTTTCTTAATATTAGCGTCATAAATTGGTTTAAATATGAAAGTTGTACGTAATACTTTTAAGAATTTTGTGCAAGGTCTAGTTAAGTTTTCATACACAAAAAATTAAAATGGAACATTTTCTTAAAACTACTAATTCCCTCCCTTGTTTGGAAATTTACGTAATTATGAAGCGTACGTAATAAAGACCTTTTTGATCGTTCAAGAATTTAATATAAACATTATAGTTTTTGTGGTATAGGTACATAAATGGCGAAAATTATACTAAGACAATTTTTAAATTATATAAGGTTTTCCAAAAGGGGCTGTTATATTTTAAAACATATAAACACAAATACATGATATATCTGATTACTTTAATATAAGTGAAAGTACCAACCAGTACAATTAAACGTAAAAGATAATGTGATTTAAATGTCCTCCATGGCTACGTTGACAGACATTGATATAATTTTGCATGACATTTTTAATCATTGTTTGTTTTTTTTTAAAGTCGAGAATGTTTTCTGGTAAACTTGACTCTTTAAATAGCTCAAAAAAAAAGTTCAACAGTGTTAAGTTGCAAGGTCTTGGCGGCCAATTCACGTTACCATTTCGTGAAATTACACCAATCTGTAGGTATCGGCATTCAAAATTTAAAAGCTTCTTTTGAAAAATCCTTACAATTTTCATTGTTCCTTAAATGACGTAGATTAATAGCCAAGCATATTGGGAAATTCCTTAAACATTAGTAATGCTCATGTACAGGGTGGGCAAATTTCGATGTTTTAATAGGAAATCTTGATAACTATAAGAGGTATTAAAAAACGGACCGCGCATCCTCGATCTCTTTTTTCGAGAAAAAGTTAATGGCAAAACTAAAATTGGTTATCGTCTTTTGTTTTCGAGTTATCGCCGATAACTCGATTTTTCGACTTTTCGTTTTATGACCATATCTCGCTTGTGTATGAAAATTTACAAAAATAATTTTGACGTTCTACAGGCACTTTTTTGATAAGAATGCAGTGGCGTAGACAATTTTTCAAAAAAGTTTTCGAAATTCGAGTTGTGACAAAGTTGTATTTTTTAAATAGAACGCATAGTTGGCTATGACTTATTTATATTCCTTATTTTTTTGTCATTCCAAATATATAGGGGTTGATGTATTTATTTTCAATAATACGCAAGTTACGAAGGTTTTTTAGTTTGTTTGTTTTAAACAAAATTGTAGTAGGCTGTGAAAACAAAAACCAAACAAGGTGTAAAATCTTTACAACCTCATTTGGTACAAGTTACGAAGATAAACACAGTAAACTACATTACTGCAGATTCCGACTTTATCGTTGTTTCCTTATTTTTATATATTTACAATCTTTATCACAACAACAAATTACAAAACCTTCGTAACCTGTACCAAATGAGTTTTAAAAGGTTTTAGACCTGGTTTTGTTTTTGTTTTCACAGCCTACTATAATTTTGTTAAAAAAAACAAACTAAAAAACCTTCCTAACTTGCGTATTATTGAAAATAAATACATCAACCCCTATATATTTGGAATGACAAAAAAATAAGGAATTTAAATAAGTCATAGCCAACTACGGGTTCCATTTAAAAAAATACAACTTTATGTCACAACTCGAATTTTGAAAACTTTTTTGAAAAATTGTCTACGCCACTGCATTCTTATCAAAAAAGTGCCTGTAGAACGTCAAAATTATTTTTGTTTATTTTCATAAACAAACGAGATATGGTTATAAAACGAAAAGTCGAAAAATCGAGTTATCGGCGATAACTTGAAAACAAAAGACGATAATCAATTTTAGTTTTCACCATTCAGTTTTTCTCGAAAACAGAGATCGAGGATGCGCGGTCCGTTTTTTGATACCTCCTATAGTTACCGAGATTCCCTATGATAACATCGAAATTTGCCCACCTTGTACAACTAAAATATTCAAACGTTTTACAAATAAATCGCTAGCAATATTATAATTCTAAATTAAAATGTAATAAATATTTTCTGCATGAGCTAGCTACTCAATATTTTTATTTAATATCACCACTGGGAAGTAAACCGTTTTAAATTACATGTCGAATTATTACAGATCATTTATGGTATGAATACAGTGATATGTGGAATTAATTCATTGCCGCTATAATTGTTTTTCAATGTTTTATCCCCTTCACATTGCTTTAATATATGTTTTACTGACAGTTTAATCTACATTTCATTTCAACGAATGCAGATTCATTGCATAGCGATCAAAATGTTTTAATGCTAGTTTTTAATTGTAAAAGAATATTAACTCTGTACCTTTAATATTAATGTTTTTGGTGGTCTTTAAACATATTACGCATAATTCTTCTTCATCTTTTATTATGTCTTGGAGTCTATTGTCTGTTACGATAGTAATATATCTACTTGTATAATGTCTTTAATGCAATTGGTATTAACAAAGTTTATTGGACCTTTCTAGGCTTCTTCGCCTCTTGCTCTGTACCTACTCGAAAAAATTACCTAAACAATAACTTAAGGACCAAAGAAATTAAATTGGTGAAATGACTAATGATACAATATCAGCATGTTAAAGTGATATATTTGAATGTGACTTAAGGGGCAACACACACCTAAAATGGGTAAGGTAAATTATAATTTTTTTTGAATAAAAATAAAAAGATTTTAATTAAAAAATTATTGCATACATTTTAAAAGACATACTTTTTTTTAATAAAATGTGAAATTTTCAATACGTTTTTTAGACAAAAAAACGTATGGAAGTCACTTCCATTAGATGGTTTTTCGAAAACGACTTCTACGGTAAACATAATATCATCTACGGTTTTTTTTTTCTTCTTCTTCTCGACTCCTTTTGCATTTTCAAGCTTCAGAGAGTAGTTTCGTGTTTTAAGGCCATTTCCACCATGCTCTTCTACCTTTTGCTAGTGTTTTTATTTCTTCTACTATTTTTCCTTTTTTTAAACCCTATTTCCCTTATTTGATCTGATCATTTTCTTCTTGGTCTCCCTCTTTGTTTTTTGGTTGGTTTTCCAATTTCCATTATTTTTCTCGTGATTCTATCAGGTTTTATTCTAACTATATGGCCAAACCTGTTTAGTTGTTTCTTGTTTTTTCAATTATTGGATCTTGTTCTATTTTTTCTCTAATGATTTTGTTTTTTATTCTGTCTCATTTACTTTTTCCCGCAAATTTTCTGAGGTGTTTGATTTCGATGGTGTTAATCTTAAGATTTTAACCTCGTCTTTTTTCTTTAGTGTCCAGTTTTCGGACGCGTAGGTTATTGTTGGTAATGTTACCATATTATGTATTTTCATTTTCACCTTCATGTCAATGTCTTTGTGTCCTAGTATTGTTTTGTTCATGGTTTGTTTTCAAGAACACTTATTTTTTAAATTTCAAATTTGACAAAAAAACTAGTACTAGACGTAGTCAGTGCAAAAAGTCATATTGCCTTCAAATCATTTGTGTGGGCTTTTAAATGTGTTCTAGTAACAAAAACCTGATGCATGCCATTAATCGCTTCAGGTTTTGTAGATAATTTCGATTGTAGACAATGTAATTCACAATATAATTATGATATAGCCCGAAAATGTTTGTAAATTAATTGATTGAAACTCCACAGTTTATGATATGCAACAATATTTAAAATATGATGTACCTACATTGCAAATTTTATATACGATGAAACATTTAACGAATTTATTAATATTTTATGGAATACCACAGCCATTTCCACTTTATTGGATTTATAACCATTGAAAATATGATATTGGGTTACGTAATTATAGCATGCAATTTTAAAGTACATGTTCAGTTTATTATTAATTTTTACTAAATGTACAAAATGTTTTTACTGTAATATGAGTAATGGAGGATTTTTTCAGTTATTACACCTAGACATTATTCTATGAGCCTAGATAAAAATTGTTATAATGGGCAGTGAAATTACTGCGATTACTCATTTGTAAATTAAAATTTGGACAGAGTGTAGGAGTTTCATTGCCAATTACGTTTTTAAAGTAGGTGAATAAGCAGCAAATTTGCCGTATATGTCTTTACGAGCCAGGAAAAGGATTCACGCCAACGATTAAAAACATTTGCAAAATTTATTGTGAGAGCATATTCAGTGTAAGCCAGTGAATTTGGTAGTTTCAATAATTTTCATTTGTAAACTACAGCACTTAATACCAAGTTTTTTTTTTAGAAAAACCGTTGCGTTTGAGGAATGCCATCAACAATAGTCGGAACAAAATTCAAAAGTAGTTATGTAGGTTTGAAAACCAAAAAACTGAAATGTATCCTCTCTCAAAACTTGTTCATAAAAGATTCAGTCTTAAATAAAAATGGCTCCAGGATTTCGAGACCTTAAAATAGATAAATAACTTAGTTCTTTAGTTATTGGTTTGTTGTGTTGATAAAATAAATTCCCATGGAGCAAAAGCTCGTTTCTAATACAATTGTAACAGTTGGTTCAGTGTAGATGGAGGAGCACAAATGAGCGATTGCAGAATCGGTCCTCAGTAATTATTAAAAAATTACCGGATGATCTAAGATTAACCCAGTCTGAAAGCAATCGCTAGTTGTAAAATATTGAAAAGGTTGCTATATTCGAACAATGGTTGCTACTAGAGTTACACGTCAATATTAGACATGGGGTAAAATGGTGTTTAATGCCTCTTTCCCGAATAAAGAACTGGGCGGCCAATAACCTATCCGTGGACAAGAAATGTATGATATTCGAGGGTGGATTAAAAAGTTTGCGGTCTGACTTTATAGGTTAAAATGACTTTTATATTTTTATATAGTTTTCTCGAAGCAGAGTGCATTTACTTTAGCGTTGTTTGAACCTCATAATGCCCTTTTAGTTGATCGATTCGCAAGGTGTGCAAAATAAGTTTCTATAGTCGCTGATCCCGAGAAGTAATTTTATAAGAATGGAAACAAATAGTAGTCGGAGGAGGCCAAATCTGGGGAATAAGGTGCTAGGGAAAATAGTTTGAAGCACAGATTATTAATTGTAGATGTTGCACTTCGGAACAAGTGAGCCGGTGCGTTGTTAGGTCCTCTCGTTTGATTAATACACTTTGTGATACTTGATCTGTACAGGATCAAAGTGTCTAGGTTTTGATGATATGTCTCAATGATTAACTCGCTCACCCAGAGATATTGTTGATTTATTAGGAACTGCAGACTGAGTATACTTCAACTCAAACTCCTGAACACACATTTGTAAGCTTTATGCGCCCAATAAGTCTCAGCAATAAATGCACGTTCATCTCGAAAATTGCAAAGCTGACACGATACAAAGTAATAGCGGCTTATTTGAGATAGGGTCGTGACCCATTTATTTCAGCGGCTAGAGGCAGATAAGCTGTGTTGCCATCTGACTGATATTTACCTTCGCATAAGTTCTACTCTTATCTTCAGGGTTGCATCCTTTTTTAAAACACCCTGTATTAATGAAAGAGCACCCTTGCCTTTGCACAACCCTGTCCTTTATCAACTTTTTTTTTTAGTCCGTTTAATAAGTTGGTGTAGTACTGTCCAGTTATAGCATTGCCCTTTATAAGTAATCCTTAATCGCTAATTAAGTTATAAAAGTTATAAAAGCTGACGCTGACATTGTCAGCATTCTACCTTTTAAAGGCGTAGAATCTCTGTGCTTCCAGTGTGTCGATTGTTTTTACATCTCTAGTGCGTAGTAATAAACCAGTTTTATAGGTAGTGTTAATTGTTCGTATAAAATCTCTTGAATTCCTCATAAGCAGGTGCAAGAACTAAAGGAATTTTTGGAATCAAAATGTTTTTTTTTAGTTTTGCAAATAATATCTGTTTTGAACAATTTCACATGTCACTTAAACATGTTTTATTAGTTTTTCATGAAACACTTTGTTGCGAAGAAATAGCAGTTACTTCAAAAAATAACCTTTGTTTTCTCTTTACACTGATAAGACATTTCTTGAAAACAGTTTATTATATTTACCTTTACCAACAAAAATAACTTTTTTAACGACTTGGTGAACGGAAATGTTTTTAAAACAACGTAAAAGCTACAAATATTTATGTTGGTTGCAGATAAATATTTTCATTTGCTTTTCGACAGATCATTAAAAAAGAAAAAGAAATGCTTTCTTTTATATAAATAGCTACAATGCCGTCTGCAAAAAAATTAAAAGGTGGCGTTAAAACAAATTATCTTACGAGTTTAAGTGGCGTGTAAAATTATGGTAATGCCCAAATTTCTGTAATTTATTTGAAAACTAAAAAATATATTTTATGACTAAAAATCGCAAATTTGCAGTTTTCGCTTCTATCAAGCTATTATTATTATTATTATTTCCGCGTAAGTGGTCCCCTTTCGGGTTCCTGTACTGCGATCTATTGGTCTATTGTACCCTCTGGTGATAGCCCCTAAAGAAGTCCTGTGTTTCTGAAAAACTTCAGGATTTTTTTAAGGGTGTTTTTCTTAACTCTTCTTGGTTGGCTTTTTCCATCCCTAGAAGTCTACGCCGATAGGGTGTGAATCCTTCACACTGGCATATTACGTGAAGAGGAGTTTCTTCTTCTTTACCAAATCCTCTGCATATATCGGTTTCTGAGAGTTGTATTATGTAGAAGTGTTTGTTTAGGCCACAGTGGCCTGTGACGAGTCCTGTGGCTGCTCTGATCTCTGCTCTGCTCATCCTGAGCATTTCTTCTGTCTTTTCTTTAGAGACCATTGACAGGATAACCTTAGAATGGGCTTGTTCGGCAACTTTTTTCCAATGAGGATTATGCTCCTGTATTAATATGTCATTAAGACACCGCTTGGCTGTTGCATAGGATGTACCAACTGCGGGTTCTGGTCCGAAGAAAGGTGTCTCGCTGCCAATTTTGGCTGGGCGATCTGCCTTCTTGTTCCTGGTATATTAGTGTGGGCACCATACCAGTTTAACATTATTCCTGCTTCCCAGCACGTTGAGTGCCCGTATGCAGTTCAGAACAAGTCCTGAGTTTACTTCCGACGAGCCAAGAGCTTTTAGCGCTGCTTGGCTGTCGGACACTATGAAGATTCTTTTGTTATTAAAATCTCTTTCTATGAGTGTGTCTGCGCATAAGTGCATAGCGTACACCTCGGCTTGAAATATGGTTGCACACTGTCCAAGGCTTACAGATGTGCCTCGTCTCAGTTGTGCTGCTCCACATATTCTGCAACCTGTGCAATTTAGCGTTTTTGACCCGTCCGTATACCAGACTAGGTTATTAAGCTCTATTTCTTCTATCAAGTTAATCGTGCATTATTTAAAACAACTGAAGGTCCTTAGAGTTAAGTTCTATTAAACGTAACATTTTACTCTATCAAATTTCTATCTTATACTTATTACGATTGATCCGGCCCAAATAAATGATGCACGATGCACCTGTATTAATAGACGTACAAAAATTCGTTAATATATTACATTTTTATTTTTATATTTATCATTCATACAACTGTGACATGTATTCCTCGCTTCTTAACACTGTTCGTTGCAGCGCTGCTGAAGACTTAAAATTTATCTTTACAGATGCGTGGACATGTCTTTTTTACAACAAGACGGATGTATCATTGTAGCTTTGAATTTAATATTTTTGCTTTGCAAAGAAGCGAGCGGTTCAAAAAAAGATTGAAGAAAAACCCTTAGTTACTTCCACTAGCGGCTGCAACACAAAAGAAAATGTTTTTGTCCTCTGAGCTCGTTGAAATATTGCTTGCTGAAAGTAAATATGTTTGCAGATGTTACAACCGCCGAATTACAAAAGCAAACAAGAGCATTTATAAAACATGAGTCTAAAAAACGCTACAGGGGAGGATAGTATTAAATTTATTTTGTTTCATTAAAATGTAATTTTTGTAAGATAAACATAAGGTTTTCTTAAAAATGTTTTATTTGAAGAGGTTTTTGTTTCTCACTACAATAAATGTGCACCATACATTTGTGTCTTTAAATAAACTAATATTTGTAAATGAAGTTTGTTATAACGACGTTTAAACTTGTATTTACGACGTACAAACAACCATACAGCCTTAAAAAATATACAAACTTAAAACAAATCATAACTTTTTATATTTTAATCCAAAAAATTAAAACACATGGTATTTCTAGAAAAAAAAACCTTCTATCATACTTAAAATTTGACAAAATTATTTGTACCGATTTTGAGGAAACACTTAAAAATTTTAACTTGAAAAAATGCAGTGTTTAAAAATTTTACAAAAAAAAAATCTTTTTCTATTTTGCGACTCTAAAGTACTCTTTAGAACACGAAAATGCGTGACATAAAAAGGTCTGTTTCGATACGCATTGTTTTATATTTACGGTTGGCACAACGAATGCTACTGTCAAACTCGTCGTCACTTATTGTATTGGTGTGTCTGATCTAACCTCAATGTTTTTAAATGATTCATATACTAGCTTCATTTTCTTTAAGTAGTACATTAACCACTTTAGTTTGTTATCATTTTACATTTAAGAGTATAGAAAAGTTAAAAGTTACTGTCAGTCACTGTTTCTCGGGTAGGGTGAACAACCACCACATCAGGCATACAAAATCCCCTAAATGTATATACAGGGATGCGCAAAAGTATGGAAACAGACAAATATCTAGAACACCATTGCAGATAGAACAATGAAATTTTGTACCTGAGCGTTATGGTACTTTTTGGATTCGATGAAAATATTAAGGTTGCAATACGACTTCCGGTTCAACCGGAAACGGACTCAAACTTTGAAATTTTAAATGGAATACCCTATATATTTTTACATTTTTGGATTCCATTTAACATTTACTTTAAAAAATGTATAAGGTTATGTGGGTCTAAAGTCAACCGTTTTCGTAAAATTTACATTTTTGTGAAAATTTTGAGCGATACTGCACTTTCAATTTTTTCGAACATTTAAGTTATTTAAAAAGGCAGTAGAATTTTGTTTGAAAATTAGATTGACAATAGATTATTTAACACTTTGCACTAGCTACATTTCTAAAATATTATACAGGGTGTTTTTTATGCTTGAACAAACCCGTGAAACTTTAAACGTTGATAACTCATTTTTCTTAAACACAACACCCTGTATATTTTTACACGTCTTGTAGAAAATTTGATTGTCTTTCAAAAACATTAACAATGTTTTATACCTAAAACTGATATTTTACGAGATATCGCGATTTTATCGTAATTTGTTAGGGCAACGTAATATTTTCGAGTAGGCTATGAAGGTAGACAGCGGTAATTTTAAAACAGTTGAAAGATAAAAATAAGGAAGTTATAATATTACTTTTTCCTCACTTATTTTCGACATTTCTAAAAATGCAGATGTAATTTTACCATTTTTACGTTTAAATCGAGGATTGTTAAAATTATGCATTTATTCATTGGACTAGTGTGATGGAACAATTACTAAATCCTATAAACTAATTTTTTGTGTTTCTACAGTATGATTTTCCGTTGAACCGGAAGCGGTTTCAAGCCTAACCGTTTTTTTAAATTTAAAAATAAGATTGGCCAGTGACTTTTGTTTAATCAGCGTTCTTTTCGCGTACTCAATACATTATCAATCGGTTTTTAAGACTTTGCGAAGGATCAAAATCAATTATATGAAAAATATTGTGGCCCTGATAAGAAATCTCGATATAAACGTAAGATTGGTAAAATTACATCTACATTACAAAAAATTTCGAAAGTTCGAAAAGAAAAGATAATATTACAATTTTCTTATTTTTATCTTTCAATTGTTTCAAAATTACCGCTGTCAAACTTCACGGCCTACTCGAAAATATTACGTTGCCGGAATAATTTACAATAAAATCGCGATAACTCGAAAAATATCAGTTTTAGGTATAAAACATTGTTAATGTTTTTGAAAGACAATCAAATTTTCTACAAGACTGTGTAAAAATATACAGGGTGTTGTATTTAAGAAAAATGAGTTATCAATGTTTAAAGTTTCACGAGTTTGTCCAATCGTAAAAAACACCCTGTATAATATTTTAAAAATGTAGCTAGTGCAAAGTGTTAAATAATCTATTGTCAATGTAATTTTCAAACGAAATTCTACTGCCTTTTTAAATAACTTAATATTTGAAAAAAATTGAAAGTCTGTATTGCTCAAAATTTTCACAAAAATGTAAATTTTACGAAAACGGTTGACTTTAGACCAATACAACCTTTTACATCTTTTAAAGTAAATGTTAAGAGAAATCCAAAAATGTAAAAATATACAGGGTGTTCCATTTAAAATTTCAAAGTTTGAGTCCGTTTCCGGTTGAACCGGAAGTCGTATTGCAACTTTAATATTTTCATCGAATCCAAAAAGTATCATACCGCTCAGGTACAAAATTTCATTGTTCTATCTGCAATGGTGTTCTAGATATTTGTCTGTTTCCATACTTTTGCGCATCCCTGTATGTTTGATGTAATGTAAATATTTTTTTGTGCGATCGTACTAGAAACAGCTGTTTGACGGACGCGTTAGCAACCATAAAGTACTGCATTACCGGCCCTATCCTTAGCAACGGCCGTAAAAGTTACTTTTCAAGCCGTCACCCTTAGCAACGGCCGAAAAAGTAACTTTTACGGCCGTTGCTAAGGAGAGGGCCGGTAATGCAGTACATACGCCGTCATCTGTCAGTGACAGAATGTCACGTAGTTTCTAACCTATAATTTTGAAAATTACTAAAAATTTAAATTGTTTTTAATTCGATCGCACAAAAAATGTAATATGCACCTCGGCCAAAACGTACTTTTTGGCCTTGATACATAAATGACTATTTTGTGCGATCGTACTAGAAACAGCTGTTTGACGGACGCGTTAGCAGCCATAAAGTACTGCATTACCGGCGTTATCCTTAGCAAAAAAAGTAACTTTTTCGGACGCTACAGCGTAAATTTGCAATAAAGCTAACAGCATACGCCATCTGTCAGTGACAGAATGTCACGTAGTTTCTAACCTATATTTTTGAAAAATTTAAATTGTTTTTAATTCGATCGCACAAAAAATGGAATATGCACCTCGGCCAAAACGTACTTTTTGGCCTTGATAGATAAATAACTATATTTTAAAAGTCATAAAAACCGCAAAATAGAAAAAATAGTATAAAAAACACGTCATAAGGCTTTTGGCGCACTCGTCCTTTAAAAAACGAGGAGCCAAAAGGTCGCCTTATGACACTAATGTTTTAATGTACTATTTTAATATTTCAAATTTCATTATAAGTAAATGGTGACAATATTCTACATGGGTAACTTTTTTATTATTATAAGAGTTACATTGTCGGTTAAATTAGCAAAGATGGGCAACATTTCAAAATGAATTTAATGCCATTTTGACATTTGAACAACTAAAATATTTTAAAACATTTAAAAAAGCTTTAAAAAAATCGATTTTTGCAAATAATTCTCCAATTGGAAACATCACTTGTTTACGAAATCATGGCAAAAAGTTTTTACAAAATTAGCCATAACTCGCTTATTTTTTGCAACAAATACATAAAACTAGGTATATATTTTCGAAAAGCTAAAAAAACGTAAGTTTACTTAATATCTCGAATGTCAAAATTTTGTTTTTAAATTAAGCATAAAAATCTGGATTAAAAACCTTAATAACATTTTATTTCATTTTAATAAATAAAGAAGTTAAAGTAAACGTTCAAAAATGATGAAATTTTATTTTTCGTCTGTAGTACCAAAATGGTAAGCGATATAAATAGCTGATTACATACGCATTCTTTTCTCAAAAAAATAGCTCAAGAGACCGATATCAGATTTTCACTAACTATTACAGTAACCGAGATACCCCGTAAAACATTTGGTCCACTTGACAACTTACAGGTGAAAACTCGCTTGGTGGTTAATTACGCTTGTTTGACAGCGCAAATTAACAAAACAACTCATCACCATGGCAACCAGCTACTTTCCGGCCTAGGCCGCTAAAGATAACTCATTACCATGGAAACCAGTTACTTTCTGGCTAGACCAGTAAAGATGTATTTTTCAGCCTAAAAATTGATCAGAAATAACTGATTTTCTGGACAGATGCAGAAAACAATTTTAAAAGCAAAATGCAATTTCAATCTCAACAAATCATCATTGTGTTACCTACAAACACTACTGATAATACTAAATGTCAGTTGCATTTGTTACTGTGGCTGATTTGATAAAAATTGGGTTTAAGTTGAACAAGCTTCGTACTTCTTAAAGCTCAGTCCATAATTAATTTAAAATGTACAGTAAAAAAAAAACAGAAATAAAGACTATTCAGAGGTTAATTTAGGAAATGGATTATTTGAAATGTATAGCGTTTGAAATTAAGCTTCGAAAACATATCGGAATAATTAAATTTTCATTAATAAAAGGCTCGAGAAGTTTAAAGGCCTTAGTTCTATATACAGCACATAATCATATTTAATTACTAGCTAAATCCCAAAATTAGGATTTGCCTATAGCTGAGGCACTAATTCCATTAAATCAGTAAAATATTTGCAGAGTAAATTATTATACAAGTTTTAATCACGTGGCACCAGACCCGGATAGACTGAATTTACTCGCATTCTGGCACAAATTATTTCAACAATTAAAATACTGTCACGCTGTATTTCAAAATTTATGTTATTTACAGGACTTTAGGTCGAAAAATGGGTTCGAATTCGCCGAATGTAATGATTTTTTTGTTGAGTAATAAATTTTGTATAACGCAATTGTAAATCGTTTCGAGGGTGGTTTAAGCGAAATAGAAAATATTTTTATGTAAATTTCTTTTTTGTATTTCATTCCTTAAAATTTCAAAGCCGTGTTGAGTTTTATAATAAACTCAACAAAAAGTTGTAGCATTCAATTCTACAGCAAATCTCCCAGATTTAAGTTATGTTAGTAAATCCAAAATTTCATACAAAAAACGAAAGAAAGAATTAAGAAATAATTTGCAATGTAAATTAGGTTTTTCGACAAACGCGTGTTTAAAGCAATATCAAAGACGTACACAAAAAACTAATCTGTCAAGTCTAAACATTTTCGTATGCAAATGCAATTATTTACACCATTTAACAGTGTTTCAAAATTGCTAATGCAAATTAAATCCTAATCAGAACCTTCGCCATATTTTATTCCCTAGTACTGAAAATTAGTTCAGCACCATTAACGTTTAATTTCATCTCTACCATAAATTTTTACTTTCGCTATACGTAGCATGAAGAAAGTATTATGATCGTTAAAATATTCGAATTAGAATTTTGACGGATGTACACTTTTTTACTTTAATTAGCAAATGTTGGCGTTTACTTCTTAACACATAAATCAAATTAATGGATTGACCAGCCATTAAAACTTAAGTACGTGCCTTCAGTCAGGAATGCACCGTTTCTTTAACCTCGTTTACTCGAAGCATCTTTTACATGGTAATCAAAGGGGGCAAGATCAGGACTATGAGGAATGTTAAAAGATCTGAAATCTCAGTCTTCGAATGGTGTCAAGAGTTTTAGCGGCCGTATGAGGGCGTGAGTTATCATGAAGGGGAAGAACGCCTTTAGACAACATTCCTCTGCGACGGACCCGTATTGCCGGCTTCAACTTCTCTTCCAAAATTGTAATGTATTGGGCACTATTCACTGTTTCGCCCATTTTCTGATAGTGCTCCAAAATTAGTCCATTCACATCCAAGGGAAAAGTGAACAGGATTTGTCCAAAGCAGACTTGAACGTATCCTTGACTTGACTGGAGATGTGTGCCGCCATTCTGAAGACTGCCTGTTGCTTTCGGGCTCATAGTAATACACTCAGCTTTCGTCCCACTTAAGAACGTCTTGAGAGGACGTATATTTGGGAGTGATGACAAGGTCAAAAAAGCGGTACATTCCTGGAAGAAGGCACGATTAAAAAATTTCTTTATGATAGAATAAAAAAGTTGGTGCATTGTTGGAGAAGTGCATTGAAATGAAAGGTGATTATACAGAAAAATGACATACCGTTTGTATCCCTAATTAAATTATACAGGGTGTCTCAGATAACATTTCCAGCATGGTGATCTCGCTTATTATAAGAGATACAGGTTTGGCTAAATTATATGGATTATTCCTAATTGTAAGTATGAGAGGGGCTACAATCAATTTTTAAAAGTACATAATTCATCTTACTTCAGATGTTATAGCAAAAAATATGAAAATGTTAAATTCCTTTTTTTTTCGTAACTTTTTTGTCTTATTTATTAGATCAATTTTATTAATATTTTCTGGAGGTACTTTTTATTGAAGAATTTGACTATTATTTTTAATATTTTTTAACTTACCGTTTTTGAGATATTACCCCTAACTTCATTTTTCCTTATGGGCCGCAAAGTTGGCTATGGAAGAATTAAATGTGCTTTTTTCCCCTCGTTTAAATGAATGTTGTACTTTAAAAAATTGATTGTAGCTCCTCTCAAACTTAGGAATAATTCATCTAGGTTAAACAAAACTGTATCTCTTATAATAAGCGAGATCACCATGCTGTCAATTTGCTCTTACTTTTTGAAAACGCCCCGTAGTTACGTTGTGCATTATAGTAACTAATCAACGTAAGTTAATCTAGCATAAAAAAAAAACAACACAAATCAACAACTTAAATATAAAGCTGATATAAAAGTAAAAAAGTTAATCTTACAATTAGTAATCAGATTGAAATTAATGTGACTTATTCAAGCAATAACTGAGCTAAATGTCGCTTGCATCCATAGACTCTCCAGATCTTATACATTGTTTATTCTAGTTATATAGTAGTTACTCCACTGCATCAGATTATCGGTAATAAAAGCAATTCTCAAGGTGGTTGCTTGCAAATACAAGCTATCGAATAGCTTTAGCTAAGAAACTTATAATCTGTGCAAACATAATTTGCATTTTATACCTTGTAAGCTGTGTTTGCACTACGTTATGAATACAAGTATCTCTACGCATGGTAAACACAAATTGCTAACGTTGCTTTGTTCAATTTTCATTAATAAAACATTATTATCGAATTTATTTGTTGATCTAGTCTAGTACATGGAATGTATGTATGTATGTGGAAAATGTGCTAGGTGTATGGTTTGCCATGAAGCGTCGAAAAGCGGGGTTCTAGGATGGTTAAAGCAACAAAGAAGTGTTTTGTTACGTGATTATTAAAAATTTAAACATGGGAATTCAAAGAACTTTCATTTAAAGTTCTATTTATAATTATTTTATGAACAGTATCAGAAATTTAAATGAATTATTCACAGTTTAAAAAATATTATGTTAAACCCATGATGCGTTAAAATTAACACAGCATGCTTAGTTTTTCTAATGTCAACTTACACATTTTATTGCATGACGGCAAACTGTAAAGCGTTCTACCTATGCATAAACAAAAGTCGTAGGGCTAGATCAAAATTTTATTTTTCAACATAATCCTCTTCGACATTTTACTTACTTACTTCAGTGTTTTCCAAAATGTATTTAATAGATCGGTTAAATTTTCTATAGAGCGGCTCCAATTTTTCATCATGCTGTAATCGCCTTCCTCTAAGTTTTTCTTTTATATTTACGGATAAATAAAAGTTGCTCGGTGCTAAAGCTTGACTATTAAAAAGATGCCTTAGTTCAACAAAACCAGAATCCAGGATAATTTCAATTCGGCAAGGATATTGCTCTGGTGTAAGTAGTTTTGGTATCCAACGCCAGACATTTTTTTAATGCTCACATCATAGTGTTTAACATTCACAACTGTTGTTTAGGATACGAGAGAATATTTTGATTTAAAAATCGTGTATTCAATAAAACACTTCCATAATTAAATCACCCACTCTCTATTTGACTGAATACACCAGTTTTAACGGTTTTTTTTTTCGTTCTCAAAGCAGTTATGGAAGTCTTTAATGTCCTTTAGCCTATCCGTCTTTCTGTTTAAGTCCTTTCACATTTGCAAAACGTTTTTCTTTTATTATTATTTTTTAATTTAAAGAAACAGAAAAGTCACGGAGCCACCTGGAATCGGGAGGTTGGAAAGCGACGGTCATGTCGTTTATTTGTCAAAAAACGTTGCACTTTATCGTTGTGCACGAACCAATCACCTGTTTGCCACAATTTTGGAAGTTTCTTTGCACAGAGTTGCGCAACGGCTTTAAAACTTTGGAATAAAACACCTTCACACAGGGCCCAGCCGTGCCATTGTGCAGATTGTGCATGGCACAAGGGCGTCTGAATATGAGGGTCGCCTTTTTATAAGAAAAAATCGCCATTAAACCGTTTTCTACAACTAGGTGGGAAAGCAGAGGCCGTAAAACCACTTAAATATAAAATTGAAGAAATTAACCAGGTTCTTTCTGAAATAATGGAAGTTCAAACGAAAGATATCGATTCTAAAGTTCAAGGTTCAAGCAGACAACTTAATTGTAAAATGTTGTTCCTTTTAACTTATTTGTCTGTTAATGTTTGGTACGAAATTTTAGGTCTTGTAAATATTGTAAGCAAAATCATGCAGAATCCAACATCTGAAATCGGAAGAATTACAGAATATGTGGATCATGTTTTACAAGAATTAAATACTTTCCGGATAGATACAGTTTTTAAAAACAATATTATCGAAACTGCAAAACATTCTTAATGTTGATCCTACTTTTCCAAATATACGCAAAAGAACTAAAAATATTGTTTTTTAAATTATGAAGCACCTGATGAAACAGTAGTTGACCCCGAACAAAATTTAAAGATAACTTTTTGTTTTGCGATTTTAGATAAAACAATAACTTCACTTACTGAAAGATTTAATCTTTTAAAACAACACAGCGAGGATTTTAAAGTTATAAATAACATAAATAAACTGAGCAAGTGAAGTAATGACGAATTAATAAAAAATTGTCAAGATTTGCAATTAAAACTAAGCTGCAAACAAGATTCTAGTAATCGCGATATTGATGGCAAGACTTTTTTTAAGGAATTGAAAACCTTGCAAAGATTTATTAAAAAATAGTTTTCTCCTCAGGATGTGTTAAATTACATAAATGAAAACAAATTAACCGATACATTTCCAAATACTGGCATTGTCATAGGCGGCGCGTCGGGGGGGCTTTTTTCAAATCAAAACCTCACAATCTTCACATAATTACGAGTATTAATAGATCCGACTAGGAAATTTTTTTCTGCACAACTTTATATAGTATAAAAATCATATATTCGTATATCGTATTTACAATTTAGCATGAGCAATTAGTGATTTTTACATCGGTTGGTGCGTTGGGGTAGGGTACATTAACAATAAGGGCAACCTACAACGAATGCAGTGACGCAACTAGGGGGTAAAGCACTTGTTAGTCTTGCGGTCTTGTTAAGGCGCATTTTTATAGTAAGTATATTTACCTTGAAAGTGTAAATTCACGATTAAACTGACCACATTATATTAAATTTTAGAATATGTCTAAAAAACAAACAAATTTATTTGCCTTTCTGGGCAAAGTCCAGAAAGATGGAACCCAACCGCAACCGTCCTAAAATTGTGCGACTCTTAACTGATTTGAATTGTGAAATAAATTACACCGATATTGAAGTTATAAATAATTTTTACAAGGTAACTACTGATAAAAACACCTTAATTAATCAAATAAATATATATAGAAATATTTTACTGGCAGAAACAAACAATTTATTAAGTATTGAGGAATTTGCGGGAAAATGTTCAAACAATGAATTAAAACAAATGTTATTTTGTGTGTGGGAACTTTTTGAAATTGTTCTTTGTTGTCCTGTGTCGTCTGCCTCAGCCGAGCGATTTGTTTCCACATTAAAAAGACTAAAAACCTATCTCAGAAGTACTATGGGCGATGAACGATTAAATGGCCTGGCTTTAATGGCTATAGAACAAGAAACTGTGGCTGACATGATTTTAAATGAATCGCATTTAGAAAAATAAATTAATAATTTTATTGCTGATAAAAACAGAAGAATGATGTTTTTTTAAAGATATATTTTGTTGTTTTTTACTATTATGAAGGGTATATTCTTTGTTTCTTGGTTTTTTAATATTTTGGAACTTTAAAAATTCTTTTTGTTAAATAATATCTACTTATTTTATTTCTGTTACTTAATATGGTTTATTTATAATAGTTTTTGATATTTTGGAGCTTCAGATGTTATATTTGTTAAATAATGCTTATTTTATATTTTTAACTTAATGTGGTTTATTATAAAGCACTATTAAGGTAAACCCAGATTTGTTTTAAAATAAAGTGTAGGTAATATACATGGATAAGTTGTGCCCCCCCACTTTTTTAGGTCACGCGCCGCCACTGGGCATTGTATTGGATATTTATTTATCACTATCTGTATCCGTATTATCAGGAGAAAAAATATTTTCAAAATTAAAACATAAAAAAATTATTTGCGTTTTACGATGTCTGAAGAGCGCTTAACAGACTTATCAATGATTTCTATTGAGAATAAGATTCATTAGACATAAAAGAAGTCATTAAAACTTTTGTGACGGTAAAAGCAACACGTGTGAATATGTACAATTAGTCCTTAATTTAGTTTAGTTTAATTATGTCTTATTAAGTTTCGTTATTTTGTCAAATGTAATTACAAAAAATCTTTGAGTTTAATATTAATACAATTTACAAATTATAAAAAATCTTTTGATTTATGTTTATACAAATGGGTAAATGATATGTTTAAAATTTTATGTTTTTTTTTTCTTTCTTATTTTTAATAATTATTTTAAGAAAAGTGGAGAGGGCGCAAAAAAAAATTTGTACAAGGTCACCCACGGCGCGGCACTGCCTCCACAAACCTTTTTAAATTGTTTAGACTAGATTTTTACTTAAACATATGTTAGCGAGTTTTTCTTAAACACCGCTTTCCTCCTATCGTGTAAAAGTTCAGGTTCATGAGCCACTTTTGTAAAAAAAAAAAAAATCTAAAACTTCTATACACACAAGATTGATTTTATTTATATTTACAACACATAAGCCATGGTCAATATTTTATAAATCGTTCAATTCAAACTAAGTTTAGCATTTATGTTATTTAATGTTACAGCTTTCCGACAGCACAAAACAGTAATTGTAACTTTTGTTCATTCATTACGGGTACATTACTTACCAGCTTCTTCTCGTAGATACAATGATCATCACATTAAAAAAAAATCGAATCGTAATAAATAGTTTGCACCATTTTTGATGGCATTGTAGATGGGATGTTTCGGTTATTAATGAAGATTAAAAATTATCCATGTAAAGTAAAATTAATGGGAGGAAATCAAATACCTAAATCAGTTTTCGACATATAGCCCAAAGATAACATTTATTGTAGCATAGTAACTCATGTGTTTTTTAACATTTTAATCGATAATGTTTTAACACAATCATGTTTTTACTGTGTTTTATATTTGTGGCTGCGATTACTTTTCATTATTTTTTTTACCATGGAGTTTAAACACTAATTAATAAAATTATTCTATAAATTTAATAAGCTTAAAATTTGATTTAATTGTTTCCTTCACACATATTTGAAATATTAAAAATGTAGCGGTTAATTTGTAAAAAGAAAATTTATCATTAATTTGGGAAACGCTTGTTTGACAAGAATTTAAAAATGTTTTTAATTGTGCTGTTAATTGTACCAATTACAACTCATTTTAGTACTTTTCCAACTGAGAGTTAGCTGCTTGATTAAACAAAAATTACTTTTTTAATTACTTGTCAGTCAAATATAGGCCGGGCTCTTGTTAGGAGTTTGCAAGCCACATCTTTGGAGTTGCTATTAATTACAATGATTTAAAGGTTTGTTTTCAATTTAGAAATGGTTTTAAAATTAAATAATTTCGTTCAAAATATTTACGCGTCCTCTATTTTTATTTATTGTGTTTTCGTTTCCAATTAAAGAAATTAAATTTTAATTTAAACCTTTGTGATAGTTGAACAATACAGCCGTTATTAAATTTTTGTATTTGAAAAATCTATTTTAATTTTGTGCACATAACTAACGACATTTTTATTGTACTGCAGTTTTACAAGAATTCTCTTTTAATAATTTTTATTTACTTACAGCTAAACTCTATTACATTTTAATGCAAAGCAAAATAACAATCGGTAATAGTAAACTTGATAAATTTATCAAACCTATAACATTTGTTGGAAGATTTAAATCGCGCATGTCCGATTAAAATTTAAACAAAAATCTGTTTTTCCTGATTGATGAAGGTTATTATGAAGTGATCGACATAGATGTCTCTTATTCTGGAAGGAAATTTCCTGTTAATAGTCAATTATAAAGTGCAACTGCTTTTTTTTAGATCCGACATGGTTCGAAATTACGTTAAGAAAACAAGCCGGAGCGCGTACACAAAAGAAACTTTTAAACAAAGCAACTTATTTTAATTCTTTAAAAAGCATTTTGTAGCTGGCTTAATTCTAATTCCGATCTTGTCCCATATCATGAGAAGTAAGACTTCAACGCATTTTAAACAGCTGTTTACGATCTTGCCTCATGTACGGGGCAAGTTCGGAGTAGTTGGCATTTTTTACAATTTTCTATAAAAATGAAAATTTCTAAGGAAAATAGGTATTTTTGTCAATACAAATTGTAATATTAACACTTCACTCCGTGTTGATACCAATACATGTCAAGTATTTATAAAAGAACTTAAAAATAAATGGGTTAAAAGTCGAACTTAGCAAAAACCGGTCCGAACTTACCCCACTTCACTATATACGAGTATGCCCTACCAGGTTTTTACTGTGTTTGTGTGGTTTTTTAAACTAAAAATCTGTTTCCATTGTATAGAGACCATCACTGTCCGTTCCAACGATACAAAAACACTAGACACACGTATGAATTGACTGTATGAATTAAACAAAAAATTATTTAAAATAGTTTTATAGTCAAGCATAGCAATTATTAGTTTGCTTAACTGGCTGTATTTATATTTAAAAAAATAACGAATTGTCTGATCCACAAAATGTTCACATTATTTGTTTGTATTTTTATTTTTTCGGGCTTGAATATTTTTGATAATTCTTCCATACTCGTGCATTACATTTTGTTAAAAGTTCTCACAACTAACGTCATTATTTCCCTGCTAGTTATGATACCAAAACCAGGTAAATCCCCACACGACGCCACATCCTATAGACCAATTTCACTGTTACCTATCACGTCTAAACTTTTCGATAAACTTCTTCTCAAGAGAACCCATCATTGAAAAAAAAAAGTTGATCCCAAATCACCAATTTGGATTCAGACATAAACACTTCACAGTTGACCAAGTCCATAGGATAATTAATATCATTGAAAGAGCATTAGAAGAGAAAAGAGTTTGTTCCGCAGTATTTCTGAACGTGGCGCAAGCATTTGATAGGGTTTGGCACGAAGGACTGCGTTATAAATTAAAACATATTCTTCCCAAACCATACACAGAAATTCTAATGTCTTATTTATCAGAGAGATATTTTAGAATCAAGCAGGAAGATGCCAACTCTAATCTCAAAGAAATTAAAGCTGGAGTGCCACAGGGTAGTGTCTTCGGTCCAGTCCTTTACCTACTGTTTATTTGTGATCTTCCAGTACTAGAAAACAACACAATGCCTACTTTTGCTGTCGGCAAAAGCAACGAAGAAACAGCAAACAAGCTTTAAACAGCCATCAATCAATTTCAAAGCTGGACAAAAAGGTGGAGGATAAAACTTAACGAAACCAAGTCAGTCCATATTGATTTTACCAACAAACAAATAGAACACTCCGGTAACTATAAATGGTCAGATAATACCATACGCCAACGCAACCAAATACCTCGGCTTAATACTTGACACTAAACTTCGGTGGAAAGTTCAAAAAGAGAGGAGCTGGGTAGGTATTAGATATCGAAAAATGTACTGGCTCTTAGGAAAACACTCCGCTCTGTCAGTACGTAATAAGCTTCTACTATACAAGCGGATGCTAAAATCAGTGTGGACGTGCGGTATACAGCTCTGGGGTTGTACAAAAAAAGCAACATTAAAGTAATACAAACTTTTTAAAATAAGGTACTAAGGAACATCGTAGATGCACCCTCGTACATAAAAAACGATGATCTTCATTGGGACCTTGGAGTTGAGTTTGTGGACAGTGAAATTCAGAATTTTTCGAGAAGCCACGAAAAAAGACTACTGCAGCACGTGAATATCGAGGCTATCCAGCTTCTCGATAACACAAATATAGTCAGGAGACTCAAAAGAAAAAACCCCTTTGAGCTGGTATAATGTGACACTATTAGTGCTTAAAAAAAAAGTGTTAAAAAGTGTTTTCAAAAAAAAGCAGAGTCAGTGTTTGTGTTAGTGCACAAGAATAGAATGCCAAATGCTAGAACATATAAGAGACGCCAATGGGTGACTCTTAGATCTTAACTTTTTTAAAGTATATTAGGAATAGAACTAAGTTACTTATTAGTCTATTAATACTAACAGAATAGCAGAGCACTTTTGAAAACCTCGGGAAAAATACTCAGAGTCGTCGTAAAATTATGATCCTTGAGATTAATAATTTAATTTTAAAACTACGTAATAGTCAGCAAAATTATACCTGTTGAAGTATTTACATAATACATAAAGTATCCCCAAATTTATGCTTTTTAGGGCGCTAATGCTTACTAACTACCCCAACGGTGTACTAATCGATATTTTACACAAAACTGCTCTCATTTTATCTGTCATTTTAAAACCCACTAAACCACAAAATTAAATTAGTCGGCGTAAAACACAAAATAAACTAATTAACTATACAAAACTCGACGTAAATGAGCCCTTGCAAAAGGCCCTCTATCGTGAATTTCGACTTGTATTACACCTCCGCAGGATAAAGTATGCGTTAGCTGCGTAATGCTATCATTCATGTAATTAACATAACCGTAAAAATATGCGGTGCAAACTGTTACTGTCATACATCAAACATGATTCTCTAAAATTAGGTAAGAAATAACAACAACACAGCACGCTTATTTTGAAAATAAATAGCAATAAACTTGACTTATGGAGTGACAACTGGCTGCTATAAAGAAATAAAGATTCTGTGTTTGCACAAAATGTAACGTAAAATTTCTTTATCAAAGAGAAGCTGGGAAAATGGGCAATTAGGCTCACAACAATTCTTAAGAATAACGAAATATGTAATCTATTCAAATTAAAATGACTTAAAAATTTGTCGCTTAACATGAGTACCGTAAACAATAAAATAGTATAATAATAGAACCATTTTCATTCAGCAAATACCTAATTTAAAAACAGTTAAAAAACTGATTGAACTTTTGTTGTTTTTTTTTCTATTTTTGGAAACCTCGAAAATCTATAAAGACTCTCTCGAAGCAAGTTTTTTTACACAATTAATTTGTTACATTGTTTAGCAAATGTTTTTAAGACAGCTACTCATAGTCAAATATTGCTGATGACTTAGGATTGGCTATTTTAAGGGTAATTCATTAAATAAAAAGAAATATGCTTAGGAAATAGTATATTACATAACAAGAGTTGTAAGAAGCATATTACGCACGAGTGGAAAAGTTGCGCACGGAGCTGCGTAGCGGCGAATGCGTATTTCCACGAGTGCGAAATTGCTTTACAACTCGTGTTATGTAGCTTACTTTTTCTACGAACACATAATACATACGATTATAACGGCTTTTTGGCTAATATAAACATGTAATTACGTTGTCTTGTTAATTTTGACATTTCTAGACAAGTGTGCGTTTTGCTTACCGTGCGTTATAACTCACTTACAATAATTACAATGCATGCAGGCAGTGTTTGACGTAAGGCTATTTCGATCTTTCTAGCCAAGAAAAAAACTAAGTGCGTAGTCTCGATTTTATTTTGAGAGGAATGTATTGCCGTTAACAGATTTTTGCTATCTTTTTTAATTTTCGAAATATAGCCAAAAACCGATTTTGGCAATTTTAAAAATTTTAAATATCTAGCTTAAACGAAAAGCTAGAGAAAAACTTTTAAAACATTTTTGGCATGGTTCTTTGTCTTTAATAAGAAACCGATGTTATTTTTTTTTTTACGCATATAAGTATTGATATATTACACCTAACTTTCTTATTTTATATGGTAACTACGAGTATTAGCTAATTATATATTTTTGAAAAGCGCAAAAAATAAGTTTTCGATTCATGTCAAAGCCAACTATGGTTGCCATTTAAAATAAGACAGTAAGGTGTAATATATCAATATTTATATGAGCAAAAAAAATGAATATCGCTATCTTATTTAAGAACAAAAAACCATGCAAAAATTGTCTTGAAAGTTTGTTATTTTTATTGTGGTATCGACGATCTCCTGATTTAAATCCCATGGACATTGTTTTTGTACGGAAGCTTTAAAAGTATTTTAATCGACTGGAATCAATGACGAAGTAGATTTACAGAGAACGCCTTTTATTATAACTAGAACATTTTGTATGGATTTGCGGATATTTGTTCATCCAAACCTTTTTTTATATTTTTGTATGTACTATAGGTTTCTTAAGATCTCGAAGTTATTTTGTAATACCCTGTATTTCGTCCAACACGATTTATACACCCATATATTAACTTTTCTAGAAAGTTAATTCAATTCAAAATGTGTCTTTGTTATTGTTAGTTATAGCTTTTATACGCATTATACTGCGGAATATTATCCCTGAATCTAATTATTTTGATAATGGAAATTTGAAAGCGCTTAAGTGTTGTGTGAAACAATAGCGGAAGATGTCCTTCGTTGAATTATAAACCAATATTAAATTATGCAAATTAAAGAAACTATTACTTTTTTTTATTCTTGAGGCTTTCGCGGCCGTTATCCATAATACAATCTTGGTTTCCGGGTTTGGAACCGCGTCTTCTATATTTAGAAGTAGTTGACGTTTCGACCATTGTGTCTTGGTCTTTTTCAAAACGACTAATTTGTGAGGGATGTTGCTGGGTTTATATATCCAGCTTGTGGAGGCGTGGCGTTCCGCTTGATGGATTTGTTCTGCCTCAGTGATTTTGTGATGACTGGTTTCCAGATGTTTGGGAGTTGTATGCCTGTGTCTCTGTTGTAGTTGTTTGGGTTCTTGATGATTTCCAATGATTCTCGATATAATCTTGGCCAGAAATGGTTTGCGCGGGCCAGTAGTTTTGTTTCTCTGAAGAGGATGTTGTGTCCTGTACCCTGGGCGTGTTCTGCTACCGCTGATTTATCGACTTGTTTTCTTGTTGTTTGTCCTTCGTGTTCTTTGAGACGCGTTTGTATACTCCTGCCAGTCTGTCCTATGTATACTTTTCCACAGGAGCAAGGTATGCTATATATTCCCGCGTGGTGTAGTCCTGTGTCGTGTGTTCTTCTTAATTTATTCGAGAGCTTCAAAGGAGCGTTGAAAACGGTTTTGATTTTATGTTTTTGTAGAAGCTTTGATATTTTGTTAGTCACTCCGCTAAATATAGAAGACGGGGTTCCAAATCCGGAAACCAAGATTGTATTAATTACTTTTTTGATTTATACTTAAAAAAAAAAAGTTTATAACAGATTTTCATGTAATTACTGAGGCAATATTAACGTATGAAACGTAGCAGTGTATTATTTTTGTACAATCTTTTACAAAAGCTTATTCGCTTTTCACTTTCATAATGGACCACTTCCGAATCATATCCTTTTCTTAGATTTAGGCCTACACGTACACGCTACCAACTTCATCACAATGCACGCATTCTGTATGTGTTTTCATCACCACAGTTGCACAGTTTAACTGTCAGAACAAAGTTTCTGCTCCTTATTTTACAAACAAAACGTATTTTCGTTTAACAATTCTACCAAGAATCCGTCCATGTGTTATTTTCATTGTTCTTAAGACCACTAGCATATTTTAACTTAGGCTTTTTGTGTTTATTTGTGCATGCCCCAACAGACTTGCACCTCTTCTTTTTTGCTCTTTTTTAAATATTCTTTGTTAATGATAAACAATTTATCTGCCTTAGCTTTTCCGTTTTAATTTCTTTTGCCATTTAATGTTTTTGCTGATAAAACCTTACCCAGATGTTAATCGGCATCAAATACTTTTATCATTGCAGGTTTTACTATTATGTAGCGCTTCCCAAACCATCTTCATCTTCTTTTCATTCTTACGTCTCTTTATCGTTGGGTGTAAGGCTTTTATTTCTGTTTATGTACGTGCCTATTTTTGTATGCTTCCCTGTGCCTTTTTCTATCTCTTACTAGCTCACTAACCTTACTCCATTCGATTCCTCTGTTTGTAGAAGCTTCTTTTGTCTCCTCATTCCAAGTTTTCATTTTCGTTTTTCCTTTCGTACGCGCTTTACATGCTTTCTTGGCATCCTGTTTTTTCCTATTCTATATTCATGACCTAGCCATCTTAGTTGTGCTTATTGGCTGTTTTGTTCTATTGGTTGTACTTTTAGGTTTTCTCTATGGATTTCGTTTCTAATTTTGTCCGTACTCGTTTACCTTCTATTTTTCTTAAAAACCCCATTTCTGGCACGACTCTGTTGTTTTTAGGTCGTGGTTCATGATTCGCAACCATTTATGTTAGAATGAGGCTAAACATTTTGCAATAGATTTCTAGCTTCGTTTCTTTCGGTGTTTCTCCTTTTTCAAGGAACCGTTTTTTATCGCTATAAATAGCTTAGCTGCTGAGCTTATTCTCTCATTTAGTCCATATCTGTTCTCTTTTCATATTGTCGAATGCTTTTTTGAGATCTACAAAGCTGATATGCTTTTGTCCACTTTTTGTGTTGCTTTTTTATTTATCTTCCTTAGAGTAAAAATTAAGTTCTGTGTACTACGGTTTAGTGTTGCTTCTCCGTTTTCTTTATTCTCCTCTTTGAAACGTTTTTGAAAATAGTCTCTCCATCTAGGCATGATCTCCTCTTCGTTAGATAGCATAGATTCGTTCTCATTCTTTATTTGTTTCAGTACCATACCGTTCTTCTGTTTTGATTGCCTCATTATCCCGTAAAATGGGGTTTGGTTTCTCCAAACTATATACCAAGATGAAATCGCAGGGGCACCGCCAATATTTTTAATTGATAAAAAAATAATTGTTACAATTAAAGTAGCACGTTTTTAGTTTTTTCATAATATTTCAGGAATCAGGTACAATATACATACGCCTTCTCACTTTAATTTGTTACTAGGCACGTAAAAACTTATTTTTTTTACTAATTTAACTGTTCTTTTATCTCTAATTATCACCAAGATATATATGTTTATCATTTGATCTGATTTACTGTTATGTTGCAAGTTTCGAAGTTTTTTTGTTGTATTACCAATAGTAATTATTTTATAGTGATGAATTTAATACATACCTGTGTATCACATTTTTCAATTCCTGTGCTTATATCTTTAAAAGGGAGGGGGTGGTAGATTTTTTCCGTCACATTCTTACCCCACCTATGGAACTGCTACTGTAATATTTCCGCTCAGTTTTTTAATCATAATTGGGAATTTTAATAACAAAACAAGCTCGGTTTTATAAAATTGTTATTGAAATATAAAAGAACATAAAAAAGAATATGGTACAAATAAAGTCACCACTCAGGTTAATAAGGAAATCTTTTTCCGAATTTTTTTTTGAGCGATTTTTTTTTTCATTATAAGCTTTTTGGGTACCACCACTCATCCTTAACAGTTGACCACTTGCAAAATCTGCCATTTTTACACTAAACACTGATCTGATCATTTCTATCGTCTATAGCAGTCACTTGTACAGGATAAAATGTTTTCGCATATTTTACTTGAATATAGTCGCGTATAGAGTAAAGATTGGTAACTTCTTTTTGGCAGTCGATCAAAGGGACCCTTTTTTCGTTTTGATTTTTTCGATTTCCGCATTTAATTGGTCTTCGGACCATTTTTTGTAAACTCTGCCACTTACTGTTTTGACATACTTTCTTACCATCGGTCAAAAGCACGAATAACTGCTATAAAAACATAAAAAAATTGTTTCACATCTTACCCCATCAACTAAATCTTTTTGATAAAATTTCACCGAGAACCCAAAGTGAAAGTAATATTAACGATACTCTAGTGTATGATCGCGAAGAAAATTAGGAAAAACAAAAAAGACACTTACATCAGCTTTGGGATTTAATCTGCAGGTGCACCAATACAATAACAAACATGACAGGCCTAAACCGCGAAAAATAGCTAACTACAAAAAAAAATCCTTCACCACCGACAATCACGTGATTTAAAAAAACAGGTTGTAGTAGTGCCAACCCTGGGATCTCATAAACATAAGTTTTTAGCGACGATATAATAACTTCTATAAATATCCGACTGGAAGCGATTAAATCGAAAATTTCGCTTTGCCACATTTTCACCACGTCAGTTAAATTCTCCACCCGTTTTACGGTAGTTGAATAAAAATACAGAAGAAACAGGTTATTGAAAATTCCGGACAACTCATAGTCACCGTACTTACGAAACAAATGCGTTTTTGATTTTATTAAATAAAACGCTTCGTGCTGAGTTTCTATTATCAATCTTGTGGATTCTAATAACTGTATTTACAAACACACGATCACTTTGAACTATCGTTAGTGTTAATAGCAGTTTCTGTCCTACAAAGCTCGTGCGTATCGCATATCGTGCGTTTATTAGTTAGCGACGTCGGTTGCTACGTTTAATGTCACTTAATATTCTTACCCTTCAGCATGACGCTTTATTAAGCGAATAAAGATGGAATGTAACAAATATTATTTTGTGTGCAGGGTTTGGATTAACTTTTATTTAGGTCCGTGCTTTCTGCGACTGTTCTGAATAACGTCAAGCGCTATCATGTGTTAAAGATCCTACATTTATTTTCTGATACGTTACCCACTTCAACGTTGGGGAGATTATTGTGTCAGAAGCAAAAATGTGAATAACGGATTTTTAATTTAATCGAAGAAATGTTTTTTTAGAGTCGAAGTATATGGTGTACAATTTGTGTATAGATGTGAAAATGTGTTGTTTATTTTGTAGAATATCATTTTGTTTGTTCCGTTTATGTGAATAGTAAAAATAAAAGATATTAATTATTGTAACAGTTCGATAAGAGTTACTTTTTTTTTGTTTTATTAAACCTTTTTTTGGTAAGCTCGTGATCGTCTGTTGTTTAAACACGGTTTAAAACAGCAATAAATAATACAATCTTGGTTTCCGGGTTTGTAACCGCGTCTTCTATATTTAGAAGTAGTTGACGTTTTGACCATTGTGTCTTGGTCTTTTTCAAAACGACTAATTTGTGAGGGATGTTGCTGTGCGCACAATCTACCTACTTCACCTTCAATGGAGGCATCTATGAACAAACAACGGGAGCAGCCATGGGTTCACCATTATCACCGGCACTCGCCAACTTGTACATGGAAGCCTTCGAAGAACAAGCCCTACTCTCCAGCAAACTGAAACCGAAACACTGGTTCCGATACGTAGACGACACCTTCGTCATCTGGGAAAATGGAAAGAACCACTTCAAGATTTTCTAACACAGCTGAACAACCTACACAAGAACATAAAATTTACGATGGAGGAAGAGAAGAATGGCGCGTTACCCTTTCTGGACATACTGGTCAAAAGAGAAGCAAACGGAACACTTAGCCACAGCGTTTACCGCAAACCGACCCATACCAACCGATATCTAAATGCTGCATCACATCATCACCCAGCCCAAAAACAATCGGTGATCAACACATTAATACATAGGGCTAAAGAGATATGCACACCAGAAAACATCAAAGAAGAACTGAACATGGTCACGAGAGCCTTGCAAGAAAACGGTTACCAGCGTAAACAAATACTTCGTACCATACAAAAACATGCCACGCCAAAAGAAGGAAAAGAAAAGAAAGAATACAGCGCTACGACTTACTTGCCCTACATCAGCGGAGTGACTAACAAAATATCAAAGCTTCTACAAAAACATAAAATCAAAACCGTTTTCAACGCTCCTCTGAAGCTCTCGAATAAATTAAGAAGAACACACGACACAGGACTACACCACGCGGGAATATATAGCATACCTGGCTTCTGTGGAAAAGTATACATAGGACAGACTGGCAGGAGTATACAAACGCGTCTCAAAGAACACGAAGGACAAACAACAAGAAAACAAGTCGATAAATCAGCGGTAGCAGAACACGCCCAGGGTACAGGACACAACATCCTCTTCAGAGAAACAAAACTACTGGCCCGCGCAAACCATTTCTGGCCAAGATTATATCGAGAATCATTGGAAATCATCAAGAACCCAAACAACTACAACAGAGACACAGGCATACAACTCCCAACCATCTGGAAACCAGTCATCACAGAATCACTGAGGCAGAACAAACCCATCAAGCGGAACGCCACGCCTCCACAAGCTGGATATTATAAACCCAGCAACATCCCTCACAAATTAATCGTTTTGAAAAAGACCAAGACACAATGGTCGAAACGTCAACTACTTCTAAATATAGAAGAGGCGGTTCCAAACCCGGAAACCAAGATTGTATTATGGATAACGGCCGCGAAAGCCTCAAGAATAAAATAGCAATAAATAAAACACTAAAGATTTTTAATCGTTTATTTACTGCTATTATTTGCAAGCTTTCTCATATGTCGACAACCTCGATAGTTGGTTTAATTGTTGTGATTTGACGGGTTGTAATTGCTCCGGTACATTAACAATAATATCGCTCAAGTACAGTCAATAATTTTGAGTTGTGAAACGTTCAGCTCCCAGCGAGAGATCCGCCGGGAAGAACTAGTACCGAAAATGTTGGTAAAAAAAGAACGCACAGTCCAGCTCTCAGCGATTACTCGCCAAGAGGACCAGCGTGTCAATGAAATTCATTGGGCTTCAGGTCCCAGCGCAAAACGCGGGGAAATATCTTCAAGAAAGTGACAAGTAAAAATTGTGTGTGTATGAAAACAAGTCCAGCTCCCCGCGACGAACGCAAGGAAAACTTGTAGTCCTGGTTCGGATAAAAATCGAAAAAAAGTCTATTCTACCTTCGCGAATTTCGTCTTTTATACACTTCTCCAAACTCCTCCCTGCATTTTAAAAAAACTTGTCATCAAATAGGCGTTTATTTTAATATTTTTCCTTTCGTATTTGTTAATAACTCAAAGCAAAGTATGACGTATGCAGGATGGTAGATTTACTTGTTTGTGATTCGTTATTTACAATTTACATGCCCTCTACTTAAATTTAGTTAGGATATTAGTAACACCCTTTATCCCCACCTTAAAACGATGACAGGCAATCTATTTTTTACGCCTAGGAGTATATTTAATATATTTAAATAGTTTAAATCATAATTCATTGAAATAATCTTAATTTTAATTAGCTTTATTATTCAATTTATCACTTTCGATTAAATAAATATTTTGAGTAATAAAATGAACGGCAAACCCCTAAATTATCTATAACGGAAAATATTTTACTATAATTTGCAACTTTGACCCAGTAACCGATATACCTGCGGTCCAGATGGTTTGCAGTTCCGACGTGCCCATGACTGCATAATCTTTACGACCTGCTATTTGACATATTTCATGTTCCAACCAAAATACTTGCACTTTTGCTTATTTAACACATATTTAAGATTTCAGGAGATGCACCTAACAAACTTGACTAAATAAAAATTCGCCTTTGATTTAATTTACCCTTTACCTTTCATTAAGGGGTTAGGGGAACTTAGGGCCCCAGGGGGGAGACTAATTTTGGAAGGTACCGGGGTGGCCTAAAACCCAGTTCGCCGGTACCGGCTAGTCAATCCCTAGACCGTCCGGGAACCTTCACGTGGTGCCCCTGTTTAAACCAATCCCGGCGGATCTAGACAGATAAGTCGATAAAACATCCTGACCGGCTGTAGTTTCGTGGCTTAGGTCCTGCACAGGTAATAAAAAAACGAAGCCGGTGAACCATGAACTATGGCCACCGACAGAACCATGCACTCTGCTGTCCGTGGACATGTCTCACGAGCAGAGTGCGGGGGATCTTGGCTTAACCGCCCGGGTCAAGAGGAAACAACCTCAATAAAAATTCTAAATCCTAAAGTGGGAAACCAGGCTGACGGGATGCGTGGCTGGATAGAGGACCAGTCATTACTGGACTAAACCTTGGGGCACATGGCGCACCCCATTGTATATAGCCTTCCCGTGCGTGAATCGAGGTAGCGTACGGGTGACCTCTAGACCTCGGTAGATTCCTCAAAAACATTATCGCGGGTTCTGAATATAACGTTTGCAGTTGGGCATTGTCTACCTATCTTTTCGGATATTTTTGTAATAAACAGGTGGAGTTATTATTCAATAAATAAAAAAATTCGCATCATATTGCGTTTTTCTTCCTTATAAAAGTTTATTTATACGAATTTATGACGATGGCTAGTAGTGGGCGTTACAATTTTCTAGTTTGTCTGGTTGTCATGGTAACGAAATAAACGATAACAACCGGCCTTCGTGATTTATAGTGGTTGTTGTCCAAAACACGTTTTATAAATTTAACAATGAACAAAATCTATTTGATTATGTAAATGGCAAAAATTTGCTTCTATAAGAAATAATTATACTTTTTCATTTCGTGGGGCCAGTAGTGTCTATTTTCACTATTTGCCAACCAGCCGCTATCGTTGTATTCTATTACCTTAATTTTTATAACTTATTTAGAAAAAAAGTTTTAACCATCTTTAACCTTAACCTTAACAATAACGGAGATATGACATTATTTAAATGACAAAAAAACACTTTTTATTTAATAACTCGAAAACCGGAAATGATAGAATATTTTTTAGAACGGTTTTGAGTTTGTCTCAAAAAACTGCACATTTTTGGTAATTTTACCGTTTCTTTATCTTGACTATTAAGTGAGATACCCATGTAATCCCATCGAATTTGGACCACCCTGTACACTACTCTGGCTCTCACCAAATAAAAAAGTACCGAAAAAATAAACAACGGCGTTTATTAAAAACTAATTTTTAATTCATTTCCATTGATAGTTATAGTATAATTTTTAAGATTTGATCGTTTTTTGTTATGTTAAATAGACTGTTTTCTAAGATTTGAATAAAATTTGAACTGATTTTTCTCGAAAAATGTCTTATGTATGCATACTTTTTTAATACATGGTCGGATTCAAAATTAAATTCTCTATCTGAATCAACAAAATGTATACTATGTAATTTAAAAAAAAAAACAGTTGCCTATCGCGGATTTGACATACGTCATGGTAGAGATAACAAATACACATCACTTAATAGAGAATTTGTCGCCATTTCCAAAAATATAAGGTGTGTTGGGGTTATTTTCAATAATTAAAAAGTTTTAGGGGTGCGACAGTCAAACTGAATCACCCGGTATAGCTCTCAAATATGCATTTTCAGAGAAAAAGTAATAAACTATGTAATAAAATAAAGTGATAAAAAGCCTGCCAGTGCAGATGGGAACGTTTGTTACGGTTATAACAAAATAAACTATGGTGTTGCATAAAAACCAACAGAAAATAGCATTGTTATACATTTAAATATTTTACCGTTTTATACAAATCTTCTTGCAATATTTGCTTAAAATCCTTTACAAACGCTCCGTGTATATATGTCGTAGGCATAATGTGAAATCCGGCATTTTATAAAACGCCTAGGCATTTTATAAAAAGCCGGCAAAACGAGCAAATTATGACTTTTTCTTAGACCCATACATTTGTATTCATACAAAAAAAAAGCTTTAACCAACCTTTAACCTGACCCTCATTCATTTGGTCAGTAATAGAGGGTCAGGTTAAAGGTTGGTTAAAGTTTTTTTTAAAAATAAATAATAAAAATGAAGCTAATAGTTTTGTGCCTAGGCGTTTTATAAAATTCCGGATTTCACATTATGCCTACGACATATATATTAACAAATTTAATATTCGTTAAAAAATTGGTATTTTGAGAGCTTACGCTTCCCTGCGTGCAATAAGCAGGAGACTTCTACGCGTTAATTTTTATTTCAAACCCTTTTTTAGTCGTTTATTACCCACGTCTAGACAAATAAATACCACAAAGTGGTTTTGTGATTCAAAACAAACGTTATTGTTTGATAAACACGATAAAATGTTCAACATCTACTCAGAACACTATATCTCTCGAGTTTATGTTGTTTTGTTGAGTTGATGCGTTTTAATAATTGCAATTTTAACGTATTATGGAGATAATCCTGATCGTATATAAAAGCTGATCATAAACAATTTGGAAAAGGAATTGCAAAACATAAAGCTTTATTATTATGTGTGTTTTAGCGAAATTGAAAATCTAAAGGCAAATGTTTAGTTGATCGGAGATCGCTGGCCGTTCTAGAAAACGCCTAAGGCGGTACAATAATATGTAATTGAATTAAAAAAAGGTTATTGTAATTAATTTTTAATATAATCAATATACAGGGTTCTCGTTTTTCGAGGGCCACTATAGTAATTTCATTTGGCTTACTTACAACTTACATGCTTCCAAGGAAAAAGGGACAAAGAATTATTTACAATGCCAATTAGGAATTTTTCAAAACAAAATAATTGTTTAAGCCATTTTTAACAACAATTGTTTCAAAAAAGTTCCACCTGTCATACATTGTCGAATTCATAATAAAATGCTTCACAAATTGGCGTTAAAATCACATATAGCGTCCATCAGAAAAAATTGACCTGATGATGGTTTAAAAAAAGCGAAACGTCGCATGGAAAATATAATTGGGGATTTTGATTTCTTGCAAAAAGTGGCCATGAAGTTTTTTTTACAGAAATGAAATGCGACATCAAATGAAAAAGTTACAGGCAAAAAACAAAAATCCACTTTTTTACTTTATCCGCTATATCTCAAAAATTTTAAAAGCTAGATAGGTTCTGTTTGCGTCAAATTATTAAGCACCTGAATATACTTTGCCCTAATTTAACCGAAGTCGCAACTTTTACCGTTTACTAGATCCCCATAGTGGCCCTTGAAAAACGAGAACCTTGTATAAAGAGATGGATGTGCAGGTGCTCTAAAAAATCAATTAACAACTTTTTGTACCACCAATAAGATCAAATATGTTAAGTTTTAGCCGATTTTTTAATATTTAATATGTAATGGAATTTTTTGTAATGCTTCACAAAGTTATTTTATGATATAAATAACTTTTTAACCATTCTACTGCACAGTAAGTTGATCTACAACTCTTTTAAATTCCATAGCCGTAACCAGGTATTTGCTTTAATATAATAAAGCACGTTTCTAATTTGTACCTTGTTGTTTGTTAATATACATCAAACTATGTAGGCAACACAATAATCTAAAATTGTATAAGTTATGGAGGCGGCAGAAACAGTATTATAGTACAAAACAAAGCAATTATGTTGGTGTATTATTTCTTGATAGAATGCAAGTATTTTTAGCTTACAAGGTAGCGTATTCAAACAGAAATTTAAATGTCACAAAAATGTGATTTAAATTTCTTTTTGTCGTCGAATTCCAACACAACAACAACGTTTTCAATATTTTGCGTGTCATTTGGAACATATCAAAAGTTTCTACTGACTGCATAATATTTTGTATACTTACGCAGAATTTCATTGTTGTGCGAATACTGGGAACTACTGGGAAATGTACAAATCAGCAAGAAATGAATATACTAAATTAATTAAATTTGCTAAAAATTCATATACCGAAAATAAATTAAAAAGTTGTCAAAATAATTCGACTAAAATGTGGAGAGCTCTTAAAGAAATACTGGGGGGAAACAAGAATGTTAAAATTAAAAAGGTGAATTTTGGTGACTTGAAAATTACGAATGAATCAGATTTAGCCACGAAATTTAACGAATACTTTGTAAACAGCATAAAAGATATTAACGAAAATATTCCTTCACCAATAAATCCAATTCTTAAAATAAAAAGTGCTAGTGACACCTTTAAATTTAGATGTGTTACCTTAGACCAAGTATACAAAATAGTGGATACTATCAAAAATTCAAGTAGTACAGATAATATTTCACTTAGTACAATAAGGGATGCCTTACCAGTAATCGGGCAAACATTAGTTAACATTATAAATGAATCATTACAGTACGGGGTAGTACCAGAAATTTGGAAAATTAATACGGTTATTCCTATTCCAAAAATTATTAACACTAAAAAATGCGGTGAGTTTAGACCTATAAATATGTTACCTAAAATAGAACAAATATTAGAAATTATAGTTAAACCACAACTCGTAGAATTTCTTAACAGTAACAAAACTATTTCAGATTCTCAATCAGGATTTAGACATAAGCATTCATGCGAAACAGCATTGAATTTAGTTTTAACAAATTGGAGAGATGAAATTAAAACGATAAAATAATTTTGGCAGTTTTTGTCGATCTGAAACGAGCATTTGAAACCATCTGTAGAAAAAGACTTTTGCAAAAATTACAAATGTACGGAATCCAAGGGAATGAACTAAAATGGTTTGAAAGTTATTTATCAAACAGATTTCAAAAAACCAGGGTGGGAAAAGTAGAATCAAAGGCAATTATTAACGAGTTAGGTGTACCACAAGGATCAGTTTTAGGTCCAGTTTTATTCAATATTTACATAAATGACATTACGCAGACAGTTAAATCGTGTGACATGCATTTATTTGCAGATGATACGTTAATTTCGGTATCAGGTGAAGATTTACAAACAACAGTTAATGTCATAAACGAAGATTTAATTGAAGTAACAGATTGGTTTAAAGCTAATAAACTGGAGTTGAATGTATCTAAAACAAAATGCATGGTAATAGGTAGTACACAATTCAGCAATATGTCAAATGTTAACGTATTTATAGATAATAATAAAGTAGAGATAGTTGAAGAGTTTAAATACCTAGGGGTAATTATAGATAATCATCTAAAATTTAAAAAGAACATAGATTATATTGTAAAAAAAGTTGGTTCAAAAATTAGTTATTTTGGGAGAATATCGAATAAATTAAACTTTGAAGCTAGGATATTGGTCTCATACAATAATAGAACCATACTTTAATTATTGCAGTAGCATAATATTTCTAAGTAATGAGGGGGATCTGAAAAAATTACAAAAGCAGCAAAACAGAGCTTTGCGTATCATATTACAGTGTTCTAAATTAACTAAAATTGAATATATGCATAATAAGTTGGGGTTCCTTAATATATGGCAAAATACAGTGTATAACGTTTTGGTTCTAATATATAAATGTATAAACAATATGATGCCAGGATATATGAGTAAATATCTGATATACAACAAAGAACAGCATGATTATGAAACAAGACAAAGAGAACATTTTAGACTGCCTAAATGTAAAAAAAGTAGTACACAGAACTCGCTCTATTACAAAGGGCTAAAATTATTTAATCAATTACCAAACGAATTAAAATATTCTGTTAATCTGCATGCGTTTAAAGAAGGTTGTAAGACCCATGTAAAACTGCAATTTTAATTTGAAGTATTAGTTGTAAAGATTGATGTATAAATAGTTTCTTTTATAACTAAATAAAGCCTATTATTATTATTATTACGTTTGAAAAATCGTAAATGGACGATTTTTAATTATTAGGAGTTATTTAACAAACTGCATAACCAAATAATGTTGCTAAAAAACTTAGATTGGTTACAATTTAAGTGCTACTCAGTAATTTATTTATTAAATAATTTTGCTCCGATCAAATGATTACTATTTTAGAAAGTTATAGGCTCAAATCTTACTATACAATCAATAATAATAATCGTACCTCAAATGTCATATCAATAATGGCTTATCAATAAAAGAGTTTTGAACTTCTCGTTAAATACGAGGTGGTATCGGAAAGTGTTCGGACAGAGACTAAAAAAAAAAAAACTGGCTTACCTCTTTACAAATGACCGCTATTCCCTTCAAAATAGTCTTCTTGGGAGTGTAAACATCGATTCCAGCGCTTCTTTCATCCTTCAAAAGCGTCGGCGATTCTGTTTTGATGTTTACAACGGTGTCAAAATGGCGGCCTTTGAGCATTAAGTTAAGTTTGGAATACAAAGCAAAGTGGCAGGTGGCTAGATGGCTACGATGCGGAGACAATACAACAGTCATTACAGTGGAAGAGCCCGCAATCACTAAAGCCGAAGAAGACGTGGCAGGTCAGAGTCGTAACAAAATGCATGCTTATCGTATTCTTCGACATTAAAGAGAATTGTACCTGCTGACGTTACGGTAAATACTGACTTTTGTTGTGATGTTTCGAGGCGCTTGGGAGAAAATGTGGGGCGAAAAAGACTGTGAGAAAAACAAAATTGGCTGTTGCACCATGACAATACGAAAGGCGATAGAGGCGTTGGAAGCGATGTATTCGTTCCCAAGACTGTTTTGAAACGGATAGCAGACATTTGTTAATAAGATAAGCAGAATGTTTTAAGCCCACTACGGGAACTACTTTTTAATACTACCTCGTATAAGGATGATCTTTAATTTTAAACAACAAAATATTTTAGAGTTCTTCTTTTTTTCATTTGAACAAGGGATCGGCAAACATTCGCCTTATAAATAAATGGTGCGGACAGCAACAATGGAAACCGATAAACAACATATGTTATGCATAAGATAGTTTGATATCCAATAACTATGTAAAGATGTAACGTGTAAATCTGCATGCAATTTTTTTTATTTGAAATTATTTTTTTGCGGGCGTTAGCAGGTGGGATAAAATGCCTTGGTGGGGCGAATTTGGCCCGCGGGCCATAGTTTGCCGACCCCTTAAATTTATGCAATTAAAAGTTTTTTGATTTTCTTTAAAATTAGTTGAGTTTAATTATGTTTGTGTTGTTTAATAGTATCTAAGTTTATAGATATGATATTACTGAAGTCATAAGGGACCATGAGGTTGTATATTTATGCATTACATTTTAAAATATTATAGCAATAAAAATTAAAATATATAAATAATGAACCTTTTATGCCCGGTTTCTCCGACACATCTCAAGATCGAACTTATATAAGCCCGCCTTATATTTAAGATCGTCTCAAGATACCAATGCGTTGCACAGAAAACATATTCCGGAATCTGTTAGACATCTCAGCTAAGTTAGAACTCGGTTTGGCAACGTTGCAAGAAGTCGGCACATTTTAGCGGCAGATTGAAATGGCTAATTTTCATTGGCCATTTACATCACAGCTGTTAAAACAGCTCCCTGTGACATCTTGTTGTTGCTATCAGCTGTTAGTCACATATAAAGTTCAGTTCGGTGTTTATTATTTTATTTTGTGTTGAAATGGCGGGAAAAAAAGAATAAATTATACCATGGAGGAAAAACAATTATTAGTTAGCTTGGTGGAAGAAAATAAAATAAATAGATTATGTATACAGGGTGTTTGAAATTCGAGTTTAAGCATGGGGTTCTCGCTTATTATAATAGCTAGCGTATAGGTTTAAATTTGGCAAAGTTGCTAAATTTGGTGCTCATTAATAATCCAAAGAGAAATTGGAAATATCTCAAACGGTGTCCGAGAAAATTAGGAAAAACTGGAAAATACGATTTTTGAAAGTCGTCTATAACTCCTTTGGAGTATGAAATATTTCAAATGTGTAAAAACATTGCCGAAGCAACTTTTTAAGCCGAATCGGATGGTAGTCACAAATTTTTCTTAGATCGATTCGTTTTTGTTTTATGACAACCAACTTTGTTTTTGCTTATGGGCGCAAGTTTTGCTATTTACATTATCAAATAGCATTTATTTTTCTAAATCCATTGATGTATCACACATGGTATTTTACTTTTTCTTTTATTGTCAAATTTCAAAAAATACGTTTTAAACAATAACCATTATAAATCAGGTTGGCCGGTCATTGTAGTTTATGTTGTTTCCATGACAACCGATTAACAATCTAAAAGTTTTAAAGGCCTGTTAGTCGTAAAAATGAACTTTAATAACGAAGAAAAACGCGATATGCTGCCCATCAGAAAAAACAAAGTTGGTTGTCTAAAACAAAAACGAATCGACCTGGGAAAAATTTGTGACCACCATCCGATTCGGCTTAAAAAGTTGCTTGGGCAACTTTTTTACACATTTAAAATATTTCAAACTCCAAAGGAGTTATAAACGATTTTTAAAAATCGTATTTTCCAGTTTTTCCTAATTTTCTCGGATACTGTTTGAGATATTTCCAATTTCTCTTTGGATTATTAATGAACACCAAATTTAGCAACTTTGCCAAATTTAAACCTATACTCTAGCTATTATAATACGCGAGATCCCCATGCTTAAACTCGAATTTCAAACACCCTGTATACTCCAATTGAGGCTCAATTTGATCTAAGATCACAATAACTGTCTCTTTTGTGAGGCGAAAACGCATAAAAAAACGATCGTATTCGAAATCCGTAAATGGATTTGCGCGAACAAATCGCCTTCGAGGAATTACAGGGTCGTACAAGTCATCATCTGCATCATCTATCATATTTATAAAGTCAATGTCCATATTTAAACTTAAACCACAATTTAAACAAACACTTAACTACAAACAAAGCAAATACAAGATACTTTTAGGTTATGTACTCCAACTCAAGTTCTAGTAAACAGCGACTCAAGATGTGAGCTCAGCTCAAGTCGAATATGTTCTTAAAATTGCTTGGTGCAACACTTTATACCGTTAAGGCGAACTTAAGATTCAGCTAGATTTTAAGATGTGTCGGAGAAACCGGGCATTATACATTTAAAATGTTTTTCGTTAAACAAAAGCTTAGCGTTTTGGTGTTTTCTTTAGACAATAAAAAACTTGATACCCAAAATATTTTTTTTGTGCAATAAAAACTTGTAATTAAATTTTTAATGCCAGTTTTTGTACAAATGAACCTTGAATTAAGATAATTGTATAATATAAGTGATAATGATACATCAAGGACTACTATTTTGAGTGATGTAAAAACTCCAAGTTGAGTGTAGAAATTATAAGCCTTATTTTTAAAACAAACGCCTCCTTGTAAGGTAACAGGGTTCTATTTAAAAAATAAACTTAAGATATCTTTCAGGTTGGGCGAAAATAAGTATGCTTAAAATGTACAAAATTTCGTCTGCGGTGACTTAAGTAACATCCTTGAAGTTGTATGTAGATTGGTCCTAAACACAATAAATAAAACTTGCTGGGAATAATTTAGTTATTATCTAAAACAGGGAGAATTGTCTATTTTAGTCTAACTTGTTTTTTTAATCTACGAAACTTTCCTTAAAATTCCTTTTATACATATTAGCCACTCAAAGTTTTTTTTATTAAAGAAATGAATGATTAAATTTGACAATTTAATTTGAAGTTAGGGCTCTGTAATTAAATTGTGATTTACAAAAAAAGGGTACAAGACACAACCTTTTGTTATATCAAACTAAAAAGAAATATATCAGACGAAGAAATCCTATCGTCTCGACCTTTTTCAAGGACGCTCTAATAATATAAATTAATGGAGACTTGCCTTTCTGTGAATGTCTATTTTTCGAACAAAGCCAATTTTCTTTTGAATCAAATCAATTGTTACATCGACTACTCGAGACGGTAAAATACTTCAGACTACTTTTTCATAATACATCATTAAAATTTAATAAAATAATTTACCCAATCACTATACTTTGCTACTTTAACTAATTACAAAGCACATGTTGGTAAAACTCAATTAGTATTCCAATTACTTAGTGCTATAAGAACTAGCGTCAAATTACCAAATTGTAGTTCAGCAAGTTTGTTAGCAAGCTATTTTTGTTTGAAGGCTTCTTTGTAAATAATTTTTTATTTCGTTTCTTCAGCATTAAAAAAAAAACAAGCGTTAATAATAATTAATTAACTTTGTTAAAATTTTTGGTGTTGGATCACATCACAGAACGAAAGTAAGTATAGCAAAAACTTACGTACCTCTTTTAAATGAAAAGCTCTTGTTTAGTAGAAAAGCCGGATAAATAAAGAACGTAGTTTGCTTTTATGGTTTTAATGATGCGAGTGCGTCCTTCACTATAACGCAACCTGTAGTAACATCGGACGTTATTTAAGAAAAAGAAGAGCTTATTTCCCATTGATAGGTAAGAATGTCTGCTCATAAACCAATACATCTTTCGGTAGGTTTGGCCAAGCCTCAGTCGATTTAGCGAGATGTATTTGGCCCAAGTAAGTCTTTTCTAGGGTAACCAGTTCGGTACAGCTAAAAATCGGGTAAAAAAAAATAAAAAAAGGTTTTTTTCAGTTACATTGATATTCAAAAATTTCCAAAATGCAGAGTGTCCAGATAAGTAATTATCTACTTAGGTGAATTTTATTAATTTGAATACAATGGTATGTTTATTATCATACAAATTTATGTATTTAAAAAATCGTGTAAGTTAATTAAAATTTTGTATATGCATACATTTGTATAATAATAGACAAAGCATTGTGCCAGAATATAATTTTTTTTAAACGCGTAAATTCACCAAAATATATGATCACTTTTGGGACACCCATCACAATGTCATCAAAAATATATCTTATCTTTATTATTTGTAAAAAATATTTTTCTCATATTATTTTTTTATACATACTTTAAACACTTGAAAGATTTTTTCTAAGCAGACATACCTAGACAAGAAAATGGATTTTTCAAAGGAGTTTTAAGAAATATCAACATTTTATTGTGAATTGTGATTGTCTATCTAACTAAAAATTATAGGAGTAGTATTTGAAAATCGGGACACAATAGTCCCGAAAATAATTCTTGGGAACATCGGGACATTCGACCAAAAATAGGGAGAAATGCCTAAAAATTGGGACGTCTGGTCACCCTAGTTTTTTTTCTAGGTGAATTTCCAGGTATTTCACTTCATCCTTTTGCGGACGAGGATTTCCGTTCAGTGTTACCCTGGGGAAAATTTGTTTTTTGAGGGTGAAGTTGATTTGTATAGATTTCATATTATTGGCTCGAATTCGCCATAGTTTTAGCCAATTGTCTATTTTGTTCAGATAAAGAAAGTGAGAAGTCAATTTTGGGTCTGTGTGTGACGCCATTATATCAGTGTCGTCTGCGAAGGTAGCAATTTCTATATTGTTCTTACAGGTAAATCAGAAGTGTACAGATTTTGTAGTAATATACAAGATATAGTGGCTATAGTCCCAGTGAGGCTGAGCCGATTGTAAGCTTTCTAGATCCTTTATTTTGGAAGGATCAGTCCGATTTTACCGGTTTAGTGTAAAAAACCGATTTAAATTATAAACCGGTTTAAAAAACCGGTTAAATTAACCGGTTTTTAAAATTATTTAGATCAGGAATGCAAAGTGTGAAAAGATATTATTTATTTATAATTTTATAATAAATGTACAGTCAAGAGTTCAGTAATGACTTTTGGTAAACTAATCGCATTTACTACAGATTTTGTATTTTTCATCGTAATTTTTATTAAAAAAACCGGTTTTTTATTATTTTGGTTAAAGGTTACCGTTTTTTTTTGCCTTTAAAAATAACGGTTTCGGTTTCGGTTAAAAATCACTTTTTCTGACAAAAAATAACGGTTAACCGGTTTTTTAAACCGGTTTAAAAAACCGGTTTCATGCCCTGGTATAAAGACAATGATATTGTAATATATGTACTTATTTTAAAGATAAATCTAACAATCTATACTTACATCATTGAAACGAAAAAAAATTGTTTTTTTTAATGAACCCATAGCCAACTATATTTGCCATTTTAAAAAAGTCAAGTTTGGCTTAAAAATCGAGTGTGCTATGACTTTTTAGATATTTTTTTCTAATTCTACGTAAAAATATCTACATTTTAGTTTTAACGTAAGTGGCTATGAGATTATTTATCTTTGAAAAAATTGTCTTAGTTTTTTGAAAAAAATTACAAAAGTTGAAGGTGTAGGTCAAATGGTAAAATGGCATTAAGTTCGTCGTACAATTCTGCCAACTTTGCTAATTTAACCGACTATGTAACTCTAATGGTAAGAAAGTTATCCCTACAACACATGTAGACAATTGTCAACCCGACTTTTTTTAGCACTTACTAATCACGTAAAAACACTTTAGCTGATAATTTATCGATCGTTTTATCTTTAACGATTTCGCCTACCCCTTCTAGAGCTGTGACTTTGTTTACATTAAGATAAGAACATGTTAGTGTAATATGTAAATGTGTTAGGTGCAAATATGGGTAAAAGCTAAGACTTCATGTACTAAAAGGATAAATATTATGCCATAAGATAGGCCATTTTATAATCCATTTAGAATTGAGTCCACTAAAACATTAACGACTAAAAAAACTAACGTACAATTATCTCTGCACTAACACAAATACAAGAATAGAGGTAAAGGCCTCTACTCACCTACCAATTTGTCGGGACAACCGACCGACCATTCCGATAAATTGTATAATGTGTGGACTGTCACCCAACTAACCCGACAGTTGGACAAATTGGAAAGGTCGGGTGGCCAGACCATCCAAGAAGTCAACCGCCCCACCACATTCCTCTAGATAAGGACTATTAAACCGACTATTCCACGCAGGGCCGGATTATGGCCTAGACAAAAAAGACAAATGTCTAGGGCCCGCATACAAAGGGCCCGGCCGGCAGTCGGTCAAAATTAAAAAATAATAAATAGAAAATACGCGCGGTTTGATAATACCGCCGGACGCTGGTAGTTCACTTCACATTGTGTAGGAAGTTCCCGGAATTTACCGAATCACATTCACACGTCATGCAGATTGGCGACGCCGGCGCAGCGTCTTCATTCTTCATTAGTGAAACATTTTAGTATGAACTTGTGAACGGCACGCAGCGATGCAGTACACATAAAGAATTTTTTTTTTGTTTTTCTTATTATTTCTGCGTCCTAAGCGAAGTTCTTTGTAGTGTAGTTTTTGTTTTTGCTCTTTGAAACATATTAGTTATATACGTAGATAAATACTTTTCCATATAACAAGTAAGTTTAATTTTTGCTAGAAAATGAGTTACCGTAACGCTAGCGGCCACGAAAAAACGAAGAAAAAACTAAAGAGAGAAGAGGAAATCAGAAAACAAAAAAATGCTATGTTAAAGTATATTAAAGAAAAACTACTAGGCAGCGATCAGATTGGCGAGCCCTCAGTAAAACAAGGCGGAAGTGAAGAAAATACTAAAAAAGATATAGAAGATGTGCATATAATAAATGTAGATCAATTACCTGATGATAATCAAGAACAAACAAAACAAGAAGAATGTGTCGAAAATAGCGAAAATGAAAATGAAGAAATCGACATAAATGATTTACATGAAATACACTATGATGCTCAATTCTTAAATGTAATAAAAAATATGGATATTTCTTCATGGGCCCAGGATTTACCAAGTAAATCTCAAGATTACATTCTTAAAAACAAACCACCTTCTAATATTTCACTTATTTATACGGCTAAAAAGGTGGTAAAAGAGGGAGGTAAAGATGTATCAAGATCGCTGAAAGAAAATATATTTTTTCGAACCAAAGCAAATAGCGAAAAAATTGCTAGAGAGTGGCTAGTTTATAGTGCTATCAGTAAAGCAATTTATTGTTGTTTGCAAAATATTTTCGGGGAAACATACAACTTTAACAGAAGGATACAGTGACTGGAAGAATGCATCTGTAAGAGTCCAGGAATATGAAAATTCGATAGATCATAGAAATTCGATCAAAATATTACTAACAAGAAGGGCCTATTGACACCAATATTGCAAAAGCTCATCTGGATCTTCCCAAAGTGGAAATTATGTTGGAGGAAATACTGGTTTATTTTTACCGTTGAATAGTAATTAATACACTATTTATAATATGTATATTTTAATTTTATTTGCTAATATGTGCGACATACTCGTAATGACAATATTAAGATTTATTGTTTTTTCTATTAAAAACTATTTTTTTATTATGCTTTTTAATTTTTATGTATTTTTACGCAATAAAGTCCTATTTTTTTTGTTAATTGGTGAAAGTTTAATTCTAATTAACCTCAGCCCCGTGGGGCCCGGAGAAAAAAAATGTCTAGGGCCCCACAAAAGGTTAATCCGGCCCTGATTCCACGTGACAATAATCGATCACTGCGGTAACAAGATATATTCACTAGTGAGTATATCCCGTTGCCGCAGCGACAGGTGAGTATATCCCGTTGCCGCGGTGACGTTGTCCCGCAATCGATCAACACAAACAATTCTGACAAATGTAGAATAATTCCATACGTCAATGCTTAACCTAACCTAACGTCACCGTGGAATAGTCTTCCTAAATATAACTCGTGCATAATTTTTTTTTGGATATTTGCTTGCCTTTTCCACAGAAACTTTGTCCAATTTCACTCCACAAAAGTCACAGAAAATTCCACTCGACTTCGTCTCGTGAAATTTTCAGATGACATTTTGTGTCGTGAAATTGTTAGAAGTTTCCGTGGAAACGGTAAGCAATTATCAAAAAATTGTATGCACTAGTTATATTACCCTTGAAACATTAACGCTATTTATAAATTTGTTATCCACAAAATGGCATCAAGCCAAAATAATAAAAAAAGTTATGACGTTTATGCTGTGTTGGTTGGACTGGTCGGGAGGTGTGTAGACAACACCCAACACGGAGTTCCCGACGGTCGGCTCCGACAAGTTGGGTAATGAGTAGAGGCCTTAAAATAAACTTTGAAATTTTTTTGCTTGTCATGATACTCGATGCGTATATTAATTTTCTTAAATGTGGTATCAAATATTATTGGAAAGTTAATTACTATTGCAAATTACTAAACACGTTTTTCATTGCAAGAAGTTTGACTCTAATCACCAAAGGAAAGTTTTGGTTGGATATTTGTATCTCCTTTACAATTACTTTTAAGCAACAAATATTATCTTTTATATTAAAAATTGTATTTGATGTTTTTAACAATTTTATAAAACTAGACTTTGTTTTTTTTTCAGGTACCTATGATAAGAGAGCTGCTCAATAGATGTCATAAGGTTTGAAACACTTATTTGAAACTTAAATACGAGTACAATGAGGTGGCTTTTTGAGACATAAATATGTTAGTTAATTTAAATTAGTGAGTCGAGTAAAATTGACTAGAACGTCGCAAATGTCCCTTGATATTACACATGGAAACGACACTATGTTAACAGGGAGGTGCACCCCCAACGATATCAGATCTTTATAATGTTTTTCTGTGTTGGTTGTATTTAGACTACACGCAAAAAAATAGATGATTTAGGTATCCGTAAGACTGCCCGTCACATGGGCATACCGGGCTATCGTTTATTCCAATTTTATGCAGATGGGAGGGAAAGTTGCCATGATTTAATTTTAGTCGGGTGATAGTTGCTGAATATGACATTGAAAGATGTTATGTGTGGAACTATATTTGGTAAAGTGAGGTGTATTAACGTGTATTGAGTCAATGAAGAGTTTGCGAACTGATCCCAACTTTGACTCCACAGAGTCCTGGTGAGAAATTTAAAATATTTATTGAAATCATCAAGTAAGACAATATTATTGGGGACAGGCAGAAAGGTAGCTTCTCTAGCTAGGCCGTCTAAAAGCTCGTTATAGACGATTTTCGTCCATACGAAGTCCACTGAGCATTTTATTTTCGTTAGATTTAGAAGAGGTTTTTCAATGTTAGATATCACACCTGGACGTTTTTTTTTTTTTGTTAATGACGTATTTTGTTTAATACAGATCTCGAATCGGAAAGTATAACGATGTTTTGAGCATTATACTTAGTTTTAATGTGTTTTAAAGCTCGCTCGATCGCATATATGCCTCAGCAGTATAGATTGAACTTAAAGGAATGCTTTAGGTTTTCAAAATATTGTAATTTTTAATAAAAAAGCACTACCAACACCAACACCGTCATTCGGTTTGCAGCCATCAGTATACGCAACAATGAGATTTTTGTAACGGTTTATAAAAGGTTTTATAATGTTGTTGTTTAACATTTGGATATCAGAATAGACTAGATAAATGACACGAGGCTTATGAAACATCATATCGTAGTCGAAATTAAAAATTGAACCCGCATGGTTATTTTCTATTAATACTGCGTATCGGTTGGTATCGTAAAATGCCTCGACTAGCGGGGGGCTGTTTTTGTTCTTCCATTATCTTTTTGTAAGATTTTCAGTGCTGAAGTAGTAAAGTTTATTAGTAATTTTATTTGATTGTGAGCTGCTAATTTTGACGAGCATTTTAAAAGCCAGAAACTTTCGTCTAATCCAATCTTGAGTTTCTGCTAGTAAGGCTTGACATTGTGAACTTTTCATTGCACCAATGCAGGCTCTAAGAGCCTTAAACTGGATACGGTCTAGCTCCAAAAGGTTAGTTTTTGACGCAAAACCGTACATCGATCCATAATACAAAATTGAGCGAATATAGGTTCTACAAAACATTATCGCTGTCTTGGGATCGGTTCCACACTTATATTTACTTACACATTTAAGTAGGCTGATATCTCTTTCACACTTGGTTTTTATATGTTTTGACTCCGTCAAAGTTTTGTCTAAACTCATTCCTATACCGGGTGATTCAGTTTGACTTGCGCACCCCTATAACTTTTTAATTATTGAAAATAACCCCAACAAACCTTATATATTTGAAAACGGCGAAAAATTCTCTATTAAATGATGTGCATTTGTTATCTCTACGATGACGTATGTCAAATCAGCGATAGGCAACTGTTTTTTCTTAAATTACATAGTATACATTTTTTTGTTGATTCGGATAGAGAATTAAATTTTGAATCCGACCATGTATTAAAAAAGTATGCATACATAAGAAAATTTTCGAGAAAAATCAGCTCAAAGTTTATTAAAATTATGGCAAACAGTCTATTTAACATAACAAAAAACGATCAAACCTATACTAAATAAGGCAGGGCTTAGCACAGAGCCAAAACAGCTACGTTGCGGCAGAGCCGTCCACATTCGCAACATGAGCGTGTAACATCCTTTAATGGTTCGTCGAAATACCGACTTTGGTAGATCACGGTTTTGTTGCACTCTACGTTGCAGGCGCGCTAATATGTTGCACTAGGGGAGAAGTGTGTACCTTGAGACGAAAAAATTCAAAGCTGCTAATCTTTTATTTTTTTTAAGAAATGAAAAAACAATAATTTTTATTGTAAAATAATACTTTATTAGTAACATATTTTTTAACATAAACAGAAAGTAGTATAAAAATAAAAATAAAACTCAAAATTCATTATTTTATGTTAAGTGTTTTATGTCCCGAGGTACAAACACTGTGTGTACCTTGAGACATACGTCAGTGTACCTCGGGACTTAATAATCAAACGTTTTATTCCACATTATAAACAGAAAGGTCGACAGAAAATTTCATGTCTTTGCTCGTTCTTTCTGTGCCACCTATTATATCGGGTGAAGGTAATTTCATTACAACATCAGTGGCTTGTAGTTCATAAACAGTGTCATCTGCAATAACGAATTTGTTGCAGGCTTTCTTTTTTAGATATTTTATGGCTAAAGTATCATCTGGTAATATTTCAACAATATTTGCAACGTAGTATTTACTTAATTTTTTGGAAGATAGGTTTACCAATATAAAATCATTTGCTTTTAGATCGTTATTTATTTCGTCGTCTTCGGTTTCTAATTCTTTCCACTCAGTATCTTCTAAACTGTCATCGGATTCCACAAACTCTTCATTATCTTCTGAACTACTGCTGAATACTATTTTTCTCTTTTTTACTGTTGTCTTTTTGAGCTGATTTTTTTTTCTTTCATAGCTGCCTGTTCTTCAACCTCCCGTTTTTCAGGTGTATCAGTTAATATCCTGCAACGACCTGATTTTCTGCCACCACGTTTAGTACCTTTTCTAGGTTTTGCCTTTGGAAAGGGCCTGATTTGTTCGGGTGTCACATGAAACTGAGTAGGAACTTGAGAAGTAGATGATTCAGTTAACGTTTCTTCTGTAGTATTTAGTAGCCTGATCTTTTCGGGTGTCAAATGAAGCTGTGTAGAAACTTGGGAAGTGGATGGCTCAGCTAACGTTTCTTCTATATTAAGTGGCCTGTCTGTTACAAATGAAGTCAAAAACTCATGGTTCTTAAATACGTTTCTATTTAATGGGTATATTCCAGCTACTCTAAATCCAGACTGAATATTTTCGGCTGAAAATGCTTTGGGATATGCTTTTCCAGTACACTCAGCAACATCATAAATGGTCATAGGTTTACCACTGGCCTGAAGTTGTAATATTTTTTAAAGGGACCAAACACGGTCCTATCAAGTGGCTGAAGTTTGTGGCTTGTGTGTGGCGGTATTGTCAGCATTATTATAAAATTTTCTTTTGCATAATTCACACTTTCAACAGAAATATGACTGTCATGATTATCCATAATTAATAATATTTTATTAGTTTCATTTGGGCGAGTATATTTTACTACATGATGTAAATATTTCACAAATATGTTTGAATTAGACCATCCACTCGGATTAGCCATTCCTATGCTTCCAATTGGAGCTCCCTTTAGCATATGATCTTTATAATGTACCCTGGGAAAAACGAATACAGGTGGAATAGAATTTCCGAGTGCATTTACACTACCTATCATAGTAACAGTCGTTCCCCCCTCACCTGAAGTCATGCTTCCTACTTGTTTCATCCCTTTGGGTGCCAGAATGCGAGTAGGGGTATGGACAGTTGAAACAGCAGTTTCATCCATGTTAAATATATTTGCTGCAGAAAAACTGTTTCTGTTCATAACTTCTTCCAGTTTATCGAAAAAAAGATTTACGTTGGTTTTATTAAATGCTGTTGATCGTGCCAAACTAGTTGCTTGTGGCTTACGTAAACTGATATCGTTATTTCTTTTTAGGACAAATTTCAACCAATCTATACCTGCTACTTCATCAACTTTCCAAGATTCCGGAAATTTAATAGCATTTGCCACCGCATAGTTATATGCCAATTTCCTTACTTCTTTTGTTGAAAGGCCATAATGCATATTTGAACACTGCTTTAAATAAACAATTAGTTCGTCTTCTTGAACTTTAGAGAATACCTGTTTCACAGCATTTGATGCTATATAAACAAAACGCTCTTGACCACTCTCTCTGTGTTTCTTTAAATGTCTACTTAAAGTAGATCTTGAAACTTTAAATTCTAGAGCAGCCTCTCTTAAGGTAAATTTATTTTTTAATACTTTCTCAGCTGCTGTTGTAATAGTTTTGGGGTCCGGAAGTGTCCTTTTGATTTTCAATTTGCTTCGAGGCATCTAAGCACAACAAAAATAATAATCAAAAATGAATTAACGCTTATGTGTACCTTGGGACACGTCCCATGGTACACTATTTTTAGTGTCCTAAGGTACACATTTATATATACAACGTTCGTACACCTGACACAAGTCAAATTTATACGTACCAAGAGTTACTATTAGTGAAATATGTTAAAAAATGAATAACAACTACAATCGTATAAATGTGTGTAAATTAATCTACATACCTTTATTTTTATAAATCGCGATGTCCACGGATTAAAATTTACTGAATTTCGATTTATATCACCAATATTCTAAGAGTTCGTTATAACACGACAGTTTAACACAAGAACACAAATGGCGGCATTTCTTAACGTAACTGTGGCGTATAGTGGGGGTTTTGGCGCAAAATTTAAAATATTATATGTAATATACGACTGTCTCAAGGTACACACTGTCCCGTAGTACACACTTCTCCCCTACTCTGTTCGGTTTGCTGTTCGGTACGCCTTTCTGTTGCGTTGGTCTGTATTCAGGTCTATAAGTGAAATGTTGGGCTGCTTTATGTAGGTTCGCCGTTCTGTTGCGCTTGTCTGGACCGGTCTTTACGTACAAATGCCGCATCTGTTATTGACCTATTTGTTTTAAGTCGATCTGTTTTTTTTTTTAAAGATTTATGTAATTATTTAAATCCAAAATTAAAGCACAAATTGGGTGACTTACATTTCGTTGACATCTGTTTAAAATTAACACATACCTGTTACTTTTCAACTGAAATTTAATTAGATGCCCATCCAACTATTAACCTTTGAACTTAAAACAAGGTAACATTTTGGCGCGTCATAAACTTCCTCGTTTTTGCACTTAACGTGCTATGCAAAATATAAACGTCTCTTTATATACGTCTTCGTTTCAAGCAAAACATTATTTGACCCCCGATCTAGACTAGTCAATGACTGGGATACTCTGCCGACACTACGACGCCTCGAATCTACGTTTATGTTAACAAAATGAGCAAGTGGAATAGTCTTGTTACGGTTACTGATTTTTCCCTCTTCTTATACACAATGGAAGCTTAAATTTAGGGCCCAATATATTTATATAACATTTGATTATGAATTTATGGTTTTTATGAACTTTCTTGATTCTTTTATATTATGTTATAAATTATTTTTGCGGTAAAACGATGTTAATATGCATTTAATGGAGATCATGACTAGGAATTCTGAGTCTCGACCATTTTTGAAGTCCCGGGACTCGAGACTTTTTTTATCAAAGTCCCGGGACTTCCCGGGACTTCCAGACTTTTGCGAATTTTATTTATGTACTAGAAAATGGTGGTATAACCCGTCAAAAATGACGGAAGATTTTATAACGTGCAAGAAAAATTATGATATGTTCATGTACTCAAAATTCATCGGTTATTTTTACTGTAAAAAATAAGTTTTCTTGACAGTGCCATTGTTTCTGAAAGCACCCGCTACGTATTTAAAATTGCTTCTTTGCACGTATCGTGATCGTGAATCGGTCGTGACAGTTGACAGATTTTTTTTTTAACTAAACTAAATTCACGGATTTTGTTTTTGAAGCATTTATTTTATAAATAAAGTACAGTAGTAGGAGTAGTATTATTATTTTTAATTAAGTCTACATTCTACAGTAAATAAAGTATATATTTTCAAGTAAATGCCTATTTTAAATAAACTTTACAATTTTCATTAAACTTTAAAACATAACAAGCATAAGTAAAATATATTTTTACTAATAAACTTTTATTTTTATTATCTTTTAGCTTTAAAGCAGACAAGAAATTAACATAAATAATTAAATATGGCAGGCAAAAAATTTAAATAAAGTTAAGTAACTACTGATTGTTAGTATAAACTATAAACTATTAAAAAATTATGAAACCAAATATTTTTGCTAAACTCGTGGCAGTAAAATTTGTTTAAAAATAAGAAGTATTAAAAATTATTTTCAGTGTTCTGTAACATTTAGTCTCGTCTCGAGTCTCGAACTAAATGTCCCGGGACTCGAGACTTAGAAAGTCCCGGGAATTCCCGGGACTTACGTCTCGGGAAATTCCCGGGACAGAATCCCTAATCATGACGTATTTACATTGTATTGGATGTTTTTTATTGATCTGTGTAAATAAATCAGACATAACGCTTTTTTCTTTCTTTTTTTAAATTCTAACAAACGAAATCTTAGACTCAAATAATTAAACGTTTCGGCAGTTTATACAGGGATGCGCAAAAGTATGGAAACAGACAAATATCTAAAACATCATTGAAGATATAAAATGAAATTTTGAATTTAAGTGTTATTGTATTTTTCGAATTTTATGAAAATACTAAGGTTGCAATACGACTTCCGGTTCAACCGGAAACAGACTCAAACTTTGAAGTTTTAAATAGAACACCTTGTATATTTTTACATTTTTGGATTCCTCTTAATATTTACTTTCCAAATGTATTAGGTTTTATGTGTCTAAAGTCAACCGTTTTAAATAAAACACCCTATTTGTTTTTACATAGTCTTGTAGAAAATTTGATTGTCTTTCAAAAAGTTCACTATGTTTTATACCTAAAACTGATGTTATTCGAGATATCGCGAGTTTATTGTAAATTATTAGGGCAACGTAATATTTTGGAGTAGGCTATGAAGGTGGTTGGCGGTAATTTTTGAACAATTGAAAGGTATTAATATAGGAATAGGAGTAAATTTATAATTTTTTCTTTTCCTTACGAATTTTCGGCAATAACTCGTTAATTTAAATAAATTATTATAGCTATCTATGATAAGACACATAAAAAAACATATTATACAGGGTGTGTAAAAATTGGCGGAAGGGCTACACGGGGCGATGTTCTTCGTAAAATTCTAAGTCGAAAATCTTAATACGAAAATGTTGTACCATGCTTCCTATGGCCTCAGGAACCATTAAAAGAAAAAAAAAATTGGCAACATTGCATACATTGATTTGCGTTTGGACATTTTTTTATCAGCAATTTTTACTTAGGTATTTACAATTTTTTTTCGTACTGAAAGCCTTCAGTTCGTAAACATAGCTGCAAACTTTTGGGTATCGTAAAACATAAACTAGAAATAATTACGAGAAAAACAGAGATGACAGTTAATGAAAATGTTGCCATATGTATTACTGTCATTAAAATCAGTGATTTACATATTTTCAACACCAATTTTTGATAGGAAGAACACAATATCTAGGAAAAAATGCTATTCGAAATCTATTTTTATTCCAAATTGCAGCTTTTTCATTTGCAAGTATTAAATAATAACGCCTATTAAAGGACTAAATGTCAAAACTTTGAGGACCTCTTGCAGGCACAGCAAGCATGGTACAACATTTTCATATTAAGATTTTCGACTTAGAATTTTACGAAGAACATCGCCCCGTGTAGCCCTTCCGCCAATTTTTACACACCCTGTATAGGTAAATTTTTTCGGTATTACAAACTTTCACAAAGCAAATATTTTTCTATTTGGGGATGGTGAGAAAGTTAATTACTTGCTACAAAAATTATTAAATAATAATAATTGTCCTACTTCAGTGTTTTTGGAGTGTGGTCTGCAGATCCCTAGGGGTCACAGAATCCTTCTAAAGGAGTCCCCTGAGTCTTTTTGTATGTTCGAAAATCATTCATATTGATTTCTTTGTTCTTTTTATATTTATCTGGTTCCTAAATAAAAATTTTATGATTTATTTATACATTTCATTTCTACAAAAAATAACCCTATATTATAATAAAATATTGTCTACAAAACTATTCATTGGGGTCCTCTGGAAGCTTTTGATATTGGAAAATGTCCTTAAAGTAAAAAGTTTGAGAAACACTGTCCTAATTACTTGAAATAACAAATTTCCACATAATTACATTTTTGTTGTTGAAGTTGAGAAAAGTGTATGTAATTTTTTAAATGTCAAATGTCTGTCATAAATCTAATTTTATGTATTATGCATTGCCGCAATTAGCTAAACAAAAAACAAAAAAAAAAGATTACTGAAGTAGTTTTTTCAATAATGAAACGGAAGCAAAATAACTTTAATGTTGAAGTTTCAAATGAAAGCAACGTTTAGCTTACTAGGTTATTAAACTGTTATTTATTTCCTATTTACGAACATAGTAGCACGAGAAATGCAATATTGTTACACTGGAGCTTTTAAGAAAGCATTTGTTCGCCGTCTGTACTATTAAGAAGGCTTTTATGGTCCGCGGAAAACGCGTTTTGAGTTTTGCAAGATGATCGCGTGTGTAGGTCAACCGTCAACCCATTATTACATGCATAAACATATATCGAATTTATTTTATAATACTATTAAAACACATGGTCGGGAATTTTATTGCATCTCCGATGTATACGAGGTGTGGTCAAAACGCATCGAGACCGGGGTCTGTAACTTTTGAACGGTGCGTCATAGCAGATTGTCAATTGGCAGTTTATGATTTTAAAGCTGCCTTTCCCTGCAAATGATATCACTGTTTGTCGCTATTGCTTTTTACTACCTGATTTTTGTGTAATAATTGATTGATGTATGTATTTGAATCATTTTTTGTTAAAAACTGGAAGAGTTATGTAAAGATTTTTACGCCAAGTAACAAAGAGTTTATGGTAAAGCACGAATTAGTCGTACGCGACAGTTTGTATAATTGGTACCTACACTCATTTAAGACGGCGGTGAAATGCTAAAAGGGACATACTTTTCGTGAAGCTCCTAAGGAGCTGAATCAAAAGGTGTTAAAACAGTGCAGGCTGCAGTGTTTAAATCGCTGAATCACTAAATCACTAATGGAAAGCATACTAAGGACTTGACTTGAAGCTCACCAGGGAAGGTCACGATACGTTGTCGCTAGAATTTGATTCCGGCTGTGTTTATTACATCAAGGGCATCCAAACTAAATGTTTTCCAGAGTTATACGTGCCACTGGCCATTGCCTTCGGAAAAATAGGGGAAAAACTGAAAAATTGGTACAAAAAGGTCATTTTTGCGATCGCGTTGGCCATGAAACCGTCAGAGATAAAAGCGAAATTCTTCTATTTACCAATAGGCGCATCCTTTGCAAGTAATATAGTGAAAAGTTTTTGAAAAAATCTTGAACGGTTCCGGAGAAAAACGTCAAAAACGAAACCCCTGCATAAGCGCTATGAATTGAGAAGTTGTCGTATATCTGTATTACTATATCTATGCGACTTGCATAGGCGTTTAACATAGGGAAAACAGTTTTTACAAAGTCCTCGTTTTTTGCGTTTTTCTTCGGAACCGTTTAAGATTTTTTCAAAAACTTTGCACCATTATACTTGTAAAGGATGTGCGCATTGGTAAATAGAAGAATTTCGATTTTGTCTTTGACGGTTTCATGGCCAACGCGATCGCAAATATTACTTTTATTATTCAACTTTTCAGTTTTTCCCCTATTTTTTCGAAGGTAATGGCCAGTGGCACGTATAACTCTGGAAAACATTTAGTTTTGATGCCCTTGAGGTAATAAACACAGCTGGAATCAAATTCTAGCGACAACGTATCGTGACCTTCCCTTGTCAGTAAATTTGATGATCAGAGGTGTGTCCCCCAAAGTCATACCAAAACAACTCTCAGCTGAGCGGCATGTATTGAATGTGACCCAAACTTTATTATAAAAAAGCTTATTTCTGTTGATGAATCATTGATTAAAAAAAGACTTAACTCTTACAATGAAAGACCCCAAAATCTTTAAAACGAAAAAAAATTGTTTACAACATTTTTATTCCGTCAGAAGAGTTTAGAGAGATGTAGTCTGTCATAAGAGGTCAGAGTTGCACAAGAGTGGCCTGCTTCATCATTACAAAATCCTTGCTTTGCATCAAATACATAAGTTTTTATCCAATCACCAAATCACAAGTCGACTAACTTCCATATTTTTGAAATAGGGGTCGAAAATCGATCATTACAACCGTGTTCCAAATCAATCAGAAGAACCTTAACTGAACATTGTAATAAAAGTTTTAAGTTGCAAAGTCTTAACCCAAAGAATTCTTTATTCAATACAACAAGCAGCATAATTTCAATTAAAAATACTTTATACAACTATTCTCTCATATTTCATGATGAATTAATGAACCTTTTGTTTATAAGAAAAGCGTCGTAATAAGTGAAAACCTTTCTTCTCCAAAGGTAAATGATCAATATTTCAACCTTTCTCAATAAGAATAAAAATCATTCAAATGAGTAAAATTATATCGTAAAACCAATCAAGCAAATTTTATTGTAAAAAATCAGTCATGAGAAAATAACAAATAGGATCTTTCACACCGTATGCCATAAAAATAGAATTTCCTTTTGCAATATTCTTTTCTTGAAAGAAGGAATAAATTATTATTAAAATATACTTTGGAAAAAATGAAATAATAAAACGATGAGACCATTTTTTGCAAATCCAGAATATGCATAATTATAAGTAAATATTATACAAGTAACGAATTTCGTTAAAATAATGAATATATCGCCACAAAGTGTTTAAAATAGTATTTATACAACTTTTCTGAATCTCTGTTGTTGTTATTATTATGGTCGTTATTTAACTCCAATTGTATGTCAAGAAATGTTATCCTTAAATGATTCAATTAATTTAACACCACAATAAAACCATTGTTATGTCGGCATTTTCTTGATTATTTTCACAATTATCAGGCACAAATATTCAAAAATGGATTGTAAAATCGAAACTATCCGACGTGTTAGTGTCGGGAGAATTTTATGGCTCGAAGTATATACTGCCAAGCTTAAAAACTACTTTAAAACAGGAATCATTTTATGGTTATACGACGAAATAACAGTATGATTTACGTTTATTTCTTTTTAAAGAATTTTATTGCACTTGTATATTAGTCTCTGTATATCAGTGTTTCATTTTTGTGTGTTCCACAATGTATTGTTAATAATGAAACACGATTCTTTAACTGCATTTGAATTGTCGGTGATACATTATTTCAGTAGTTTATGAATGTTTAATAGTATATTGTACAACTAGTGCTGAACAGGCGAGTGGCTCAGTCATACGAGTGTGAAATATTCTTTCAGCACGAGTTGTACACTATGCTTTTCCGACGACCATTTAGACATAATCATTAATTCTGCAAAAAAATTGTGAAAATAACATTTTTTTGACGTTGGTGACACTTGACATTTGTGAGGTTAGATTTTCTTCACGTTAACTTGACAGCGCGTTTAGCGTGTGTAATGTAGCGGAAATCGTCACTTTACACACGCAAAGTGCACTTTGCACACAATTTCCGGTGTCATGCGCAATTTGTCATTTTCAGTAGTAGTAAGTCGTGCGAAATTACTCGCTTTACATAGTGGTCGTCGGAAAAATTGTTTAAAAACAAAATTGTTTTAGTTTGAAAATAATACTGCTATTCTTTTATTGTTTAAACCTATCTTAGGACGTAATATTGTCATATGTGACCTAATAATTGATGACTTTACATGAAAGTGAAAAGAATGATCCTAAAGGTTTACTTAATGGCTGTATTACACTATACAATTTCTTGTACAATTTGCTGCCAAAAAATTTTATACTAGATTGTACAGCTGTTGCCAAGTTACAACACGTCTTAGGTCGTAAACTGACACTTCGCGTATGTCAATTGACGACATTGTAACTTGGCAACAGCTGTACAATCTAGTATAAAATTTCTTGAACAAGAAATTGTACACGAAATTGTACAAGAAATTGTACAAGAAATTGTGTAGTGTAATACAGCTTTAACACTTGGGTAATAATGTAATTAAAATAAACTGGTGTGGCCACCAAATAATTTTCGCTATGCCGGGTGTAAATGGAGTGTTGTACACACTCTTTTTTTTCTTTAATTTTAATTTTAGATTAATGAAATTTTGGACTTACGATATGTACAAAAAACGGTTTTTTTGAGCATATGCACACAGTTGTTTCACTTCCGGTTTCGTAGGAAATGACTCCAACTGTGTTATTTTAAATGGAACACCCTGTATATTTTTACATTTTTGGAAAGAGGAAGCGATTTTGGATACAACTGCACTATTTTGGTTAATTTTTAAACTTCAAACAATTTTTGAAACAAAATTTAATTTTTTGTTAAGTTTTAATTTAATGACTGTGTAATCATTTTTCTACCACCGCAATGACCTACAAACACGTAAACAAGCATTTGTTTGTTTTCACAGCGATCTTCCGTCGCACCTTTGTTTTTGTTTTGATTGATTTGTTTTGTTGCAGTTATGCACAGTGTAGGTACTGCGATTAACAGGATATCTTAATAAATTTTCACAATAATTTGAAGCAGACTCTTAAAAAAAAACTTGGTATCGGTGGATTCGTTAGAACATGTTTCCCAAACATTCGCCATCTGTGTACCTCTTCTATTCTATAATTTTCGTAACACTGAGTATCCCTCGTTAAAAAAAAAATTAAAATAGTAAACGAGATAAAATTAATTTATAATAAAATACAAATAAAATAAATAAAAGTTATATTATAAATAACATTCATTATAATCGCGTTTTCCCACCAAACTCTTTCCGTACCCCTAGTGGTACGCGTACCACACTTTGGGAAACACTGCGTTAGAAGATGCTCTATTTAAATATATATTTAAATATTTTAAATGGAACATCCTGTATATTTTTACATTTTTGGAAAGAGGAAGCGATTTTGGATACAACTGCACTATTTTTATAACCTCAAATAATTTTTGAACCAAAATTTTATTTTTTATTAAGTGTGCCGTGACCTGCATAAATTGAATTTGATTATGTCAACAATTGTCCAAAAAATGTTTTTGTAAATTTTAATTTACATTTAGGTTACTTTAATCGGCTTTGAAGGTTGCGGAATCAGTTTTTTGACAAAAAGTCAATTTTTTTAAATGAAACTATGGTGGTACAAGCGGTTATTTAAATGGAGCATCTTCTAACCAATCCATTGATACCAATAACTTGTATTTCTATTTAGAGTCTGTTTCAAAAACTTCAAATTATTGTAAAGATTTATTAAGAGATCCTGTTAATCGCAGTGGCTTAGATATACACTAGTCTTAAGGACCCTCCGGTTCAATTTACTATACTCGAGTCACTCAAGCGGAGTGTATATGACATGAATAACCACAGCATTCTTTAAAAGATTTTTTTTTAAATCAAATTTTTTAAAAATCTACATTTGCTTTATTCTTGTTAATTAAAAATTATCACATTTTTTAAAACTGACTTATCCATAGGGGGGGTCCAACTGGCCTCTCGAGTTTTATCGGTTCCCTTTCAAAACTTTATCGATCTCTTGGGGGTCTATATCGCTATGAAGAGAAAATGGTCTTGAACCTGGTTTAGCATTTCTACAAGAGATTCTATGAGAAAAAGATAAGGGCTTTGTTAAATAAACTCATTTACATAATTTGCTAACTTTTTCATAAATATGTAGTTTAATACAAAGGATAATAAACTGGTGGCTCATTTCCATAAGCCTAACATATTACTAGGGTATCACGAAGGAGCGTCATTAATAATACAAATTTGATTTTCTATTAAGTGACAAATGAATTTTGACAATGTTTTAAATATTTTTAAAGAAATAGATCTCAAAAATTCTTTTTTTTGTTAACTAATATATTTCCAAAATATATGATTTTTCGTTTAATAGGCTCCTGGTCAATAAGTGCTGGCAGATAAAAGTCGACTAACAGGCTTCCGATATGTAAAATGTTAACATAATATATTGGGACATATACCTACTATAAGTACAGGTTGTCCCACAAGGTATGCCTTCGCTAATTTTTGCATAAATCGAATGTTTAGGACAAATAAAACGTTTTTACCGGTAATAATTTTTTTCATGTGTCCCTTCATATACAGGGTGTCCCAAATATAGTGAACAGCATGGGAATCTCGTAAACGGTAAGAGATACAGAGTTGTTTAAATGGGTCAAAATGATCTGTGATTTAAAAGCAACTGCTCTGTGAAAAAAATATGAAAAAAACCAATAGTTTTTGCGCTATTGATAAAAAACAAAACACATCAGCTTTTTAATTTCTGCTTATAACTTGCTTAATTGAAATCACACTCAAAATACTACTAGGGCACTTTTTTGCGTAGATTTGAAATTTGTCAACAAATTTTATCAATCTTCATTTGTTTTTGTTATTTTAACATCAGCCGTATTTAAAATAAGAAAATTGGTGTTAAAAAAACAAAAACAAATGAAGGTAAGTAAAATTGGTTGAAAAATTTCAAATCTGCGCAAAAAAGTGCCCAAATAATCTTAAATAATATTTTGAGTGTGATTTCAATTAACCCTTAACCACAGAAGTGGGAAAATACTCCCGCTTCCACAGACGTGAGGTTTTGGAGACCGCTAATTTAAAAGGTCAAAATTTTAAATATCTAATTTTTTTTAAATCAAACGACTTACAATCTTATTTTATAGACCTTTACTATTACATTTTACACAATTCAGGCTACATTTATGAAAAAAAAACAAAAAATATGTATTTTATTCATAAAACTGAAAATTCTAAATTATTGCGGAATGTTGTTTAATTATCTATATAAAAATTTCTAAAAATAAAAATAAATTATTCTAATAAATAAACAATCAAGTTTACACTCAGAATAACTCAAAAAAATAACAAAATCATACATGAGATTACACATTACGAAACGTGCAGGAGGTACATAAGAGTAAAAATTTTACTAGATGCAGTCTCTGCACACCGTTCTCGAGCATTCCAATTAAATTGGTGTGTCTTACAGACGGCACAAAAATAGAAAGTTTTTTTTTTTGGGTAGGACATTTCTTACATGTTTTTCTAACGGATAATTTTTCTTCAGTTTGTTCCGCATCGCCTTCTTTCTGACCTAGGTATTTAAAAAAAAAAAAATAGTTACGTAGTAACAGACGTGCGGTCACTGAGACCGCTATCAATTTTTAATCGCCCCTCGTAAATCAACCACTAACAATTTGACACGTACACTTTAGCAACTAGCTCAATACTGATTGCCTAAAAGGTACTGAAGTCCACTAGCACATACACGATCGCAATCAGGGGTTTCCCTGTATTTGAATTATGTAGGGGGTTCAATCTCACCTGTCTATTGGACCCCCCTGTGGTTAAGGGTTAAGCAAGTTATGTGAAAAATAAATAACCTGATGTGTTTTGTTTTTTATCAATAGCGCCATAACTATTGAGTTTGTACCCATTTAAACAACTCTGTCTCTTAGCGTTTACGAAATCACCATGCTGTTTACTATATTTGGGACACCCTGTATATGAAGGGACACATGAAAAAAATTATTACCGGTAAAACATTTTATTTAGGCCCTAAACATTCGATTTATGCAAAAATTTGCGAAGGCATACCTTGTGGGACACCCTGTATTATAGTATGTCCCAACCACCTCATTCGCTGTGTCTTTACTAAATTAATTATATTTGGTTGACCATTTAATTTTTCCAGTTACTCATTTGTTATTCTTCTCCATTGTTCTCTTTTCCTTTTATCCTCAAATATCTTCTGTAGTAGATACCTTCTTTTTTCTTCTTTTTTCTTCATTTTTAACATCTCACCCCCGTACGCAACTATTGGTCTTTAATTTTATACTATTATATAAATAAACTACATTAAATAATGCTTTTCTCTACCACCAAATCACAAAGCTTTAGTAGTTATGGTAGCAGAACTGAATCGGTTAAATTGAACAAATTTGGAAACATGCACGTCCTCTAACGGTTAGATTTCCACAGAAAACAATTTGCGATATAATTACGTATTCTACAAAAAAATGAAAATACCGTAATTTAAAAGTCATTAACTGTAACGAACGAGTAACTTGGTTGCATTGTACACACTAATTAGTCTTATTTATTGAATCAATTTACAACAAAAAGTGCGTCCGGTTTTTTATTAACGTATATTAAATTTAATGCGTTTGTTGTTTTGCTAACAAAATGCTTTTATAGGTGTCCTAAATATTCATCATCAACCGTAATGTATAAAATGCTAAAGCCATTACCACAACTTTTCATTAATAGCGACACCAACATAAACAGTTTTAAAGTTTTCAGAGTGACTGCGTTAAAACCAGTGAAATTTAATTTAAGCGCGCGGTAATTTTGTAACGTTTAAGTCGTTATAAAACCATTACACACATCTTCTCTGCCGTTTTAGACGAAGGAAGGTTGGGAGTTCATGTCTTAAGGAAAAGAGATGTTTTTGCGTAGCGGCAAAAACGAAAAACGAGTTACACCAAATGCTCTCGTGATTTCTGCTGCAATTTAACCGTTAACGATACACTCAACTCAACTGCAGTGAAATCCAGAATAATGATTCTTGATTAATTATGCAGCTAGAAGTGTTCATTTGTTTTCAAGTTTTTTGTTTTTTTTTTGAGGTCGAATAGTCTGGCTTTTATATTGATTTTAGTATTGAAATTGTAATTTAACTAAAAATTTAAGACCCTAAAAAATGTCAGCTTAACGTTTTATATTTATTATGTATGTTCATAATAATTATAATCCAATTATTAAATCTACCCTGTTACTTCCTCTGTCCCGAAATAAGTGGCCGATTACTGTATTTGCTGGATCTTAATTGTATTTTAAAACGTAAATTGTAATTGTTTATAACGTCAAGTAAAATATGTCAAAAGTGACATTTGTGCATAGTCAGAAAGTTTAAACACGTTAGCTCGGCTTTTGGATCGTTATTTTAAAAACATACTTTATCTTGCCATTTTAAACAATACCGGTGTAGACACATCATGAACAGTGAAGAAGTTCCTGTAGTTGCACCACAAAGAAAAAAGCTTAATCTGTCACAGAAAAGCGTCAAAGTGTGTACCATTACCTGCTATAAGAAAGTTGGTGCATGAGAAATTTTAAGCATCACTCATGAATATTTCAAAAATCGCTTAAAATCTAATGTCTTATGACTGTTTATTAAACTTTTTTTAATTTTAAAATTTGTTTTAGACCATGCACCAACTTTTATCAAGAATAAAATTTTCTGAGAAATCGATAATACATTTTTTGTTCCATTTGTGCAGACAAAAATTTTTACCAAATCGGACACTTATTTTGGGACAGAGGGAGTATTTTAATAAATTCAAACAGTATACACACACGTATTACAGTTAAAAGCATAAAGTGTTTAATATAGAGATGCATTGATTAGTTTGTAGATAATCAGTAATCGGTCATATCAGCTCTTTTGCCGATTAATCGTTTATTGGAATTTTGGCCGATTTATTGTTTTTTTTATTAAATTAATCTATGGCAATAGGCTAGATTGAAATATTAGATAAAAATAGTTTTTCCGTCTTGAGTGTTACCTTAATTTGAAAATTACTGCAAGTAAACTAAATGATTTAACAACACAGAGGTAATTTTCGAACTACTATAAGTAAAAAAATTATCTAGGAGTATAAAAAAGTGACATTTTAAATTAATATATTCAAATTAGTCTGAACGATAAAATCAGTAACGAAAAAATCCGAAATAACCTAGGAGTAACAGATATTAAGAAAAAGATGGAGACGAATCAATTAAGATGGATTGGACATTTACTACGCATGCCAGAAAGTAGATACGCGAAAATAGGTTGGAAAATGCAGATGGAGGGAAAAAGAAATAGATGAAGACCAAGAATAAAATGGAAAAAAGAAGTAAGGAAGAGACTGGAAGAAAAAGGAGCCAGCTGGAGAGATGTGCCACAATTAGCTAACGATAGGCAGGAGCGGAGAAACATAAAGTTTAAAATATACGTGTCTAAATACTCTTAATTTTAAATTTTTATGAACACTACAAACAAACGCGATAAAAGTGGTTGATAGTTATTTATATTGGCAATAAATTGTTGTCATTTTCAAGGCTTGCTATTTAAAAATGTTACAACTTTGTCTTAATTATTGCAGATAGGTATAAGAAATACTAATATAGATTCATGCAGAATAAAATTTTGCATTAGATATGAAAAAAATGTGGGTATTGTATTCGAAAAAACGAGTTTTAGTGGTCTGAAGTTGCATAAAAAAAAAGAAATTTTGGACACCCTGTAAGTAATGCATCGATTGCAAAAATTCCGGTATGAACTCCAAAGTTTCTTCTATGCATAGTATATTTTTGAGCGTTTTCGCTTAAAAAATGGCGGCAGTAGATGATAATATTAAGCATCGATGTTAATCAAAATTTTTTTTAAAAAGTCCGAAAATCTAAAAAACGACTGCACTTAGGTATAGGGAATGCTATCAAAAGTCCCTCTAAAATAATGTTTGCAGTCCAAAAATGCAATTGTATGTGAAATAAGAAAGTAGATGTCAACTTCTGGTATATCCGGAAGTGCCGCCATATAAAAAATATTTTCATTAAACCGATTATATGCCATTATAGCCATAACCAGAATTTCAAATAATTATTCTTCTTCATTCTCCATATCACCATGTAAAGTTAAACGAACTAACTATAAAAGTCAATATTAACCGATTAATCGGTAATCGGTCAAATTTCTTATCAGTGCACTCTTAGTTTAAAGCTCTTAATAAGGTGTTTACCAGCATAATTCCTTTATTTTCCATTTATTAATTATTTTGAAAAAAAAGTTGGTTGAGAACATATAGGGTGTTCCATTTAATAAAATTTATTAAAGTATAAAACTAACGATAAGTAAAATATAGTTATTTATGTATCAAGGCCAAAAAGTGTACGTTTTGGCCGAGGTGCATATTACTTACATTTTTTGTGCGATCGAATTAAAAACAATTTAAATTTTTAGTAATTTTCAAAATTATAGGTTAGAAACTACGTGACATTCTGTCACTGACAGATGACGGAGTATGTACTGCATTACCGGCCCTCTCCTTAACAACGGCCGTAAAAGTTACTTTTTCTGCCGTTGCTAAGGGTAACGGCCGGTAATGCAGTACTGTATGGTTGCTAACGCGTCCGTCAAACAGCTGTTTCTAGTACGATCGCACAAAAAATATATTAATCCAATTAAATTGAATTTGGATAATTATTTTTTAAAAATTAAAAAAAAAATCAGCTTTTTCTATAAGAGTTTTGTCAATAAAATTTTCAAATTATTTTGCTCTGCCATTGTTTAGTTGTAATTGTAAGATATGAATATTTTTTCCTGTATCTGTCAATATTGTCATACTAACGTAAATAACTCAAACGCAATCGATTTTGTAAAACATTTTTTTAAGATTATCATTCTCATATGGAATCTTAAGACATGGAAATACTTAGAAAGGTATAACAATTCTGATTAAGTGAACAGATATTTCTTAAAATTAAATATTGCATTTTTTCACGCACAGTTAGCTGTAACAGCTGGCAGTTGCAAAATTGATAATGTTGCAGCTTCAAATTACTTCTTGAAGTCGAGTGAAGCTAATTATCTCAAATTTAAAATTAAATGGACTTATATTCAATTACGAAATTGTGATAAATTTCTGCTATTAATTATATCCTTATAATATTTAAATGATTTCACATACTTTTAAACTTCATTATAAAATTTGTTAATCATCTTGCATTTTTACTTTCGCCATACGTAGTATTGTGATCGCGGAAGGTTTGGAGGTCCTCTGAACCCGTTTTGACGTCCATGTGTGTGTTTGTATGTGCCAGACGTTAAAATTGTACCTCTTTGAAATAACTTACCGATAGAGCCTTTAAAAACATATTGCAGTATCTGCATTTGTTTGATTTTTCAAATATTAACTAATATACAGGGTGTTTAAGTTGTAAAGTTATAGAGCTTAATTTTTTTTAGTAAAATGCCGTTTATTTCAATTCTGTTGAACTTGGGAATAAATGTGTGAAATAGAAAATTAATTGTTTTTTTAAGAACGCTGTGTTTGTTCATAATTATGTCATAAACACTAGCATAATGAGTTATTTACGTCATGTTGACAGATGTCAAATAAAGTTAATTAGAACGCATGGAGCGGTTAAATTATTTTATAGGAGTACTCACAAATACATTATCACATGTACGAAAATATATAAAATACGGGGTAATTCAGTTTCACTGTCGCATCCCTATAAATTTGATATTTTAAGAAGAATCTCCTATAAACCTTATATTTTTGTGAATCGAGCAATAGTATCAAATGACCATCGGATATGTTTTCTACTATTAATTATGTCGGACAGGCAGGCAGCTGTATTTTTTTTTTTGTTGATTTTGAGAATTCTAAATCCGATAGTGCATTAAGAAAATAAACGTACCTACATAAGGAAATATTCAGAAATTTAAGTTTAAAAATTATACGTTATTTTTCACAAAGATTTTGTATTTGACTGGACAAAACACGATCGCTATAATATTTGATAGCAAATAACTACTGCAAATGTCTTTTATTATTTTTCGACGAAAAATGTCTTTTATTATTTTTCGACGAAAAATCATTATTTTGTGAGTGTTAAATTAAAACGCCTTAAATACACTCTCTCAAAAGCAAATTGACAGAAAATCCATTTTCAATTTAATACTCACAAAATAATGATTTTTCGTAAAATAATAACAAAACACAATTAGACAAGTTATAAATTGTCGATTACTACTGCGATCGTGTTTTTTTTTAGTCAAATACAACGCTTTTGTTAAAAATTATAATTAATTTTTAAGCTTATTTTTCTCAGAAAATTTTCCATCCATGCTTTTTTTCATGTACTATTCGATTTAGAATTAAATTTTCTATCAAAATTAATAAAAAAGTATACTACGTTATTTTAAAAAAAAGTTGACTAACGCCAGTCCGACATATTTCATCGGATAAAAAACATCTGAACGTCATTTGATAAAATATTTGCTACGATTCACAAAAATATGAGGTTTATAGTTTATTTTTCTTAAAATGACAAGGATGGAGGGGTGCGATAGTCAAACTGAATTACCCGGTGTATGGCGTAAGTCATTTGGTGGCCACACCAGTTTATTTCATTTGTAACTGTTAGCTTACTCCGTACATTAAAATGTACTAAAAAATCATACACTGTTTGTTGTAAAAACATATTAAAAGCAAATAATTTGGTTTCAATTTCATTTTTCATTTTCGTTCGTTACGTTGGTTTCATTCCTCATTTGTGCATAAATTTCATTTGTCTTGTAACAATAACAGAGTTCCAACCCAATTAAAAATCGACAATAAATCCTATTCGGTAGGAATTTACTAAATTATTGAAATACAATTTCTTTTTTTATGAAATATAAATTTCACCCTTCCGAGTTTCCATATGAACGAATTCTGCAGTTATTTTTATATTTTAATTGACTATTAGAAACGAATTTGGTGCCTCAACAACTCAAGATTGATTTCTTCATACACCTTCGCTCGAGCGAAGTTTTTAACGTGTTGGTAGGCTATTTTCAACTTTAACAAGTTTGCTGAAGTCTACAGGGAATTTATTTAATTCTACGCTTTTCGTTCTTTTGTGTCGCAATATTGAATGAACTGCAAAACATATTGTGAAATTGCTACGCTTGTTTAATAATTTTGCGCCGTAGAAATTGGTTTATTCCCAGTGGTGTAATATGGATAGTTTTGTTTAATCAAAGTAAAATTTATTACGCATTTAAAAAGTAAGTTAAATTGCAGGTCGCGCTTAATAACAGTACTTATATAGTAAATTTTTTCTATTAAACTGTGTGTAAGAGATAAATTTATTATAAAATTATTTGCTTTTACACTATAGTTCCATATTTAAAAGTGCGTAATGCGTAGAATAGTTAGAAGCGTGTGCGGTGGCAATGTCTAAATCTGGATCTTGTAAAAAGTGACTCCAAGATGATATTACCAACTGTGACGGACCGTACTGTACAGAGGCTTGCACCGTTGGGCAAGAGTACTTATTGCTCTTATGTTTTTTTATTTTTGATTGTGGCTCGCGATCGTCTTTATAAGGTGGATGGACCCTCAAACGTTGTTTTACGTAATACACCGGTCTAAAGCAATTATAACACAGTAAGAAACAAATAAAACATAACAATTTTAACTACAAACTCATTTGTTTTTACGACTAGCTGTACATTTTTCGGTGGCTGGTTCTAAACTACCTGTTGTTATTCCTTTTTATTGTAGATACATTCTTGTCAATTTTTCCTATAAGATTATTTGTACTAGTATTGTGTCCTATGTATGGTGTACAAATCTATCAAAAAACCGTTTGTTGATTGACAAAACCCACAAACATTTACGTATACAGGGTGGCCTATTTTCGATGCCCATACAGGGTATCTCGCTTATTATCATAGATAGAAAAAAAACTAAGTACGTAGTCTCGATTTCTTTTTTCGAGAGAAATTTATAGCCGTAAACAGATTTTTGATATCTTTTTTAATTTTCGAAATATAACCAAAAACCGATTTTTGGCAATTTTCAAAAAGTTAAATATCTTGCTTAAACGAAAAGATATAGAAAAACTTTAAGGACATTTTTTGCATGCTTTTTTGTCCTTAATAGAATAGCGATATATTTTTTTTACTCATATAAATATTGATATATTACACCTAACTTTCTTATTTTAAATGGCAACCATAGTTGGCTTTGACAAAAATCAAAAGCTTACTACTTTTTGTGCTTTTCAATAATACATATAATTAGCTTATGGTTGCTATTTAAAATAAGATAGTTAGGTGTAATATATCGATATTTGTATGAGTTTAAAAAAATTGCTTAGCGCTATCTAATTAAGGGCAAAAGACTATGGCAAAAATGTCTTTAAAGTTTTTCTCTATTTTTTCATTTAAGCGAGATATTTAACATTTTTGAAAATTGCCAAAAATCGGTTTTTGGCTATATTTCGAAAATTAAAAATGATATCAAAAATCTGTTTACGGCGATGAAATTCTCTCGAAAAAAGAAATCGAGACTACGTACTTTTCTATTTCTGATAATAACCGAGATAGCCTTCCTGAATGTGCATCGAAAATAGGCCACCCTGTACACTTCAAGATGCGATCGTAACATTTTAACGTTAATTTGTTTTACTACAGCTGAAATCTCCATAAGTTAGCCCTTTTGAAGTGTTGCATGTTTAAGTTAACGATGCGTCAGTATTTGTTCCATGTTATTCACTTAAAAGTACCTAGGTATGTAAAATAAAAGTAATTAATACACATTGAGAGATAATTTCAGAATTTCACATATCTGAATGTATCCAGTCATACCACCACCATTATTACTATAAGAAAAATTTGAATTGGCCGAAAGTAAAATTTCGCTTGATGATAATGATTATTTTTCTGCGTCCGCCAATGACAACTTAACAAATTGCAGGTAAGCATTCACTGGATTGTATAACGACACTTATTTGACAGCGCAAATCAACTAAACAACTCATCACCATGGCAACCAGTTACTTTCCGGTCTATGCCGGTAAAGTTGTATTTTCCAGCCTACAAAATGATCGGAAACAACTGATTTTCTGGACGGACGCAGTAAAAATATGCGTATAATATATAAAGTTTTATTAACCGATTTTAAAGCAAGATACCAAAGCTCAGTTCCGGTGCGTTACGGCAGAAAAAAAGCCATTGTGTTAAACTTAACTAATATTTTTAGATATAAATTTGCAAGTGTTTACTGTAAATTCTGCGCGTATTTCCTTTGATACAAAAATGACTGATGACGTAGAAGATTAAGATAAATATTATGCTCTGTGGCGGGTTGTACTGTATGATTTTAGAATGTTTGGGGACATAAAAACGAAGGAATTACCAATTTTTCACAATCAATTGTGTGAGATAACATAACAAATGTTCCAGCTATAAATTTTTTCCGGCAAATCATAAACTATATAATTTGGCTATATTTTTTAGATTCATGACATGATGATTGATTTATTTCTGGCAACTGCCTAAATATTGTTTTGCTTTTGCAATAAAATTGTGTTAGAGAATGTTTATGCGCGTTTATATTACTTTGATATTTAATTGGTTGTCCTGTCGCAAAATGTTGCAAATTAATTAATGTTTTTTTTTTTTATAGTTTTCACTAAACTGCTATAAAATAAGTAAATTTTTAGAAAGTGTTACATTATTTATAGATTCATAAAAAAAATATTTTAATTTTAACCAGGAGTAGCATCTTGTGATTAAAGAAGACCCGTAGGAGTATTTTTGTAGAATAATTGCAATACATGTGTAATAAAGTATCAAACGCAACTTGTACGTTTGATAGTAGATATGGATTTATTAAAATATTTTCTGTTGATAGTTACAGATATTTAGTTACTAAAACATTAAGTTAGCATAAGAGGTGTGATTTTATCTCATCATTTTGAAGGCACAACAGTTTTTTGAGCGTTTGGTGTAAAGTATGTTATTATTAAAATAAAAAGACACATGTGTGGTCCACTAAAATGTCGTACGAAATATTGCAAACGGGTAGTGTTTTACTTAATTTATTTATCTTCTTCTTAATCGGTTCCTCTTGTACATTTCGGTGTCGAGGTATCTCTTATTTATTTAGTTAAAAAAAAGATTAATTAACGATCAATTTATTAGGGCCTTATTTGCACCTGAGTATAAAAACAAAACTAATGAAAAATTAATATAAAGTGACAGATAGCTCCATCCAATATAAACACACGTATTTACTAAATCCTAGGTCTTTTTGTCGTAAAGTGCTACTTCTTTTACACCCTCTCTCTTTCCATGCTCTTCTAAGTCTGCTTTTTCCATTTCCCTTGTGTCTTTGTTTCATGTACCCTTTTAGTAAGTCTTGCGACTGACATTCTGTTTATGTCTTAATATCCTAGTTTTCTTTCATATATTATTGATTCAACTGACTTCATCTCTAATTTTTTTTAAATACCTACTTTAAGCTTTATTTTATCGTTCCTCATTTTGCCTTATTTTTTTGGCAATAATTTTGCTGTTGTGATTGTTTGCAAACGTCCAGACCTCATTACCATTTACTTGAGTATCATATTTTTTTGGATAACTTCTAATTTTATGTTTTTCAGTATTTGTTTTGCCCAATAAGGTATTTTTTACATTATTGAATACTCTTCCAACTTATAGGACTTTTTCACTAATCTCCTTGTGTAGTTTTCCATTACTTTCTACAATCGTTTCCAAGCATTTGAAGTGTTACTTGTTCTATAACCATTTTTTTCTGATCTGATGTTGTGTATATTTTCCTTTGTCGCAATAACCATTGTTTTCGTTTTGTTTATATTTATTTTTATTAACTTTTCTTTTAATCTTTTTATGTTCTGTTGTAACTTTTTTTTTGCTTTACTAAGATGACCCAATTATTTTCATGATATGCGAGTTGCAAATTTAAAATGACTTTCAAATTATAAGGCGACTTATTTTCGAGTCTTAGAAATCGTTTTTTGATAGTATAGGTTCTTTTCAGTGATTTCTTATTAACCCTTTTAGGTCTGTTTATTAATTTAAGGCCGGTTTTAATGACTTATTAATTTCTAAGTATAATATTAAAAATAAGTAGGTACCTGTAGCATAATGTTTTCAGTAGTAATATAACAAGTGCATTGAAAATTATCGATAATTTTTGGTAAATATGCCCGAATGCAAGTTGAGCTGCAACTTGCATGAGTGAAGATTTGTCAAAAATTATAGATTATTTGCAATGCACGAGTTATATTTTGTCAGAAAATTTCCTTCACCTAACCTATCTGTCAAATTAAAATGTTTAATTTAGATAAATTAAAGTATACCTACTACTTACTGCGATTGTTATTAATAATAGATCATTTATAACTAATTTTTAATTCAAGAATTATATTTTATTAAAAATTAATGAACCAAATAGTATTTAGGTACATACATAATCTGTTATGTCAAATTTTACAAGTACTGTCAGAGTGGTGTGTCAGGGGTGTGGTTTAATCTATATTAAAGTAACGTTATTGGTCGCCGACATCTGTCAAAAAATGATCAAGACCAAAATACCTTATTCCCTCTCCAAATTTATATTTTCCACCAATCAAAAACTCAGATTTCTTAGAAACGACCAATAAACGCATGAAAATCTGTTAATTGCCAAAAGTAAATTATCAGTGTATGATTATGTTTATTGGCCGTTTAAAGGAAATCTGAGTTTGTTATTGGTCGAAAACGCAAATTTGACAGGAGGATCAACTCCTGGCAGAGGAATGTAAAATTATTACCGTGTAATATTGCTCCTACTGGTAGTTTCTAAAAGATTTAAGATTAGTGATTGGTTGAAAACGCAAATTTGACAGGTGAAGGGAATTTTCAAATTAGTATGTTTTTAAAATAAGAATCAGTGTCAACATTTTTGTCCAATTTGAAATCCCATTGTTAAATATACAGGGTGAGTCACGACGGACGCGTCGGAGTTTTATGGCGAAACGCTTTATATTTTCCAATTTCTGTCACTGTTAGATTATGTAAGTCAATAAGGGCTACATTTTAAAAATATTTTCAAATATACAGGGTGCTCCAAAAAAGAGTGCCATATCAAAGTTATACTTTTTCTTATGGAACACCCTGTATATTTTTACATTTTTGGATTCCTCTTTAAATTTAATTTAAAAAATGTATAAGGTCATATGGGTCTAAAGTCAATCGTTCTCGTGAAAATCGCATTTTCATGAAAATACAGTATTTTCAAAAATTTTCAACATTTAAAAACTTTGAGAAGTCTGAAGAAATTCGCTTGGAGATAAGATTGACAATAGATTATGTAACACTTTGCACCACCTACATTTTTAAAATATTATACAGGGCGTTTTTTACGCTTGGTCAAACTTGTGAAACTTTAAACATCGATAACTCATTTTTTTTTAATACAACCCCCTATATTTTTTTACACCGTCTTATAGAAAATTTAATTCTCTTTCGAAAACATTAATACTGTTTTATACCTAAAATTGATATTTTCCGAGATATCGCGATTTTATTGTTAATTATTAGGTCAAAGTAATATTTTCGAGTAGGCTATGAAGGTAATTTGAAACAATTGAACGAAAGAACAAGAAAGGTTTAGTTTTATCTTTTGCCAACGCATTTTTGACATTTTTTTTATAGTGAAGAGCAATCTCACGTTTAAATCGAGATTTCTTACAATTATTTATGCATTTATTTATTGGACCAGTATGATAAGATGATTACCTACTAAATCCTATAAACCATTTTTTTGTATATTTATAATACGACACTCGGTTCTACCAAAATGTCTGCTTCCACGCATTTTGCAAACATTGTGTTTTATACATTGTGCACAATGTTTAATGTAAGTAAGTGTTTATGGTGTGTTAACTAAAATATAAATACACAGAAAATATTTCAAATTGGGGCCGTAGTAACTTTAATTGAACATTTATAAAAATATTTCTAGTGATAACTAAAATGTATGTAATAATAATTCAAAAACAAAATTTAACAGCCGATTACAATAAATGTTCAACATGACGACCATCCTCTTAAATACACATTGTGATCATCTTTTCAAGTGAACGCCTTACATTACGCAATATATTAGGAGTGATTGCTGATTGTCTCAAAAGTTTTTGAATTATTATTACATACATTTTAGTTATCACTAGAAATATTTATAAATGTTCAATTAAAGTTACTACGGTCTAAATTTAAAATATTTTCTGTGTATTTGTATTTTGTATTTTAGTTAACACACCATAAACACTTACTTACATTAAACATTGTGCACACTATTTAAAACACAGTTTTCAAAATGCGTGGAACCAGAATTTAAGCAAAGACATTTTGGTAGAACCGAGTGTCGTATTATAAACATACAAAAAAATGGTTTATAGGATTTAGTAGGTAAATCATCTTATCATACTGGTCCAATAAATAAATGCATAAATAATTGTAAGAAATCTCGATTTAAACGTGAGATTGCTCTTCACTATAAAAAAATGTCAAAAATGCGTAGGCAAAAGATAAAACTAAACCTTTCTTGTTCTTTCGTTCAATTGTTTCAAATTACCTTCATAGCCTACTCGAAAATATTACTTTGACCTAATAATTAACAATAAAATCGCGATATCTCGAAAAATATCAATTTTAGGTATAAAACAGTATTAATGTTTTCGAAAGAGAATTAAATTTTCTATAAGACGGTGTAAAAAAATATAGGGGGTTGTATTTAAAAAAAATGAGTTGCAACTTGGAGGCGCTTCATTGGATTCAGTTCGCTAGGGAAAGCGTGCATGATTCAGCTTTACACGTACGTTTTTTCGCGTGCATTTCTCAGTTGGCGCGCTTTCTTGCGCGAAAGATTGTTCATGCATTTTTGTAACAAACCTCAATCGCGCGCGAATACTCATACAGTTTTACCCACGAGTAAAACCGTACGCTCTTAAGCGTACGGGAAAGCGCTTGTGTGTAAAAGCGGCTAATTGTGCTTTGAGGAAATTACGTAGGAGAAAAAAAAAAGATCTCATTAAACAATTGTGTTTATACCAGGCCGTAAACTTTTTAATCCACCCACGAATTATGTAAATCGTTAATTTAATTAAGCTAGCGTTGATATTCTTAAATATAATTGAGTATTTTTAATTACACCGGTCGTAAGGCGTAGGGAATCTTTCGCAAAACTTGCGGAGTGCTTAGTTAATGAAAGTAATAAAGATGCTGCTGTCAAGATATGAAAATAATCGTTGGTTCTCTGGAGTCGTCGTTTTATTACAATAATAACTTAATGTGGTCGTAATAGAAATTTCAAGTTAAAACTGAATAAGATTATTATATTAGCAGCAATAAAAAATGAATTGGGGTTGTTAACTTTAAAATATTTTATTTTTAAACTTATATTTCACGAAGCTTTTTATGCTCAATTTTTGTAGATTGGTAGTTTTAATTTTCTTAAACATTATATTTGTAGTTCCTTAGATTTACTTTGTGTTTAGATGGGTCAACACATAAAAAAACAGGTGTCGTCGATTTTTTTTGCATTCAATTTTGGTCAATCACATTTTTAAACCATATCGGTATTAAAATGTTGACTGTTCTTAAAAGATAATTGAAGACGATTGTAATCGTGGACAAGAATTTTTAGAATTTTTTTTAAAAATTGTTCGTAGAGTTTAAAAATAAAATAATACAGAAACAGACACAATGGTAAATTCACATCTTCATTGAAACGTTGAAAATACTTGAAAGTGCTGTATCGCGTGAAATTTTCATGAAAATGTAAATATCTCGAAAACAGTTGACTTTAGATCCATATAATCTAAATACTTTTTTTAAAGTAAATTAAAGATTTCAATGTTTGAGTCCATTTCCGGTTGAACCGAAAGTCGTATTGCAACCTTAATATTTTTATCGAATTCGGAACATACATACAACATACGATAATGGTCAGATACCAAATTTTATTGTAATATCTTCAATGGTATTCTAGATATTTGTCGGTTTCCATACTTTTGCAAACGTAAAAATAGGAAAATGTTAATATTACAACATATAAAAATGTACAACAATCATAAAATGTATAATATTTTAAAATAAGAAATAAAAAATCAAATAAAAGATAAAAATTTCATTTAATAATTTTTGAAATATCTTCAAAGCCTATACTAGTTTAATGCTATTAAATATTGTTTGTTTTCGTAAATTATCAAGTAAACTGCAATAACTCGAGATATACTGATTTTAGTTACATTATACACGGTATAATTTAGAGATAAACATTTTGTGTCTCATAAAAACTACCTTAAAAAATGGTAATAATATTCCCTTGACTTCTTCTTAAATTTATTGATAGTCATTTTTGTATCAATAAAAAATTTGCTTATGTTATTATTGCCAAAATGAGTGAACAACCACTGATCATTGCAGATTTCAGCATTTTTTTTTCTCCTTGAGATTTGTTTCAAACGTAGCACTATTTTATGTTGCAAATGGATTTCATATCAAACTTTTTTTTTGTAGGTAAAGTAATATCTAATTTTTGTTTTTAGTAAGTGCAACGTTTCGGTTATTAAACTGATAATTTAATTTTTTTTTGTGCAAAAAAACGTTTTTAATTTATATTTTTTAATAAATATTTTTTTACATATGTGTATAATTTTTCTCTAAATGATAATAAAAAAAGCCAATTTTGGTTTCATCATGGTATATTAAATATTTAGGCCTGATTGCACAAAGTAACACTGGTCTTTAAATACGAGTTAATCCCCAAAACAAGGCAACATCAGCGCCAATTATGCTTCGATTTTGCCTAGTTCTAGGTTTATATATAAAGGGTCTTTCAATAAGGACGCTCGATTTTAAAATGTAAATAAATCAAGTTGTGTGTGAGATTTCCACTCAATTTTTTTTAAATTTGAAAGTATATTTTATGGCAATGAGTGTGGAATATAACGTCGCTCAAATGTCCACCGCGGCTTTGCTTGGTGGCACGTTTTCGGGAGGTCCAATTTTCATTGACTTTGTCGCATAAATCTGGCTTAATTTGCTGGATGGCGTTTGTTATATTGACTGAGGGCGTCTATTGTTTGCGGTTTATTTGCAACGACTTGCGATTTAAGATAGCCCCAAAAGAAGAAGTCTAAAGGCGTTAAATTGCACGATCTCCGTGGCCAATTCACGTCACCGCCGCGCGAGATAACCATGCCCTTAAATCGCTCGTTCAGAATGTCCCTCGTGGCATGTGCTGTGTGGCACGTAGCGCCGTCCTGTTGGAACCACATGTTATCAGTATTCATATCATCCAGTTTAGGCCACAAGAAGTTGCTTATCATCGATCTGTAGCGCTCGCCGTTGACGGTTATGGCAATGCCAGTTTCGTTTTGGAAGAAGTACGGACCCATGATTCCGCCAGACCAAAATCCGCACCAAACAGTGACTTTCTCGGGATGCATTTGGTGCTGGTGTATCTGGTATGAATTGGTGTCGCCCCAAATCCGACAATTTTGCTTGTTCACATATCGAATAATCGACTCGGCAGGACGGTTGTGGCGAGGATAAAAATCACGTATTGCGCGGAACGTTTCTCGAACGGAGCAGTAACTTTGATAATAAAATTTGATGATTTGCAGACGTTGTTTAACGCTATAACCTTCCATGGTAATTTTCCATACACTACTAAACAATTGACAACAAATTTGACAGATGTCACTTTAAAAACATGGCTGCTATAACCTGACAAATTTCGAGCGTCCCTGTTGAAAGACCCTTTATTATATATATAATATGTAGCTCCCACTGGAGCAAAGGGCACCTTCGGTGTTTCTTTAGCAGTGGGCCTGATGGTGACAAGGTCGCTACTCTTGCGCCTTCTTTTTTCTTATTCTTGCACTATTTCAGTCACTAGCACTCTCCATTCACTTCTATTTCTCGCTATTCTTTTGGCTTCGTTCCACGTTATGTCTATTTTTTGGAGTTCTTTAAGGATTGTTCGTTTCCATGTGTTTTGTGGTCTTCCTCTCTCTCTTCTTCCTGGTACACTGTAGTTCATTGATTGCCTCACTATGCTTGTAGTCGGTTTTCATAATGTGTGTCCTATCCAGTTCCATTTCCGCCTTTTGATTGTTGTTTCTATTTTTTCTTCTTCTGTCATCCTCCATAGTTCTTCGATGCTTACTATCTCTGGCCAGAAGATATTACAAATTATTCGGAGACACCTGTTTACAAAGGTTTGCAGCTTCTGGTATAATTGTTTGCTTTCTTTCCAGGTTTCCGAGCCATATAGTAGGACGCTTTTAACATTGGTCTGGAATAATCTCAACTTCGTTTTTTTATTTATGCCTAATGCCCATATTTTCCGGAGTGTTTTAAACGCATTTTGGGCTAGTCCTATTCTTCTGTTTATATCCTCCTCTGCACCTTCTCGTGAATTTATCACACTACCCAGGTAACAGTAGTCATCTACTTCGTTTATTTTTTCCCCATCAAGGCGTATTTTTTCTTCTTCGTTTGTATGATTAAGTAATAGGGCTGTTTTTTTAGGGTTTATTTTGAGTCCTGTTTTTTGGCGTTGTTGTTTAGTTTGGTTGTTTTTTGTTGCATCTTTTATCGGCTTGTTGTTATCAGGCATATGTCGTCGGCGAACTCCAAGTCTTCCAATTTTCCAAACATGTTCCAATTGATGCCGGTTTTTTTGTCTTCTGTCTTTCTCATTATCCAGTCCACGACGATTATAAATAGTGTTGGTGATAGAACACATCCTTGTCTAACTCCCTTGTTTATTTTTATTTCCTGTGAGAGATGCCCTCCATGTTCCACTCTTGCAATGCAATCATCGTAGAACAGTCTTATTAACCTTCGGTACTTGCTTGGTACTTCATATTGTTTTAGTATTTCCCACATTTTTTTCCTATTTATTGAGTCAAAGGCTTTCTCAAAATCTATAAAATTTATGTAAACTGTTTCATCCATTTCAGCCATTTGTTCTATTATGATTCTTAAGGTGCATATATGATCAATGCAGGCTCTGTTAGATCTGAATCCTGCTTGGTTTTCGCGCAGTTTTTCATTTAGCGGTTCTTTTATTCTTTCTAGAATGATTTTAGTCATAATTTTACTTGCTACACAGAGCAAAGTAATTGGTCTCCAGTTTTCGCACAGAGACAAATTTCCTTTTTTTTGGTAGTTTAATAATTATTCCCTCTCTCCAATCTTTGGGGATTCTTTCTTCTACCCATATTTTGTTTAGGAGTACATATAGTATTTCTAGTTCTAGGTTTAACGTGGCTTAATTCCAGGGTTAATTACAGGTTTGAATTTTATGCCTTAGTGTATTAAGCTGGAAAAAATAACATATTCTTATGTAGCTTGGACATACGTAAAAGTACATTTATTTATGATTTTATTTTTCGCGCCACACCTGAATGATGCTCTCGGCACTTTAGCGTGCCCCGTCACACAGGAAACACTAAAATAATTTATCAAAAATTACAATTCACACGTCAACTACAGTACTGAATACTCACGGTTGCGCATAATTTTTAAAGACAATACTTTTTAAACTAAACTTTGTTGTATAGATTAACTAAATGCTGTATAAGTAGTTTAAGTGGTTATAGTTTCTTAAACTAAAAGTGACTTAAATGAATATTGATGGCTTTGAATTTTAAATGCCATTTGGCTAAGTGCTTGATAATCTTTTTTGCACTAAAATGCGTGCATTCCAATGCTCCACGAGGCATTTTAACAGATAAGGATTTTCCAGCTTACTTTAAGACTCGTTTAACTCTGGACTTTTATATTTAATCGCAGAAGGATTGTGTGCAAGCAAATATGCATCGATGGTAAACAAAATAAAATTAAACAAATGTTGCTCAGATGAATACTCTCTAAGTCCAAATTTACACTAAAGAACATTGGGAAAATTATAAATGTCGAGGAATTAAAAACCAAAGTTTTCGACTCAATGAAGATCAAAGTCAAAAGGAAGCTCCTAAAATGGTTAGCAGCATACAATGCGTCTTATAAAGGCTATTAGACAAATGCAAAGGAACCCTTCACTGTCTTTTATTTAGAGATTATAAAAAATAATCTTGGCTTTTTAAAAATAATACGCAACGAAAAAATTGTTTCCGATTATTGTGTTTAGCAGCGGCGAATATAGAAAAAATAAGTAAACCTCCAATATAAATATAGAACAACACGCAAAAGTCATTTGCCAGTCAAATGTATGAATACATGAATAAAAATACAAATTGGAAATTCATTTATATTATACACAAAGTTACAAATGGTCAAACAAATTTCCGAATAACACACTTGTATTATCTATCTCTTACAGACACAGAAATATGCATAGGGCAGTTTGGTATTTATGGAAACAAATGCACCTCAAACTTAAAATCTGATGTTTTGTTGAACGCGTGGCTTTTTGCTGTTAACTTGGTCTTTCTCTATTCTCTTTAAGAAGAAGTATGTCAAAATATATTAAGGAAAACTTTATGCCTTCTTGATGAATATTCCAGCGATAAAAGATGATTACATCCAATAATGAAAAAGTAAAATAAGTAGCACTTAAAAATCAAATTCATACACAGACCGATGTGCAAAGAAAACTGGAATTCAAAAGCAAAACTGTTAATTAAAACTATAAATTATATCGTAACATACATTCTGAAAACGGCAGCAGTTTCACATACAATCGGTTCTAAGTGAGCCTAAAAACTAGTATTCCTAATTTGATGCATTTTAAAAGCCTCTACACATTAGGCAATTTGTCGGGGCCGACAGTCGGGAACTCCGAGTTGGGTGTTGTCTACACACCTACCGATCAGTCCAACCAACACCGCTAAACGTCATAGCTTTTTATTCATTTGGATGTTAAATTTTCGGTTTAATAGTCTTTATCTAAAGGAATGTGGTGGGGACGTTGGCTTGTTGGATAGACTGGTCAGCCGACCGTTCCAACTGTCGTGTTGGTCGGGTGACTTACTACACATTAAACCATTTATCGGAATGGTCGGCCGGTTGTCCCGACAAATTGGTAGGTCTGTAGACCCCTTAAGTTTACATTAGCAAAAAAAGCTACTAACAAAAACACACATTCTTAAAATATTACAATCAGTCCCAAGACGGCTAAGCAATAAGTGTTTTGACATGACAAGACAATTGAAAAAGGGGCGCAATAAAAATTGATGTGGAAAAGAGGGCGCAGTTACAAAAAGGTTAAGAAACACTGTTGTAGAGGGTGGGCAAATTTCGATGTTTTCATGGGGAATTTCGGTAACTATAAGACGTATCGAAAAACGGACCCCGCTTCCTCGATCTCTTTTTTCGAGATAAAGTTAATGGTGAAAACTAAAATTGGTTATCGTCTTTTGTTTTCGAGTTATAACCGATAACTCGATTTTTTTACTTTTCGTTGCTTCTTGCTTGTTTATGAAAATAAGCAAAAATAAGTTTGACGTTCTACAGGCACTTTTTTGATAAGAATGCAGTGGCCACGACAATTTTCCAAAAAAAATCGAAATTCGAGCTGACATAAAGTATTTTTTTAAATAAAATAGTTGGCTGTAGCATCACGAAAAAGGGGATTTTTTTCCCATTCCAATAATATATATCATATGAGGTCGATTTATTCATTTTCCTCACATTATAGCAAAAATTAGGTAATTATGCGTATTTTATTGTTTTTCTGGTAGTAGGCTTATGTCATTAAGAATATACCTGGTAAAACAAACTGTCATTCTGTTGTTTTAACGATTATTTGACAAAAATAATCACTGTTAACTGTTGATTGTTTTTATTTTTGTACCTTAAAAATACGAAATGGCTTACGAATATTACGAAAAGTATGATATGTTAGAATGTTTTATTGAAAGTAATAATAATTCTGAAGCTGCAAGTGAAACATGTTTTAATCATTAGAGTAAAGTGCCCTAATATGGAACAGTTGCCTATTATGGAATGCATCAGTTTTATGACAATGAAGAAGCGATATCTGTTGAAAAGTATATGTACCTATTTGTACATTGATCACACATTCCCAAATGTAAAATAGTTAAAAAATATTCACTAGATTACATAACAGATTCAAATATATTTTTGACGTGCTACTGAGTTTTTAGGCTAAATCTATCAGTGCAAAATATTATATGCTAGGGTAAATGATATAAAATATTTTATTGCATGTTTATTTAGCATGAGCCTTTACATTTCAATGAAATAGAGCAAAATTTTGATTGGGGCCATTTCATGTTTTACATATACCGATTTTTGAAATGTCACATTGATGCTTAATATGGAATACATAGAGGTGCCTTTTAATGAATATGATTATGGTCACTAAGTACAGCAATATGGGTTCAGTGTTAAAAGTGTCAGAAATGGGCAGACGAAAAATGTGCAAAATACCCAAAAAAACAATTCTATTGTCCTACCTGTAAAAAATAAATAAATTATCAACATTCAGTTAGAATGACACTTGAATTATAATTTAATTTACATAAATAACAGAGTATTGGTTTGGTTTAAGTAATAATGCAAATCAGAAGAAAAAAAAGATTAATCTATGAGCAGTTGTTTATTTTAATGTATATTTCCTATATAATTCTATATTTCATATTAAGAACCCCTAGTATTCCATATTAGGTTCCCGGGAGCTTAATATGGAATAGCAGTAACATTTAAAAAAAATAGCTATACAGGGTGTGTAAAAATTGGCGGAAGGGCTACACGGGGCGATGTTCTTCGTAAAATTCTAAGTCGAAAATCTTAATACAAAAATGTTGTACCATGCTTCCTATGGCCTCAGGAACCATTTAAAGAAAAAAAAAATTGGCAACATTGCATACATTGATTTGCGTTTGGACATTTTTTTATCAGCAATTTTTACTTAGGTATTTACATTTTTTGTTTGAACTGAAAGCCTTCAGTTCGTAAACATAGCTGCAAACGTTTGGGTATCGTAAAACACAAACAAGAAATAATTACGAGAAAAACAGAGATGACAGCTAAGGACAATGTTGCCATATGTATTACTGTCATTAAAATCAGTGATTTACATATTTTCAACACCAATTTTTGAAAGGAAGAACACAATATCTAGGAAAAAATACTATTCGAAATCTATTTTTATTCCAAATTGCAGCTTTTTCATTTGCAAGTATTAAATAATAACGCCTATTAAAGGACTAAATGTCAAAGCTTTGAGGACCTCTTGCAGACACAGCAAGCGTGGTACAACATTTTCGTATTAAGATTTTCGACTTAGAATTTTACGAAGAACATCGCCCCGTGTAGCCCTTCCGCCAATTTTTACACACCCTGTATAAGAAATATCTACCGTAATATCGTACCAGAATTCGAGCAATGTGTTGCGTATTCATTACAAATTCCTTATAATTTGTTTTGCAAAATTTTGTTGAATAAATGTGAATATTATTGCCGAATACAAAATTGACTTCCAGTATTTGCAACACATAATTTACATCGCCTTGAAACACTCTGAACTGCTTTGTAAATATGAATAATAGGAATAGAATTAATACATTGTATAAAATTTTCTCTTACAATTAGTTCATTCATATTATTATTACTATTTTTATATACATTGTCTTTAATGTGTCCCCAAAATAAGATTTTGTTTTAATCTTCCTAATAAATCTATTTTTGTGAATGACAGTTTGTTTTATCAGGTTTATTCTTAATGACATAAGCCTACTACCAGCAACAAAAAAAATTATGTGAAAAATTACCTAATTATTGCTATAATGTAAGGAAAATGAATAAATCGACCTCAGATGATATATATTACTGAAATGGGGGAAAAAAAACACTTCCTCGTGATGCCACAGCCACTATGGGTTCTATTTAAAAAAAATACAGCTTTATGTCCCAACCCGAATTTTAATATTTTTTTTTGAAAAATTGTCTACGCGACTGCATTCTTATCAAAAAGTGCATGTAGAACGTCAAAATTATTTTTCTGTATTTTCATAAACCAGCGACCTATAGTCATAAAACGAAAAGTCAAAAAATCGAGTTATCGGTGATAACTCGAAAACAAAAGACGATAACCAATTTTAGTTTTCACCATTAACTTTTCTCGAAAAAAGAGATCAAGGAAGCGAGGTTTGTTTTTCGATAACTCTTATAGTTGCCGAGATTCCCTAAGAAAACATCGAAATTTGCTCACCCTGTACATAAATAAAATTCAAAATAGGTATTCTGAATTTCTAAATTTTGACCCGAAAATGGTAATCAGATCCCCAAAAAACCTAAAGATATCGACTTTAAGCCGAGTCATACAATATATGACAAAAATTGTCCACGATATTGGAGCCGCCATCTTGAATTTTGATTGCAGAAAAGTGTTAAAGTGTATTATCACGGAGACAATGTATGCATGCAAAATTTCAAGTCAATTAGGTATGTAGACGTGTATCAAAATTGAGTTGCAAGATTTGACGTAAACAGACATGTGAAGTTGAATAAAAGCTTGTAAAAACGTGTGTCGGTGTAATAGATCTGTAGAAGTATAAACGTAATGCTTAAAAACAGTACTTTTTCATTAACTTAAGCTGTACAATAGAAGTCACGCAGATACAATTCAATACAGCAAAAGCAGTCTATCCTCTACTATATGGATGAGAGACAAAAACGCGCAAAGAGAACGAATGATAATCGCCTACATGGCAGTAGAGATTTAGGCAAACCATCCAGAAAATGGAGTGCGAACCAGAACAGATTTTATGAAATCTGACGACAAACGACCATAAATACCACACTAATAAATTAGAACATCTTTTGCAGACGTTGCTACAGTTTCAAGTGTTGTCACTCGGACAATAGCATATTTAGGACGATTCGCACAGGATGCGTTTAATGTAGGACTTTGTCACACAACATGCCTATAGGACCTATGACCCTTCTTATGGCCTGACTGTTGGTTAGTTTAAAGAGTCCTTTACCGCAAATGGGTCAACTTCACTTTCTCGTTTCGGGTAAGTGACAGTTGGTATATATCTTTTAGTATCGTATTTAATTTCCCTGAACCTCGCTCTTGACAGTTAAGACTTCCATCCCTAATGCGGTTCTTGTCTTGATTAGCTTATGTATCTTTACTTGATTACCACAAGTTACGTTGGTGTAGTCACCCACGGAAGAAAATAATTGCATAATTTGTTTACCTGGGAAGTGCTTAGTTTGCAAAGGTAATACTTTATGTAAAAATGCTAGTATTTATTCTAACATGAAATAAAGTAAATTTAATTTTAATTATTATAACATTATAGGGTGTAATAATATAATATCTGTGTGGATTGTTTTGTATAGCCCACGTTGATGAAAAAGTACCGTTTTCTAGGCATACAATTTTTACTACTGTAGGATTAGTATAAAAAATTATGTTATACAATGTATGCTAATTTGAAGCTGTGAAAAGGAGTTCCGTAGAGTGTAAACATTATATTTTACATATTGCAGAAATACATTGCTATTACATTTTTAAGATGTTTGGTAAAAACATGATTTATATTTTTTTCACTTTCACAACACACACCTCTAATACAGTGTGTACAAAAAGTAAAGGTGGCCACTCACTTGCGGATTTATGAGAGACAATGGCCAGCAGGCCAAAATTAAAGGTAATTATCGCAAACCAAGTCAGTCCGTTGACTGCAGGCAAAAATCTCTCAGTTAACGGCCTGCAGATAATCGCCTAAATAGCTCACACACATCATCATTGATTGATGGCGAGCCACGACCTGCAGTTTAAGATCTGATCCGAAAACTATGTGTGAGTGGTGCTTTACCTGCAGGCCGAAATCCGTCAGAAAACTGTGCGATTTAGCTAGCCATACACGAGCGGATTTTTTGACGGGCCAAGGGCGCAGATAAAACCCGCGGATTTGCTCCCCGGATCGATCCGCGGGTCTTGGCCTGTCTGTGCCCACTAACGTACAGGCCAAACCTTCAGTCAGATCTGCTGGTTTGGCCCCGCAGTTCTGAGCCGCCTGTCTGTTGGCCACTAACGTGCAGGCCGTGTCTGTCAATTTTTTGAACAAATCCGTCAGCGGTCCAAATCCGCTCGTGTATGGTGCAAATCTAACAGACTTTTATTATTTATCCGCGGGCCTAGGACTTTCGTGCATGCTCGAAAGGCCAAGGGCACGGGCCACGGTTTTAGATGCTTTTCAAGTAAAGTTGCAATTTAGTTTTTGTCGAAATTTAAACAATTTCTCTTACATTAATCATTTTTATGTATATGTAATACAACATATATATTTTTCAACAATTTCCATGTACAATTTTTGTTTAACGTTCTTGTTAGAGTAGTTTTCGTGGTTTAATTTCCACAAAGACTGTTTAATATAATTATGGAATGAATATTTTAGGCTAAACCTACAAAGAAAATGTACATACTCATATTATTTTGTAATCAGGAATACACTTTAAACATGCCTGTATTAATAAACTGTATATTAATTTCCCATTAAGTGTTAATTAAGCTTAAGTATAAATTTAAATTTCAGTTAAAAACAGAGAGGGCAACTTTAGTGCGTGGGATGAAATTCTACGTATAATTTTATTATCATAAACAACTTAATTTCCGTTAAAAAGCGACTTCTAACAACTTGTTATCTCTTGGTTTCATCATCTTGAAATTTAGTGGTCGTTAAGCGCAACGTGTATTTTTTTACGGTTAAAGATTAAGCCATAAGCCGCAAAAGTTGTCTACACTATACTGGATGTTTGAAACACTTCTTTCTCTCTTAAATAAAACTATGTCTTGTTGGACTTAAGTTTTAAGTAATTCTTTGTATCGAATATAACAATTGAATAATTGATATTAACTTAACAGTGCCCTTAAAAAAAACTATATAGTGTGTACAGTAAGTTCCAAATTCGATGGAATTATATGGGTATCTCGCTCACTAGGGTTTATACAAAAACCGACTTTTGAAAAACCGGTTTTCGAATACCAGTTTTTCCAAAAAACCGGTTAAAAGCGGTTTTCGAATAGTTTTAAAAAAACAATTAAAACGTAATAAAATAATTTATATTTCATAATTTTATAAAATATAAAACAAATTCAAATAAAACCAAATAATAAGATAACAAATAAAAATAAAATTCTAAACTTCCAACAAACCATAAATAGCATTTTTTTAATTTGCTTTTTTCTTTAGAAAACATGATTTTAAAAACACAAAACATTTACGGAATCATGACTTAATCTGGTTCGTATTTGAGATACAAAATTACCAGATACAGAAAACACTGGTTTGCTGACTATTGAGCTGAGTCTTACTGTTTTTAAAGCTTGAAACAGTGTGCCCAAATTCTTTATTCTTTTATTAGTTGATTAAAATACTGCAAATTCTGCCTTTAATGAAAAAAACAATGTCTTGAAAGAATAGATGGAGAAATCAATTCTTAGATTTATCGAGGAACCTTTAACAAAAACAGCAAATCCAAAAACCCTTAATAATATCTTCATCTTCATCGAAATTTGTTTCCAATTCTATAGCAGAATTTGGGTAAATTCTAGATAATATTTTTTACGATAACTTGACTATATCCATCGGTTCTTGAAGCCAGCGGAAATACGTTTGATTTTTTTGTAACAATGTTTTTTGGATTTTGCAAATGAAGCAGAAGTGTACAGATTTTTATGTAGATATTTATTTTTTACGTGTTAAATCTAGGCTTAAAAACCGGTTTTTTAGTAAAAAAAACCGGTTTTTCGAATACATAATTTTTTCAAAAAAACCGGATTTTCAAAACTGATTTTTAAAAACCGACAAACCCTATCGCTCACTATATAAGATAGAGAAATGATTAAATTACCAAAAATGTGCAGCTTTTTGAGACAAACTTAGAACCGTTTTCAAAAATATTCTATCATTTCCCGTTTTTGAGTTATTGAAAAAAATGTTGTATAATTGGCAATTACGTATTTAAATTCCTTAGTTTTTTCTTATTTTTAAGTATAAAAGACTTAATGTAGTTATTCATAATAATAAGCAAGTTACGAAGGTTTTCAGATATTTTTTTTAAAGAACTTAGCAAGCTGTAAAACAAAAAAAAAACAGGGTGTTAAAGCTTTTAAAACTCATACAAGTTACGAAGGTTTTTTAATTTGTTGTTGAGATAAACATAATAAAGGTTTGCGCAGAAGATAAACAACAATATATTGCATAAATGCTGATTCTGACTATACTGTTGTTATCTTATGTTATGTTTAAATATTTATAGTGTTTATCTCAACTACAAATTAAAAAACCTTCGTAACTTGTACCACATGAGTTTTAGAAGGTTTTACAATTTGTTTTTTGTTTGTTTTTACAGCCTGCTGTTTTTCTAAAAAAAAAAACATTTGTAACTTGCGTATTATTAAAAATAAGTAGGTACATCAACCCTTACACATTTGGAATGAGAAAAAAATAAGGTATTTAAATAGGTCATAGCCAACTATAGCTTCTATTTAAAAAAAGGCAAGTTTGTGTCATAACTTTTTAACGGCGAGCGTAAAGTTTTTTTTTTTATCATCGAATTTTACAAAAAAATAATCTTTATGATCCTTTCGATATTTACAACAATAACGGAGATATGACACGTTATAAATATAACCAAAAAAAAAGTTATTTTCCAATAACTCAAAAACCGAAAATGATAGAATATTTTTGAAAACGGTCTTTTGACAAGAAACTGCTTATTTTTGTTGATTAACCGTTTCTTTATCTTAAATAATAAGCGAGATACCCATGTAATCGAATTCGACCACGCTGTACTTTGAAAAATAATTGTTAAGATTTTTTAAAAAGTTTTTTGTGTGTTCCGTGGCTTCAGATTCATTGCTTCTGTATATCTCCTCGTACATCACATTTAGGGATTGTAAATTTACCGACTTTTTGAATTACCGGTAATTCGGTAAAACTGTCAATCAAAACCGGTTTACCGGTAAATCATATTATTATATATATTTATATTATACTGTTTCTTTTCAGATTTTTTGCGGTTACTAACATTTTTAATGTAGTTTTCGGAGTTTATCCACGTCTCCCCTATAGTAAGAGCTTGCCGAAACGTCGAGCCAATTTAAATATTACCCGGAAAAACTCCGAAAACCATATTAAAAATAAATATATTTATATACATTGAAGCCTAAACTATCCCAATTAGTTTCATACAATATATTAGTTAACAGCCATTAACGTATCTAATAGGATTATATTTTTATGTAATATTAATATAACACTATATAAAATAACTATATATAATATATACCTAAAATAAAAATATTACAAAAACTATAATCCAGCATTACAAAAAACACATGAAAATAAAATTATTCTGAACATAAAATATAAAATGATTTAACATAATATAGCTATGTTGTCAAACTATTAACAATATTTTTTATTTTAAACTTTTCTTAAAAAATAACCACGTAGAAAATATAATTTATCTTAACTATCGGCTCCTAATTGCGACCTAATTTTTGTACAAAATAATCCAGCCGCGGAAAAAGCTTTTTCGGATTCTACTACACTTGTTGGTCGAGTAGTGAGTAAACAATCAAACAATCATATGCCTAATACAATCTTGGTTTCCGGGTTTGGAACCGCGTCTTCTATATTTATATTTAGAAGTAGTTGACGTTTCGACCATAGTGTCTTGGTCTTTTTCAAAACGACAGTCGTTTTGAAAAAGACCAAGACACTATGGTCGAAACGTCAACTACTTCTAAATATAAATATAGAAGACGCGGTTCCAAACCCGGAAACCAAGATTGTATTATGGATAACGGCCGCGAAAGCCTCAAGAATAAAACAATCATATGCCATTTGTATGCTTTCCCCTTATTTTTTCTCTTTGAAAATACCTCAATTTTTTTTCGATTATTTGATTTAGATTTGTATCATGATTAGAAAGATATTGTAAAATTACCGGAATTACCGGTAAAAAACTGGCAAATTACCGGTAAAATTTGAAGAGCTGTTTTTGCGATTTATTACAATCCCTAATCGTGTACTGAGTAAACAATCATATGCCATTTGTATGATTTCCCCTTTTTTTCTCTTTGAAAACACGTCAATTTTTTTTCGATTATTTGATTTAGATTTTTATCATGATTAGAAAGATATTGTAAAATTACTGGAATTACCGGTAAAAAACTGGCAAATTACCGGTAAAATTTGAAGAGTATTTTTTGCGATTTACGATTACGATCCCTAATCACATTTAAAACAAATTATGTTACACAATTTTGTAGATAAAGTTGTTACAATCTTTGAACTTTTCGGTCGCAAAATGGGTTAAAGTTACAAGCGATTCCATTGCTGACAATAAACAATGCACCCCCGGAGCTTAAGAAAATTGCACGCCACATGCTGGGAAATACAGAAAAATGTACTCTCGTAAGAAATGTTTGGAACGCGAAGCTGAGTTAGTAAATTAGCAACTGTGAAATTGGGTAAGCGTGTGACAGTTATTGCCAAAGTTTCGCAATAGCTTTTTATATTTCCATTAGACTATAGCCGTTCAAGGCCGGCTGAACATTTTTAGAGCTAAATACAAAATATGAGCAGGTGGGATCAATTCCTAACACTGAATAATCATTACGTTATAGTCATATTAGAAGGTCAATTGTAGCGCATTGGTAAAATCAAATTGGGTTTTATTATTATTCAGCTTTGGTTACCATAGTGACAAATTTCTATTAGGTACTTAATATTGCACGAAAAACGAAAATAGCTCTTAATTTGTATATATTTTACAGTAGAAAAAAATTAATTTTCAGTAGTAATATAACAAGTGCATTGAAAATTATCGATAATTTTTGGTAAATATGCCCGAATGCAAGTTGCATGAGTGAAGATTTGTCAAAAATTATAGATTATTTGCAATAATAATAAAAATCAAAGTTGCAGCTCTTTTTATTCTTTTGCTTAAAAATTCTTTGAAAAATTACGACTTACGTCCATGGCCCACTTTAAAATATTTTAATTGCCTTAGTAATACTAATAAAAATCGAGATAGCTCGAAAAATATTAACTTTAGGTATAGGACATGCTTAATAATTTCGAAAGACAATTAAATTCTCTACAAGAAAATGTAAAAATATACAGGGTGTTGCATTTAAGAAAAATGACTTATCGATGTTTAAAGTTTCACAAGTTTGACCAAGCGTAAAAAACACCCTGTATAATATTTTTAAAATGTAGCTAGCGCAAAGTGTTAATTAATCTATTGTTAATCTCAATTTTAAACGAAATTTTGCCGCTTTTTTAAATAACTTTAATGTAAAAAAAAATTGAAAGTGCTCTATCGCTCAAAATTTTCACAAAAATATCAATTTTACGAAAACGGTTGACTTAAGACCCATATAACCTTTAACATTTTTTAAAGTAAATTTTAAGAGGAATCCAAAAATGTAAAAATATACAGGGTGTTCTATTTAAAAAAATTAAATTTTTATATGTGCCGGTCAAACGAAACACCCTGTATATTTGAAAATAATTTTAGTTTATGTAGAAAATAGGTTCGCACAATATTTGTATTAAACATTTTTTGATATTTTCATTAATAAAGGAGCTATCGAAGAATCTCAAGGTCGTGGTGCACCCTGGATATCATAAGTTTATTATGTGTTGACAACTCGGAGTGTCTACCTAGAAGCCAATACATATTTTTGTGTTTAACATTTAGTTCTACTCTTTTTTTTTAATGCACTGTAGATAATGTTTTCCTTCTTTGGTCAATCTAACTTTTAAACGAATTTCTACTGCATTCTCAATATTTTCGAATGCTGAAAAATTTTGGAAAGTGCTGTAACGCTCAAAATTTTCAAATAAATGTTAATTTTACGAAAACTGTTACTTTTAGACGATATAACCCAATTAATTTTTTTGAAGCAAATTTAAAGTGATATCTAAAAATATGCTGGTTATTTTATTAAACCATTAGTCGTGTTGCCGCTTCAATACTCGCATCGAATCCGAAATATACGGTCAGATACCAAATTTTATTGTAATATCTTTAATAGTATTCTAGATATTTGTATGTTTCCATACTTTTGCGCAGCACTGTGTAATATATTTACAACTGTTCCCATAATGACTTGTGATAAAACTTGATTTACTGGCAGTTTTAGTTCTTAACTTGCAATTTAAGCACGTATACAACAATAGACGGAGAATGTATTTTTATGGTAGAGCAATTCATAAATTATGTATTCGGAAGACACAAATTTGATTGAGATCAGAGAAACCTTTGAAATGTCTTTTTGGGTCTACTAAAATTACGGTAGACTGGTTTAGTTTTAAGGATTGCTAAAGAAACTTGTTCTTTTGTTGAAAATATCTTCATAGAATCGAAATTTTAGACAGTCGAAGACTGAAATGACAATTTTAAAATTGATCTTATCTATAACTTATTACCTACAAAAATAATTCAATAAGATTGCGATTAACCAAAATCTTTTTAGTAAATAATTATTGATATATCTCTATTTGTAAAGTATTTTGGTTTTTCAAAGCAAATTTTATTTATTGGTAAGTTTTATATGTATTTTCTTTTATTATTTGTAGTACATAGTAGGTAAAGGTATGTTCTTTATTTATTAGTTCGTTAAATTATTTTTTGAAATATTCATTGCGTTTTAATGTGGCATTTCGCAGATCCTTCATGCTTGCATTTTTTCAAAGTTTATTTAATTTTTCATATTTCATAATGGGTTATAAGATTATGACAAAATTATATCTGAAGATACTGTGCAGATAACGAAAATTTCTTACAATCGAAAGTAAATACTTTTAGTACTGTATCATATTTATTACCAAAGTTTATATCTTTAGCAACTTGTAGTACCTAATTGTTAGGTAACAATAAACCATTCATAAAAGTTTTTTTTTTATAGTCAGGGAAAAGTTTCTGTACTGTTTTCTCTTTATCGAAATTATGAAAAATATTACAAAACAAACCAAAGTTATCAGTTCCTAGTTCCTACTTTACTTTTACCTACTGTTAATTTTTTTTTTTTGTAAATAAAATATAACTTTGCACAATTATAACTTTATTACTATTTATACCGGGTGTAAATGAAGTGTGGTACATCCCCTTTTTTCTTTAGTTTTGAATTTAGATAAATGAAATTTTAGACATATAATATATGCAAAAAACCTGTTTTTTTTTTAGCACGTGCATATAATTGTTTCACTTCCGGTTTCGCCGGAAATGACCCCAACTTTGTTATTTTAAAGGGAACACCTTGTATATTATTATATTTTTAAAAAGGGAAAGCGATTTTGGATACAACTGTACTATTTTGGTTAATTTTTGTAACCTCAAATAATGTTTGAACCAAAATTTAATTTTTTATTAGGTTTTACATACACCTTGTTTTACGATAAGAAAATCGCTTAGCGATATTATTTTGTTATATTTGTGTAATGCTTTGCAACATCTGGGTGTTATATCGAACATGTAATGTAATTTATAAGCCTGAAAAAACTGGAATGTTCTTATCAAGGCAAACACGCTTTCAGTTTGGATCGCAGGCTAATAAATCGTCAATTCTCATTTTCATTTCAGGCGTCTGAAGGTTATACGACCTTGCTCTCAACGGATTTCTACAGATGTGCTTCTGACAGGAAACTGCCCTATCGCAAACTTTGTTTCGCGTGACTCTGCAACGTTTGTTTTGTAAGATTTTTTCGTTTTTTATTTCACGTGAGAGCGAGATATTCCCATAAAACATCATTTAGCCAAGCGTGTTATGTTTCTCACGGAACGGAGTAAAATATTTACTCCATAACTCTAACGAATGGCAGAATATACCATATACCTACCATAAACTCTAAACTCGACATTGAAGCATTTCTTACTGTTATTACTCTGCATTACATAACGTAAAGAACATTTGGATCTCGGAATTTGTTAGTGATGGAAGAATGGTTAAATTAGCAAGAGGTGTGTTTTTTTGTTTACCAAGAATCTTAACTGCAAATGGGAAAATTGTGCCCAGTTCCTTAAATATACTGAAGTAACTAGTATTAATTATTACTATCTTATTATCAGTATTAAAAATATAAAATGTATTCGTAGATAACACAAAAGCTCTAATAATATGATGGCTTTTAATATTAACCTAGCCTGTTTGATCTTTGTGATGCGATATTCAACTTTTATATTTTGTATAGACTACATATTGGATTTTTATGCTGCTATATTATTTATATAGATTTTCGCGGTTGTTTACATTTTTAGTATTGTTTTTGGGGTTTGCCCGCGTAATTGGTAATTGGCTCGACGTTTCGGCAAGGTCTTGCTTGCCGCTGTCGAGAGTTTCTAGGAAAATGTATTTAGCCGAAGCAAAAACTTTACACAATGTCACTGACATGCATTAGCAATTGACAAACTAACAAAAAATGTCAATTAATAATTAACAATGAATTTAAAAAAAGTGTGCATTTGATACAAATATCTTTGTGTGTTATAAAAGGGCATAAAAATTATACATTTATAGAACTAGTGCACAATTAGCAACTAGAAAATTGTATATTGTATAATTTAATGGACATATGACTAATGGAAGTTATGCTATTAAAAATGTTTTGGTGTAGAAGTAATAGATAATTAATATTAATAATATTAACAGTTCTTAAATGTTATGTGTGCACTTCGGGTATATTTTTTTAAAGATCATGCAATATGCGTTCTTAGCATATTGACCCGGAAAATCAACATCACTTATGTAGGTTAAACAACTTTGATTTTTATGTAGTTTTTTTTTTTAGATTAAATTACTTTCTTATTCTCACCCTCATCTGCTATAGGTGTAGAGGTGACTATGTTTCTCCAATTACTTCTATTTATTGCCTCGCGTCTCGCTTCAATCCAGGTCAGTTTTTGTTACTTCAAAGCATCTGCCATTGCTGTATTTCATTATTTTCTCCCGGATCTACCTTTCTTTCCTTGCCTGTTATTTCCATCTCTCATATCTCCTTTACCATTTTATTTCTCGTCCATTCTCACCAAATGTCAGAACTATCTTAATTGTTGTCGTTCTATTTTTTGCACCACACTTGTAACTTTTAAGTCTTTCTTTATCACATCACCTAATTTTTTCCAGTCTTGTCGCTCCCGCGATTTTTCTACGTACCTACTTTCATCTCACATGCGTCGAGTTTTTGTTTAAGTTTTTTAGTTATGACCCAGGATTCGCTTCCATACATGATTTAAGGCCTCTACTAACCTACCAATTTGTCGGGACAACCGGCCGACCATTCCGATAAATTGTTTAATGTGTAGTGTTTTGGTGCCTGTCCACGTGAGAGTAAACTACGCTCGATAGCAGCGTCGCCAAGGATACAGCCCCTAAGAGTAACTCGCGATTGGCTGTATCCTTGGCGACGCTGCTATCGAGATTTGTTTACTCTCACGTGGACAGGCACCATTTCACCCGACCAACCCGACAGTTGGAACGGTCGGGTGGCCAGCCATCGAACAAGCCAACTGAAGCCAACCGCCCCACCACATTCCTCTAGATAGGGACTATTAAAGAAAATTTAACGCTATTTATAAATTTGTTATCCACAAAATGGCATCAAGCCAAAATAATAAAAAAAGTTATGACGTTTATGCTGTGTTGGTTGGACTGATCGTGAGGTGTGTAGACAACACCCGACACGGAGTTCCCGACGGTCGGCCCCGACAAGTTGGATAATGAGTAGAGGCCTATAGGTACCAAAACTGATTCATATATTCGGATTTTGGTTTTTGTTTTTATTTCTCTGTTGTTAAAAAAAGGCTTATACAAGGTTCCATAGTGCGCCATGATTTTTTGTGTCCTGCTTGGTATCTCCTCCTCAAGTCTTCCATCTGGTCGCGTATGTGTTCCCAAGTATTTTAGTTTGTTAGTTTCTTTTATTTCTTCTCCCCTTATTTGTATTTTTATACCATCTATCCTGTTTGCAATTTCTATAATTTCTGTCTTCTCCGTGTTTATATTTAGCCCAAATGTTCTCATACTTATATTCCATTTTTCCATTCTCTCCTGTAGGTTTTCCTTATTGGTTGCAGATATTAATAGGCCATCGGCATACAATAGTTTGTTTAGGAACACCGGACGAAGTTTCCTATATCCTAGGTTTGTTTTCCTTAAACCTCGGTTTACCTCTTTGGATTAAACTATAATAAGCAATTTAGTTTAAAGATCAAAATTAAATTGTATTTGACATTTAAAACCAAACTTCGAAAAATTTATTTCATTGAATATTTAATTTTTATTGCTTAGAACCACTAAAAAAACATGCAAAGAAGTTTTATGCAATACACTTAGTCTTTTCATTGTTTAAGCATCGATGGGAGTAACTTGTGAATCAATATTTTTGCAAAATTAAAATGCACACAACGCTCCTGGTGGTACATGGCTGTCATTAAGGGAGACTGTTGTACCATGAAACACTTTTGAGATTTTATTTTTTTAAATTTTTAATAATATTTTTTTTGAAATGAAAAAAATATGGTATTAACTAATGAAGATGCTTTTACGACTTGCTGTTTGTATTTTTATGTTTTACAGCTCTATAAACAAACAAAAAAATAAAATATGATGTTATGAAAGTGTTCCATGGTACAACATGGTCATGTACCATGGAACACACTCTCTTGTACATTGGAACACGGGGAAATGGCTGTAAAAAATAATTTAAAATACAGTTTTCAGTTCTACAAAGAATAATATTTCGGAATTGCGAAATGTGTCTTGACAAAATAGCCAATTTAACATTGTACACTTTGCAGGCTTCTGTAACTGTTGTTTTGTTCCGGGAGCAGTCAAAACTGCTTCTACAGCTTTTATCATAGCATCTGGATCAATTGGGGCCCTCTTAACGCCACTCTTACTTCTTGCCATAGCGATCTGTTACAAAAAAAAAAAAAAAAAAGGGATAGGATTGTATATCTTGGAACATGTTCCATGGTACATGATGTTGTGTGTTTCAAGGTACAAGAGGGAGCGAAAATAAATAAACATGTCAGCCTAAGCTAGTGGTTAGAATAACACATTAACTACAGTACATGAATCTACTCAACACAAATCCAGCAACACACTGTAAATGATGATATCGTCAAACACAGTTTTGTTTTTGTTTAAAAAATCGATTAACAACACTCGAAATATTTACTTTTGATACTTCAAAAACGGTTTAATTAACTCAACGCGCGTTTTCGGTTCAAACATTTAATGTTCTTTATTCAATTCTTTAGTATTTTGTCGTCTGTCGATCTAATCTTGCATGACGTAGCTTGTTTTGTATCTACACCACGCGATGCCCAATATTTCCAATTTAGACCCTTCGCCTCCGCCAATATTTATTTAGACGATATTAACATACAAGAAAGCTTTCTGATTTATTGTTTTCTTTTAATCAAAACAGAGTTTTCCTTTCACTGCTGGTGTCTAAACTATTAATCATTTGACGTATTTAGTACATAAATGACATAAATCTTTATTAATTATCAGCAGGAGTTAGTTACACGTTCCATTAATTCAGAAATTTATTAATGATGATATACTGCATCTACCACAAACTGATGGACATAATTTTGTTGCTGTAAGTGATTTATTTGTAATATTGTTTAGCAACACTCAAAATTAATATCAATGAGGTTACAACAAAATGAACAGTTTCCGTTTTGAATTGGTTTAAAGAGTTTTACTTCACATAGTGCATTATATGTGATTGGTCTAAACTTATTGTTACGATTTTTATTTTTCTACATTCTACTATTACTAATAAAAAATTAAAATTGTTCTTACTTCACTTTATGTATCAGATAATAACAAAAAAATACTTTTGAAGCGTAGAAAATATATATTTAATTAGACGCTATCATCTACGATTTGCTTAAAAAAAGAAATTACAATTAAAAATTAATTAAGGTTTCAACTCTAATAAGGGTACTTTAAGTTACATAAGCAATTTTTATTGCATTTTTTTACTTTGCAAGAAGTATTTAAATGAGTTTGTACAAAAAGTAATGCAGCGTTTTTAATTTGTTTTGGAAACTAGGCAGATATAATATTTTCGTTCACAAAAGTTGACCGGATAAGGTGTTTTTTATTGTGCTAAAAACATCAATTTGCCTATACCATTATCAATTTTTAAGACAACTTCTTAAGTCATAAGAATTAGTACATAAAAATACAAATGCAAGTTTTATTTACAACGTTATCAAATCTTTGATCACTTGTATTGTTTAACTTTAGTTTCGAATTTCTTGTTTTTACTTACTAAAAATTTAAAGTTGTTTTGTACTATAAACGCGGTGGCGCCACTGGAATTACTACCTTATAAAAATCGTGATTCTAGAATAGAGTTACAGATTTACTAGAGTTCAACGTCTTTTGAAGTACACTGCCATTTAATCTTGTTTAATATTGCTTGTTTCTACAGTTAAATGTTTTTTACGTAAGGTAATTATAAATAACATAAAATATTTGTTTTTTAATAAAAGCTACAACTTTTCTTAACAGTTGACAATATTCATAGTTTGCTTTTTAAATAATCTCGCTGGTTTAGTTAATATTGAACTAGACATTGAAGCGAATTTTTAAGTGAAAAACGACTTTGCAAGGCTATTCATTTTGGATAAATAATTCTCAACCTCGCATAGTAGAAGTTGGCTGTAATTGCTGATTACAGTCTATTTTTAACATAGTTAAAAGAGTCTCACATTTAGTATAGCGAAGTTGCATTGCTATAATCCCATTAATTAAAAAAAAAACATATCATCTTCGTTCGGCCCAAATGTAAGTATGCCAAAACTTTTCTTTAATTTGAAAATAGAAGGAAGTTTGAAGTAGCCAACTCTGACGGCTAGGGGCGAAAGAACTTCCAATTCACTGATTTTATTGTATCGAGCAATTGCTTTCATAAATTAACACAGGTGTGCTCAACTCTTCGGAAGTCGTGGGCTTACTGGTAATTTGGTCGCGTGCCATACAATAGACAAGTCTTATTTTACCGCTTTTAGACTCAAATTCAGCTACAACACCGAAGAGAAAATGTGTTAAGTAAAAATACTTAAAAACAATTGCAGAATTGTGCCGTATAATTTACAATAATGTGATTCTTATAATTTGAACTTAAAAATATTTCCTTTGAGAGTTTCTGAATTCGACTTCCTGTAAAAGGTTTGCTTTGTAAACCTAGGGGTCGTTTAAAATAACGAGAGCAACTGCATTTATAAGCAAATGTTATTGCCAAACAATAGCAATGAAATAAATTAATGATTCGGTAAATAAGGAAATTAATTATTTTATTCTTCAGGCTTTCGCGGCTATCTTCCATGTTACAATCTTCGTTCCCGGGTTTGGAACCGCGTCTTCTTGATTTGTTTGATAAAGACCAACATAGAATGGTCGAAACGTCACACAAATCAAGAAGACGCGGTTCCAAACCCGGGAACGAAGATTGTAACATGAAATTAATTATGTTTATATTTTACTGATAATCCAATGTAGAAACAATTTCTTTGGTAAAAAATCAGATCCAATACTTTATGACATTTAACTGACTGACCAAAATCTATGCGCGCGAAAGTTTATATACCTCGACAGCTTCTAGAGAAGCCCAGAGTCTCGAATAAGATTTTTCTAGTAAATCCTAGAACTTGAAGGTACTCGAAAACGTAGCCGCACCACCTATGAACATTCGATAAAAGACTGAGTGTTCGTGTTTAATCGATAGGTGGCGCAAGAGTTGCTACACTATTTTGCGCTATTATTTATAGATTTTTTTAAAACTTTTAGTAATTTAGCGTTTGCGGGCTAATAATTAAGTGTCCGGTTAGCCCACAAGTAACCTACGGACATGGTTTGAGAACCCCTGAATTAACACAATATGATCCAATTACGTTTTGAATTGCGGGAGAAAATTCGTCATGATTTTACCCTTTGAATCCCAACGATAAGCAACCGATTTAAATGAGGCTGACAATAACTTAAATCGTTTTTTAATAATGCCTTTTTTATCAACGCTGTAACGAGAACTTTACACAGAATTTGAATTTGATGCCATCAAAAGTTTAATATCACTTCCGGTTTAATTTTACGCACGAGTTGTGCAGAATATAACTTTTTATGACTCAGACGATAGACCAGCATTTGTAAATCTTGTTCTTGAATATGATCGATAAATTGGATAGGGAATAATTACGTTGCGATTCTATTTCAATAATATTTTTAATTTAGTGAACTTTTATAAAAAAGCTGGTAGTGATTTAATATAAGTTGATAATTACGGTTTGGTGAAAATTGCTCGAATACAATTGTTCGAAGGTAAATTGCTCGAATACAATTGCTCGAATGGGAAATTGCTCGAAAGGTACCTAAATTGCTCGAATGACAAATTGCTCGAAAAAATGAAAAAATATTACATTTTTATAAATACAAAATAATTAAATGTACTAGAAAAGTTGTTTACTTTTGACCTTTGACCGAGCAATTGTATTCGAGCAATTTACCTTCGAGCAATTGTATTCGAGCAATTTACCGCCACCCGATAATTACTGCCAAGACAATAATTTAGAGATGCTTTCTGAATTATTTTGGTTTGTGTTTCTATAGTATTGTTTTCCTGAATGGTTACTATCAGAACCATTGAATAAAAAGATAAAGGAAGGAGCATTTTAGCGATCCTAAGGCGACCAAAAAGGCTTCTCAATATGGCGGATGCATGTTTCCGCTTCTCAGTGGCGTATCTAGCGTTTTTTAATACGTATTGAATAATGTAAATATTTTCTTTGTTTTGACTTGAGCCTGTTGTTTACTTATTTATTTCTTGTTTTGTGGTTAAGGAAATTAAAAAAACGACAGCATATTTCAATATTTGGTTTATTATGAGAGTTAAAAAATATGCTGTGCAAAAATGCACGCCACTGATATGACACACCATTTTGACAGACCACATCAAATTTTTAATACATGATTACACTACAAAATATTAATGTCTACTTACCTATGACACGTAATCTCTTTAACTTTAATGTTTATTGACTTAGTAAGATTACAGGATTTGCAGATAACCATTGTAGGACACAAAACTCTAAATTTTTTGACTTTTTGACATCAAAACCGGCAGCCATGAAAAGCCTTTTATGTCGTCATCATGTCGACATTTTTGTCGCCGACAAGCGTCGCAGTATAATACTAGAAGCTCCTTCCTTTATCTTTTTATTCAGTGTCAACATGAAATCTTTAGTTGGCTTGATATAAAAATTATGACAGTTAAACTCGTAATTAAACGTCTAGGACACATCGACAAAAACTCGTTTTGTAGTTTTAAAGTTTTAATAGTTAGGAGCAGCATCTGTTGTAGCGTATCTGCTGATATACGTGGGTTGATTGAAGAATTTGTGGCCTGACATAGAAATGGCGCTCGCATTGGTGTCTATTTTTGCCGTGTTAATCTTTGATGTCTTGTATAATTTAGCCTAAAGTTTCAGTTTAATCTGCCGAGTAGTTTTCGAGTAACTATCAAAGCGCAGTTAAGTGCCACAAGTGTTCAATCTGGAACATAAACCAATTCGACAACAAATTGTCCTGCAGTGTTTGAACCTTTTTTTAAAGAAGATTTATCACTACAAATGGGACACGTCTTATCACTATACAGTGTAGATATAGAGAAAACAGTAATCCAAACAATGGAAGCAGAAATTCTTCGCCTCTGAGGAAGGCAGAGAAGTAGCTGAAAAGATCATGGCATTAGTTTTTTGGGTTATTTTGGGTATTATCATTGTTGGCCACCTTCCAAAGGGCAAGGGTAAAACTAGGTAGTTTCACACTTAGTTGGTGGACGAACAAAAAAAAACGCGTTTGGTGAATAAAAGGTGCTCTTTCATTCTGACAATGCTCAACTCACTTATCTCGAATTGCAACATCCACAATCGAAAAACTGAGCTTTTAATAGATGCCTTTTCCACCTTATTCCTTATTCTCCACATTTAATTCCCTCTGACTACCATCTGTTTCCAAATATGAAAACACACTTTTTTTTCTTTAACAAAATGCCGTTTGTTTTAAGTCTTGAATTTTAAGCGTTGTATGATTTTTAAAATTTTTGCATGTAATTATACTGACGCTGTGATTGCAACACGCGCACTCTTGATACACACCAATACACAAACACACACACGCACACACACATACACGACGTATTGCAAAAGTCGTTTGATGTTCAGATCAGTTTATTTTGTTTAACATTTCATGATTTATAAAATAATTTTTTGATGAATTGTAATGATCAATCTAATAAAATTGGTGTGGGGGTAGTGTCTGAATAATAATTTTTCCCGACGCCCATAAATCTCATAGTTATCGGGATTTTTTTTGTGCCATAATCGATTTATAATCGTATTTAAGTGTCTATGATTGCGCATTAGTGTCACCCCATTGACCTTTCTCTATTACAACGATAACAAATAGCAAACTATTAAATTCTACATAAATAATCTTCACGTAAAAGGTTTAGGCGAAAGATATTCGTAATATTTAATGACTGGCTTAAATTATACTTTAGATACAATGTGACAATAAAAATATGCTGCTTTTAAAGTAATAACTTAAAACCGGATGAGAAGTAAACACGATGATCGTAAATGTACTGCAACTACAATTCTATAAGTTACAAATCTTGTGCTGAAATCGTACGAGTTCACTATAAATCACAATTGAATGTGCATTCACGTGAGTACAATAGCAAACGCGGACAAGGCGAGATGATTCATGGTGTCCGAGCCAGGGCGACTTGATTGTAGTAAAAAAGAACCACATTATTTTGTGATGTCGCATAAATGAATCCAAAGAAAGTTTGTGTTAAATGATATGTTGCGAAGGTGTATCTTCCTTCCGTATGCATAAAAAATTAGTGTGTTGTTAAATGCATCGCGTTCGATGTCTATTCGTATCAAACGAAAAGGACAAATACTTGAATTACAAATTTATAATTGTGTTGTAAATAAGTTTAATTTAAACTCCATGTATTTTTATACAAGAAGGGAGATGCAAGAAATTGTAGTAATTATTAGGGGATTGGGGCATTACCTTATTAAGTACAGTGGGTAAAGCATACGCAAGAATAGTAGAGAACAGACCAACAGAAAAATTGGAGGGAATAATCTAAGACACAGCAAGGATTCAAAAAAAAAAACAGAGGAATGCCCGACACAAATTTTACATATCTGCAAATAATCGAGAAAGCTATAACAGAGAACGGAGAAATACATCTATGCTTTATATAGGGGAAGTTGGGGTAAGATGACGAACGGGGTAAGATGACGAACGATTTTTACAGGCAATCCATCAAAAACTCAAATTCAAAATTTTCACTTCCATCTGGAGGTTAATAGACGAAGTTAATATCAGCTGATAAGATTTTAATATAGTTCAAATTTCTTCCGTTAAAAGCAATTGTTTGTCATCACAATGTTCGGTTACAATATTTATTGCCGGTGATTGTGTTTTTTTGGAAAACTCAGGTAAAAACAAATTGAATTTTGCTGTAGGTTGTACATTACCTGTGATAGTATTGGTATTCTGTTTAAATTTTATAAATCTTTTGCTAGTTTTTTTATGTAAATTAGAAGAACATTTTTAATATGTAGTGGGGTAAGATGACAGGGGTAAGATAACGATTCGTCATCTTGCCCCAGCAACCAGTAAGCACTGTTTTTGGTAATAAAATTTTATTACATCCAGAACATCCATGCCAAGAATCTACAAAAAAAAAAGACCAATCGTGGTCAGTGGTCTCAAGGCGCAATGATAGCGGCTATGCACGACATTGAAGAAGGAACTACATCCTGCAATGCAGCTGCTGCAAGATATGAAATACCTGAATGTTTCTGACCATATCAATGGTAACATTGGTGGAGATACTAATGGTAACATTGGTAGGGAGATTCCTGATGAAAACTCAGATGATTCAGACTTTTCTTCAGATGGCAATATTCCGTTGAAGCAATTGAAAAGCTATGCTTTGTTTACGCCTGTAAAAAATGATGGAGAACCTGAACCTTCTCCATCATCAAGGATTGTAAAGGGCAAACTATTTACCTCTAAAGGAACAAGCCCTAGCTGCTCAAAGTCGAAATCTGACACCTCACTGTGGAAAATCAGACCCTTGCCATCTATTAATCGTCCTGTTTAAAATAATAAAAAACTCTCAGCGAGCGTAATTACTGGCACTCCCATAAAAAATCAATTAGAAGAGAAAGACAGGTTAGCAAAACAGAAGGGAGGAAATAAGAATAAGAAGAAATCGAAGCCTAATGAAAAAACTGCTATATCTTCTCAAACAACTGAATCTTTATCCTATTATTGTCTAATCTGCCACAAACTTATACAGAACCACCATCGACAGACTGGATTGTGTTGCAAATGTCAACAGTGGTGCCATGAAGACTGCACCACTTACGATGGCCAAGGACAATTTATTTGTGTTTTATGTATGTAGGCGCCATCTTACCCCATTATGTTCGTCATCTTACCCGCACTATGGGGTAAGATGACTAAAATGACATTTTTTGTTTATGTTTTTTTATTGTAATATTGGAAGCGCTGTTTAGTTTAAAATCATAGGGAATTCAAAGGTAATTCACCAATGTATGTATTCGTCATTTTTATTTAATTATATCATTTTTCTCTTGGCCAAAACTTAATTTTCTTGTTAACCTAGTCATCTTACCCCAACTTCCCCTACTTCGAAAAAGTATTTGATAGAGTGAACATAAATGGCATCTGGAGAATATTAGAAGATAGAGGAATTGAAGAAATGTGGATAACAGAAGTATAAGCCCTATACAAACGAACGAAAAACTTGGTAAGAGTAAGACAAAGGTTCGAAACAACAAGAGGGGTAAGACAGGGCTGCACCCTAGTCTACTACTGTGTAATATAGTACTAGACGAAGCAATTAAAAATACAAGAGGCTAAGTGAAACAATATAATGTGTGACACTGGAAAATTGAAGACATAAAAATTTCGGAAATATTATACTCCGATGATTAGCTATAACAGCAAAAGATAAAAAGACATTGATCAAAAATCTAGAAATATTGAATAATATTTTGAGGTCAGTAAAAATGAAGATAAACAAACATAAGACGAAGACGATGGTAATAAGCCGAAACGAGAAGATTCACCAAATACAACTTGAAGAAAAAGAGCTAGAACAGGTTAGAAGTTTTAAATATCTACTACAACAATATCGCAGGATGGAAAGTTAGACGAAGAGATTAACGATAGGACAGGCGCCGCAGAACATTATTAACGCAATAAAAACTTAATTTCTGGCCAAACAATAAATACCTAAAGAAATAAAAACGGAAATATTCAAGAAGGTAGCCATCCCTATATTGCTGTATATTGGTGTATATGGGGTAGAGACGTGGACGTTATCGAATAAAGAAAAAATCAAAATACAAAGCACTGAAATGGGGTTTTTAAGGAAAATCGAGGGAAAAACAATGAAGGACAAAATAAGGAATGTGGTCATCAGAGAGAACTTAAACTTGGGACCTGTGCAGCATAGAATCGAAGGAAGGCAGCTAAGGTGGTATGGGCACATAATTAAAATGAAATAAGAAAAAACGGTACTTAAAAGGAGGAGTAGTAGATCAAGAAGAACCTGGAAGGAAGAGGTAAAAACAGCGGCAGAGAAACGAGGAGTCAAGTGGTAGAAAATAAAACAAAAAACGCAAGAAGGAGAAGAATGAAGGAAGGATTTAAATTTAAAGGCATCCAAGATTTAAGTAATTAAAGAATTAAAACCCATTGATGTATTAAAAAGCAGCATTCTTTCCAGAAATGACGATATCCTATGGCAAACGAAATCACCAGATCTTTCAGTTTGTAATAACTTTTTATGAGGATTATTTTAAAACCGATTATCGTCCTCTGAACCAGGAATAGGCAGTAGGAATCAGAGTCGCGAGTCGGCAGTCGAGGAGTTGGGAGTCGGAAAAACTGTGGACTCCCGACTCTTTGATTTAGTTTTTATCGAGGATGAGGATAGAACGAAGACGAAAACAAAATAACGATTTTAGTGTAGGTAGTGCAATAATGAAAGGAGTCGGGAGCTGGATTCGAAATCGGGAGTCGGACTCGGTTTAAATTATACCGAGAGTCGGGAGTCATTTGTTTTTCTGCCGACTACCCATTCCTGCTCACAGCATCCATGAACTAGACAACGACTCTTGAAGAAATTGACGCGATCTCCGTTAAGATTTTGTAGCGAGTTATGGAGAAGTCGCATTAGCGACTTCAGGAATGCTAACACAGAGAAGGTGGTCATCTACAGAATCTTATCTTTAGCAAATGACTTTTTCTCACAATCGTTGAAAAATGTTGTCATTACCTTATCAAAAATAGTGGGCAAAACGACATTTTACTCTCTAGTGAGAAAAAGTGATTACTTTGCTCCCTAGTGAGCAAAATTTGTTGAATTGTCATGGTAACGTCGTGTAATAGCGTTTTTAGACAGCGAAACTGTCATTCGTGTCAAATACACAACTGACACTTTAAGGTTTTACTTTTCATGTTTTAATCGCATTTTTCAACGGTTGTGAGAAAAATGTAATACACAACTCGTGAGCAAAGTAACTTTTCTCGTTCAACTGCCGTGCCCGCACTCGCCCGGCAGTCTCACGAGAAAAGAAGTACGAGGATCAGTCAAATATAAACCGGACTTTTTTCCATACCACTGAACGAGCGATCGTTCGCAGCTGATACCCAATGGGACTGTTAATGGGGGTGTCGTGACTCATTTTTTATCGAAAACATAACCTCACATTTGTTTGTTTTTGAGCTAGCACTATGAGTGAGCAAGTAGTGCCCAGTGCCGTTGCACAACGCATTGTTATTAAGTTTTTGGCGAATGAAAAAGTGAAACCCATCGAGATTTTGACAAGATTACGTAAACAGTTTGGCAATGAAACCTTATCTAGGACACACGTGTTTGGACGGCATAAATCGTTCGCTGGTGGACGTAGTGAAGTGCAAAACTTGCCCCATCCGCGTCGCCCCAAGACCAGCATAATTTCAAACAACATTCAAGCAGTTCGAGGGCTTATTAAAGGGAACCGGCGGTTAACAGTGGATGACATTTGTAAAAGCATTGGACTAAGCGAACTATTGGACTAAGTCAAGACATCCTATAGGTCCAAAAGATGTGGCGTTCCCATTCGCAGCGTGTTGCTCTTGCACGACAACGCTAGACCGCATACTGCTGCCTTAACCAAAGATAAATTAACAAAAATGCATTGGACTACTATTAAAAATGTCCCTTATAGCCCTGACTTATCACCGTGTGATTATCATTTATTCGGACCACTCAAGGAGGCGTTAGGAGGACAGCAATTCCAAAATAATGAAGAGGCGAAGCAATTTGTGTGTAATTGGCTTCGCACACGTCCCACTTCTTTTTACAATAAAGGAATACAAAAACTGCCAATCCGTTGGCAAAAGTGTGTTAATGTCAACGGAAACTATGTAGAAAAATGAGTTGTGCTTATTTTTGAAATTTTTTAATTTAATACAGAGTATGGAAAAAAATCCGGTTTATATTTGACTGGCCCTCGTACTTTGCTCACTTGTTGTGTAAATAACTATTACGTACTTACAGTTATTCATCAATGGCGTAATTTTAGCCTATTAATAACCAAGTTTGTAGCAAAATATAAAATTATTTAAAGTTGTAGTACAGACTTTTAAGAATTCCCCCATTTGGCGCGCCACCCTGTATATTGCTTATGTCTAACTAATTTTGCAAGGGATTGTTTATGCCCAAATTTCATTAAATTTGTTAAATTTTCCCAAACAGGCAAAAAAAGCTCTATACTAGGGTCAGATTTAAACTAAGAACTCTAGCATTTTATGCTTGTTTACCTGTTCTGCCTTAGGATGTCATGGATTTAAGGCGAGTTTGGCCACGGTTTGTGTATTTGATGTAAGTTATCATTTTATTTGTTGCACAGTTGAATTATTGGAATGTAATTGTTGAAGCCTGTGAAGTGTGTGCCAAGTGTATAATTAGTATGTTAATAAATAGTGGTTAAGCCAAGCAATTGCTCCAATCTTTAAATTTATTTGAATATAATTGGAGACAACACTACGAGTAGCTCTGTTTTATTAATAATTAATTTAACTTGTGATTAATTGGCGGTCGGTTGGGTGTCATTTCAAGTGACATTGATAATATGTAGTCGTAAATTAATGGGAAATGCAATGACAAAGAGCCGGGAGTATTGAAAATGTTCTAGTTGTTCTTCAAAAAATATTCTTCATAGTAAGATGAGCGATTTTTAACTAGATTTGTTTATATTGCAATATTTAGGATTGTCGTATTTATAAGGCAATATTATTGTAAGGAAGGAGTAAACTTATATATAAAAGAAACAGTGAAAAATATGCTGACTACTACATTACTTCGATTAATAAAATAAGTTATAATCGTTGGAGGTTTTTGGCAAAAGGAAGCTGTAATATATTATAGCAACGTCCTAGAAGTTCACTTAGGCATGAAGAAACGTAATCTACGTCCTGATAGTATTTTCAACAACTAGCTTAAATATCTGGAAAATATCTAGAGGTTTTTGAACCGGTCTTGCAAGTTTTCTTAACTTCTGCAACAAATTTCGATAGTATCGTATTTCTTTGCGTTAGGAATATACAGAAATAACTCCAGTTACATAAAACTTTACCAGTTTAAAAATATAAACGGTTTCCTTTGATATTTTAATTCTAATAAAACATGCTTGAAACATAAATTGACTTAAGTATAAAGCAGTAATTAATAATAACTCTCTTAGCATCATTTCATTAAAATTAATCGAAAATATTTGTACCTCAATTTAATTCTCTTTGATCCTTTACTGGAAAAATTATCATGCTATACTCATTAAAAGCTCCTATACAAAATTTCATGGGGATTTACCGCATCACTGGTTTAGTTAATACAATACATTGTTTTCTTGGCAACTAATAATCAATTTAGTTACAAGACATTATTGCTCCAATTTTTAATTAAAATTAATTTGTTTATGGTATCACAGCTAACTACAACCTGAATTTAAAATAAGAAAGTTGGTGTTAAAATAACAAATACAAAGATAGGTAAAATGTATTTACTAATTTCAAATCTACTCAAAAAAGTGTCCTGATAATGTGTTGGGAGGCGATGACAATTTTTCCCTTTACAATGGTATAATACTTTGTATATTTTTCTGCGTCCATCCAGATAATGAGTTGTTTCCGATCAACTTTTAGCCTGGAAAATACATCTTTACTGGCCTAGGCCTAGGCCAGTATGGAATGCCATCGTGCTCAAAATGACATAATATGTTTGACATGCATTTTTAACAAGTTGAAGAAATGCAACCATCAAAAGTTCAATGTCTTGCACTTTTAAATGGTTACGAGTTATGAGCACTACAAAGTCGGCAAGCCACTGTGCTCACAAGTCTATAATTCGTATCGTTTGCATCTGTAAACTTCTTACAAATGCAAACGTTGAAAATGTATATCCTACATAATTATGTGAGGCCAAAATTTTGTTGGTTTGCATTTCTAACAAATTCGTGTTTTACGGTATTGCATTTTATAAAAGTTCACATTTCATTATAGCATATTTTAAACTTCTTAAATATGCAAACGCACATAATTTTGTACACCAAAATGGTATTGAATTATAACACACACGGCGCGTATATCATATTTTAACTTGCTTGCGATTCACATTTCTTAAATATGCAAACGAAGAAAATTTTGTACCCTTAAATGTAAACGAATTATGAGCACGACAGCCGACGTTGAAAACCAGTGGAGAATAACATTTTGTGGAACCTATGGAGCACCAACTTAGGAGCTTAAAATAATTTCGTTCTTGTAGTATGATATGCGCTTTAGGCACAATGATAATTGTCAAGATAGTAGTATAATAAAGATTAATACAATTAGTAACGGGTTGCCTGTTGTCAGGCGGTTATTTACCCGTACCTAAAATAATCTCCAGCCCCGTAAAATAATCTCCAGCTTGTATTAGCACGGATATATTACCGGTTGCCTATAAAGTACATTTAGATTTATTATATCCATTAAAAATGTATTCAAATATTGAGGTTGTTTTATGTTAAGTAGTTTTTTAAAATATTTTATGTACGACTGCATGATAAGAAGCTATTATGACATTCATTTGCGTTAGATAATGAAGCCTCTTACCGCACTGAGTGGGATAAGAAATTATTATAAAACTCATTTTGATAGGACAATTTTTGACGAAAACTTTACAATTATTACAATTATTTATATATTTATTTACATGTTTTATCCCAAAATTTTCAGCACGAAAAGAGAAATTACAAAAAGCGTCATATTTTTGACAAACAAATTGTCTGGTTGCTATGCTGTCAAATGACAAAGTGGTCGATTTTAAATAAAAAATTATGACCTTTAACAGAAAATAAATACTTCATCTTACAAAATAATTTTTTTTTTCAATTTTGGGCAGTCGTAGTTAAAAAATTGTATTTAATACTTGAGATGAACGCTTTAAACGCTTTTATTCCACTGATTAAACAAATAACTATTTTAAATATTTTGTTTCCCATTCAGCAAAGGCTTGTTAGCATATTTAAATTGCACTTTTCAGCCCCCCGTGAAGGTGGGAGATGATTGAAAATATTGCTATGGGAAATCTATTAATAGGTATAATAGTATGAAACATCTACCAAATGTTATACATTTATTAAAATTTGAGAAATAAAATAATACCAATTTTACTGCTCCCCTTTAGGAAGGGTTGTAACTCTGAAAAAAGACGTATAAGGAAAACATTTTATACAAAAGACCCCCCTAAATTTTCGATATGGATCAACTACCGAATTTTTTCGCAATGTTTAAGAAACACCTTCTATTCCTGAACTGCTTACATTTTACCAAGTGTATTGTTAAGATTAACATACGTATTAAGTTATTGAAAAAAACATGCAGTTGTCTTATGCATTTTTTTGACCCTATATTTAATGCGCATTGTAATACCAAGAAGGTTATAAATAAATTATAGTGTTCAATCGTTTGGACATAGTTTTTATAATTAATCTTAATTGAATTAATTCTTTTAACATTATTATTTAAACATTACATTTAATATATATAGTAACATTTTCTTATTGACTTGTTTTCTCTAAAAAGTTTTGATTTAATTGCCATAGCATATAATTGTCAGCACCCAAACGATTTTTATCAAACAAATTGAATGAAATTTTCGTCTATATTATTCGTGCATCGTGCAACAGACGTAATGTTTGAAGACAGAAGTTACATATTTTTTAATTGTATTTGTTAGGGTTGGCCTCAACCCTCAAGTATATTTTCCTTCATTGTTTACTGTTTGGAGTCTATGATTACGAAGTATGACTTTTGTCAAACGAAACTCGCACATGTTAATGTAACAAAACAAAATTTAAAAAAGACGGTATTATATCTGTACCGTTATTTGTGTTAAAAGGAAGTTACAAGTACTTTTTAATATTCAATACATGGATAATTTGTTATGACAACTGCATTTGAGGTTATGTGTAATAAACAGAGTATGGATCATTACAAACAACTGAATCTTTCTTAGGTATAAATAAATTTTACTACGATCACCATTGTTGCTATTGAGATTATGTTTGTTATTGGTAAAGGTAACCACAGCAAAATGTGTTTATACCTAATGAAGATTCATCTGTTTAGATTGACCTGGATTAACCCCACGGCGATGAAACCATACCAAACAAAAATAACCACATTTTAAAAGTGGTTAAATGTTTTTTTTTTTTAATACAGCTGAAACGTTAAAATTATATGCAACTGTATTCGTTTATGGTTCTAAGTCAAATATTAATGAGTTAAAATTGTCGCAAATCTGTCTCTGAAGAATCTGGAAGGAGACCTTAAAGTTTTCATAATACAGTCACAAAGTTAGCCCTTGGCCACTTGGCAGTGCATAAATGTAACTGAACAAAGACTATGATGGACATTGGACACTTCAGTTTGGAAACTTATCAGAAGCTAGCTATGGAAACAGCACAGCATATCAACTTTTTCATTATTTGTATAGTCCATTTTTCTTAATTATAATAACACTTATATCTGTCTGATTTGACAAGTGTTTGCTAATATATACAAATTTGACAGGTATTTGCAATAAACAAAACAATATCACAGCCGACTATAATAATTCTCATTTTGTTTTAAATATTGAGCATAATTTAAAAGCAAAATGGTACCTATGATATATCATAATGAACAGAAATTGCTTTAAAATGCAATTCTGTGAAAATATAGTACAGAGGGTGTTCTATTTAAAAAACAAAACTTGGATTTTTTCCGAAAAACAGATAGGCTATGGAACAACATTTTTAGCACTATTTTGTAGACCAGTTTTTGATTAATAAGTTTCTTATTTAACTTTTTTTTGTATCTTTAATATTTCAGAAGATTTAAGCTGCACAACGAAAAATGAGCGAGCCACATTGTATAATAAATATTAATACTAATGTTGCCGTAATTAAATTTAATAAAAAGCGATTAATATGTCAAAATGCCTATTGAATTAATCGGCAAATGAACCATTAATAATCTGTACAGATGTACATGAGTTTTAGTTGTTTTACGTTATAAAGTGTGTTATACATGTTACTTAATAAGATTTTTATATGGCGACTGTTACTTTTAAAATAAATTTATACTTTTATTAATTTGTTTTTTGTTTATCACTAATAAAAAAGTTGTGTGTAAGGACTTTTGTGATGTAAATAATAAATTTATTCAATAACTACATCATACCTTAAATTGCAACCAACGAAAAACTTTGATAAAAAAAAAAACAACAGGGCTTGCAATTTTCAGCCCTCCGTGAAGGTGGGAGATCATTGAAAATATTACTATGGGAAATCTTTTTATAAGTATAAAACATCTACCAAATGTTCTACATTTATCCAAATTTGAGAAATGAAATAAAATCCTAATTTAGAGGTTATGTGTTGTAGACAGAGTATAGAGAATTGTAAACAACTGAATCTTCCTTAGGTATAAACAAATTTTACTACGGTTACCATTGTTGCTATTGAGATTATGATTATTATTAATAAAGGTAAGCACAGTAAAATGTGTTTTAAAGATTAATCTGTTTAGATCGGAGGTCGGCGAACCGGGGTAAATGACCCCAAGTGGTGTAAAAATGAGGACTCGATGGACATAAATAAAATTATATAAATAACGCGTTCCTTGTTATATTTGCAATTGTATTCTCCGTATAAATAGATTCAATAAACCTTTTGAATTTAATTAATCTATAATTTTCTTCTTTTCATATCAAGGTACCCCGGACCCCTGGTTTAGATTGACCCAGTTATATGTTCTGTGGTAGTATAATACAGCTGAAACGTTAAAATTATATGCAAGGGTATTTGTTTATGGTTCAAAGTCAAATATTAATGACTTAAATTGTCTCAAATCTGTCCTTGAAGGATGTGGACGAAAGATCTTAAAGTTTTTATAATACAGTCACAAAGTTGGCTCTTGGTCGTGCAGTGCATAAATGTAACTGAACAAAGAAGACGATGGACACTTCAGTTTGGAAGCTTATCAGAAGCTAGCTACTACCATGGCTACTACGTAAAACAGACCGTTTTAAGACAAGTGTGCGGTGCTCTCCTTAACAAGTGACTTGTTTTAGACATATATTTTTTAATTCAGGGAGATACAAATCTACATATAAGCAACATTTATTTGTTATCTTTATAAAAAAAATTAATTACAATGCTAAATGTAAATTAATATAAAATGTTATTTTCTTTTGTATTCTTGTATGGGACTTGCTTAAAAATAAAAGTACGTTTAAACTTTTGTTTAATACTAATTTACTGTACTTCCATTTCATTAATGTATAGTATACAACGCTTTTCAACCTCTTAAAATGTTTGTTTTTCTTGTGCACATTTCGTTAGCAAATTATATACTGATAAGTACCTATTATGCTGTTACATAAGTAACATTTTTACTGTACCTTATACTTAGTAGTTGGTTAAATTAAAAAAGTAAGACGAAATAATGTTAATATGCCACTTAAAGAATTAACTTATGCCATGATAATGGAAAATGACAAAACTGTTAACTAGTACTTTTTAAAACATTTTATGTAATTCATGAAAGCAAATTATTAATATTTGATGTAGCATGCTGATCATAGAACATTAGAAGGTGAAACCGAAAAATACTTATTTAAAAAATACCTACTCACTAAATACGTGGATTTATAAGAAATACAAAGAGTAAAAATGTTACAAAAAGAGTTATGGAAAATCAAGTTATTCTACGATTTCATGGGGCAAATGAAATAGCGTAAAGAAACTGTTTTGAAACAAATAAAATACAAGATTGAATCTATATTGTGTAATAAGGACATCACGAATAAACAAGAGGCTATACCCAACATTTTAAAAAGTGGTGGACAATGAAAACGGGAATGTAATAAAAGACTGAGCAAAATATGCCAGAAGAACAATAGTTTATATTGGATTCCATCGCCTGTTATTTTAAGTAATAAAAACATTCTATTAAATATCTTTTTACTTTTATTTCGAAAATTTCCATCACTGTTACAAAAGTAAGTGCTCCGAGCAGTTTTTTGATGTATATAATAAAATCTATTCAATAAATACATCAACATAACAGCTAATTATAAACAAACTCTTTAATATTGTACATATTTTTGTATAATCAGAGTTGCATCATAGCTTGTTTGTTGTTACACTTTTATCCAAATACAAATAACATTAATTTCCAATCACTTATCTTTGCCAGATAAAGCAAGATACGTGATTTTTAATACACCTCATGATAAAACATAATTGAACTGCTTATGAAATAGATAATTTGACAAATTGTTACACTCAATAATTAACAATGCTTATTTATTTGAAACATGTTATTGTACCATGCTACGTTTAAATTATTACTTCGTTAAGATAATCGACACATGCTATATATTTCTCCCTACGTGTTAAATCATTATTTATTAAGCTATTAATGTGCAGTGACTGTTCTTCTGTTACATTCATGTTTGCTGTGTGCTCCGACATATCGTTAACGTCAACGTTGAGAGCATTTGTATCGAGACCATATGTAGTTTGAAACGTTTCTTCGATTCTTGTAGCTATATTGTTGGGTCCGTGCGCGAGTTTCTGATACCTGTATGATTGGAATTTATGTTTTGTATGTAACCATCAAACCAAATTTGTAACGGGCTTCTGTTGTGTTCTGAACGCATGCTATGATTATTCCACGCATCCCTGAACGATTTTAAAGCTATGTTAATATCTTTAACATAAATATTCTGTAACACGTAGCGATGAAGTATGTCGTTTGGATCGAGTCTGCCCTCTTCCTCTAGTCGATAAAGTTCATCATAAAATTGTCTTACAGCTTGTTGAAAGACGTCAACCCAAAGACGTTCCACACGTTGATTGTGTACCGATCTGCCAGTTATATGACTACCTCTACCCAAGCCTCTTAGTGAATTCATTAGAACTGCGACAAATATATTTTCAAAGCCATGATCTGATCGAACTCTCGATGGTAAACCGTACTTCTCTACTGCTGGTACGAAAAGATTAATAACAGTTTTTGCAGTTATTGATGTTGTGCAGGATAAATATATTATACATCGTGAATAACCATCGATACATGCATGTGTAATCATGCCCCACCTAAAAGTATATCAGATTTATTACTACATACACGAAGATTCGATAATTAATGGAATGAAAACTACTTGTAGTACAAAAATGAAACACACCTGCTCAACTTTAAATGTGCATCCATATGCCACAACGCTAGGGGGCCAGGCACACTGTAAATACGTCTTTTAATTGATGTCGACCATCTTTGTGCGGTGCCAATTGGGTCAATTTGGGATAAACACGTACGAATACGATTTCTTGTTACATTAACGCCAGCTGAACGTAAATACCCAGCCATCATCTGAAATCATTTAAGTTTATTTCCTTGTGTGAATACAGGAATAGGATAATACCCTCTTTTTTAATTTTTAATTCAGGAATCCCCAATTCTAATGTTTTTCTATGAAGCATGCAACATTACTGCCTTATTTGTGACAACCATTAACTACATGGTCAAAATATCAATAGACATTTACCGATATTACTAATTCAATTGTAGCATACGATCAGCAACATTTAGATACTTACAATCGATCCACTGTTGGGGTGTGCTCTGTGTATTTGTTCAACTGTTGTTTTTAATTCGTCGTCAGAGGTTACTGTATAATGATTCCCGAATCTGAGGTCCTCTTTTTTGCTTCTTCTATAAATCGTATTTTTGCTACATTTAAAATGATCTGCCATTTGTTTGGCTGTATAACGCAGAGTATGAGTAACTTGCAGTTGCTCTTTTGTTATCTGGATAATTGGACGTCCTTTTGAAGTTCCTAAAAATACAACAATTAATTAAATCACGCTATTTTCTTGAACGATTATTTATTATTTGCCTGAACGGTCTCTGTTGGCATAGTATGCATAAGTATTCAGTGAAGGATTTTCTGTAATGACGATGTCCATTAACCGGTCGATGGAATTTTTTACTTGATTAAATTTATCTTCGTTCATTTGTGATCTAATTCGCATTAAATTTCGTAACGATTCGTTTAGCAGTCTTAAGCATTCTTCATTATAATTGGATTCTGCACGCAACTGAACAATTCGGAAGAGATTATGTTTAATTCTATTCTTTACTCGACGTACGTTACTTGAAGGCATTATGGTCGATTACAAACTGTGCTTAAGCTTTAACAATGCAAATAATACCACTTGAACGTTATTATTGCCCAATTAAGAACGCCACAAGCAATAAAACAAAGCCTTTACAATGTAAACAAAGCCGACCAACCTAACTTCCAACCATAAACGGTATTTGTTTCCTGTAAAAACACATGCATTTTAAGATACTAAATGGATAAGTTATTATGTGTATATACGTAATAACAATATGCAAAATACGTACCTATTGGATAACAAATTAACAACACGTATCTGTCGAATATCAAACGCGTACCTGTCGAATGTCAAACGCGTTGGCAGCAAAGCACATGTTTCATCTGCCTACCAACTGTAAAAGTAAAAGTAAAGTGCCACATTTTAACAACACTTAAGAGCCACTGTAAATAACGGTGAGCACCACGGCGCGTATACCATATTTTAAGCGTTTGCATTTGTAAAGTTCTAACATAATGCTGTATGAAAGTTAAGAAATGCAAACGAATTTTGAAACGTACGGCTCGCATCACATTATTATGTGCATGCATTTTAAAGGCTTACATTTTCAACGTTTGCATATTTAACAGTTCTGTTAAATGTATATCGAAGATTTTATGTCCGCATGTCCTCAACTTGTTAAAAATGCATGTCAATACATTTTATATCATTTTGAGCACGATGGCATTCCATAGGCCAGAGTAACTGGTTGCCATGGTAATGAGGAATTTTCCAGCCTAAACCGGAAAGTAGTTGATGAGTTGTTTTGTTGATTTGCGCTGTCAAACAAGCGTCATTATACCACTAAGCTAGTTTTTACCTGTAGTTTGTAAAATTATTGTTTAATTATGGATGGTGACGATAGTGATGTTGGTTTCAGTGGCCGACAAAGAAAAAATATTAAACGTAACACGCTTATAAAGTGCCATTACTGGACTCGCCGAAACTGTCTACTCGTCCAGTAAAGTAACACTTCCGGTCTTGTCACGTAAATAACTATAATTAAAAAAATAAGCGAATTTAATAAAAAATTGCAAAATTTAAAATAAAAATAAACATTGCCATGAAAAACAACAATAATCAATCGCCTTCCATACCCTGATAAGTAAAACACACTGTTTGTTAAATAAATTAAAGAGTAGGTATTTTACAATGATTCGTCTTTTAGAAATAATACTGCATTTCTAGGTTGAATCTATATTAATTAGTTACAAATTGTATTAACTGCAATCTTTAACATGAACATAACAAAATAATACATGCTAATTTTTCTCATTGCTAATTTTTTCATATATTTAATACTAATCTCGCTTTTGTACAGTAATAAGAAGAAAATTGATGAGGTACAATTTACGTGTCCGGTACGCCGGGCAGCCATTAGGCAATTATCTATTATAAATTTATTTTATGATATGTTTCTGGTATAGTCCACTAAAAAATGGTACATAATTAATGTAGATCCTTACTACCATTAATCATATCTAAATTACCACAAAAAACTTTTCATTGTATGCCTCTGTATTTAGCTGTTGGCGACCACATGACTGACAGACAAGTTTTGGGTCAGTTCTGTAATGAATTTCTATTTCGCATTCATTATTGTCCAAAGTGACATTATATAAAGCCCACTACCATCTTTTTCTTTCACGTCTATTTTACCATTGTAACTTGTAACAACAGTGATTAATAGGTGACTATAAGAATATTCTTAAGAACATTTTGCCTTTAGTAGTAGATAATATAAAAATAATCTGGTATAATAAATGTTCTTTTAACTTTAAAAAAAATTAAAGTTCAGTTGTTTACCGGCTGCTAGAAATTCGAGTTTCTACCAAATGACTTTAGTTATACATTGTGTGTTTGTGTAGAAAGTTTAACGTGCCGTTTTAGGCATGCTAATTAAGATTCTCAAGCTGTGGGACGCGCCCCCCTGAGGATGCGCGAAGTATCTGAAAGGGTGGCGCAAAAAAAACGTGAAAATTGAAGCAAAAAAAAATTATTGAACAATCAAAAACATTAACATAAAGTACAGGTCGGACAAATTTCGATGTTTTAATAGGGAATTTCGGTAACTATAAGAGGTATCAAAAAACGGACCGCGCATCCTCGATCTCTTTTTTCGAGAAAAAGTTCATGGTGAACACTAAAATTGGTTATCGTCTTTTGTTTTCGAGTTATTGCCAATAACTCGATTTTTAGACTTTTTGTTTTATGACTATATCTCGCTTGTTTGTGAAAATAAACAAAAGTAATTTTGACGTTCTACAGGCACTTTTTTAATAAGAATGCAATGCCGTAGACAATTTTTCAAAAAAATATCCAAATTTGAGTTGTGACATTTTTAAAATGGAACCCCTAGTTGGCTATGACATTAAAATTTCTTATGTTCTTGTTATTCCAAATATATAAGGATTGATGTAGTTATTTTCAATAATATGTTTATTATGAACAAGCCTTAAGTCAAGCATGACATTAGCCAACTAAGTTTAGTAAAAAAAAATATTTGAGGTGTATAAACAGAGTTTGTCGATGCATCTTTAGCCCTAATTTTCTCGAAAACGGCTACGTTTACAGCAAAAAACAAAGAGGGACGAATTTTTTCCTCTTAAGTCGTACTTTCTTATGGACGAATGACATTTTCTATTTTATCCCAGAGAAAAAAATTCTGAAGATGGTAAGCGGATGACCTGCCTGTAAATCATACTTCCAATTACGTGTTTTCTTTCTAATTATCCCACAAAGTCAATGGGAAACACCCAAACATTTCGGCCAAGTTTGATAGCTCTAGCTTAAACGGCTAGGACGTAATCGATTTTTTGAATTTTTTTTCTTGCAACTTTGGAGGTCTCTAACTTTGAAAGGAAGCATTTTCGGATAACAAAATATTTGACAAATGGTCATCATTTTCACTCAGGAATATGCACATACTTTTTTGCCGTGTATAATGGGGACACCCTGTATAGTCTCGATTTTAAACACATTTCACAAGAAACTTCCTTAAACTTTTAACTCGTGTAGAATAGACTGTAAAACGATGAATACATTTTAAGTGTTATATCTTTAATATTAACTGTACTGAAAGGCATTTCATACCAATACTAATAAAATTGTTTCATATGTGGCCGGCATAATAAACACTGATTTATTGCCGCATATTTTTTAAAAACAAAGGACAAACTTAGGTATTTTAAAAATTATCAAATCTATAGGACATCGCTTTAATATAGATTACTGTCCTTTATAATAAAGGACGTATGGCCACCATAGTTATAGCCCGCGATCAAATTGATTTTACACATACATGTTTGATATTGAGTATTGAGGTATTTGTCAGTATTGTAGTTGAATACCATAGCTTGATTGTTATCTAGTAAGCTATTATTTGATAACATAGTCTTTGTGTTCTATGACCAAATCAATTGCATAGTTTAAGTCATAGCGCAGGTTGTGGTATTATATCCACATTGTTAAAGTAAAATAGCACAAAGTTTTTTATTCCAATAGGTATTTGTACTTAATAATATGTGTCTCCAAACCTTAAAATGAGATGTTATCAACCGTTGATCATCCAGTTCTGAAGCCAGATTGTTCTTCAGCCTGATACATGTAGTCTCTTGTGTTTAGGAAAGTTCAAATGTTTCCTCGCAGCGTATGAGAAGAATTTACAAAGAGGTCTCGATAATTTTTGTACAGCTTAGAGACATGTTGTAAATTTAAATTGTCCAGCTTTATTTCCGTTTAAGTGGAATATTATTAATATTGATTTATTTCATACTAGGGCATTGAAGAAAGTGGAGTGACGCCATTTCAATAGATGTACATAAAAATTTCCGCCATAGTTTTAGATAATTTTATGCATATGGTTCTACCATTTAATAATAAATGAGCTTTCTTAAGTTTATTTTATAATTAAACAAGATATTCAAGGTGATAATGATCTCCAGAAATACTGTGTATAGGTAAGTATAAAATATTTGATGATTGGCGATTTGTCGCACTATTGGATAGTATACAGCAATTCTAGTTTGACATTCATTTATGTCCTAGTGAGCTGGGTGTTTGAATATGTTTAAAGATATTTAATTGCTTTATTAAGTGCATTCCATTTAACAACTATATGCTGCACGTTCAGAGTTGATTTTTTTTTCCAGTTTCACACAATGTTTATTATAGATGTATCTAAATAATTTTTTAAATGCAATTTGAATGTTTTATAGTGAGATTTGTAGTTTAACATCTTGTGTGACGACGCATGCTTTGTTTTGCTAAAAGTTTAGCACGTCATGCATGAGTTTGATGTGTAAATATTGTATAAAGTAAGATCAAGTGTGCTAACTTTAGGAAACCAGTGCGTATGGATTTTGTGTCAAACATGTATTTTAATATAGGACAAAAAATCTTCTTTACGTGAGGAGTTTATACGTACAAAAACAAAGGTTAATTTAAAAAAAAAAACGTATGCTGTATTATACTCCTCAAGTTTCATTAACAAGACAACGTTTGTTAATCTTTGATCACATTTTTTTTTAGATCTTAAAATACTGCTACAATTTTGCTGTTATTCTTTAGTTTTTCTTTTAATCTGCTGCAAGAAAAATTCATAGCACTTTGACATAAACGTTTTGTTTTAAAATCAGACTGCATTTTTGTAAATACATTACTTTTTTTAAACATTTTTTTTATCACTACTTCTAATATTTGTTTGTTTGTCAATGGGGTGTTCATAAATTTGGGCTAAATGAATATTAAAGACTTGGAGTGAAGATTTCGATATAAATTTATTTATTGAGTTGATACAATAATCGCGTTATTTGAAACCGCGCCACCATAATTTGGGATTCAAATGTAGTAACACAAAATGATGGAGGGACATTGCTCTTTTTAAGCCATAAATGTAAAATATTTAAGAAAATACTTATAAACAGGCGAGTGACTGCACAGTACTGCTATCTACTAAAACAGCGAATTGTCTTCTTTGGGGTTGATGGTAATAAATTGCGCGACCTTTTTCATTTCGAGTATGACCCGGGACAGCGTATTACATTCCGGAATTGTCCTGGTCTATCAGCGACTCTTTACAACTCTATGTGTATTGTTCGCTATAGTGACTGTAACTGCAGTCTGCCGAACAGACGTACAATCCAGTAATAAACACATTTAATTTTAAAGGTTGTTCCTTTTTATTTGAAGATCTCTATCTACCGACTAACTATCTCATGTAAAGACGGCCATGTTTGCAATTTTCCATAAGTTTGAAATGCACAACTCTCTCACATGTCCCAAGCATCTTATACCTTGCGCTCTTATTGTCGCTTCAAAATACGTTTGTCTTAACTCTCCGTTATTTATCCTTGCCCATAGATCCTCTTTTTTTCCGTACAAATATCTTCCTTAGGATTTTTTGTTCCAAGATTCTTATTTTTTTGGATTTTCGTGGCCATGACCCAAGTTTGAAATCCGTAGGTAACTGTTGGTCGGAGTAACCTGAAGAAGGTGTATCTAAATTCAAAGACCGAAGATTATGTATAAAAACTCAAATATTTCGGATTAACCCGAAAAGTTGTCACTCTACCTGCAAGTTGATGAAAAAATTTGTTTTTAGTGAAGCTCTCTTCGTTTAAAAGTTATCTAAAAAAACCTTCGCTTGTTACTAAACCGCTATTTTTGACATCCTTACTGTAATCTTTCTTCTATAGAAGATTTATTGGTTCATTTCTTTAACTACACCTTAATGTAATTTGCGCATTAAAAACTCAGCAGTGGTTGCTCTTTCGCAATTTAATAATTTTCAGTTACTACTTTCTAAACTTAATTTGTAGACTTGAAAAGTAATAACTGTTTAAGTCTGACGTAGCAGTTCTGTAAATTAAATATTTTCATAATTTGACACGTGACACGACAATTTTCTACTATAACACGCCAAAGCGATGCACTAGGTCACTGCGAATTGCAGCAAAGTCAGTACTGAGAAACATTTTAAATTTGAAAGATGAGAGACATCTTGAAGAGCATTTAAAAGTATTCTACCAAAAAGCAACAGAGTACGTGTAACAGAATAATAAATACTCCTAAAACACAAAAAATAACCAATTTAATTGACAAAAAATACACGATAAAAATAAATTGCGAAATATAAATCTCAGGATCAAAATCATAGTTTCTGTAATTATTGGTTACCGAGATAAACTACAAATAAATCGAATTTGGGCTACAGTGTATTAGGGATGCGTAGATAAGCATTTTGGCTGGCCAGGGAAGGTCACGATACGTTGTCGCTAGAATTTGATTTAGGCTGTGTTTATTGCATCAAGAACATCAAAACTAAATGTTTTGCAGAGTTATACGTGCCACTGGCCATTTTCTTCCGAAAAATATGGGAAAAACTGAGAAGTTGAATAATAAAAGTAATTTTTGCGATGGCGCTGGCCATGAAACCGTCAGAGACAAAATCTAAATTTTTCTATTTACCAAATCGCGCATCCTTTGCAAGTAAAAAGGTGCAAAGTTTTTGAAAAAATTCTAAACGGTCCTGGAGAAAAACGCAAAAAACGAGGCCTTTGTAAAAACGGCTTTCCCTAGTTAAACGCCTCTGCGAAGTCGCATAGTTATACAGATTTAGCACAACTTCTCAAATCATAGCGCTTATGCAAGGGTTTCGTTTTTGACGTTTTTCTCCGGAACCGTTCAAGATTTTTTCAAAAACTTTACACCATTTTACTTGCAAAGGATGCGCGCATTGGTAAACAGAAAAATTTAGATTTTGTCTCTGACGTTTTCATGGCCAACGCGATCTCAAAAATGACCTTTTTATACCAATTCTTCAGTTTTCCCCTATTTTTCCGAAGGAAATGGCCAGTGGCACGTATAACCCTGGAAAACGTTTAGTTTTGATGTCCTTGATGCAATAAACACAGCCTTGATCAGATTCTAGCGACAACGTATCGTGACCCACCCTTGTGAGTACCAATGAATTGGTCTTAATCGACCCAATATTGAGTTTCATTTGTTTATTTGTAGTAATTTAAAACTAATGTTCGTTCATTAAAATTTGTAAGTCACCTGTTATAATTTTTAAAACAATAAAGGGCCAAATTTTGATTATTGTTTTTGAAAAAGTAGAACTGCTTTCATAATCCAATATTGGTTTAATTAAATTCTATGAAAACCGATTATTAGACCGATTATCGATTAATTTTTATGAAACATGTTTGTTATTCTTCTAAGAAATCGCTTCCATAAGCTCGGTCAAAAACCTTTTCATTTCCACAATCGGTTTCTTTTCAACGTTAATATAATTTTGTGGAATACCTACCCATAAATAGCAGCGAGCCAAATTGGGCGAATAAAGCGAATGATCGAGGACTACAATGCCCTTTTTGAAAAAATAAAATAACGCAAATGAATTTTGACTTGAGTGAGGGTTATTGTGTAGATCGTAGCGACCAGCTCCCTTGCTTGTGGCACTGAGGACGAAGCTGATGAATTCTTGCCACCAACGATGCAGAACACTCCAATAATAATCTCCGTTTACCGCTTGGCACTCCGAAACAAGTTAATTATTATGTAATTCTCGCAGTCTTTCGATATTCTCCACTGAACGACTCGTTTTTGGTCGACCCGAGTGTTCTTTCAAGTTTGGCATCATAACTATTGATATGAATGTTGTAGCACGTAGCACCATGAGACTTCTACGAAATGTAGTTTTAAGTTTTAAGTATTACTGACGGTTTTACTAACAGCGCAGCGTCACAAAAATATCAGTCTACAATATTTCGGGCCAGAAGGTGTATAAAGTCATGTATCGCAAATTTAATGTATTTACAAATATTTCGTTTTCCGTTCGATGCATTATACCTATACACTTAGATTTAAATTATTTTGATTCAACAAGAACATTAAACTACGCCTGCAATAACTTTTTTATTTTACGAGTGTTTTACACTCTGTTGGGAATTCAACGGCAGGAACAAATTCACTAACTTGGGACATTAAAAATTTAAAACGGCGGAATATAATTGCCTGAGCAATAAAAATGCAATACAATTTTCAGATTACGTTTGATTTAAAAACGAGTACGACAATCTTGTCGCATGGAAAATATAAACCATTATAAAATACTGTAGGAAATATAAATGTTTATTTTGAGTTAATAGGAGTTAAAAATGAAGCTTAATATTCAAATTAAAATAATTATAAGACCTACTGTCTTAAAATGTATTTGAGCCTTGTAAATAAAACCAGTGGCGAAGTTACGATTTTGTCGCTTGTAGGCTAAGAGCTTTTCGCCGCTCTATAAATTTGTATATACAGGGTGGACCAAATTCGAATGTTTTACGGGGTATCTCGGTTACCGTAATAGATAGCGAAAATCTGATTTAGGTGTTTTTGGTTATTTTTTTGAGAAAATAACGCCTGTGCAATCAGATTTTTTCTATCGGATTCCATTTTGGCACTACAGACGAAAAATGAAATTTCATCATTTTTGAAAATTTGCTGTAACTTCTTTATTTATTAAATTAGAACAAAATGTTATTAAGGTTTTTTATACAGATTTTTATGCCCAATTTAAAAACAAAAGTAATTTTTTCTTAGCCTTCTTGACTTTCGAGATATAGAGTAAACTTACATTTTTTTAAATGGAGACCCTAGTTGGCCATGACTTTATGTGAAAGAGTATTTTTTTAGCTTTTCAAAAATATATAGTTTTATATATTTGTTGCAAAAACTAGCCAAGATATGGCCAATTTTGTAAAAATTCGATCATCACAGTTTGCCATGTTTTCGTAAACAAGTGATGTTTGCAATTATTAAACAACTAAACGTCATTGCTAAGTAAATTCTGCAGCAACCGCTACGTTTTTATCACTTACAAAGTAATATTCTAACATATTAAACTTTTCAAAAAGTACAAATTTAGCCATGTTCACAATATCACAATAAACAGTTATAAAATACAAAATAATACACGGATTTTCTTAAAAGTTAAAAAATCTACTTTGAAATGACGTTTAGTTGTTTAATAATTGCAAACTTCACTTGTTTACGAAATCATGGCTAACTTTGATGATCGAACTTTTTCAAAATTGGCCATATCTTGGCTATTTTTTGCAACAAATATATAAAACTATATATTTTTAAAAAGCTAAAAAAATACTCTTTCACATAAAGTCACGGCCAACTAGGGTTTCCATTTAAAAAAAATGTAAGTTTACTCCATATCTCGAAAATCAAGAAGGCTAAGAAAAAATTACTTTTGTTTTTAAATTGGGCATAAAAACTGTATAAAAAAACCTTTATAACATTTTGTTCTAATTTAATAAATAAAGAAGTTACAGCAAATTTTCAAAAATGATGAAATTTCATTTTTCGTCTGTAGTGCCAAAATGGAATCCGATAGAAAAAATCTGATTGCATAGGCGTTATTTTCTCAAAAAAATAGCCCAAGAGACCGAAATCAGATTTTCGCTATCTATTGCGGTAACCGAGATACTCCGTAAAACATTCGAATTTGGTCCACCCTGAACAGCGTCATTTAAAAAGTCTGCAACAAATAAAAAATATTTAATATAAATTTCTCAGAATATTTTTTTTTTAAATTAAAGTTGGTGCATAATCTAAAAGTAATTTTAAGGAAAAGAAAAGTTAAACAAAATATCATATGACACTAGATTTTGAGATTTTAGTTATATTCGCAAGAGTAGAGGCCCTTATTTTAAGAGTTACAAATAAAGTTCATGCGAAAAAGTTGTTTAGAATTTAAAAATAAGGCCAAATATGTAAACTTAACATTAACATTTAATGATAAGTAATTTTAACATTCAAAAATTCGGCAACAAATGGAAAAGTTTTTTTATTATCCATAACTCAAAAAATGTTATTCCTAAAAAAGTTGGTGGATAACCTAACTTTTGTGTACTACTGTGCAACAAAAACAATTTTTGTTCGTATACGTATGCGGTTCTAGATTTTTGCCAACTGTTGACGTGTATTGAGAGGGGCGGAAAAGTTGATGCATGGCCTAATACAAATTAAGATGAAAAATAGCTTAATAAAATTTCATACCACTAGATTTTAGCGAATTTTGAAATATTCGTAAAAGTAAAGTGGCTTTAATTAAATATTTAACTTCTTATACCCACAAATGCACAAGCACATACGTTGATAGACACAATATATTTATGGCGAAAGTCATTTGGTAGCCACACCAGTTTATTTTTTTTCTAACTCCTGAAATAAGAGCCCTTTACTGTTGCGAATATTTCTAAAATCGCTAAATTCTAGTGTAACATAAATTTGTAATGAACTTTTTTTATCTTTAAACTAGTTCTAAAGCTAATTTATGGCCTAACCCTTATGGTGCCTTTCCACGTGAGAGTAAACTACTCTCGATCATTGAATAAAAAGATAAAGGAATGAGCGTTATAGCGTTACTAAGGCGTCCAGGTTAGCCTCCCAATATGGCGGATGCATGTTTCCGCTTCTCAGTGGCGTATCTAACATTTTTAAATATGTATTGATTAATGTAAATACTTGCTTTCTTTTGAATTGAACCTGTTATTTCTTATTTATTTCTTTTGTGGTTAAGGGAATTTAAAAAACGACAGCATACATCAATATTTGGGTTGTTTAATTACGAGAGTGGTATTAAGTTTATTTTTGCAAAAATAAATGTTTACATATAATTTATTTGTACACAATCCATAGTTTACAATTAACAATTTGATTGGTAAATGAGGAAATTGTATAGAATATATATACTGAAGAAAACAGTAGAAGTGTTCAAACTTTTATAGCAACTTTACACGTAAAGATTCAACAAATAAATAAAAGAATATTTATTAAACATTTTATATTAAATCAATGAACGACTTAAATAATTCTAACAATTAAGGAACACATACGTTTATCCAGTGCTTTTTTGTAAAAAGAAAATGATGCCGAACTTCACATTTTGTTAAGAATTTTATTAAATTTTTAAAAACATATTTACATTAAAAGTTCATTGTAAACTTCAAAGTTTTGTCCAATTCTAGTCCAAAATTTGTCTCGATTCCTTTACTCAAAAATCTGTGCCAGAATGCTGTGCCGGCATGTTACATAGCAAAAAAACACTGAATTTATTGTCCCTTAAACAATATTAATTTTGTATAAAAATTTCTTATACTAGAGTCCTTACTATTTACACTTAAATTTTTACATACATGCTTAATCCTAGTTGTTAAAAATACATCAGTTATTATTTTACATAATAACATTTTGTGGTCATCTAATAAATTTTTATTATGATCTTCGATGTGATTGAAAAGTGGACGTGCAATAAATTTTTTTAAAATATAATTAATAATTTTCATTTTGTTAATTTTTTTGTTAGCCGACGATTCTACTCTAACAATTTTTTCTGTTTCAATGCAAATTTTAATTACGTCTTCATGTGGATATAACAAACCTCCTCTGTTTTTAAAGGAAAGAAATGAATTTAAAAATTTTTTTTTGTTGCCAACTAATCCACCTACACAAGGCTCACATTTTAATTTATTTGCAATCTTTTTTATAACAAAACCTGCTGTGTATTTGATGACTTCTTCTGAATATTCAGATATTGACGAAAGTTGTTTGTAATAATTGTACTCAATATCTTCTAAATTATTGTCAAAGTTTAATTCAATATTGCTGTTATACAGAAGGTTCTCTTCATTAAGGATGTCAATGGCATCTTTCTTTGGTTGATGGACATTTAATTTTTTAATCTGTTCTATCGGAACACAATTTCCAACTCCATGTTCTCTAATTTGTGCATGAATAAGGATTTTTTCATAGGCAGCAGCAAACTGTCTTGATGTTGGATTGTTATTATACCCACCATGAGAACGAATAGAGCCAAAGAAAAGCTCTAAATGGTCTTGGCTTAATTTATAAGTTGGTAAAAATTTCAGTTTGTTACTCTCAAAGTAATCATCATGGATTCCTAATAAACTATTAATACACATTAATAGTCCTAAAAATCCTGTATGTCTGGGAGACTTTAACACATGAAGATTATTATTAAGAAGTTTTAAGTTATTGACGTAGATTGAAAAAGTATAATAGAACTCTTGTATAGATTCTATATTTGACTGACATAAGGCTTTTTTATAATCCAAATGGTTAAGTTGTCGGCTGTTTAAAATATCAAATGCATTATTTAATAATAAAATGAAAGACGCTGTAGGCTCGCAGTTTTGAAAATCTCTTAAATTTAAATAATTTTTACAGTATAATAACGCTTCAACTACCGAACGACTGAGTAGTTGAGAGGCAAGTTTAACTTTCATTTTCTGTCTAAAAAACAAAATATGTTGTCTTCTTAATTTATTACACAAATGTAGTCCCTCACTTTCTTGCAATTTATTCAGTTTTACAATGTAATCAAAATCAATTATTTCATTGTCCTTATTTTTTAGTTGTTTCAGTTCTCCAAATACGTTTCTGACAAGCTTGATCATATGTGATGGGTCTGGGAACACATAAATATTACGATTATTGAAAGTAAATTTGGAATTAAAATTTGATCCATTCCATGCACAGCCCAAAGTTTTGCACATGCTGAAATTTGTAGATGTGCCATCAAACGTCAAACTTATTACCAAAACACCACATTCTTCTAAAAGTTGCAAACAACTTTTTACTAAACATGCTTTTTGTCCACTTCTACAACCTTTCGTTAAAAAATAACCCACTGGTATTTTCCAGGCTTCGTTAATTGCCACCACCATGAAGACCAACACCTCCTTAGCAATACCTACTGCATCATTGTCTACATGATTACCAAATTTACATACCCATGGTACTTAAGTCCATCATATTCAACATGCTGTCGAATTGCCATCTCATCAAAAACTAATGAGCAAACTATAGTTTTAGAAGAGTCTTTAGCTTTAATTTTTAACATGTTAAAGGCTTCTACTGTAAACCCAGGCATGCCATCAATAGCAGAATACCATTTAAACAGAGTTTTGGGATGAGGTAGAGCATTATAGAATGTGTTACGCACAAAATTATATGCTTTAGGTGAAAAAAAAAATGCAAAGTTATAGCGAAAGAACGTTCTAGCGGTGAGAATGTTTTTTTTACCTTTACATTTTCTAAAGAATCTTTTTATCAAATCATTGTTATCACCAACACCTTGTAAAACGGAATTTGATGATTCTTCATCCAATAGATTTTTCTTTTTTAAGACATTTATCACACTTTTAAGTCCAGCGATGGTTCGCTTTTGCTTTTGAACTCGTTTTTGAAAATTTCTAATCCGTTTCCTGTTTAGGGTTTGTTCTTTTTGTAAATTCTTAATTGATTGTTTTAAAAATATTTTTTTTGGTGTATCATTAACATGCACGGAAAATGAAAATTTGTCTTGTAGTATCCTTGGAGGTGATACGGCCCCATAACTAAAACTGATATCTTTCTTTATAGACTCATCAAATGATGAGGTAGAAGGCAAGCCCTGTTCTTTAATTCGAGCTTTTTTAGCAGACATTTCTGGTCCACCTTCATCCATTTGAAGTTCAGCATTTTGAGTGCTAGGCTCAACATTCTTTACCTACAAACAACTTTATTATTACACATATTATTGCTTAAATAAAGTATGTACAAAACAATACTAACATATTTTAATCGGTGTACAATTATGGATGGAACAGCACCTTTTTTAAGTGCAATCCTGCAAAGCGATGAGCGGTCAAAACATGTATCAGAAAAGTGTTGGCTACATAAATACAGATATTTAGTTGACGACAAATTTTCCAATCCAACAAATTGTGTCCATAAACGTCTTATTTCATCATTTTTCGGGAATCTATAAATTTAGAAAATTTGCTTTACATAAATGCACGCCACTGATATGACATACCATTTTGACAGACCACCAATTTTCAATACATGATTACACTACAAAATATTAGTATCTACTTACCTATGAAACGTAATCTTTTTATCTTTAACATTTTTGGACCTACTACAACTACAAGATTTACAACTAACCATTGTAGTACACAAAACTAAAATATCGCCGACTGTTTCACCTGTCAACACCGGCCGCCATAAGAGGCTATCTATGTCGTCATTTCCGTCGCCGCTGAAACGCTGCAGTATAGTATTAATAGCTCCTTCCTTTATCTTTTAATTCAATGCTCTCGATAGCAGCGTCGCCAAGGATACAGCCCCTGAGAGTAACTCGCGATTGGCTGTATCCTTGGCGACGCTGCTATCGAGAGTAGTTTACTCTCACGTGAACACGCACCATTAAGCCATTACACAGGATTTAACTAAAATTTGCTGTCCATAAAATTTGCCGCCCTAGGACAGTAATTCTCAACGTTTTTGTATTTGCGCCCCCTTTTTTTCTGTAGGTACCAAATGTTATTGCGCTCCCCTTTTTTATACCAATTGATTTGCGCTCGTTTCCCAATCCTCTTGTCTTGCCAAAACACTCGATTTGTTTTTATTTCTCAACCATCTTTGGACTGAGTGTATTATTTCAAAAATGTGTCTATTGTTAGTACCTTTTTCTTGCTAATGTAGATTAAAAATATATACATTCAAATCTGGAACACTAGTTATAAGACTTACTAAGAACTAACGTTCATGTGATTGCTGTCACTTCAGTATTTATTTTTTTGTTATTGTGTTTTTACTGTTTTAATAAATAGCTTGGTTTTTGATTGCCATTTTTTTGCGCTCCTTAGGGGGGCGCACCCCATAAGTTGAGAATCGCTGTAGCCTACTGAGGCTATAGGTAAATCCGCCACTAAATTAAACTTAAAAAAAAAGTGTTCACTGGGCCACTGTGAGAATTTCGCTTATTATAAGAGATATAGAGTCGATTAAGTAAGCCAAACATTACACAGAATAGAACTCTATTTGTAGCAATGTTCAGAGTTTTAAAGAATGCATAAATTCTGAGTTTACTTTGGGCAAAAAATTTAATTTTGATATTTTTATTTTGCTTAATTTCTTTCTGTTCTAGTTAAAAAAAAAACTGAATTTCTGTGCTTTGTTTTAATTATTCTTGCATAATAATCTCATGGTTTCAAAATTTTCAATACTCTTGTATTGGATAATTGAAACCAGTTTAACAAATTATATTTTGCGCCTCTTTTATTAAAAAACTGAAGGTTTTATTTCCAATACTAGTGCAAATATTATCTATCGGTTTTGATATCGTTTTGTTTGATTACAAATATTTCGAGAACCCATTCTGTGTTATGTATGAACCTAAAATATTTGAAACGAGCCGTTTATCGTTCGTTCACACTCGTACATTGAGATAACATGCCAAGGCAAAAGTTTCCATTTTGTAGTACAATATCCAACTTTGTCAATTACATTTTCAAATGAAACTTCTAGAAACTTCGCGGTTTATGGAAAATAGTAATACAGTAAGGTCGGCCTACAATAGAGTTACTGAAATACAGATTATTGTGTATCAACCGTGTGTAAACGAAATCAAACTACCACGAGAATCAAACTATACGAGATCAGTTAAATAAGAAAAAAGTTGCAAATTTTTATGGCGATTGAGAATCTGAAAAAAGTCGTGGATATTTTGATTATTTTTAGATTCATAACAAAAAAAAACGAAAAATGTGATTTTACAAAAAAAAAACATCTTTCATACCATTGACGCTTTTTAATCAAACGTTGTAACCTCTTATTTTTGACCATTTTGAGTTGAATTACGTGGACAGAACTTTTCTAGGCCTTCTAGATTTCTAGCTGCGATAGTCAACTTTTTTATTCCTTATGCCAGCGATATTGAATTTTTATTTTTACACCATTGGACAGACAAAAAAAATTGCTTTCAGATTAATAAACAACATAACTCCTTTTTCAAAAAAATTTATTGTTATTTAAAAATGTGTGTTTATTTTAGTACAAAATTCACAGCCGACGAACTTTTTGTTCGATATAATTTCGATATCGCCCACTCCTATCAGCAATACAATGTATGACCTTTTTTTGTTCAATTGTTTTCCAGAGCATTCACAATTTTATAAACTTTTAACTTTTTAAGTTTTAACAACTTTTTTTGAAAATTAAGTTATGTTGTCCATGTTATTCAACCCAAAATTGTCAAGAACATAAGGTTACCAAATTTAATTAATAATGCGTCAATGGTTTGGAAGATAATAGTTTTTTCTAAAATCACATTTTTCGTTTTTTTTTTTTGTTATTAAACTTGAAAATAATCAAAATGGCCACGATTTTGTTTAAGATTTTTAATCGCTATAAAAATGTGCACATTTACTCTAATTTTACTGATCTTGTATTTCTTACCGTTTCTAAGACACCAATGGTGAGCATAAAAACATATATATATATTTTTTTATTTACGCTTGTAGCGTTCTGAAATATTAAAACTGGTCTATAAGAGACTAACCATTAATTTATGTCTCAGATCTTAGCACCAAAAACTTAAATTCCAAAGTTCACCTATTGGTGTCCTTGAGTTTCTGCTAGTATGCACACGGCACTATATAGTCCGTTCGGCCAGTGGTGAGGTCTATCGGATTAGCGCAGTAAGGCGGCAATGAAATACATACATGCATTCTGTCTTTTTCTGTGTCATCGAGTTCTAAGCACATAAACACGAAACATACCGCTTACGTACTTACATTTATACACCAGTCAGTTAATCCGATAGACCTCATCACTGGCCGAATAGACTATACTTTTCGCACTGTACTCTGCTTTTTGAACACTTAAACTAACTCATGCGGCTTTGTTCTCTTCAGTCTTCTGTTCAGGTCATTTACATCGAGAAGTTGGATTGCCTCGATGTTAACGTGCTGATTTAGTCTCGCCTCATGTTTAGCTGCATATCTTCTAATTTCTCTGGCCACATCCTTGATACCTAGATCGCGATGAATGTCACAGTTGCGTATGTACCATGGTGCATTGACGATGTTACGCAGCACTTTATTTTGAGATTTTTGTATTGTACTAATGTGACACTGTTTAGCACACAGTATAAAGAGACTATTTTACAGCCTGTGGCCGTTTATCACATCCTAATCGCCATTTTCTCTTGTTTTTCCAGGAATCTTCTTCAAGGACTCTTTTTTACATCGTTGTCTCTATTTCGTCTTCCCAGCGCTCTTTTGGTCTTCCTCGTTTCCATCTTTTCGTTGGGGTCCTATATATTTGTCTTGATATTCTTTCTTTTTCCATTCTTTTCATGTGGCCGTACTATACAGGGTGAGTCACGACGGACGCCACGGAGTTTTATGGCCAAACGGTATGTATTTTTAAACTTTTGTCACTGTTAGATTATGTAAGTCAATAGGGCTACATTTTAAAAATATTTTCAAACATACAGGGTGCTCCAAAAAAGAGTGCCATATTAAAGTTATACTTTTTATTATAGAACACCCTGTATATTTTTATATTTTTGGATTCCTCTTTAAATTTACTTAAAAAAATGTAAAAGGTTATATGGGTCTAAAGTCAACCGTTCTCGTGAAAATTGCATTTTCATGAAAATACAGTACTTTCAAAAATTTTCAACATTTAAAAACTTTGAGAAGTCTGAAGAAATTCGCTTGGAGATAAGATTGACAATAGGTTATGTAACACTTTGCACCACCTACATTTTTAAAATATTATACAGGGCGTTTTTTACGCTTGGTCAAACTTGTGAAACTTTAAACATCGATAACTCATTTTTTTTTTTAAATACAACACCCTATATTTTTTTACACCGTCTTATAGAAAATGTAATTCTCTTTCGATAACATAGGGGCTGTTTTTTACCTAAAATTGATATTTTCTGAGATATAGCGATTTTATTGTTAATTATTAGGACAAAGTAATATTTTTATGTAGGCTATGAAGGTAGACAGCGGTAATTTAAAACAATTGAAAGAAAAAAACAGGAAACTTATAATTTTGTCGGTTGCCTACACATTTTTGATATATTTTTAATAAGAAATTTGTAGTTTTACCATACTTACGTTTAAATAGAGGTTTCTTAAAATTATTTATGCATTTATTTATTGGACCAGTGTTATAAGATAATAACTAAATCCTATAAACAATTTTTTTTTGTATGTTTACGATACTACACTTGGTTCTACCGAAAACAGTACCAATCATGTTTTTTTAAATGTAAAGTTAGACAAATCAATTTGATTTTTTTTTAAATCAGCATTCCGTTCGCGCACCTAATACATTATTAATCGGTTTTTAGGACTTGGCAAACGATCAAACTCGATTATATGAAAAATATTGGGGCCCTGATAAAAAAACCTCTATTTAAACGTAAGAAAGGTAAAACTACAACTTTCTTATCAAAAAAATGTCAAAAATGGGTAGGCAAACGACAAAATTATAAGTTTCCTGTTTTTTCTTTCAATTGTTTTAAATTATTGCTGTCTACCTTCATAGTCTACTTAAAATATTACTTTGCCCTAATAATTAACAATAAAATCGCTATATCTCGGAAAATATCAATTTTAGGTGAAAAACAGCCCCTATGTTATCGAAAGAGAATTACATTTTCTATAAGACAGTGTAAAAAAATATAGGGTGTTGTATTTAAAAAAAAAAATGAGTTATCGATGTTTAAAGTTTCACAAGTTTGACCAAGCGTAAAAAACGCCCTGTATAATATTTTAAAAATGTAGGTGGTGCAAAGTGTTACATAACCTATTGTCAATCTTATCTCCAAGCGAATTTCTTCAGACTTCTCAAAGTTTTTAAATGTTGAAAATTTTTGAAAGTACTGTATTTTCATGAAAATGCAATTTTCACGAGAACGGTTGACTTTAGACCCATATAACCTTTTACATTTTTTGAAGTAAATTTAAAGAGGAATTCAAAAATGTAAAAATATACAGGGTGTTCTATAATAAAAAGTATAACTTTAATATGGCACTCTTTTTTGGAGCACCCTGTACGTTTGAAAATATTTTTAAAATGTAGCCCTTATTGACTTACATAATCTAACAGCGACAAAAGTTTAAAAATATATACCGTTTAGCCATAAAACTCCGTGGCGTCCGTCGTGACTCACACTGTATAATTGTTTTTTTTTTTCACGATATCTGATATCTTTTATTCCCATTTTTTGTCTGATTGTTTCGTTTCTTACATTGTCATGTATTTAATTGTTTAATTGATGTCCGTTGAAACTATTTAAAGCAAAATAAAAACGATTTTGGATTTGCAGGACGTATGAATTTATTTAATTCATAGGTGCGTCCTGTAAATCCAGAATCGTTTTTATTGTCATGTATTGTCACACCGCAACATCTTCGCCAAGAGCTGCTCTCTACCGATTTAACTCTATTTTTTTTATTGAATTGTTCATTATCCAAACTTCCGACTCATAGGTGACACCACTTTCAATTTACGATTTAAACAAATTTATCTTTGTTGTTTACTAATGTCTGAATTCCAAAGAAACGAATTGATTTTAGAGGTAATAGTTCGCCATTTTCCTATTTTGTCCAAGATAACTTTCTCGTCTCCCGTATGTCGTGTTTTTGTGAATAAATAAATAAATAAAACTGCAACTAGTGAAAGAGCCACAAGTCTTAATAATTTGTTTCGTAAAAAGTTATTTTCAATTGAGCTTATTTATGTTAAATTGTTATTTGTGTTTAATTCACTTCATTCTTTTCTTTACCTGCGATATTTTTTCAGCGTTTTTTAATCCAACGTAATTTGATCCAGAAATCTTATCTAAACTATTTAGTCGTTCAAGACTCCCCTGATAAATTATAGCGTGTCTCCAGGACGTCGCGACACACAGTTTGAAAGCCTCTGATTTACGCACAATTGGGTACCGCAACATCCTGCTTGAGAACTGCTCAACCGCTGAACACTAAACACAAATCTGCCTATTGCGTTTGCCCATAAATAAATTTCTAATAAGATGCAATTAATATTTAACCGACAATATTTTCCGGTTTAAATATTCCAATCCCAGTAATGGTGTTGCGGGTACACCGATAATGAATAATGAATAATGCATTCAGTACAACAACGATTCTATTAGCTCACACTGCAGTTTTAGAGAATTAATTTTAGTTTCGCTGTACAAACAGGATGTTAATTAGTTTCAGTTCTCTATAATTTGTTTATTATGATTGAATTTGCGAGCGTTTGTGTTTCATAACCAGCTTAGATTTGTTGGTAATGCGGCATATCGAGATGGTTTTTGATATTTAAAATAAATTCGTTTATAATTATTAAATGTAATTATGTGGCATTTTAAGCTAAATCTATTATTTGTATTGGCTTTTGTGTGTGACATTTTATGTTAAAACTGATTTTAGTAATTGAAATAATATTGATGTTATTATACTTGGTGTCCAATTTAATGATAGAACGTACAGCGACCTGCCGGCAGGACCAAAACAACTCACTTGAGTACTTTACAAATGATTAAATTATAGGCTTCTCGGTTCTTCTAGCAGGATTAAAAGTCCTATGGAAATATTCGTTACATTTCAAGCTAATAGCGCATTTTTTTACCATAACTGTACGTCATTCCGTTTTAAAGTTACACCCTGTTGAAACTAGTCGTCAAGATGTGCCGAGTCGGGCAACGCGTTTCAGCTGCGGCGACCAATTTCGACAGTAAAAATAACAATTCGTGGAGTATTTCGCAATTTGGTGACCAGTGGCAGTCCGCAAAATGTTGGGGCACGATAAAAAAAATAATAAAATCAAAAAACTCTGCCTCTGTATTATGGGACATTGATAAAAATACTATGAAAATTTCATTAGATGCCCTAACAGTAGAAGACAATAATATTCCCGGTATGTACCATTTCAAAATTGTACTAATATAATATAATATGTATTAATAATAAAACTAAACAACCCAAACGCAAAAAGGAGGGAAATTATGTTTAACACTTGTTTTTGTGCGTGTCATGACGCGCTCGCGCGTTTATGTGTGTGAGTGTGTGTACGTACGCGTGCGTGCATTCTGTGTGTCTGCTGTGGCTCATCAACGTGTGTCCAATTTTGATACAGTCTTTTTTATTTTAATTAAAGTTTAGGTATATCTCCGGGAAGGTTGATAGCCATATTTAGTCATCAGTTCAAAAGGTTTTTTATGTTTAATTTGTTAATGATAACAATGAGAATAATGTGTAATGTGTGTTTTTAAATTCCAATTTATAAGATAGAATATATTGTTAGTATTATTAAGTTACCATTTTATAATTGTTTTTTACAGTAGTTTATTACTTATAGGTAAGAAATAGAATTTTATGTTTAAATTTTTTAAAATAAACTTTGCGAGATTTACACGACTTTGTTTTGACGTCAGCTACCACGCCACTGGATTCATATCACATAACAATGTTTTAAAATTTAAAAAAATGCTTATTAATACGCTTCAGATTTACTACGTACTGCCCGCAGGACACTAACATCCTTCTGGAAGGACAGCCTTATTTGCGCATGTCTCTCCTACATGCAGGACCAACTCTCTGTACAAAAGTACTTCTACGAGCGCTTCCAGCAGGACAAAGCTCTGTACGTTCTATCATTAAAATGAAGTACATGGGTATCCCGGTAACCGTTAGAAATACAAAATCGGTTAAATGGGGAAAAAGTTGCGCAATTACATGCGTAACGATAATCCACTTTTACATTTACAATAATTCATCCTGTTACGTAGTACCACCATGAAAACGAAAAATGTACATTTTCTTCAAACCTCCACATTACCTTTATTTGAAAAGATTTGTGCGCCAAATTTTCAGGATCGGAGAAGTAACTAATAAGGATTTTACAAATGACATTAAAAACATTCTAGGCCTACTATGTTTCGCGCGGTCATACCTAACTTTTGTTTTTCTTATGGGCGCCATATCGAATTATTGCATTTTTCATATCTCCATAAAAAATGTTCTTCAACCATGTTAAGCATCCGTATGTTTAACCTAGGAAAAATATGAAAATTTGCAAAATTAAGGTTTCACCGCAGTAGGTCTTGGTGTCTTGATTAAACAATTGCAACGACTATTCCTAACAACTGTCAAATAATACATATTTTTCTGTGGTGTAAATAAGTTAGTGATTTCCGACTTTTCAATGGATCGTTTTTCAAATAAGCATAACTATGAAATGTTGGAGTGCTTTATTCTCTGTAGGAGAAATGATATTATGGCTGCAGAAATATATTTCAATAAATACCCGGGAAGACGTCAGCCAGCTCGAAGCATGTTTCGGCGATTACGTGATAACTTAATAAACAACGGAAGCTTTGTTTAGTTGAAAAGAAACCGGCGCACGGATAAAAATAAAGAACATTTTGTTTTGCAAGCCGTAACTGACAATACACGTGCGTCTTTACGAGAGATAAAACACCATAGGGGCTCGATTAACGGCCGGTACAATTTTAAGACGTTTCAAGTATCATCCATGTCAATGACTTCAAAATGGTGATCAGATAAGAAGAATGGAATTTTGTCGATGGTTCATCAGAAAACATAATGTCTGACGTTTTTCTGGGTATTTAGTGAAATACATTTCTGCAGTCATAATATCATTTCTTCTACAGAGAACAGGGGTCGCACTTTTCAGTAACTTGTTAAGGTGAGAGATGAATAAAGATATAACTATGGGAAACTTTTTAAGAAGTACAAAACATCTACCAAATGTGTATCATTCCCCTACGTTTATTAAAATTTGAGAAATAAAATAGAAACCTATTTTTACCGTTCCTGTTTAGGGGTAACTCCAAAATAAGTCTTCTAACGGTTTTTTTTATGTTAATAAAAGCCCCCATTAATGTTCAATAAGAAATGGCCTTCCGATTTTTTCTGCAATATTTAAGAAGTATTATGTAAAATAGTAATAATTTCGTTTTTTTTTTTTGCAAAAACCTTTCAGAGTAAATGCGAGGCCCTGAGCAAACAATGTTTTTGACGCCCTTTTAAATTAAAAACTATAAGGGAAAATATACAATTTTAATGTTGTCCCATAATAAATGTTATGAAACTATTATTTGAAGTAGATAAATATTAAGTATTTTTTTCTATCAGATCAAGTTAAAAATTGAGGCTCCTAAAACTGTAAGGCTCGTGGCATCAGCCCCTCTTGCCCCCCCCCCACTGATAAGGCCTGGGTTTGACTCATACATTTTTTAAATCAGAAAAAATAAGCAGTTTAATGAACATATAGCCAACTATAGCAATTAAATAAAAAAAACAAGTTTAACTCATACCTCAAAAACTGAGTGTGCCATGACATTTTAGATATTTTTTACCGATTCTACGTAAAAATGTCTACTGGAATCCATTTGGGTTTTAACACTTTTAACATAGGTGGAACTATATATCATTTTAAAAATCGTCTGTTTTTAGATTTTCAAAGTATTTGTTAAAGTTAAAGGTGTAGATTAAATGTTAAAATGTTATTAAATTCGTCTTGATTATCTGTTAAGCTCTTCTAATTTAACCGACTTCGTAACTCTTATAATAATAAAGTTACCCATACAACACATGAAGATTATTGTCACCCTGTATAGTTAGCTACCAGAGATGCAATGAAATTAAATCAAACTCTAAAACCAAACTGGATCATGTAGACGATGTAGTTCATTACGGTAAAAACGAAAAATAATTTCAGTATAATCTAGGATGTACGGACAAAAAGTCATTCGATATGTTGCAACACGGTTACTTAAATATTCTTCGTAATTAGATTCGTCCGTAATTTTTCCACATTAAAATAATCTATTAATAAAGTTAGCAATACAGGAATAACAACTCATGATGGGAAATATACAATAACATTATGTTCCTCTGCGCATAGCACACTTTTAGTAAAAAGAATTATTAAAAACTGGGTCGTGTTTGGTGTACCTTTCTTAAAAATAAAATTGCTCTCAAAATCAGATAAAGGAGGAGCTATTTTAGCTGAATCCCCGTTTGTATTTTATGTCTCTGTTACTGCGGACTCTGGGGTCGTTTCGCATGTCGTCAAACAGCAAAAATATTTCACATTCAAGCATATGTTTGTGAAATTCTAAAAATAGTTGTATTACAAAACAAAGATTTATGAAGGATTAAAAATAATCCTTATTGCGGTACAATAATTAAATGTTCATGTCGGTAGAAAACTTGAAGTTAAAATTCCAATTTAAAATTGTATAGTAGTTTTGGTATTAATAAGTCTGCAACAAATTGAAAAGTTTTTTGTTATTGATTTCTCGGAAAATTTTATTCTTGAGAAAAGTTGGTACATGATCTAAAAATAATTGTGAAGTTTGATAAAAGTTCATATTACACTAGAGTCGACTAGACTTTAGCAATTTTATAAATATTCGCAAGAGTAAAGTGCCCTTATTTTGTAAGAGTTACGACAATAACTGAAATGAGCGATATTTTATATTTAATTTTTTTAAAGTTTTAAATCATTTTCTTATAAAGTTCTTTTTAATTTTTAGAATTAGGGCACTTTACTTTTGTTTTTATCTCTAAAATCGCTAAAATCTAGTGACATATGAGTTTTTGTTTAACATTTTTTCAACTTAAATTTAGTTTAAGGCTATGCACTAACTTTTATAAAGAATAAAATTTGCTGAGCAATTAATAGGTAATAAAAATCTTTCCATTCAAGAATGTTAAAATTCTTTAAAAATTAAAATTGGAATTATAATGTCATATAATATCGTATGTAGCTTTTTGTATCACCGAGAAGTAAAGTGATTAAATTTATAATATTATTTATTCTTTGGTACCGAAAAATTAAATGAGGGCGAAATATGGTTTCAACAAGATGGTGCTACGACCCACACATTTCGCGAAACTTTGGTGATAAAGTTCTAAATACGGCCCTGCTAGCAACTAACTTAAAATGTCCGAGCATTTTAAAATTAAAGTGCCCGCTTTAAAGTTTCATTTGCTACGAGAATACTTTTATGCTTTTTGTTTTTAATTAAAACAAAAACCAAATACTTAAAAGTGTTTGATATGCATCTCACCCTTTTATTACTTAATGTAGATGTAACAAGCGTTACAACTAAAAGCACTCTGTTCCAATTTTCCGTTTTACAGGAAACAGTTCCAACAACTCTCCGCTTTAAATCAGTGATAAAATCCGTCAACGTACAAGTTGATAGAAAAAGCGATTTTTACTGCATCTTGAACAATATTTAAAAATTATTTATGCAGCGAAAATTTAAATAGAAGAGTATTTAGGCGATTAAGATGTCTAGGTGAATAAATTTCTTTGTTCTCAATTTCAGTCGAAAATAAAAACAAGCAATTTAATTGCTAGGAATATTTTTACTGAGTTTAAAGTTTAAAGTAAGTATCTAGACTGAATTTATAACGATGAATTGACTGGAAATAAAATCACTGTAAAGTAAGTACCTTCGCTCCCTTGAGTAGTTATAAATATAATCTCATCTCGTCAAATAGTTCGAGTAATGATTCCTTTACAAACAGAATATCTTCCTCGTGCCACTTTAAATAACAGTCGCGTAGTTTGTGCAATATAACTCTTGAATTACCAAGTACAAATTATAGCGTATAATTCAATAATTAAATGAAATTTTCTGAAGATATTACCGGAAACGAGTGCCGGTTATGAATGGTAATGAGATAAAAAGTAAAAAAAGCTCCATTAAAGTATGCCAATTTTAATGCTTTTTAATAAATTTAAACTGTAGCTTAAAATACATTATAATGCTTCCTGTAATCCCAACATTTCATAAAAATGCTGTATAAAAAATGTTTTTGTGCGATCGTACTAGAAACAGCTGTTTAACGGACGCGTTAGCAACCATAAAGTACTGCATTACCGGCCCTATCCTTAGCAACGGCCGTAAAAGTTACTTTTCAGGCCGTTACCCTTAGCAACGGCCGAAAAAGTAACTTTTACGGCCGTTGCTAAGGAGAGGGCCGGTAATGCAGTACATACGCCGTCATCTGTCAGTGACAGAATGTCACGTAGTTTCTAACCTATAATTTTGAAAATTACTAAAAATGTAAATTGTTTTTAATTCGATCGCACAAAATATGTAATATGCACCTCGGCCAAAACGTACTTTTCGGCCTTGTCTGTTTGCTGGCCTCGACTACGTCTCGGCCAGCAAACCAGACGCGGCCGAAAAAGTTACACTTTTTGGCCTTGATACATAAATAACTATTATTTATATCGTTAGAAGTTTAATTGGTTTCCTAACGAGTATATAGGGTATTGCATAACCAAATGGTCAATTTTAAGGAGCGTGTTCCTTGAGCCAATTTAAGCAAAAAATGTTATACAAACCATAGTCCAAAACTCGATGGTTATCGAGTTATAGACCTTTAAAGTTTATAAAAGAAGGCCAATTTCAACATAAAAAAGTATTAAATACTGCTTTTATCTTCTAGAATATTGATTTAACAACAAAATGTTTTTGTGAAAGATGCATCGCTATCTTTTTTGCGCTTGATGGTATACTCGATTTTGTTTTGTTTTCTACGGTTTATTTTCTAAGGCAACCAACCTAGTTATTTTATATAGGAAACCCTGTTTATTATTACATTTTTGGATTCCTCTTTAAAGCTCCACACACACCGGCGCGATCTCGACGCGGTCGCGGGCGCGGTCACGATAATTGGTAACCAAGGTTACTTATTATCGTGACCACGCCCGCGCCCGCGACCGCGTCGAGATCGCGCCGGTGTGAGTTGACCTTAAATGTTCTTTATAAAATGTGAAAGGTCATATAAGCCTAAAACCGACCGTTTTCGAGTAATTCACTTGTTTTTGCAAATTTTGAGCGATGTAGTAGATACTTTTAAAAAAATTCAATATTTAAGAAATGTGTGGTGACAACCGAAATTCTTTTGGAAGTTATGCTTGTTTTAAGGTAATCCACAGTTTTTGGAGGGGAACCGAGTTGAATGCTTTCCTTAGATCTGTAAATGTAACGTGGAGTTATCTTCCTTTAGCCAGATTCTTATGTGCTAAGTGTTTTAACGTAAATACAGGGTTGCGCAAAAGTATGGAAACAGACAAATATCTAGAATACTATTGCAGATATTACAATGAAATTTGGTATCCAAGCGTTATGGTATTTTTCGGATTCGATGAAAATATTAAGGTTTGCAATACGACTTCCGGTTAAACCTGAAACGGACTCAAACTTTCAAATTTTAAATAGAACACATGTACATTTTCGCATTTTTGGATTCCTCGTAAAATTTACTTTAAAAATTGTAAAAGGTTATATAAGTCTAAAGTCAACCGTTTTCGTAAAATTTACATTTTTATGATTAATTAATACTTTGCGCTAGCTATATTTTTAAAATATTATACAGAGTGTTTTTTACCTCAATCAAATTTTCTACAAGACTATGTAAAAACAAATAGTAAGTTGTATTTAAGAAAAGTTTAAAGTTTCACAAGTTTGACAAGCGTAAAAAACACCCTGTATACATTTTAAAAGTATAGCTAGCGCAAAGTGTTAATTAATCTATTGTCAATCTAATTTTTAAACGAAATTTTACTGCATTTTTAAATAACTTAAATGTTAAAAAAATTGAAAGTGCTGTATCACTCAAAATTTTCATAAAAATGTAAATTTTACGAAAACGGTTGACTTTAGACCCATATAACCTTTTACAATTTTTAAAGTTAATTGTAAGAGGAATCTAAAAATGTAAAAATATACGTGGTGTTCTATTTAAAATTTGAAAGTTTGAGTCCGTTTCCGGTTGAACCGGAAGTCGTATTGCAACCTTAATATTTTCATCGAATCCGAAAAATTCCATAACGCTTGGATACCAAATTTCATTGTAATATCTGCAATAGTATTCTAGATATTTGTCTGTTTTCATACTTTTGCGCATCCCTGTAGCTTATCTGTACAGGACCTTCCTGGTCTAAAGCCGCTTTGCTCTTCTATATTTCCTTAGCTTTTTTCTCTATTCTTTCTTTAAGGACTCTTCCATATTAAGTTCCTACAGACGACTTTACACTTATTCCTCTATAGTTTCGGCAATCATTTCTACTTCCTTTTTTATAAATCGAGTTTAAATGAGAAATTTTCTAATCTGTTGGTATGTTTTCCCCACTAAGATATTTATTAAATATATCGCAGATTATTTCTAACGTTCTTGTTGTGCCATGTTTCAGTAACTTGATAGACAGATCACGTGGTGTTTTATTATTTTTCATTTTCTGTAGCGCTTTCTTTAACTCTTCTACCGTAATCTGTTCTATTTTATTTTCCTCCACTTCATCTACATCTAATCGTGTGTCCAAATATTGTATTTGCTTTTCTATTAGTAGGTCACTTCTTATTGGATTTTTTTTTGCTTCATTTGAATTTTTTCTCAGGCTGTTTAAAGTTTTCCAAGCCTCTCTGGATCTAGATCCTCCTATCATTGAGTTTATTTGTGCGCATTTACTGTTGCATGCCGCATTTTTTATCTTTTTTATTTCTTTCTTGACCATGTTTCTATTTCGGTCTTATTGTTTGCGATCGTCTTCATCCTTTGTAGTTAGATACTTAAAATAAAGCATTTTCTTTTCTTTAACTATTTCGCTTAGTTCGTCTGTCCACCAGAAGTGTTTTGGTATTTTTTCTCTAGTTCCAAGAGCTTCTGTTGCTGCTTTATGTAATTTCTCTTTTAGTTTTTCGTATATTTCTTCTGGCGTAACTGTTATGTCTTCTTCTAATTGTTGTGCTATTCTTATTTTGTAGAGGAAGCTAGTAGATTCATTCTTCAGGCTTTCTAGATTGTAGACTTTAGCCCTCACATCCTTTTCCTCTTGCATGTTCTCTACTGTAAGTTTGTTATATTTTATTTCTGAGCCACATTCTGCTCCTATCCACATTTTCACGTCAAGTGGTCTTATATTTGAATCTTGCTTTATTACAATGTAATCCAATATAGATCTTAAATTCTTTGTTTTTTGGATCCATGCATATTAATTGATTCTGTTTTATGTTGGAAGAATCCATTTAAGATTTTTAATGAGTGTTGTTTACATAGTTCCAGCCATCTGGTTCCATTTTCATTTACTACATCCTCCCCGTGTCGTCCTATCATTTTACTGTCAAGGACTTTCTTGTTTGGTTTTTGTTTTACTAAATTCTTTTGAGAATTTGTTAAAGAAATCTTCCTTTATACTTGTGTTTAAGTCTACGGTGGGTGCATTTATTCCGAAGATTCTTATATCTCTTCCTTTTATATACCGGGCGATTGTTAAGATCGTCTCGTCTTTTGTTTACATTTTACTATATTTCTCTTTAATTTCCTCGTTATCGCCACGATCACGCCCGCTTTTGCTCTCTCAGTTTTCTCTACTCCACTCCAAAACTATATGTACTCGTCTGTGTATTTTTTCTTTGCCCTTTCTTTTTTGTTTGGCTGACTACTGCAACATCGTAGTATATACTTCTAAATAAAATCTAACTTAAAGCTTAAATTCGAATCAGCCCTAAAATGAGTATTAAACACCTGCTTGTAAAACAAATTTCAGTTGTTTTGGTTATCAGTGTGGCTATAAAACATGATGAAACACTAATTTCAAAGTAACTAGGAGTACCCTTTGGCTATTAAAAAAAAAAGAATTTATTTTGTAATTTTTTTACATAAATAGATTTGTCATATCTTAAAAAACTTTTTAATGTAGTTTTTATCATCATCATCGAGACATTTTTTATAATGGACACCAGCTTCTGCAGACCTTCTTCATAGAGCAAAATGTGACAATTGCCACTCCATCCAGCATTGCTTTTTTGACGTCATTATTGTTAAAAAATGCTTTTTAACAAGTAATTTTCTACTTACTGTGCGTGATGGGGTTATTAGTTCATGCTTTTTTCTTGTAGAATCGTAAAAATTACAAGTAATAGAAATAAAATAAAATTCTGGCAATAAAAAAAAAAGTTTACTCAAAAGCAAACTTACTTTTTTTCGTGCATTAAGTTTTGTTGTAGCATAAGCCAATGTGTTAATGTTTTATTAGCTCATAGTTTAGTGGAAATAACATTGGACTTGGGTTACTTTGTTACAGAAACAAAATTAAAACTACAAACACAAATTTTAATGAAGATCAGTGCCAAGAAAGTAATACAAACGTGCAAAATGTAATTACTTTTTCGGGTGAAATGATTAAATTTTTATAGCGTAATCTGACCGGCGTTTCTTTATGGTGATGAAATCACCTAAGAAGCCAAGAATCCAAGGAACTTTGCATAAGCTAATTAGTTTAGCATTTCCAACTTTTTAAGGTGTATTAAGTAATTCAGATCGTTGATTATATACCGCAATTTAAATGCTACATTTTATTACTAAGTACTAAATGAAACATAAACATTTAATACAGTTGTTCAGTTAGCTAGGAGCGTGGCAAGGTGGTTACTTCCATTTAGGGGTTCCATTACCGGTAAACGGTTAACCGGTTACCGGCTAATATGATTACCGAAATTCCGGTAAATTTTGACGACAAATACCGGTAATTTCGGTAATTTACAACCACCTTCTCACAGTACTGAGGTAGAAAGACGCTTTTCTTCTGCACGGGCAATAGGTCGTGCCCGGATTCCGAAACATTCTTCGCCTCCACAATTCTTCGCCCACAATTCTTCGCCTACACAATTCGTCGCCGCCACAATTCTTCGCCGCCACATATCACACATATCACAAATTTTTTGTAAATGTGATTGGTTTTATTTATAACGTAATGTTTACAGATTATTTTACATTAGGTTAGGTTAGTTTAGGCCAGGTTAGGTTAATTTAATTTTTATTCATACTAAATAACAACATAAACAGGATTAAAAATTACAACATACGCTATTTATGTAGCAATTTTTAAACATAATATTAAAAGAAGAAGTATTAACATAAAAGAAACAACTTTAGGCTAATGTAAAATAATCTGTAAAAATTACGTTATAAATAAAAATGAAAACATTTACAAACAAAATTTGTGATATGGTTGTATGCGACGAAAAATTGTGGCGGCGAAGAATTGTGTGGTCGAAGAATTGTGGGCGAAGAATTGTGGAGGCGAAGAATTGTGGGTGAAGAATTGTGGGCGAAGAATTGTGGGCGAAGAATGTTCCTAGACCCGCAATAGGTATGTACGAAAATTCGAACAAGTCTGAGTGACGAGACATTAGATACGATTTGTCTACTGCGTGAACATTTTAATTCTCAAGAAGAACTGGATTTTAATATTTAAAAAAAGTGTTTCACGAGTCTGGTCTGTTGCATTAATAATTGATTATTGTTTTGTTAATGTATTAAACTTATTTTGTATTTGTTATTGTTTATCATCTCATTAAAAGAATTTATTACAACTTAATGTTGTCGTTAATTATTATCTCTTTGAATGAATTTTGCTTTGTTTTGTAAGAAATAATGTATATGTTTATTGGTTTTTGTTAATGTATTAACCTCTTAAGCGCCGCGCTTGGCAAAGCAAAGTGCGCTCCCAGGCGGGGACTGATTTTTAACGCGTGCGTATACAGAGTGGTGCTTTTTTCGATGCTCACCATTGCTATCTTGGAAACGGTAAGAGATACAAAGTCGGTTAAATTAGAGAAAAGTTGCACATTTTTATGGCGATTAAGAATCTAAAAAGAAATCCTGGATATTTTGATTCGTTTTTGATTTATTAAAAAAAAACTGAAAAATGTGATTTTAGAAAAATATTATTATCTTCCCTACCATTGACGCTATTTCATTTAAACTTGGTAACTTTATGTTTTTGACCGTCCTGGGTTTGATGAAGTCAACAGAAATTTTCTAAGCCTTCTAGATTTTAAGTTGCAATAGTCAACTTTTTTATTTCTTATGGCCGCCATATTGGATTTTTACACCATCAGACAGACAAAAAAATTAGCTTTTCAGATTGGTAACCAACATACCATTTTTCTTTTAAAAAACTTGTTGAAATTTGAAAATTTGTATAAATAATCTATAAAATCGAGAATGTTCTAAAAAACAATTGAGATTCAATATTCATAGAAATGACTCTGTTCCCGCTCATGACACAATTTTACGTTGGGTAAACTTTGCCACCTTCGGGCTATGCAGCGGTTTTTCGTGTAATTGTCGCGGATTTTCAGCAGCCGAATACCGACAATTTTGTCTGTTGACGGCCCCATTAAAGTGGAAATGGACTTGCTCGCTCATGTCTTCATTTTGCTCGAAGAGTGCAAGCATTTCCTGTGCAAAAGCAATCGTTGAGGGTAATCCCTTACATTCAATTTCTGCACAACTGCTTGTTTCTATGAATGGAAACGTAGTTCACCATACAAAATCCGTCTTACAGTACGATTGCTGATGTGAGTGCAGCTGAATGTCTTCGAGCAGAGCGGCCTGGGCTTTGCGGTACCGTTTGTCTGACTCTTTCCACGTTCTCTGGAGTACGCATAGTACGTTGGGGGCCTGGCGGATTCTTTTCCATCATTGGGCCTCTTGTTCGAAGATTGTTTACCCAACGTAAAATTGTGTCATGAGCGGGAACAGAGTCATTTCTATGAATATTGAATCTGCGGCGAAACTCGCGCTGAACCGCGGTGCTCTAGTGCCCACGGCTCCATGTTAGTTAATAATAAAATGCTTTGAGCTAAGGAATTAAATGACACCTGTCACACGACGCTACCTTTCTTAATGGCCGAGTACTAACTAAAATTAAAAATTTATTTGATGAATGATGAAAATACCAAAAAAATATTATTTTTTCTTTATATAACACATTATGAGACATTATAAACAAGTTTCTGGCAGTGTCACACACACAGGGCAGCGAAATTCTGCATTCTTCAGACATAATTTTTTTTTTACACATTTTACAAAAGTAACGTGTTTTGTTGTTGTTTTTACACAAATGACGTCTTTTTCTGCCGACTGGAACCTCTAGTGCAACACTGCAAACTTCCGCTGAAGTTCCTGCTACTTTTTGACGTCTTCGTCGAATTACTGGAGCAATGTTTTCCAATAACGAACGACTCTTCATGTGCTGGTCCACTAGCTCCATTCATCTTTTCCGGTGAAGCTTGGAATTCGTGTTTTTTTTTTGCTGATAGTGGTAAATTCTCGGTATCGCTTTCTCCTTCTTGCTCTATGTCTGTATCAGTCAAACGTGCGTCAACATTATCTACTTCTCCTTCGGATTCTTCGTCGTCAAATTGTTCGTCAGCTTCAATGCCTACTTCTTCTAATAAACGCAATAATCGCGCCTGTTCATCCTCGTAACTCATGTTTCTGTGTTAACATTAATTTATAATTCAATTCACTGAAAATGGTACACTTATTACTTACCAAAAGCGATAAAAGCGCTCCTATTCTTAGACTATTGAACTTGATATGAACGTTCGCTTAGTGGTGGCGCAGGGTCTGACAGACCCAAAAGGCTTCAAAAAGTTTGAAAAAAAAAACAATTTGCCCTGTTCTTTCTGCACTAATCGCTAATATAGTAAATTTTAGGAAGGTACTGAAAGGCGGTAAAGTGTACTTCCACCCCTCCCCTTTCTACACAAAATCTTGTGACGCTCGAGTCTGATGCCCGGTTTCTCCGACACATCTCAAGATCGAACTTATATAAGCCCGCCTTATATTTAAGACCGTCTCAAGATACCAATGCGTTGTACAGAAAACATATTCCGGAATCTGTTAGACATCTCAGCTAAGTTAGAACTCGGTTTGGCAACGTTGCAAGAAGTCGGCACATTTTAGCGGCAGATTGAAATGGCTAATTTTCATTGGCCATTTACATCACAGCTGTTAAAACGGCTCCCTGTGACATCTTGTTGTTGCTATCAGCTGTTAGTCACATATAAAGTTACAGTTCGGTGTTTATTATTTTATTTTGTGTTGAAATGGCGGGAAAAAAAGAATAAATTATACGATGGAGGAAAAACAATTATTAGTTAGCTTGGTGGAAGAAAATAAATAAATAGATTATGTATACAGGGTGTTTGAACTTCGAGTTTAAGCATGGAGTTCTCGCTTATTATAATAGCTAGAGTATAGGTTTAAATTTGGCAAAGTTGCTAAATTTGGTGCTCATTAATAATCCAAAGAGAAATTGGAAATATCTCAAACGGTGTCCGAGAAAATTAGGAAAAACTGGAAAATACGATAATACAATCTTGGTTTCCGGGTTTGGAACCGCGTCTTCTATATTTAGAAGTAGTTGACGTTTCGACCATTGTGTCTTGGTCTTTTTTTGAGTCGTTTTGAAAAAGACCAAGACACAATGGTCGAAACGTCAACTACTTCTAAATATAGAAGACGCGGTTCCAAACCCGGAAACCAAGATTGTATTATGGATAACGGCCGCGAAAGCCTCAAGAATAAAATGGAAAATACGATTTTTGAAAATCGTTTATAACTCCTTTGGAGTATGAAATATTTCAAATGTGTAAAAACATTGCCGAAGCAACTTTTTAAGCCGAATCGGATGGTAGTCACAAATTTTTCTTAGATCGATTCGTTTTTGTTTTATGACAACCAACTTTGTTTTTGCTTATGGGCGCAAGTTTTGCTATTTACATTATCAAATAGCATTTATTTTTCTAAATCCATTGATGTATCACACATGGTATTTTACTTTTTCTTTTATTGTCAAATTTCAAAAAATACGTTTTAAACAATAACCATTATAAATCAGGTTGGCCGGTCATTGTAGTTTATGTTGTTTCCATGACAACCGATCAACAATCTAAAAGTTTTAAAGGCCTGTTAGTCGTAAAAATGAACTTTAATAACGAAGAAAAACGCGATATGCTGCCCATCAGAAAAAACAAAGTTGGTTGTCTAAAACAAAAACCAATCGACCTAGGAAAAGTTTGTGACCACCATCCAATTCGGCTTAAAAAGTTGCTTGGGCAACGTTTTTACACAGTTAAAATATTTCAAACTCCAAAGGAGTTATAAACGATTTTTAAAAATCGTATTTTCCAGTTTTTCCTAATTTTCTCGGATACTGTTTGAGATATTTCCAATTTCTCTTTGGATTATTAATGAGCACCAAATTTAGCAACTTTGCCAATTTTAAACCTACACTCTAGCTATTATAATACGCGAGATCCCCATGCTTAAACTCGAATTTCAAACACCCTGTATACTCCAATTGAGGCTCAATTTGATCTAAGATCACAATAACTGTCTCTTTTGTGAGGCGAAAACGCATAAAAAAACGTTCGTATTCGAATCCGTAAATGGATTTGCGCGAACAAATCGCCTTCGAGGAATTACAGGGTCGTACAAGTCATCATCATCATATTTATAAAGTCAATATCCATATTTAAACTTAAACCACAATTTAAACAAACATTTAACTACAAAAAAAGCAAATACAAGATAATTTTAGGTTATGTACTCCAGCTCAAGTTCTAGTAAACAGCGACTCAAGATGTGAGCTCAGCTCAAGTCGAATATGTTCTTAAAATTGCTTGGTGCAACACTTTATACCGTTAAGGCGAACTTAAGATTCAGCTAGATCTTAAGATGTGTCGGAGAAACCGGGCATGAGAGACCTGGCGCCACCGCTGCAGGGTTAAATGGAACATCCTATATATTTTTTAACATATACCGGTGTTCTATTTAAAAAAAAAACAAAGTTACGTATCGGTGCGTAAAAACAAAACATTGTGTATAGTTAAAAATAATTTAAAGGTAAATAACCACTAACAACTTTTCTTCAAAACTTTTTTTGTAAAGTTGTCACAAAACGAGATATTGATACGTTACGTTACTTTTTGTACACACTGTATAAAATTCTGCTCCAAAGTTTGTAGTTATTTGCCTCGGATTGTTAAATATCTGTACGCATAATCTGCAAAAACCACGTTTTGTAATTAACATGCAGGCTTTGTTAATCCTAGTTTTATTTGATTTTCTATTATTGCTGCCAACTGTCTAAGAATACCTTAGAAAGAGCGAAATATATTTTCATTTTACTTTATCGGCTTCAGTCATCACTCATTGTGTAGATAGGGAATGCGCAATGTAGGTATTTATTTAATACATGAGATTAAGTTATAAAAAATTAAGGAAATTATTTTATTCAATGTATGTCTTTTATTTACTTAAATATACGATGTTTATTTCCGTTTATTTTTGCGTTTTTTGTTGTTGTCTTAGCACTAAGTGTTTTGTTTGTGATTGATCTTTAACAGCTGCAAAATAGATTTTGTAGAATTTAAAACTTCTGCGGTTGTAAAATTGATTTATTATTTACTACATATGGTTTGCGGATTTTAAGCTCGGAAATATGTTATGCGTGATGCGGTTTTTTATTCATGATCTCTGATCGAAATTTGATTGAACGATATTTTGCAAGCATGCAATATTAAAATAACGTTCTGTGCAAAAACCGCATAAAATTTCATGTTTATGTATGTATGCGTCTGTAAGTTTCCAATTACTACTAACATATAATTTCCAAAAATGATTTTAGGATATTCATTGTTTATTTCCCCGATTTGTGTGACACTTTACTTTAATAGTTACGTGGGCACAATTACGAAGTTTTATCGATGTGCAGAGTGTAATTGTAGACCGTAAAGTCTTATTCTCAATTTCGCATTAAATAATATTAAAGTTAATACTTTTTTACAGTATAATGCTATGCGAATTTTTAACTTTTAGCATACAATATTGTTAAAATACATAACTTAGGTGTCATTTACCTCGTTTTGCAATTTTTTAAGTAATGCATGGCTTTAAACTAATTTTTAAATATTGTACGTTCAAGGTTTTAAATATGAAATTGGTTCCTTTTAAACATAGTTTTTCAACTAGTTCGCATTTCGTTCTAGTCTCACTTACGGCTGGTGACAAAAGAAGCATTTTTTTTTTAAACAACATAATGTGTGTTATAAATTATAAATGTTCCTGTTTTTTGCCATCTGGTTTATGCACATCCATGTTATTATGCGCCAAGTTTTTTAATTTCCAATTGTTGCTTTAGACTTGACAATTAGAAACGTTTTTCATAAACTGTCAATGTTGATCATTTTTGTAAAAATTTAAAATAAATTATAAGAAAAAATACAATTAAATGAATTAATAAACAGCAACAAAATACACCAACAATAACACATTGTTTTAAATTATAATATTTCTAGCCTCACAAATACAGGCCGCGTTTTTTTTTGCGCCCTAAAATAAGCCCCGCCCCTGCCTGACACTACGTGTCAATTTCTTATACACTATACTACTACCACTAATTCATGTTTGTCATTACAAGTCCCAGCTTTCGCCGGGACATAAGAAAAATTGTTTTTTCACTACTAGTAATATAGCGTAGCATTATGACGTATATTAGAATGCCGTGAAATTCAATTTCTCTACCTATGCATGGTTACAGGTAAACAATTTTTCATTATTAACCACTGGTGAATAATGAACAAATTTATATTTTTTGATAATGCTGTTGTAGTTTTAAAGAAAAAAAAATTATAGGACGATTTAGTATGATAAAGAAATTCTCTTTATTGATATTTTAGCATTTAAAACGTTGTTTAAATAAATTAATTTAATTTTAAAAACTTTGGTGTATTTAAATAACACGACTTTCGCGCCGTAATAAATGACGGTTGTCTGGGTTGTCAATATCCACACCGTCGATTGACACAACGTAAAAAAGAGAAAAGTTTTAATAATGTCAGTATTTTAGATGAAACCATCGCTTAAAAACAATGTTTTTTAATAACAATAGTGATTTAGCAAGATGAGTAACACGCAGATTCAATATTTCTATAGAATAGATAGGTACTTAACTTTTTATATTTTAGGTTAGAAAGTGCGTAAATAACATAAATGGGTTTGTCTTACTAGTAGTGAAAAAAATAGTATATACACCACGGTAGAGAAGTCTTATAGCCTTCGGGCCCTTACATCCCTCGGCGCTTCGCGCCTCGCGATCTAATCTGAGCCCTCAGGCTATAATAGTTGACTTCTCTACCTTGGTATATAATATACTATTATAAACTCATTTGAGTTGTTCCTCCCCACGGTAATCTTTAGTAAAAGGCGAAAGATTAAATCGTTTTGAGGAGAAACCAGAGTATTTTAAAAAAAAGCAAACTTAGAACCTATATGCACACTCTTACAACTATATACGGGAGAGTTAAGCACAGCGCCACCTATGATATGTAGTCAAACTAAGGCCCAATTTCTTAATACTGTAGCGATTTACCCCATCAACTAGTGATAGAATAAAGTTATCACCTTGTGCGCACTGTACACTCTTAAGTGCTACGTTGTATACATATTTATGATTGCAGTTTAAAATACATGCAGTCTAGGGAGCTATACCCTCATCCGTTTCATATTATCAAGTCCAATAGCAATAATACGTGTACCTCACGTCTTGAACCCATTGTTATCTCTCAAATAAATTTACAATTTAACGTACAAGAGGGAATAAACAGCCCATTTTTGCCGATAATCGGTCCTTAACGTTAAGGAGTGCGATATAAATATTGTATCGACTTCACACGTAACTGTAGCTTCATAATAAATAAACACTCTTTATTTTACTTTTAAATATTTAAACAGCCGTTTTTATTAAAACATTTAATTGCATTGTACGGGTACATAGAGAGAACCACCTTTAAATATTCTTATTATTGTTTTTTGTCATATAAAAGTGTCTCGCAAAGAAAAGGTAAATAAAAATTGTGATGGCAATAAAACTTTAAAAAATATGAGCTGCCCACTACCTTAGAACTGATACACAACTCCTGTGAAGTGCTTGCAGGTTATTGTTGTAGTTGTTACGTTTTTTATGGCATCAAAGATTTATTTAAGAATTATTTGATTATTTTTGTGATAAAAACAGCATTTTGCTTTGTATTCTACGACGATCAATTTTTTAGACAATGGTACCATAAAAGAACCAATAGAATTATAATATATTATTATATACTAATAAGATAAGAGAGTCAGTGTATGGATTTCCGATGAGCAAATTTCAACAATAATCAAAAAGTACCGAGCAAAAAAGTAATGTGTGATGTCTCGCTTGGCTTTGATTATTTGTAATTTATTTCAGTGTCATTTCATTTAATTTTATATGAATAACGTGTAATAAATACTAACGCATTTAAGTACTACAACATGTAACACTTCAAATGGGCCAGTTAATGAGGATTTCAACTTTAAGTATATTGAAGTTAAAATATTGCAGTTGTACCATGGAGTGTACACGTCAAAATTTGTGCATTTAGTCAATCATTAAAACTGTACATCATGTATAGAAGCGTAGAACATACTACTCGTAAAAATGTGCTTTTAAGAAACTATGACAGAGTACAACTACAGTACAAAAAGATGACAACAGGACAGTCGCCCTTAGGGTAATTAAAAGCCAGCCAGACACCGAGAAATGTACAACCAGTCGAAAACTAAAGGAGTTTGTTGTAAAAACTGTGTTTTATTTGTTTCTTGCTGTGCAGTAATTGCTCTTTTATGCAAAACAACGTTTTATAATAAGCCAAAATTAATAAAAATGAATATAAGAGTAATAAGTACTCCCCCAACAGTGCGACCTATGTACAGTACGGTCCGTCACAATATGCAGTTTTTTTAGGACAACGATCCTGGTCAGTTCAATTAAACTAGATCAGTGTTTCTTAAACTGTGGGTCGCGACCCAAAAGTGGGTCACGAGATGTTTACTTTGTCTCGCAAACCATATTGAAACTAATAATAGATTTTTTTATTTATTTAACCAAGCAGGAAATTAATATTTTAGTTATTTTCAAGGTAAATTAAAGTTGCAGCTCATTTATTCTTTTGTTTAAAAATTTCTTGAAAAATTTCGACTTACCTCCATGGCCGACTTTAAAATATTTCAATTGCCTTAGTAATAATAATAAAAATCGAGATAGCTCGAAAAATATTAACTTCAGGTATAGGACATGCTTAATAATTTCGAAAGACAATTAAATTCTCTACAAAAAAATATACAGGGTGTTGCATTTAAGAAAAATGACTTATCGATGTTTAAAGTTTACCGAATTGGACCGGGCATAAAAAAACACCCTGTATAATATTTTTAAAATGTATCTAGCGCAAAGTGTTAATTAATCTATTGTCAATTTAATTTTTAAACGAAATATTATCGCTTTTTTAAATAACTTTAATGTTAAAAAAAATTTAAAGTGCTGTATCGTTCAAAAATTTCATAAAAATGTAAATTTTACGAAAACGGTTGACTTAAGACCCATATAGCCTCATACATTTTTTAAAGTAAATTTTAAGAGGAATCCAAAAATATAAAAATATACAGAGTGTTCTATTTAAAAAAATTACATTTTTATATGTGCCGCTCAAACGAAACACCCTGTATATTTGAAAATAATTTTAGGTTATGTAGAAAATAGGTTCGCACAATATTTGTATTAAATATTTTTTGATATTTTCATTAATAAAGGAGCTATCGAAGAATCTCAGGGTCGTGGTGCACCCTGTATGTATATTGTATATGTACAGAAGACATCTACAACGAGATGGTGCAAAGAAAAATGTTTACCTAAGTCTAAAGCAGGGATGCACAGACTTGTTAAGACCATGGGCCACATAGGCAGGGCCGTGTCTAGGTGTTTTGGCGCCCGGGGCAAGAACGAAAAATTGCGCCCCATTTCTAAAAAAAAAAAAAAAAGTTTCTCCGGGCCTACTTTGTTCGGGCTTGGAAAATGGGGCTCGTTTTAAAAAACACTTTATAAAACACACATATGTATGCACCAGCGGCGTGCGGTCCATGGATGCGTTGGATGCGGCGCATCCCCTAAAATTCACGTCAAGAATATTTTTTTTCCGTATCATATTTGAATTTCGTGTAGCTTTATTTCGCTTTGATTTTATTTTTTGTTACGTGATAATTTTATTTATTATATACGATGTTTTGTCTGCTCGAAAATTTGCGTTATATAATCTACATCCAGCGAGCGGCTGACTAAATGTGTGCGATGCACAGCGCTAGCGATTGTGAGCCCGACTGAGGGATGCGTTTCTGATTGTGGATTCAAAATTTACGTTCTTGGCGCATGCGCACTGCGATGCAGTCTCTAGTCTATTGCCCGCATCGTTGCTTTACTTAACAGCTACGGGAAGCGATTACTCTCATGGTTCCTCTGTGTGGGGCAACTGTTATATGGTAGGGCAGCCGCACTCGATTGATATTACCGCACGCTACAAAATAATCATTTCCGTTTTTAATTGATTTTTGTTTACTTTCTTTAAATCAAGCTTCTTCTATTTAAATAAGCTTAACTCTATTTTTAGTGCACTGTTTCGCTACTTAGAATTTTGGTTATTATTTAATACGACCCATAATATGGATGAAACTGTGGTTAATAATAATTGCAATTTTTGATTGAAAATTTAAAGAATATGAAAAGAATTTTCCGGATTTTCTATTACAATCACTTCAGCCAACTTATGGAAAATACTTTGATTTTATGAAGTTAAAAAGTCAATTAGTTTACGTGTACTCGACTCCCGACTTTCATTTAAAATCTATAAATTGCATAAAAGAATTAATTGTGAAAGATGAGCTAAAAGATGTTTTGACAGAAGTATTTAAATTAATACAATTAATTTGCACTATACCTTCTACGAGCACATCAGCTAAACGATCGTTTTCGACAATAAAAAGAATAAAAACATTCACCAGAAGCAGCCAAAATGACGATAGACTGTCTGCTCTCGCTTTAATATCAATTGAAAAAATATAAATATGAAAAATGAAAAAAGATTGTATGATGTTGCTATAGACGAATTTTGTAAAAAAGATCGTAGAATAAAATTAATTAAAAAAAAAAAAAAATATTGTTGGTTTTTTTGGACAGCATCCCCTGGTTGAAAAGTCACCGCACGCCACTGGTATGCACATATCATATTTTTAATAATAAATAAATAATTAGGTAACATTTAACTTAAGGAACATACAATTTGGTAAAAAATAGCATAATATGCACATGTAATATTTTTAATAATAAATAAATAAATACTTCAATAGTTAAACATTTAACTTAAGGAACATTATTTTTTTTAGTCGTGAGTCTTTCTACTGTTTGTAGGACTGTTGAATTGTGTTGTGCTGACTTTTTTCCATGATCGCTTCTTCTTCTTTTCTTTTTATGCTTCTGGTATTCCAAGTACCTATTCTCATTTTGTCTTTCTTATCTCTATTTTTTTCATTTTTAGTATCTCATGCTTTGATTGCTATCTGTTTTTCCTTATTCATGTCCGTTTTCGTGTAGTGATCGTGCCATTTTTTCCGTAACTTGTTTTCCGTCCTTAGTTTTTTGGGTCTGCTTTTTGCTGTAGCTCCTCTTTCTCTTTATTCCATAGCCAGATGTTATTATCTACAATGAGTTTTTGATAAGCTACTCTGACTTTTTTGCCCTTTTTTCTTTCTTTTTCTGCCTCTTCTCTGATTTTTCTTTGTATTTCTCTTTCTTTTACTGTTAGGTCATTGTCTATGTAAACGTTTTGACCTTTTAATTTGCTCTTATACTGCATCATCTTTATTTTATTTTACTCCTATTAACTTGTCATTGCTATTGTCATACTTTTGCCATATTTTCGACCCACCACATACATCTGTTTGATATTTACTTTGACTCCTAAATTTTGATCTAGAAATTCTTCGATACCTGCTGTACCGTTACTTTCATCAAATTTTGCCCCCTTTATCACAATTTTATATTTCTTTTCTTTTTTTTTCTGGTTCTTCTGTTCTGTTTTCTAAGCTAAGCATCTTTTTTCTAAGCTCTTCGTTTTCTTTTTTTGTTGCACTAAATTCCTCCCTAAATGCTTTTTGTTCTTCCCTTATCTTTTTAACTTCTTCCACCAATTGGTTAATTACTTTTACTAATGCCTCTATTTGTTTTTCTTCCGTTGAACCTTTGGTTTTTGCTTGATCTGGTGATCTGATTACTAGTTTGTACGTTCTGGATATTCCGCCTTCTTCTTTGTTTTTCTCTTCCTTGTCTCTTTTTCTTTTATAACTACTACCACTCGCTTTAAAAAATTTCTCCATGGATAATATTTTATTTTATTTAACTTTATTTATACGATTATATTTTAAAATTTAATTCACTACACAGTTATTAGTTTAATGTGCTTACTTACACTAACACTATTACTTGACGCGCATTATCACGCTACGTCAGCTGTCTATACCTCATACGCCGTACGTTATTTACTTGTTAATAACACTCTACAATTTAGATAAAAGGACTTAAGGAAGAAGGGACGCGCCAATAAACTTTGCCTAGGACACAAAATAATTTCGCGCTGGTACTGCGTAACGTAAATAACTCCAAAAAAAAAATAAGACGTCAATGGCGATTTTGGCGCCCCCTGATTTCGGCGCCCGGGGCGAGCGCCCCCTTCGCCCCCCCCTAAACACGGCCCTGCACATAGGTTTTGTGTTTTATGGGAGGGCCAAAAAAAAATCATGAAAGTTATGTATCAAATATCTTGTTTATTAACTACATCTTTTAAAGAAAGAAAATCTAAACTAAATAAACAATTTTGAATTTTATAGTTGCCTGATAACTGTTATGTAGGTATTAAAACAATCGTGGACCTAATAACTCATGGTGAAGCGGGCCGAAAACAAACGAACGGAGGGCCGCAAGGGGCCCGCAGGCCGCGGTATGTGCATCCCTGGTCTAAAGCATTCGGTAGCGTTCCAGAAAGGGATCATACGCCGTTATGATAACGCATTTTTGTGTACGGCAGCTATAAGAGTCCAGCTTTTGACTGCAAAAAAAAGTACAAGTAACGGAGCATGCACCGTACTCACCTGACTTAGCAATTTGCAACTTTTGGGGTGGAAAGTTTTTGGGGAGGAGGTCATTACTGCCTTTCACGATTATATTGCAAGTTGTTTTTAAAGAAGATTGGATAGAAGATTTTAGGGATTGATAATGTAAGAATCGGTAAAATGTATTATTGCTGCAGGAAAATATTTTAAATACGCTTAAAATAAAATGTTAGGGAATACTAATTTTGTTTTATTTTTAATAAATTTAGGTTTAAAAATATTATGAGCAAGTTTTCCTCATTTAGTAAAATTTTTGAGCTGAATACATTGACAGCTTTTTAAAAGTTTTCTTCATAATCACTGTATGTACCGGCTTTATTTATTTTAACAATTAAATTCCTAAACGGATTAAACTTTTCTATAGGAATACCTTAACACCGACAAAGTTTGCATCGTACACGACAAACATTTTAGTTTTGCGCGAGTAGTCTGATGTAGTTGAAGTACGTACATGAATTGTCGTCAAACAACCTAGACTTGAATCCAATAGATTATTCCATTTGGGGCCGAACTGGAGCTGTGTGTGTTACCCCAACTACTTGTAAACTAATCTATTCGATCATATAGAAAACAAGCTGTTGTAAGTACAAGTAATTAAGAGCTCATGTAATTCTGCTTAGATTCAAATTAATGTTTATCTACAGGGTGAGTGTTTTTTTTTATGATCACCACAAGGATCTTGGAAAGTGTAAGAGATAGAGTCGGTTGAATAGGACAAATATTGCAGAATAATTTTTAAATTGCAAAAATATAATTTTAGTCATTTTTTTTAAGTCGATTTTTTTAATTTGTTGTATATGTCACCGTTAAGGCGTTTAATCCGTTATTCTATGAAATAACTATTACTAACAGTTTAAGCATGAAATAGTTTATACCGTATTTTATCTACTTATTCCATAGAATACAGGCTATAATCTGTGTAAAGTATCTAAATGAACCATATTTCGGGTAAAAAACGAATGCCACGTTCACAAATACCTAATATAATTCTGTTTACATTTGCAATAGAGGGTTAACTTAAAGGTTCGTCAAAGGTGTTTTAAAAAATTAGCTAATGAAAATAAACCTAAAAAAGCTTTAGCCAACTTGACCCTCGTTCTGGTCTGTAATAGAATGTCAGGTTAAAGGTTGGTTTAAACGTTCTTTTAAGAAATTATAAATATAAACGTAATAGGTTTGTTTTCAATTAAAAAAAAGGTTTCTGCTTTAATTTTGGCCTTATTTGGTTTTTTGTTAGTCTAGCACAGGAGTCGCAAACTCAAATGTTACTACGGGCCCAGTAAAGTAGATGTGTGAGTACCGCGGGCCGTATTGAAGTGAGAAGCTTTTTTTTTTAGCTCAGAGACTCTCTTTTTCAATTTTTTAGTGCACCGCGGGTCGTATTTAAAAGTGGGGACCTTTATATATTTTTTTTTATAGCTCACAGCCACTGTTGTTTCAGTTTTTTTAGTGTTACCCGAGCCTCTTTTTTCTGCATGTTAGTAGTAGTAGGGACGAAATGTATTTCCATACTTGAGGTCACGAGCCGGATATAGAGCATCCGACCCGCGGGCCGCCAGTTTGCGACCCCTGGTATAGCACTACATATCATTGAAGTCAACTTTAAACAGTCTACTGAAACCTATTCAGTTCCTGAAATTAATTATCTACGGCTTGTAACTATTTGTTTTATCCTTTATTTTATATTTCATGTAATAACTAGATATTAACTACATGCAACGATTAGTTAAAGTATTAAATAGTTTGAATATTCTATACTTAAACTACAGAGACCAGGTATTTCATGAAATACCGACGTTGTACACTTTAACGGTAACATATACATATAATAAAAAAAAGTAACTGTTAAAAGAGTTACAGATTTTAATCTGCATAAGCGCTAGCAAACAAAATAGAAGCGTTTGTTTTTGAGGTTTAACACAATCTCCTTTTTTTTAAACAAAAATGATGGTTGTGATTTAATTAAGAAGCCAACTTTTTTTCGTTATTTAATTTATTAAAGCAGTAAAATATTTTGCCTGCTTCAATTTATTAATTTAATTTTTCTAATTTTTTGTATTACACAGCATCATGCACTAATTTGAAGTTCATGTTATGAAATATTTTTTTATTGTTCTTTTTTTAGTACATTTATCCTTGTTTTTTTCATTAAACATGTCAAGGAATCCTTATACAAATATTTCATTATTAAAATTTTTGTACTCTTGTTTAAACGAAAAAATGGAATACTTTTTTTTTAATAATTTTGATTTGGTAATTGAGCGGAATCGTATAACACAGTCTGTTTTATGCATGGGTTTTTGTTTAACGATTTTTAGTTGATATTAAAAGCTGAAATGTACAAAAAGTAAAAGAAAAATAATAATTTTACGTGATATAAAAAGTTCATCATAAAATAAAATAGCTGGTATAACTATTAAACTGCTCCAGCTAAATATGTTTGAATTTTGTTCCAAAATGAATTCATTATGTTATATTTCCATAAAAAATAATGTATAAGTAGGTACCTATACTGTACACTATACAGGTCGGTATAGATAATCATGTATTAAAATTATGGTTATAAAATAATTTATATTAATGGTCAACTATTGTATACAGGGTGGTCCACTTTTTTGTAGTGGGACTTTAAAAGTCGATACAAAAACTCATTTTAAAGCCAAAATCCATTATTATAAGAGTACGTTAATAAGCTGCAAACGTAATTTGGGACTGTATTTAAATATCATTATAAAATCTTTTTTTTTCATGAGACTTCTTTCTATACAGGGTGGTCCACTTTTTTGTAGCAGGACTTTACCAGTCGATACAAAAACCTATTTTAAAGCGAATACTCCATATCAACATAGGTCCATAAACGCTTCATTTTAAAGATACAGGGTGTTGAAATTTTCGAAAAAATATGGATAATTTTTTACCGTTTTCCAACAAGTAGATACATTTAAATCAAATTTGGTATAAAGCACCATCTTACAGTTTACCACATTCGGTGAGAACATCAGGCCCCAGAAGCAACCAGTAGCAGAGTTGTGGGGGTTCAGTTCAATAAATTTTATAAAAAACTAGTACGGCCTGTTTAAAATCAAATTTCAACTTGTTTTTGGGTAGAATATTTTATTCTAAACAGAAAGTGTCTCTCAACTTTTCTTCGTATCTGACACCGTTTGGCACGGAATTTGATTTATTTTACTATTTTCGCGAAAAGTTTGATCTAAAAATATCGCGAAGAGCAGTTGCAGAATAAATGCTCAAAATGTGGATCATTAATCGTTAATTTAGCGGAACTTTTCCCCTCATTATTAGCATGTTCTGTTATTAAAAACAGCAAAAATCGGTACAATTTCTCTTGAAAACGGCTCCAACAATTTTTTCAAATTTTATTTTGTTACACAGTAAATTTGTTTTGAGTAAAATGCCGTTTGTTTCAACTTCCTTGAATTTTCTTATTGAAACTTTATGAATTAAAAAAAAAATAACTATTGGTTTTAAAACACTGGTGGTTCATATGTCATAAACACGCAAGGACACTAAACTAATAGGATGGCCCAGTCCCATAAGACTAATTACTGAGCATTCCGAAAGTGACGTCATGAATAACGCAAAAATGTGTGAACCGATAACTTAGATTTTGTATTGCATGAAAAGTTCCAAAGTACAGCTAGATGACATTATTTGATCAGTAATCCGTTCCAACAACGCTAAAACTAATCCATGAACGGGTTTGCGGACGATCAGAGCAGTACATGAACTGAAAGATGAATTGTTCCCAGGATTTTTAGACGCCTGCGCTGTTCATAACTAACGTGAGCTCAGCTAGCTATGCATCGGTCTTCACGCCACTGATGCCCGGTTTCTCCGACACATCTTAAGATCGAACTTATCTAAGACCGCCTTATATTTAAGGCCGACTCAAGATACCGATGCGTTGCACAGAAAACATATTCCGGAATTTGTTAGACATCTCAGCTAAGTTAGAATTCGGTTTGGCAACGTTGCAAGAAGTCGGCACATTTTAGGGGCAGATTTGAATGGCAAATTTTCATTGGCCATTCACATCACAGCTGTTAAACCGGCTCCCTGTAAGTGACATCCTGTTGTTGCGATCAGTTGTTAGTCACGCATAAAGTTACAGTTATGTACTCCAACTCAAGTTCTAGTAAACAGCGACTTAAGATGTGCGCGCAGCTCAAGTCGAATATGTTCTTAAAATTGCTTGGTGCAACACATTATAACGTAAAGGCGAACTTAAGATTCAGCTAGATCTTAAGATGTGTCGGAGAAACCGGGCATTAGTGCTAGATTATTAAGGTGTTTATCCTAGCGATGCGTACATTTGTATGAACCCAATAGAGAATAGACGCAAATGTCACAGTTAGGCCCACGTTAGGCCAGTCGTAAAAGCGTTCCAACACCCGCTACTTCTTGGCGATACGTGTATTAGTACATAGTTCACGCATGCGAATAAAACGGTTCATGAACTAATAAGAAATCAGTGTTAAACTGCTTGTTGGAACAAACCTATAGCTGACGTCAGTAATATCACTGTCGTCATCGATGTTTATGAATTTCGTCGGATGGGCACAAAACAGCATCTGTTGCGTTTGATAATTGATTAAATAACCGTGTTTAATAATATTATTCGCCTTCGTAATAATGACGGTAATGAAGCTATTTAAAACGGTTTTAATTAATTGATAATATCTAGGGTGCGGTAGGCAAAAAAGTAAGCGGCCGTCTAAAATAGGAACATTTTGCTTAATTCATCTTTTTTGTTGCTACCACTGTTTATGAAAATTACTAAGAATTTGAAGCTTCTTTTAATTATATTTAAATTGTATAATAACTTGATTTTTATTATTGTTCGTTACTGTTATATTAGCTTTTTATTTAACAGCCCTTGCTAACGTTGTTATCATAATAATTACATTAATTTTAAATTAATTACCAAGATTAATTTTAGATTGTTATAAAGATATTCTTTATCCTCTTCAGTTTAATTAAATGTAAATTAAAATTTGATCTACTTTTAAGGATTGTAGTGTGTTGTCTTATAAACGCTAATGAATGAGACTTTCATTATAAGTCAAAGTACGTTAAAGGCATTAATCAAACGGCTTTAAATTAAATTGGATAATAAAGTAGGTAGTCCTTATTTATGACGTGGCAAAGTTTTTGGTTTTCTGATTTGCGTATGGGTTTGTCGTTATAGGTAAGTATCTTAATTTATGCTTTACACTGGGTCTAACAGAAAAGGTTTTTTGCCATGTATCAGTGTATTCGTATAGTTTTAAGTTTAGAATGTTAACTCTACTGAAGCCAAGAGACTTGATAATATTTGATTAAAAAAAGTACAACCCAATACAAAATAATCGATGTACGTAGAATACAATACATTAGTTTTGTCTGGTTTTATTCTATAATTCTTGACTAGTTTTAATACTTGCACTCTTTCGACAATGATCTTTGTCCCATATTTAATTTTATTGAATGTAAATAAAATAATTGGCGAAAAATTATACGCTTATATTTGATGTGTTTACTATGTATCTTTATGGTATGAAATACCTGTTTCAACTTTTCAAGCTCCAGAAATAAAAGAGTATGACAAAAGTATTTTACTTCGATATAAATTCTGAATTAACTACGACGAATAACATAAAAGAGTATGATAGAAATATGCTATTAAAATTATATAACTTTTGCTATAACGGTAAACTTGCAATAAATCTGTTATGCTAAACAAATTGAGACACATTGCATACAAACTTTTACTGTAATCGTTTAAACTATGACAAATAAATCTACGAGATTTTGTGTACGATTATTAATTAATGATCAAAATACGGGTTCTATATTTAGCATTGTATCTTGCTGTACATAAATTAAGCAGCTCAGATAGAATATATTATGTGTGTATGCAAAATTGAATACAGTTTCTAGGTACATTTTTAAATTGCGCTCTTTAAATGCATATGGGACAAACCTTTATTTTGCATGTTATATTTTATAGTCTCTTATATTAGCTAAGATTTTTGTTTTTTTACACATTTTTTTAGAAAATCTCTCGGTCATTTTTTAAAAAGCTTATACCTACTATTAGTGATTAGCATGTTAATCGATTGATCGGCTTTTATTAAATTAAATTCATTCAGCGAATTGAATCATAGAAATAGTTTTATTTTTATACCGGTATCCTAATTTTTAGGGCTGCTAGCATGGCTATTTATCGGAATTAAAAACCACAATAAGCGAAATGAAAATAAGGGCAAAGATACCCATCGTTTTCGAATTTCAACTACTACTAATGAATATTTATTCTTTTGTTTTTATTATTTAGTCATGAGTCCTTCTACTGTTAGGTGTAGGACTGTTGAGTTGTGTTGTGATGACTTTTTTTCTATGTTTTTCTGCCTTGTGCCAACCTTTTTATGTCTTTCAATTTGATGTTTCTATCCGCTGCTGCTTTTTTAACTTCGTCGTGCCAGGTTTTTCTCGGTCTACCTCTTTTGTTTTTTCCCTGTGATCTTGCTTCGTATGCTTTTCTGGTTAACCTTTCTTCTTTCATCTTACAAATGTGACCCAACCATCCCAGCTGCCTTTCTTGTGTGTTTGTTAAAACTGATTTTATCTTTAATTGTTCTCTATATGTTTCGTTTCTGATTCTATCTTTTGTGGTTTTTCCTTGTAGTTTTCTTGCAAATCTCATTTCTGCTGCATTCACTCGGCTACTATTTTTATTTGTGAGTGCCCACTTCTGTATAAAAGTGCCAAAGTAACTACCTTTTTGACCACTTCCACTCTTGTTCGTTTTAAGACTTCTCTATTTCCAAAAAATGTTGTTCTTAAACTGTTAAATATTCTTCCTATCCTTTCGCTTATTTTCTTGTCCATTCCTCCATTTTTCTCTATGATCACTCCTAAATCTTTAAAGCTATCTCCTGTTCCAACCTAAGCACATTTAAAGTGATGTTATTCCCTTTGTTCTCTGTTGTAACGATCATAGTTTTAGTTTTTTCGGTATTTATTTTCATATCAATTTTTTCCAATTCCAGGTTTAGAGTTTCTGGATAATGTTGCACATTTTTCTGTTTCCACGACTAAGACCATGTCGTCTGCGAACATTAGCTTCGTTATGTTAATTTTTTCCATTTTCCAGTTGCCTAGGTAAAACGGTCTCATTTTTTGTTTTACTTCTTTAATTACCCCATCTATGACTACTGAGAATAATAATGGACTGAGCGCGCATCCTTCTTAATGAATATACTCAATTAATATAAATATGTTGCTTTTAAATTAATAATTTTAAAGCTAAAACTGTTTTTTGCATTTTATGTTTCACTGTTTTATGATTTTCTATAAAATATTGTATGCATGCATCTTTATTTGGATATAATTTTGTATAGAGAATTATTGCAGATTACTTTTTAATCAATAAAGTTTTAAAGTAATGGTAAAATTATTTCTAATGCTATGCAATATTAAATTATTTAATAGCTGCGCTCTATTAATAATAAATTATTGAGTCTGTAAATATACCGATTAGATTAAATGGTAACTGCACGTTGTTTATCAAATTATTTATTGCACAATCCAGCGATACATGGATATTGCACAGGAACCGCTACATCCTCCAAGGATGTTCTACACAAATAAATCTACAATAAGGCTGGCGACATACTTGCGGGTGAACCGGTGCGGGAAAAGTAGCAATCTGCGACGTAAGTTTTGTAACTCACACGTTGTTATGGCCGAAGACAAACAAAGACACAAACAATGAGTCACATTGCGTACCGGCACATCACACCTTGTTATATGCTTGCATTTGGATCTGCAGCTGCCCGCAATGCTATCGCACTTGCTGCGTTCGTAAATTTACCCGCAATGTACTAGTAATGCGCCCGTACGGAATGCGACTCATTGTTTGTGTCTTTGTTTGTCTTCGGCCATAACAACGTGTGAATTACAAAACTTGCGTCGCAGATTGCTACTTTTCCCGCACCGGTTCACCCGCAAGTATGTCGCCAGCCTAACAGACCAGGCGGACATCTGTATATATCAAAATTGTTCCCATTCGATACGAGATATAAATCTGGAGGGTTTTATTTTTATTACAACGAACGACAAAATAAGCATCGTTTGTTCTCATCGTGAAAACGATTTGACCAAACTTTTTAATTTTGCAAAATTATTGGGATAACACTTTAATGAATACAAAAACTTTGAACGGGTTATATAATTTTTTTAATGATCAAAGTTATTAATTACACGATGCACATTGAATATAGTCTACAATACTTGATTTTGGTGTTATAATGAAATTACACGAGAAAAAATTACACTGGAAAGAAATTAATGCTAACGAAAAATCCTACATAGAGAACAAAATACACAATTTTGACATTTAAAAAGTAAAAATAAATGGAAGTCAGTAAAAAAAACATTTATCACTTTGTTTGTACAAATAAAAGTTGCATCAAATTATAAATAATAATTTAAATAAAAATAAAAAGTCAACATTTTTAAGAAAATGTGAAATTACTTTAGCATAAAATTTAAATGAGTATAATTTTCTCTTTGTGAAAGTTCTTCCCTGTGTGATTTTTGTTGTGGAATTTTATCAGTTATAATACATATATGTATTAAGGGAACATTATTTTGCCGGTAAAATTATTGACAAAAGTTTGTTACTTTGGTAACATCCTGAGACAAAAGACATGACAAAATCCTGAGCAGAAGGCGAGGGATTTTGTCATTCATTTTGTCGAGGGATGTTACCTATAAGTAACAAACTTGAGTTAAAATTTTTCCTGCAAAATAATGTTCCGAAATATATTTGATTAGACTATTTCCCAAATAAGATACCAAAATAATTACAATTTTCGTTTATTATTTGTTAACATTTTCGATAGCGTACCAACCTCTGTAGCGCATTTAAATCGTAACTCCTTTCCTTGCAAAAATTTTCAAATTGTTTCCATATTGACATTTTGGATGCAACAGTATTTTTGGGAGTTATATTTGCAACAGTTTTTTGTATTTCTTCTATGGAAGTTATTCCGAAACGGCTCATGTCAAATAATATATTTTACAACTGTCAAACATCTGTAAACAAACAACCAGGTTGCTAAGGATATAATTGACATGACAACGGGATGTTTTCGCTATTTTGGAGGTGAAAAAATCCCTAGGGATTTTATCGCTTAAAAATGAACGTGATTGGTCAAAACATTAAGGCGTGACTATAATTTGACAAAGTGATTGGTTTATATCAGTTTATATGACCATGAGGGGAATAGTCACGCGTATTTACTTTCGCCATACGTAGGATGAAGAAAGTATTGTTTTTCTTGTGTTTTTAATTATGTAACTCTTAATTTTGTATCTATATGAGGATGCACGACGTTTGGGCAGGCCAAAAACGCCTATTTCTGAAAAAATAGTTTAGAAAGTACATAACAGTATATTACATAACAATAGTTGTAAGCAACATATTACGCACGAGTTAAAAAGTTGCGCACTAAGCCGCGTAGCGGCGAGTGCGTATTTCCGCGAGTGCGTAATTGCTTTACAACTCGTGTTATGTAGCTTACTTTTTCTACGATCACATAATATACAGGATTAACCAAAAATTATAATATACAGGGTTCTCGTTTTTCGAGGGCCACTATGGGAATCTCGTAAACGGTAAGAGTTACGACTTCGGTTAAATTAGGCCAAAGTTGTATATTCAGGTGCTTAATAATTTGATGCAAACAGAACTTATCTAGCTCTTTTAGGTTTTGAGATATAGGGGAAAAAGAAAAACTAGATTTTTGTTTTTTGCCTGTAACTTTTTCATTTGATGTCAAATTTCATTTTTGTAAAAACATTTTTATGGCCACATTTTGCAAGGAATCAAGTTCCCCAATTATATTTTCCGTGCGACGTTTCGTTTTTTTAAAACCATCATCAGGTCAAGTTTTTCTTATGGACGCTATATCTGATTATACGCCACATATTTTCTGGTTTTTAGATTGAGGTTAATAAACAAGCTACAAAAGCCACCTAAAATATATATGTTTTTTCCCAACATCAGTAACGTTAAACCAGGGCTGCGGAGTCGGTAAAAAAGTCGACTCCGACTCCGATTCCACAGCCCTGCGTTAAACTATTATTTATTAAAGATAACCATTTTTTTATAATCTGAAACCCATTATTTGCAGTGTTTTAAATTATTAAATTTTTTTTCGAATTTTGCAAAAATATTTTTTTGAAACTATAGACATTAAGTATGTTATTCTGATTTCAATTTAATGTAAAAAAAAAAACTGTAAAAGAGGTGGTTCCGTTTCGGGTTTCTGTACTGCGACCTATCGGTCTATTGTACCCTCTGGCAATAGCCCCTTAAAGGAGGCGCCTGCTTTTGGAAAACCCCAGGATATTCTTTAAGGGTGTTTTTCATAACTCTTCTTGGTTGGCTTTTTCCATTCCCAGAAGTCTACGTCGACAGGGTGTAAATCCATCATAGTGACGTGGTAAGTGAAGAGGAGTTTCTTTTTCTTCTTCTTCTTCTTCTTCACCACATCCTCTGCATATATCGGTGTCTGAGAGCCCTATTATGTTTTGTATTATCAGAATAATGCGCCACATCACAAGCAAATTGGGCTTCAAATTATTGCTTGATGCACCCTACTCGCGCGATATCTTTTGTTATTCGTATAAAAATACAGTTTGTGTTATTATTAATCCAAGAATCTGTCGCAGATTTTAAGGGAAACTTGTCTTTACCTGTCTGTCTCTTGCTATTAAATTTTGCCTTATTTTACAAATTCCGTGTTTGTTAAACGAAAAATTTTGGTTTGCCTTCTTGATATCCGTTAGTAATCAGTGTCCTCGTAAAAAAATCATTATTTGGTGCGTAATTACACTTCAGCTGACTAATACAGACCACTGTCTAGACTAGAACTATGAACACCGGGTAAGATTCTCTTAATGAGTGACCAAGTCAGACGTGATCGGTTGTGTCCCGACCCTTGCTTAAAATTATAAACCATATTTTATTGTCTACTATTACTGTACTAGTATTATTGAATATAAGCCCCGCAGACGTACTTGCGATATTTAGCCAACACCGACTCCAGCTTACGTAATTTTAGGCATGTACTGTTTGCAGTTTCGACAAAAATCTCATTTGCCACCGATGCCAAACAAAACTTTTTAGTACACATTTTCCTGTCCCCACATTGGATGGCGAATGTAAACGTTCATCGTTAGATTTAAAATAAATACTACAGTTGTTATACTGTGTGCAGATGAAATGAACTGTGTAAAATAAAAGGCATGCGTTGCAACTCATTTTTATTAAGTAATGTTCTGCAAATTGTCAGACTATATTTTTAGCATTTGTTGTATTTCTAGAGAATTGGGTTGCAAGTAACAACAATTGTTTGTTCATGAAATTTAGTTTTATGTACGGTGCATTCAGAAGATACTTTCCGTTAGGCTTTAAACAAATAAAGAAGAATAAAGCAAATATTATGATCGCGAACATTTTCTGACTCGTGGATTCGACGAATTTATACATCTTAAGGGCCCCTTATTCTTTTTTTGAGTATTTTCGCCATGAGCTACAAGACTTTATTCAGTTGTAAATTCCGGACAAAATTCCGACAGCCAACTTCCCGACGCGACGCTCAGCTTTCCGACAGCCAACTTCCAGACAGTGAACGTCTAACTTGTATGAAATAAATTAATAATTATATTTTAAGAATTATCTGATTAGTTGTTGTCCTGAAAGATTATCAAGACGGTGGGTCAGGTCAGGTCAGGTCACGACCCGCTTAGTTATAATCAATATATCTTAGAAAAAAATCGATTAAGAAGAGCATGGAATAAGTACCGAAACCCACTGGCCAAAAAGGAACTCAACAAACTAACGCACAGAGTAAAATGGGAACTTGACAATTACAAAATCGAGTCATATAAACGATTTGTAGAAGAACTAAAGCCAGAAGACCCAGGACTCTGGCGAGCAACAAAAAGAATTTTAAAGCAAAACCATAATATGTCGGTTATTACAGAGGGACACAACAATTACTACACGGACGAGGATAAGTGCAGGGTCTTCGCCGCGCACCTCGAGGGTGTCTTTACACCGTCTCCAGCGGACAACCATAATAGCTTAATCATAGAAGATCGTATAAAAATTACCGAAATAAACGAGATTACAAAGGAAATAGAACCAACATCACCCGCAGAAATTAAAAAAATTACCCAGAAACTTCACCTCAAAAAATCTCCAGGAAACGACGGCATACCAAACGTAGTGCTGAAATTCTTCACTAAAAAAGTGTTTGCCTTCCTGGCAACTTTATTCAATACGATGCTTAGAAAAGGATACTTTCCAGATAAATGGAAGGAAGCAATCATTTTACCCTTTCCCAAGCCAGGCAAGCCAAAACAAACAGTAAACAGTTATAGACCAATCAGCCTTCTGCCAACTCTCTCCAAAGTACTGGAAAAAATAATACAATCGAGGTTAACCAAAACACTTGCAGCAAAAAACATTCTTCCCCGCTTTCAGTTTGGATTTAGAGAGGCTCACTCAACAACGCACCAACTTAAAAGGATCACCGAGCTTATAGAAACTGGGTTTGAAAGAAAAGAATACACAACGACACTATTTTTAGACATAGCACAAGTATTCGATAAAGTCTGGATTGAAGGATTGCTACACAAAATTAAAACAATAAATATGCCAACCTACCTTCAAAACATAATCAAATCGTTTCTCTCAAACAGAAACTTCCAAGTAAGAATAAATTCTACACTCTCAACCAAAACACCCATACAAGCAGGAGTCCCACAAGGTAGTGTTCTGGGGCCCACTCTATTTAACATCTACGTCCACGACTTTCCACCAACCGATGCCACTATTGCAATGTTTGCAGACGACACAGCCATTATAACCAGAAGTCACAACCTTGCTGAAGCTATCTACGACTTACAAAACGCGACAAACGTCGTAGAAAATTGGTTAAACCACTGGAGAATCAAATTAAACACCAGCAAATGCGTATGCAAAATATTTAGCCTAAAAAAAATAACTCCAACCCTCAACATCAAAGTCAGCGGTGTCGATATCGAATGGACCCATGGAGAAATCAAGTACCTTGGTATGTACCTGGATACAAGGTTGACATGGAGTGCACACATCAACAAAAAGCTTAACCAGTGCTAAACCAGACTTTCGCAGCTGTATCCACTAATAAATAGAAAATCGACTTTAAAAATTAAATGTACACTCCTACTATATAAGTCGCTGTTGCGGCCTATTTTTTCATACGCCTGTCCGGTATGGAGCAACACGTCACCAACCAACGTTAAAAAACTACAGACATACCAAAACAAAGTGCTCCGACTAGCTATAAACGCGCCATGGTTTGTTCGAAATACACAGCTTCACGAAGAACTCGGAATACAACCAATTCAAGAATTTATTAAAAAATTAACAAAAACATTCTTTAAAAATCTAGAGAACTGTGAAAGTGCTGCTCTGTACAACATCGGTAAAAAAAAAATACACAAGAGACTAAAACGCAGATTACCGCAGGACATACACCTAACTTCTAGTGATGAAGGCTAAACGCCATACGCCACAGGGAACTAAGCTTCCCTCACATTTCCCTTACTAACTACCAACTACGCACCCAGCTATGCATAACATGAAATATGTTGAACTAGCTTATTAAACATTAAAAAAAAAAAAAAAAAGAAACATAGAGACACTGAACGTGCACCAAACGAAAGGTAATTTTGTGCGCAGAGAATTATACTCGGATCTATTGGGTGCGAGCGCGAAGCGCGAGTAGTTTGATTACCAATTTAATAGAATTTGAGAAGCATTTGGAGCGAGCGCGGAGCGCGAGTATTACGAATATGGATTTATTCTAATTTAAAAAGCAATAACGAGTGTTGTAACTAAAACTTGAACCGATCGATTAATCGCCTCCAAAAAAAGTGACCCGCCTGGCTCAGCGCGAGTAGTATGACTGTCGATTTTTTCAATTTTGAAAAGCAATTACGAGTATTGTAAATAAAAATTTGAGTTGAATTGATCGATTGATCATCGACCTGCTTAGTTATGATCAATATATCTCAGGAACATAGCCACTGAACGTGCACCAAACGAAACGTAATTTTTTGCGCAAAAAGAATTTTACGCGCAAAGAGAATTCTACGCGCAAGGCGGGATCTAGCGGTGAAGTAGCCCCTAGGGGCTACGGAATCGCTAGTATGAAATAAATTAATTTTAAGAATTATCTGATTAGTGGTTGTCCTGAAAGATTATCAAGACGGTGGGTCAGGTCAGGTCAGGTCACGTCAGGTTATGTAACTCTCATATGCTCTTGTCATAAAAACAAATAATAATAAAATTCAGTTTCAAATTTTTATTTATGTATACCAGGTGATTAAGTTTGACTGTCGCATCCCTATAACTTTGCTATTTTAAGAGGAAACCCCCTTTTGTAAATCGCGGAAAATTTTCTATAATGTGACGTTCCAATGTTTTTTTAGGATGAATATGTCAGATTGGCGATAGTTAAGACTTACAGAAGCAATCAAGCAATGCGACTAAATTTCCATAAAAATTGAATACTCATAAAATAATCCACTATCGGTAAATAATTGACAAAAAGCGTGTCCCGAGAGTTAAGAGACGACCTAATGCTTAAAGCATTTCGCTCAGAAACCCGACAACGTGTTAGAGCTTAAGGGTATATTTACAGTTCCAAGTTCCAAGGAACAAAAAAAGAAACAAAAAACCGTTATCATCCCGTATGTTATAGTAGGGTGGGGAGTATGACAATAGAGCCACCCACCTTCATTTTTGCGATAAAGGGTTGAAAATGTCAGCTCGGTTTACATAGTTCTATCAAGATTAAATCGGAAGTCTACCTGATCCTTGGATCAGGGTTGCGAAAAGCGATTACTTTCTTAATTGAACTCTTTTGAATTATAAAATACTTTAAGAAATATAAGACCATCAAGGCGGCCAGAACTTTTCTATCGACCTATTAATACTGTACGTACAAATAATAAAAAGCACATTATTAATATCTCCGTTGAAAAAGTAATGTTTACGAAGAATATCTCTTAGCTTAATACATTTTCCGCTTTATTTTCTTTTATGTTATCCCTTGTAATAACCTTGGAAACTTCGAGCATTTGTATTAATTTAATTGAAGTTCCTAGTATGCATTAAACTAGAGCCTGAGCTGCGAATTATGCAGGACCAATATCCTTAAATTTTATAGACGCTCTCCGAACGCGAGGCTAAGCAGCGGTGCAGTATAATTAATAGGCAACTTAACTTTAACCAGAAATTATTGCATAAACCAGTACTGCAATGTCTATTAATATACATAAATCAGATGTAGATGACTTTAACCGTGGCTATTAATGCAAAAATCTTATATTTCAGCAAAGTAAGCGGAAGCTAACGGCTTGAAGTATTCGAGAGGTAGGTATTATTAACCCGAATATACCAACATAAAGAAATAACTAATAAGGTAGCTAAAAAGTTACACAGACGCCTGTGTATGAAAAAATTAATTGAATTGCGAGACGGGAATAATAAAGTAAATCTTAAAGATCTGGTTTAAAAAGTGAAAAAACGCATTACTTTGAACAAAAACTAGTCTTATAGACTAACGATTAGCTTAATTCTAACACATCTTAAATCTATAGTTATATGTACCTACATCACCCACTGGTGTCCAACAATCCTTTTCTTTTTAGCTATTTCGCAATAATAACACTACACTTGCACTTTAGCACTTAGTTTGCACTTAGGTCGAGGGGTTTCATTCGTTTTAATCTTCGCACTATTCACATTTGGGTGGTTTGGAATTTTATTCCAATGTTTTATTGTAACGTTTTTGGTTTCGTTTTTTACTGGGGAAATATTGAGATCCCGATGGATGACACCGTTAGGCAGGTACCAGGGTGCGGAGCCGCATGAAAAGTTGAAACATTTTATGTAATGTTCAAATCTGGAAAATGCACCGGTAGAATCATTCAAATCTTGAATCGTTCAACGCTGGAATCACTCAACGCGGGAATCATGCATCGATGGAACCACGCAACACGTGAATCGTTTATCGCTGGAAAGCTCAAATCTGGAATCCAGAAATTAAGATGTTTTTATCTTCCACTATACGATGCAATAGTTACGACAAATTATAAAACAAAGTGTTCTGTAATTATATTATACTTTGGCTGTTGTAATGTAGAGGGCAGCAAAAATTCTTAATTTCTGGATTCCAGATTTGAGCTTTCCAGCGATGAACGATTCCCGTGTTGCATGGTTCCATCGTTGCATCGTTGAGTGATTCTAGCGTTAAACGATTCAAGATTTGAATAATTATACCGGTGCATTTTAGAGATCTGAACATTTCCAATTTAAATGTTCCAGATATGAATGGCGTGCCCCAGGGCGCATCCACGATATTTCTCAATATTATGTTTTTGAAGCGTTTTATTATGTCTACGTTACTCTTTTTGATATCTGTACACCCCCAAAGTTATGCATCATAGGACCACAAAGACTAGAGTATCTGTTTGTATATTATTAATTTGTTTTGCACGAACAACTGGGATTGCATCCCAAGAACCAGTAAATACTTTTATTTTTCAAACTTATTTCTTGACGTTTTTGACTATATAATTTTAAAAAAAGGACTGCTTACCTTTTTTGGAATTAATTAAGTATAATTGCTTGTGAGTTAGTTATACAATAAATTTGTGATTTGATATTTAAAAGACGAGATTGTATTTTATTTTTTTTTTATACAGGGTGTTTCTTAAGTAATGCAAAAATAATTTCTCATCGAAAATTAAGGAGGTTTTTCATATAAAGTTTTTTCTTTAGACGTCTCCTTTCGGAGTTACACCCCTCTAAAGGGGAGTTGTAAAATTGGGTTTTCATTTTATTTCTCAAATTTGGATAAATGTAGCAGAATGATACTTGGTAGATGTTTTAATTATATATTAATAATATTTTTAATTCTCCTAAATTCACAGGGGGCTGAAAAGTGCGACCCCTGTTGGTTTTTTATCAGAACTTCTTGGTAGGTTAAAATTTTTCAATTAAAGAAATGTGTTTTGAAAGCTTGATTGATTTAAAAACTGTTTTTATTCTTTATCTTTTCTCGTAAAACTTACAGTTTTTGAGTAAAAAATAAAATAAGTAAACATAAACCATCAAATATTCCAATATAAAACGATTCATTTTGGTGGTTGCCTGGGTTTGTTTATGTTCATATTAGGTAGAATTGACGGGTGTTTTAGCGTTGTCGCCGCGTAAACGTCAAAATGAATTACACTCGTCAATTCTACCCAACATGAACATAAACAAATTATGGCAACCACCAAAATGAATAGTTTTATATTGGAATATTTGATGGTCCATGTTTACATACATATTTTATTTTTTACCCAAAAAATGTAGGTTTTACAAGAAAAACTAAAGAATAAAAAAAGTTTCTAAAACCAAAAAGTTCTGATAAAAAAACCCACAGTGGTCGCACTTTTCAGCCCCCTGTGAAGGTGGGAGATGATTAAAAATATTACTATGAAAAACCTTTTAATAAGTATAAAACATCTACCAAATATTATTCTCCTAAATTTATCCAAATTTGAGACATAAAATAAAAACCTAATTTTATCGCACCGCCTTAGAGGGGTGTAACTCCGAAAGGAGACATCTAATGAAAAAAAAATTACATGAAAAATTTTCGATAAGGAATCACCTCTTGAATTTTTTTAGCAATACTTAAGAAACACCTTACACATGTTTAATTACGAAGCTTGTTTAACTCAAACAATATTTTGTTTAAAAAAGATTAATTTTTGAAATCATAAAATTCCCGTGGCTGCTGTTTAAAGAATTATTTCACAGCTGTCTTAACTCTTGCGTCCGAGTGAAAACTGTTACGCTCAAACGCTTTTTTTTTTCAACTATCTAAAGATATGGAAATCATATGGTGACAAATCTGGGCTACAGGTTTGATGCTCAAAAACTTTTTACTTCATACGCTGTATATTGTCTTTTACAACACTGTCGACTTGAGGTTGAGCATTGTCGTGAAGCAGAATGACCCCACGCGTAATTTTTCCAGGACATTTTCGTCTGATGGCCTCATGCAGCTTGACTATGGTTTGATTTTTCTGAAGTGCGTTAATCGTTGCACAACGCTCTTTAAATTCTATTAATAAGGATTCTTTATAAGGAAGGTTGTGTATTAAATATCTTTGGTACCAGTAAACTTGAATGTTTCCATTGCATAGACGATAACCTACTGGAAAGTTCGTTATAGTGACACTAAGTTTCGTCATTAGCAACAACTATTAAGAGAAAAAATCATTGTGATTTTTGCTGTACCGTATAAGATGTTGTAGAGATAAGCCCATGCGAAAACATATAAGATTCGAAGACAAAAGGCGGATAATCTATTGCGAACACTTTTTGCTGTATCCCAGCTCATGAATAATAGAATATGAACAGAGCCTGCATACAAATGACAATTATTTCTGAAATTTCTCCTATGGTTACACCACAATCTTTTTTAACTAGTAATTTCACCCGTCATGTTGCTCTTAGTTGATGCAGTAAATGCTATGGTTTATCTGTTATTTTCTGTCTTCCATTTTTACTTGTTCTGTACAATTACCGTTTGTTGGATACGCAATACACGCGTAGCCATAAATTGAATGACCGCTCTGTAATCTTGCTTCGATTGGTTTTTGACTACAAACGCCACCATTAAGCTAAACAGCTTTTTCTGTTGGTTTTTGTTATATCAGCAAACCACAAATTTTACAATTTTTCCGAATAGGTTTAATCCTGCAGTTGATTTTGAACTAATTAATGAACTAGTTCATAAACTGGTTTTTGCACATTCGTCAACTATGTACTAATAAATTAATATTAGCCGTTGATGGGGCGCTTTAACGACATGCTTAACTGTAAATGTCATTTGTATCTATTGGGCTCATAGAAATTAGAGCATCGAAATGTAAACATCTTAAGAAACCAGTACTAACTTGGGATTAGGAGGACGATGCATATTTACCATAGGACCCGTTAGTTGTGAACCAGCGCATGCGTGTAAAAATCCCAGCGCTAGTTCGTGCTTTCGTTCATGTACTGTTTGTACTGTCCGCTAACTACTTCATGAACTAGTACGATAACTGCTGGAAAGACCTACTAACCGTCCCATGGACTATCAAAAACGATGCTGGAAGCGATATTGATACTGCGCAGAAATCTGAGTTTGTTGGATAGTACACAGCGTTGCTCGAAAAAGCGTAATGATTACTAATTAAATAAGAAGTAACAAAAAAATCAAACTCAATTAAAATATTTTTTTCGTTTAGTTTAATTTTTTTTATGTTGAAAAAAAAAGATCGTGTCTTTTTAAAACAGCTTTACTTTTTTACTGTATCATTCAACGGTGATACTCTTAGTAACTTTATTTCAAGTTTAAATTGCTATTGTAACTAACTAATCAGTTTCGTTTAAATCTTTTATTTATCTTCTTTCACATTGTTTTGTTGTAATTTACTGGCCTTTTGCAGCTTCCCTTGTGCGAGGAGAGTAATTAAATTCATAGATTTAACGTTGGTTGATTTATAAATTACATATTTTTTGTTAATTAAATTTAAATTTAAAATTTTTCGCTGTCGAATCTCCACCTGGCGGTTTTTGAATAATTTTTTGTTGGAATGTAATAAGCACCAATGAAATTTAATCCTCTTATTAGGTAGGTGTATCGGTTTTGCTTTATAATATCGATTGCTGCTTTGACACCGATAGCTACCCATTTTTAATTAAGCAAGCATAAAATATTGCCAGTTTTTTTATACTTCGCTATCAAAAACAAAACAAAATAAGTGAAAAGAACCTAGTAAATTTATAACTTTATTGATAATATTTACCTCTGATAAATAAGTTAAGGTCACTGTGTAACGGTGCTTTCACAAAAAAGACCAACAAAATCGTATAATAATTTTGTAGAAGTATGTGCTGTATACAACAACATAAGAAATAGAATAATGGCAACAGAAATAATTTTCTGGAGTGGACCTTATTCGATGGAGTAAGAAATGAAGATATCAAACGTCGGATTGAAGTAGAAATCTCAATAATGGATAACATAGACGGGAAATAGCTAGTGTGGACATTTAAACAGGCTGAAGGAGGAAAGATTACCTTAAAAATATAAAATAGAAATCACCTTAACGACGAAAAAGGAAAAGACCTAGATATAGCTGAAACCTGGATATCAAAATAGCTATGGGAAAGAGATCTCAAAAAAGGGAGGAATGGAGAAGGGAATTGGCAAACGGACCACGCTCTAAGCAAAGCGCTTATATAATTATAAAAATAATTCTTAAAATCATTTGCAAGAAACAGGATTGTACTCTTTTTCCAGAATACTCGTGAAACGATAGTAGAAAACCTTCATTATTGTTGTCCTTAATTATAAGAACAATCAAAAATCACAGGCGACTAAGTCGGGTGACTAAGCAGGAATATCTAAGTTGGTAATCGATTTCTTTGGACAAACAGTTTCGCAAGGTGAAAGCAGAATGGCTTGGCGTATTGTCGTGATGGAGAATTTACTTGTTAGGCCACAATTTAGATCTTTTTTCGGCATAGAAGCTCGTAATATTATTAGCACCTCTAAATAGCATTGTTGAATAACTGTTTTTCCCTGGTTATAAATTTATGGTAAATAATTTTGTTTCTAATCGAAGAAACACACGTATAACCCTGAAAAGCGAGCGTGTCATAAGTGCTAGTTTTGAGGGTGGTGAACTCTATAATTTTCACTACGTGTCATGCTCTGGCGTTTTGTTACGGGATCGCATTCGAAGTACCAGGTTTCGTTAGTGTGCGTTTTCATTACAAGCGTATTCGCGCGAATGAGCTTCGCGCGTACGCGTCCGTATTCGCGCGACTGAAACAAACCAATGCATTCATATAAGAGCGGTTATACTACAAGCGAGAATTCGCTCGAAACCACTCTCATATGCTTGCATTGGTTTCTTTGATTCGCGCGTATACGGTCGCATACGCGCGAAGCCCATCGCGCGAATACGGTTGTACTGTAACCGCAGCCTAACTCTTAATTACTCTCGGAAAAATGTGCTTTTTTTGTTTTAAAAAAAAGTTGAGTCACTTTTACAGCGCCGAGATACAAGGCACAAATTTTGCAGAAATTTTCGCACCTCCAATTTTTATTAGAATTAGCCTGTTTCTCGATTTATTCATACCATATGATGCCTTCAACAGCTCCAACGTTTAAGTAGCATTTTTGCCGATTTTCTTAAATTTTTTTATGTAAATACGCTGCTCTTGATTTTAATTAGTTATTTTTACGCTAAAGTTAAACCTTTGGAATCATAATTCCAACACTGGACCAATAAGAGCGTCAAGAAATAGAGCTTAATGGCGTAGTCTGGTACACGAACGGGTCAAAAACGCAAAATGGCACAGGCTGCGGAATATGGAGAGCAGCTCAACTGAGACAAGGCACATCTGTAAACCTTGGACAGTGTGCAACCATATTTCAAGCCGAGGTGTACACTATACACTTATGTGCAGATACACTATTAGAAAGAGATTTTAATAGTAAAAGAATCTTTATAGTGTCTGACAACTAAGCAGCGTTAAAAGCTCTTGGCTCGTCGGAAGTAAACTCAGGACTTGTTCTGAACTGCGCATATGGGCACTTAATGCGCTGGGAAGCAGGAATAATGTTAAACTGGTATGGTGTCCAGGGCACACTAATATACCAGGGAACAAGAAGGCAGATCGCCTAGCCAAAATTGGCGGATCAGAACCAGCAGTTGGCACATCTTATGGAGCCAAGCGGCGTCTTAATGACATATTAATATTAATACAAGAGCATAATGCTCATTGAAAAAAGTTACCGGACAAGCCCTCTCTAAGGCTATCCTGTCAATGGTCTCTAAAAAAATGCTCAGGATGAGCAGAGTAGACATCAGAGCAACCACAGGACTTTCCACTGGACCCTGATGGTTAAACAAACCCTTCTACATAATACAGCTCAGAGACCGATATATGCAGAGGATGTGGTGAAGAAGAAGAAGAAGAAACTCCTCTTCACGTATTATGCCAGGGTGAAGGATTTACACCTTATCGGCGTAGATTTCTAGGGATGGAAAAAGCCAACCAAGATGAGTAAAAGAAACACCCTTAAAGAAAATCCTGGAGTTTTTCAAAAACACAGGACTTCAATAAGGGGCTATCACCAGAGGGTACAATACACCAATAGGTCGAAGTACAAAAACCCGAAAGGGAATCACCTCCGCGGAAATAATAATAAAATACGCTAAAGTTCCCACGTAGACCTTTATAGTTTTCACTATAGCTAACTAACGTATTCTTCTATTTGCTTGCGGTTTATGGACGCACTATTTTGAACATGTATAAACACAATTACTAGTGCGATGTTATCCAAATCACCACACCGACGACACTAAATAATTGGAAGACGGGCTTTAAATTAAAAAAGAAAATGTTTAAAAAAATCGTTTATTTCAATAACTGACGTTCCAATACATAAATGTTTACAAATAAATTTACATTTTAACGAATAGCAAAGTAAACAAGTCTAAAATAATTTTGGTTGTTTATCAAAGAACTGCGAAACATCAGAAATAGAAATAAAATCGTGCAAGAAGCAAGCTAAATTTGCATAACACATTGTTTATTCGTCAGCAGTAACTGTTAGTCTATCTAAACGTGCTGGAAATAAAAACTTCCCAGTTGTTCTTTACGAATGCCGCTACATAATGGGATTGAAATGGCTTAATCCTACACTTTTTTATAATTCATTGTTTTCTTGCTCTCTCACAAAAGCCTTCAACGTAATATAAACTGCATGTAGCTTAGGTACAGCAAACTTTACATGTTATATTGTTTTTAACGTTTTGTTTCTTTTTAGGTGAGTACCAATGCTTTGAACATCGTTAAATCCTTACAATTCCAAACCGAAGATGAAAAAGGATAGTTGTATGTAGAAGCAAATAAAGGTAAAAAGTATACAGGGTGAGTCACGACGGACGCGTCGGAGTTTTATGGCGAAACTGTTTATATTTTCCAATTTCTGTCGCTGTTAGATTATGTAAGTCAATAAGAGTGGCATATCAAACTTATACTTTTTCTTATGAAACACCCTGTATATTTTTACATTTTTGGATTCCTATTTAAATTTAATTCAAAAAATGTATAAGGTTATATGGGTCTAAAGTCAACCGTTCTCGTGAAAATTGCATTTTCATGAAAATACACTATTTTCAAAAATTTTCAACATTTAAAAACTTTGAGAAGTCTGAAGAAATTCTCTCGGAGCTAAGATTGACAATAGATTATGTAACACTTTGCAACACCTACATTTTGAAAATATTATACAGGGCGTTTCTTACGCTTGGTCAAACTTGTGAAACTTTAAGCATCGATAACTCATTTTTTTTAAATACAACACCCTATTTTTTTTTTACACCGTCTTATAGAAAATTTAATTCTCTTTCGAAAATATTAATACTGTTTTTTACCTAAAATTGATATTTTCCGAGATATCGCGATTTTAATGTTAATTATTAGGGCAAAGTAATATTTTCGAATAGGCTATAAAGGTAGACAGCGGTTGTTAAATTTTGTTTTTGAATTATTATTACATACATTTTAGATATCACTAGAAATTATAAATGTTTAATTAAAGTTACTATGGTCCCAATTTGAAATATTTTCTGTGTATTTATATTTTAGTTAACACACGATAAACACTTACTTACATTAAATATTGTGCACACTGTATATAAAATAAAACACAGTGTTTGCAAAATGCGTGGATCCAGAATTTAAGCAAACACATTTTGGTAGAACCGAGTGTCGTATCATAAACATACAAAAAAATGGTTTATAGGATTTAGTAATCATCTTATCATACTGGTCCAATAAATAAATGCATAAATAATTGTAAGAAATCTCGATTTAAACGTGAGATTGCTCTTCATTATAAAAAAATGTCAGACAGAAATTGGAAAATATATACCGTTTCGCCATAAAACTCCGACGCGTCCGTCGTGACTCACCCTACAAAAGTAATTTAGGGACTACGGTACACCAAGGTTGGATAAAAGGAGGCTAAGTTTAAAAAATATTTAAATATATATTTCTTTAATTAAAAAAATATCGTATACATTTTAAAGGACATACTTTTTTCTATATTATGTGAAACTTTTAATGAAATTATTTCCCAAGGAAACGTGTGGTAGTCATTTCCGTTTTCCGGTTTTCTGAAAACTTATACGGTACCACCATATCATCTTTGGTGTTTGCTAATAAACATTTTCAAATGAAATGTTTTACCGTAAACAAATAAAGCTAGTACTTGACGAAGCCGATTTTTATTTTTCCAATTTTTCGCAAAATGGCGTACATTTAAATCTTGATCGGATTTTTGAATACAAATTTAATATTCCTTAATTTATAGAAATGAACTACGATGTTTTAAACCAAAAATCCTACAGTTAATACTAGATAATTGTACTAGGATTCATTTAACCAAATCTGCTGTAAATTGATCCATCATTTCTTGAGATGTATTGGTTAACGTTTTAAGAAACACAATTTTTAAAAAAACGCTAGGACGCGGTCACGCAGCGCTGTTGCCAAGAGTGCGAATGCGTCTTGCAACAATTTCGTACAGCTGTACGGGCGCCTATTAAGTATTAAAAATGGCGTACATATTTTGGAGAGACAAACCCCCGTTTTAGCAGGCAAAAATGAGTTTGGGTTTGAGCGTCTTGTATGTGAGATTTACGGTACAACAACATTACTATACCTGCGCGCAAAGGGACGCTTTTCCAGCTGTAACTTCATCAATTTTTTAAGATGAAAACCAAAACTTCATAATTAAAATCCTTTCTTTATTTGAATTAACTAAACTAAATAAAAAATAAAATGTTATGAATTTAAAATCAAAGAATTAATGAAAACGTTTAAAGGTTTAAAAGTTTAAAATCTTGTCATCTATAGACATTTTTATTCTATTCATATCTTTTGTAAAACTACATTTTTGAACACTTCACAAGTTGACGAAATACAACATAACTTTTAGGAAATGAAAATATAAAATCCATCTGGAGAAGTTTCGCATCTGGAAGTCGTTACTATTACTTTGTATTCAACATTCTTTCGATGGTGGTTATTTTTTGGATCTTTTAAAGTAAAGTTTAAATAAGTTTTAAGTACATACAGAAGCATACTAAGAATTGTGAAGTAGTAAATAAATTTCAAGTAATTACACATTTAAGAGTTATTTCGCCTATTTTAGCAAGGACCTTAATTGCATGATGTTTATAACCCTAGAAGCCCAATCTACGTCATTTTGACGTACACTCCAACACATATTCGCGATCTCTTTCGCATGCTTGCTTAGATCGCCGTGACCATCCGAGCCAACTAGGTACATGCCCAGAGCTAACAGGAGACAGCAGTCTCGCTTTGATAAGTGCCGCCATTTTGTTGTTATCGCAATGTTCACGTCGTTATGACGTATGTTTGGGCTTTGTTAACTTTTGCACTTTTCGAATTTTCTGAATTATATTTGACTTAAGTGATTTATGTTTGATAAGAGTTGATTAGTTTTTCATAAAAAAATATAAATAGTTGATTTTTGTAAACAATTGTAGTATATAAGAAAAAATTACAAGGATCTCAGTTTTCGTGCCATTTTTTGTATGTTTAATTAAAGTGAACATTTCAGAGTTTAAATAAACAATATTTTTTCTAAATTTCTGTTTTTTTATTTACATAGAAAGTATTTCACATAAACCATACAATAAACTAGTATTTGCAGTAAAGTTTATTTAGATAGAGCTCTTTTATAATTGTACGTCGTTTTGACGTATGATTGGGCTTTATAGCCTCAAAAATATGATTGGGCTTCTAGGGTTAAAATTGCCAAAAGCTGCTTAGTTTTTTGAGATGCGACAGTATACTATTTTATTTATAATGTACGCCACATTGAACTTTTATACAGGAGGGCGCAAAAGAAGCGAACGGGTTTTAAAAGTAAATTTTAATTTTTTATTTATTTCGATAAGTAATATAAACTCTAATGTATTGAAATTTTGTAAGGCTACTTATGCTGCGTCGCCAAATGGCCACCATTTTCTCTCTCCCAAAATTTTGCTCCATGACGTCGCCATATCTCTTACTGAACCCTATTGCCGAAAAATTTTCACAAAGCGTCAAATCATGGAAGTGGAGTGTGGATTTCTTACGTTAAAATGGCTGCAATAAGCTTGTTGGATCTACATGTACATATATTATGGAATGTTGATTTACAAAATTAAATTCTTTGGTTTTCGTTCGTTGAGCCATGCCATAATCAGGGCATGAAACCGGTTTTTTAAGACCAAAAAAGCACAACAAAAAGTGTTTACGAAATTGTCGTAAATAAAAAGGTTTTATTTTAGTTTTTTCAGTTTTCATGAAAAAGAGTTTACGTTATCTTAAATTTATTTGGATATTATTAGTCATCATACAATTTTGGAACTCGATACTCTTCAACAAAAGATTATTGCTACAAATAAATGTATATTTTAACCAGACTAATACATTTGTATTCATAACTACTTATTTCATAGCTTTTAACGTAATAACATCATTAGAAAGGGCGTAGATCAAATATAACAAACACTGCCTTTGGTTTGTAATGAAATATTGCTCTGACAGAATCCATATATTAAATGTTACATTAAGGGTAATGTACAGTATATACGTTTTTATAAGATTAAAAACCAAATCCAGCCATAAGTTGATAATTCATTAATAATTGATGCCAAAGCTTTTGCACAGCAAGCATATTCTCTAATAGATTTTGTTTTGTCAATATGACTGTAAAATGTGTCAATGAACAAGCGTGTTAGTTTATCTTAAACCCTAATTAGGATTTATCAAATATTCAGGATTTGCTAAGTATATAAACCTTTAAAATTCAGAGGTAATGCTTGTAACTTCTTGTGGCTATTGTAATCTCTTCGTACAATTTTGGGCAGTTACATAGATTTTCTAGGACCTTAAAATAACTAAGTTCAAGTTTTTGAAATAATTTCGTAATCTGACAACTTATAAAAGTACACCAAATGATGAATGTCTAACAACAGTTCATAATAAAAGCATGCTTAGGAAAAAGTTGTGGCCATTTTATTTGTTTTTATTTATTTAGTCCCTAATTCTTCCATTGTTAGGTATAGGACTGTTAAGTTGGGTTGGTTTTGGTTTTCCATCATTTTCTGTCATGGGCAAATTTTTTATTTCTTTCCATCTGATTTGTCTATCGGTAGCAGCTTTTTTAACACTTCACCTACCGCTCTAGGCTGAACGTAGTACGCACCCCCCAACCGACTCTCATTTGGACGGGGGTAGATTAGGGATTCTGTGTCGAGACAACCCGGAAATTTATTCCCGGGAATTCCCGGACTTTTTGGTGTCTCGATTCTCGGGAATTGCAAAAAAAAAGCCCCGGACTCGAGACTTTTCGATTCAAATTTTATATAATATGTCTAGCAAAATTTATTGTTTTAAAATAAAACCTGTACAGTCGAAAACAACCCATGCCCCGCTTGTATACGAGCACGTAGAAGTGACGAAGCACGTAACAAGTGAACAGTTAAAGGGTCGGCAAAGTGATTACGTTCATTATATCGTTGATAATAATGTAGTTACAAATATGTTGCACATGTTATTCAATGAAAGGTTTAAAGTTTAAAGAGTCTAGAATCTACTAGATTACGTCGAAGATTTTTCCCATTTCCACAACAATGCTTATGTAGTCTTTGACCATGAGCTTAGTTATTTTTATTTTTTCATGTTATAATTACCTAGATCAGTGCTTCTTTAGCTATAGATCGCGACCCAAAAATTGGTCGCGTGGATTTTATTTTGGATCGCAAGAAACATGAAAACTAATAATAATTTTTTTGCTAAACACAAAACCGACAATCACTATTTTAGTCATTTAAAGGTAATCTTTTTGTGGTATAAAAATCTGAATTAGGTAGGTCGCGAAAATTTGTTGGTATGGAAAGTGGATCGCAAAGTAAAACGTAAAAGAACCACTGAAATGGTCGCATATTTTGTTTTGATTTTTTTTCTAACCATTCATCACGACTACGAATAGTAATTGACTGAGCACGCATCCTTGTTTTAGACAAATGACAATGTTGCGTATTTTTAAATAGAAATCACGGTTGGCCTTTAAAAACAGTGTTTCTCAACGTTTTTGAAATTACGCCCCCCTTTTTCATATCAATTTTTGTTGCGCCTCCCTTTCAAGCCTATAATGCAGTGACGACTAAAACAAAATCTTCGAATTGCTCTGAAGCCCGTCTCCCCTGTTTCACTCTGGTGACTTGTTGATGTATTAAATTGTTTTCCTTTTTATTTCGTCGCGTATCCTTCAGATATTTGGCACGTTCCCTAGGGGACGCGCCTCACAGGTTAAAAGCCACTGCTTTACATCAGTATTATAACAATTCTGTTTTCTTTACAGATATATGTGAGGTTGTATATTTAATTTATTATTTGTCTTAAAATTAATAAAAATGCTTTAAACTACTAGTGGGCCATGAAACAGAAAAAACTTTATTTGTTTTTATTCTATTTTTATATAGTTTGAAACAAGACTAAAATAGCGGTTCTCACTAATTTTATTGGCGTAAGAATTACTTTACAGAATTACGACACAACTTAGTCTTAAATACGAGAAGCGTTAATGAGCTGTCTTTCACGTGTTACATATTACACTCTTTGTAGAATTTTACGCGAATTGCCACGATCATAAAGCTTTAGGGCTATCAAGACATTAAGTGGCAACTTGCGATGCCGAGCACTCGTTGTTTTAACTACTACGACATGTATTATCACAAGTGCTGTTTTATTACCGGCTTTACAACTCAGTTCACAGTGCATTTTTGCGTTTGCCATACCGGCGCGAGCACTTTTCGTATTTTTACGGTATCATAAACTCGTGTTTTGTATAATTAAGGTAACATAGTAATAGCTGTGACTGTTGAAAATTGCATCAAATGGTGTTTTAATTAATTCCGACTAGTTTTATGCGTCTAGCAATAATTGTTCACGAGAATAAAAAAGGAAGTTAAAATTAAAATTCCCATTTAAGTTTTACAACTGTAGTTTAATGAATACTAATTATTAAAAACACTGCAATTTTCTATTGAAATGTATAATAAACTTAATGTTTAGATAAGTGTAGTTCAACTTTTAATGAATGAATGATCATGCAAGATTTTTTCAAGCGAAAGTGAATACAAATGTATTAGTCTGGTTAAAATATACATTTATTTGTAGGAATAATCTTTTGTTGAAGAGTATCAAGTTCCAAAATTGTATGATGACTAATAATATCCAAATAAATTTAAGATAACGTAAACTCTTTTTCATGAAAACTGAAAAAACTAAAATAATACCTTTTTGTAAACACTTTTTGTTGTGCTTTTTTGGTCTACTCCGTCGATTCGGTTTAGTTTTCATGTTAACATTTTAAGTATTTGTAAAAGCTTTATTTCTCCGAACCTTGTTTTGATTTCTAAAATTTTCCTTTAATTAAAATATTTAAATTTATGCTTTGTGGAAAAACAGTTGTTGCTGAATTAAGCTACTCTTGGAAAAAACAAAAAATAGATGTTTTGGTAAAAAAAAATGTTTTTAAAACGAATTACCAGTGGTCGTTTAAAAACTTAACGAAATGTTTTTATCTGATAATATTTAACATTTCACGTCATTTTATGCAAGACTTCTTTAACAATATACGCCACAATTAAGATATTATCCGTTACGTAACTGACGGTTTATAATTAATAACCTATCCGAATAAGGAAGATAAAAGCATTGACCCCCTAATCGACCAAAGAATTTTGTTATCTTAATGCGGTATCGAATGATAGAGTTGATTAAGTAAATTAACGTAAACGATTTAATTGATTAAAATTTAAACAGCTTCTATTAGTACATATGTTTAATGTTATTACATTGCTAAAATGAAAAGTTTAGAATATCAATGTTAAGTAATTTCCACGGACATTGTCTGCAGATAACCACTTCCAGAACTGCTGTTAATTTAAAATTTTAAAAAATTTAAATTGGAGCTAATGGTTTATGTATAGTACTTGATTTTAGTAGTTGTTAAAAGTCAAGTAAATAATGCGTGATGATAATGAGTGAAAATGATATACGCTCAAAAAATTTTAGTCGGATTATTTTTTCTGTTTAGTTTTCTTTATTCCGGTTCACTGTTGCCATGCCTCCTTTTATTCCATTCATTCATCTACATGTTTTTTTTTTCCACAGATTTTCATATCTTGCCCCGTGGCACCTATTCATAAGTACTCCTTTTTTTAAAGGTCTATTATAAGATAAGGCCCCATTTGCATCGTTCTTTAGTAAGCTCTCTTTAACAAACATTCAATGTCTTCGAGGTCCCGTGACAGTATTACTTGATCGTCGCATAATGTAGGGAATATGTATAAGGTTCTGCCTTCTTGTGATTTTTCCATTGCGCAACATTTTTTTTCCATTGATTATTTCTAAACCTGCTAAACCGATTAGTGAAGTATCATAGTACAAATCGATATCACTTCTACCTGTGCTATCCACAGAACCGTTCACAGAAAATCGGGGCCCCGGGGAAGCAATAGACAACGGGTCCCCCTTTCCTCTAAGAAATACATTTAAGACTCGCACTTTGATATATACAGGGTGCCCATTTTTCTAACCTGTTGTATGGGTAACTCCGTTAATATTAGAGATACAGAAACGTTTAAATTAGCAAATTTTTGCAGAATTTGAAGGGAAATCTGATGCCATTTTCAAATTTGACCTACGTCATCAACTTTTTGAAATATTTAGAAAAAACTGAAAAAGGTCGATTTTTTCAAACTTGAATAATTCCGTAACCATATGAGTTAAAACAAAAATAAAAATTGGCTTTTGTAGATATTTTTACGTAGATTTTAAATATGTTAACGAAATTTTCATAGCACTCTCGATTTCCGAGTTATAGCACAATCTTGCATTTTTTAAAATAGTTGGCTGTGGTCTTATTAAAAAGGTTATTTTTTTCTCGTTTCAATGATATAAGGTTTGTTATGCTTTACTGTTGTAGTTTTTCTTTAAATAAGCAAAAATCATTTTACATGTTCACAGCCTACTAATAGATGGGAGTTATCCCGTGTTGATGTTTTTTTTTTCGATGTGACATTTAAGAGTTGTCTCTTATTGTTAGTGTAGCAGTTATTGGCCAGTTACAAATTTAAAAAAAAAACCTCATAGTTTGTCAAATATAATTTATTGTTTGTTTTACGTATAAATCTCTCTCTCGTGTTGATCAAAATTTTTGATTGAGTTTATTGTAAATTTTAAAAACAATGTGTTCTAATAAAGAAAAAAACACATGCTTTTCTATTACTACCCTTGTAATAGAAATAGTAGAAATTTAAGTGAAATGTATTTGCAAAGATTTATGGAAAGGAGCCAACCAAGAAAGAAATTATTTTCGTTATTAGAAACCAATTTAAAAAAATACGGGTATACCAAAAAGCCTGATATTTCTTCATTAAAAAACATTGTTTTTGAAATTTATAATAAACAAAAATTTTGTTTAACACGAGAGAGAGACATACGTATAACAAACAATAAATTTTATTTGACAAACTATGAGGTTTTGTGTTTAAAATTTGTAACCGGCTAATAACTGCTACAATAACAATAAGAGACAACTCTTAAATGTCACATCGAAAGAAAAAAAGAACATCAACACCGGATAACTCCCATCTATTAGTAGGCAGTGAACATGTAAAATTATTTTTGCTTATTTAAAGAAAAACTACAAGAGTAAAGCATAACAAACCTTATATCATTGAAACGAGAAAAAAATAACCTTTTTAATAAGACCACAGCCAGCTATGACTTCCATTTAAAAAAATGCAAGTTTGTGCTATAACTCGGAAATCGAGAGTGCTATGAAAATTTCGTTAACATATTTAAAATCTGCGTAAAAATATCTATAAAAGTCAATTTTTATTTTTGTTCTAACTCATATGGTTACGAAATTATTCAAGTTTAAAAAAATCGACCTTTTTCAGTTTTTTCAAAATATTTCAAAAAGTTGATGACGTAGGTCAAATTTGAAAATGGTATCAGATTTCCCTTCAAATTCTGCAAAAATTTGCTAATTTAAACGTTTCTGTATCTCCAATATTAACGGAGTTACCCATACAACAGGTTAGAAAAATGGGTACCCTGTATACAAGGTGATCCACATAGAAGGGCTACTATTGGGATCTTGTAAACGATAAGAGCTACGTAGAAGTTCAAATTAGACAAATTGACAAATATTGAAACAAATGAATGCTGTCATTTTAGGGTGCGTAAAAAAATTTCCCCAAAAATATTTTTGTACCAAGAAGTGTAACCGAGTTATTAACGATTAGTAAATGCCTATTTAGATTTTTGTTGATTATCTAGCGTGCCAAGGAACCTTTTTTTAAACAATGAAGCATCACTGAATAGGTCTCAGAAAAGGGAACAATTTGTCTAATTTAAACTTCTTTGTGACTCTTACCGTTAACGAGATCCCAATAGTGGTCTGCTTTTCAATGTGGACCACCATGTAGACTTTGTAGACTATAGGTTTGTTCCAACAAGCAGTTTAAAACCAATCCTTGGATGAATGCATGAACTGTTTTATTCGCATGCGTGAACTATGTACCTACTAATAAATGTATTGTCCAGTATTGGCCGTTGTTGGAACGCTTTACGACTGGCCTAACTGTAAATGACATTTGCGTCTATTAGATTCATAGAAATGTGCGCATCGCTAGGGTAAACACCTTAAGAACCTAGCACTAAGTGGGATTGGGAGAGCGATGCATAGCTACCTGAGCTCACGTTAGTTATAAACAGCGCATGCGTGTAAAATTCAAATGCTGGTACATGCTCTCGTCCAAGAACGGTTTGGACCGTACACTGTGATGGAACGCGATATTAATACTGCGCACACTCCTGACAGTGCGCCGCATTGTCAGCGGGCCTGTTGGAACAAACCTTATGTAATCTTAATAATAAACAAGTTGTAAATATTTAAAAATTTTGGGTTTTAAATGTCTATGTACATAATGTGAAGAAAATGTATACGTTTAAATATTTTGTAGCAGTAAATAATCTAATAATTAATAGTATTTAATTGTTTACGTGCAATAATACATTTTATTGTAACAATGCTCTGCTAAAATTAATAAATTCCAGCTATATAGAGTTAAAAAAACTATTTTTTTTGTACAATTCGTATGCATAATAAATCTATCCAAAGTGTCTTTTAGATGCTAAAATCATTAGTTTTCGCTGTTTGTTAAATTTTATTTCCGTGGCAGTTTATTTCATAGTACTGAACTTGCCTCGAACGCTTAAATTTACGATGAATCGTATATTGCGGTGCTAAATTATTTATGCTCATGTGTTTGTTCCAATGGAATTGTTTGTACCTACTAAAATATTTCAGCGTAAAAATTTCTAGTTTTCTTAAAAGAGTGAGAGATCAGCATAAGAAAGCAGAATAATTTCGATGAACTATTAATTAGCAAACGTCAAGTTTACGCCGTGATAAATAAAGAGAAAAAATGCAACCCTTTATAGTTCTACTGCACATAAACATAATTTACTACTGCAGTACGATTTATTATCTAAAAACTCTTATTTCTGAACGATTAAATTTTAGGTGCGATTTAGGTGAATTGTAAATTTTCTTTGACTTTTAACATTTTTCCGATATACAAGCTCTTAAAAAAGACCATATTTACCTACAACACTCTTAAATTTAAAATCCGTTAAAAACTAAGTTAAGATAGACGTATCATTGATTGTCTTTATCAATATACATAAAATTAGTAGTGACTTAGGTCAAACTAAATTTATTAAGAATGCAAGGCTTATTTAATGTTTTCCAAGTTGTAAATAACGGGTGGGTCATAGTCACTCAGGAGAATTCAAGGAATTTTTTTTAAATTGCAACATTTCAAGCCTCCAAAAAGTTCTGATAAAAAACCAATAGGGGTCGCACTTTTCAGCTCCTTGTGAAGATGGGAGATAATTAAAAATATTACTATGGGAAACGTTTTAATAAGTATAAAACATCTACCAAATGTCATTCTCCAACATATCTAAACCTAATTTTACCGATCCTCTTTAGGGGGGTGCAACCCCTAAAGGAGACGTGTAAGAAAAAAGAATCATATAAAAGCCCCCCCTTAATTTTTGATAAGGAATTACCTTCCGAAATTTTTCGCAATATTTAAGAAACACATTGTGTAATAAAATACCAAAACACTTCTAATGGGTTTGACAACCACTGTCACTCATCTGAATATCCTAGAAAAAAATATGCTGTGGTAGAATGAAAACTATTTAGTGATAATAATGCTTACATTATTGGTCGAAACCAACTAAAAATAAACTACAAGAAAAATTAGTGTGACATAAATAACGTATAAATGGAGCTTATAATACATCCACACGCTACAATCTCAACAAATACATGCTACTTCATCAGACATGGTTCGGGATCCATTAGATTTAACCGCAGAAACGATTTTTCAAAGTGCAGCGACAGAACTTGCCGATGGTCACTTTCCGATCCTAATGTGTTCTTTAGTATGCTGTCAGTACCAGAACAGATAACCTATAGCTTGTTCCAATTCTCAGTAAAAACAGTAAAAGTCCCGGTGATTTACCGTCACCGTAAACGGTTGGCAAAACTTTAAGAAAACGCATCAAATGTAAAAGAAAATGTGCCGCATGTAGCTGAAATATTAACTCATGTGTTATCTTTAAAATTGCTTACATTTGATTTCTTGTAAATATTTTTGGTTCATTATACAGGGTGTTGCGATATTCGACCGACAACGGTCTACAACTGAGAGCTCTCGTGAATTGATAAAGTTTGATATAGGAACATGAACCCTTTAAGGGCTTACTTTCCGAGATACAGGGTGTTGCAATTTTTAAAACGAAAACAAAAATCTGCCGTAATGCAAAAACGGCTTTAAATATTTTTTTTAAATTTGGTGCAAGATCATTTTACTAAAAAAGTAACTTTTACCCAATAATTAAATTTTGGAAAATTTATCCAGTGGCGCGCTAGCAGGGGTAGTGGCAACTTTTACCCCCCTATTTTTTATGCCATTAGACGAAAAAAAATAATTTTAATTTTATTGAAATCCCTGATTATTTGTAGTAAAAAAATGAATAAGATTTGATAGAGCTAAAATGAACGGTTTTGTAGATATTTGCCTTTAAACAAAAGTCTGCAAATTTTATTTGCAGTTAATAATTTCTAAATCCTATCATAACAGAACATAGCTACATGTCATGTCAAATTTTTAAGAATTCGTGTAGTTAACGATATCTGTAGTTTAACTTTTAAATACGTTTTTTCCTTTAATTTTATCAACAAAATGAATTTTTCATTCGAAGAAATGACCGATATGTTAATAACATACGGAGAAGCTAGAAAAAATGGTAGAAAGGCAGGTCGTTTGTACCAGCAAAGATTCCCTAATCGCCAAATTCCACATCATTCAACGTTTGCCAGTATCGAAAGAAGGCTGAGAGAAACTGGAAGCTTATTAATTAAAAGAAACAATGCAGGAAGGCAACGAACAACAAGAACTGTGCGCTTGGAGGAGGCAATATTAAATAACATTTTTGAAAAGCCACCTTTAAGCACTCGAACTCTGGGCCGGGCACTGAGAGTAGACAATCCTATTGTGTGGAAAGTTTTAAAAGAACAAATGTTGCAACCCTATAAATTCACCAGAGTTCAAGCATTAGAACCTAGAGATTATCCAGTAAGAACGGATTTTTTAAACTGGTATATTCACAAGTGTCGCCAAAATCGTAATTTCTCGAAGTATGTTTTGAACACCGACGAAGCTAAATTCACCAGAGAAGGAATTTTTAATTCCAGAAATAGTCACGTTTGGGATGAAGAAAATCCACACCCTTTTTGTCAAAGGGGATTTCAAACAAAATTTTCATTGAATGTCTGGGTGGGTATGGTTGGAGACTGTTTAATTGGGCCTTATCTTCTCCCAAATAAATTAAATGGAGCTATTTATACACGCTTCCTGGAAGATCTTTTGGATGAACTATTAGAAAATGTACCCCTAAATATTAGAAGGCAAATGTGGTTTCAACACGATGGTGTTCCTGCTCATTTTGATGGAGGAGCTAGAAATGTTCTAAACAGACGTTTTGGGGAAAAATGGATTGGTCGAGGTGGACCTCAAATTTGGCCTCCAAGATCACCCGACCTAAACCCTATCGACTTTTTCGTCTGGGGGTATATGAAATCCTTAGTGTACGAGACCATCGTGGAAACTGAGGAAGATTTAATAGCGAGAATTCAAGCTGCAGCAGTACACATGCAATCAAATCACGAGTTATTCTCAAAAACGCGCTTTGCAATGAGAAAACGTTGTAGAATGTGTATGGAAGTCAACGGCCAAAATTTTGATTATTTGTTGTAATTTCCTTAATTTTGTTAATTATTATCATAGTATGATAAATTTGTTGTTTGATGAATTTAGTTTTGTTAGTGTTATAATGAAATTTCTGACTGTGTTAAATTAGAATATGGAGTAATTTTTTTAAAATGTAATTTTTGGTTAAATGTTACTTTTTTTTTTTTAATAAAATTTCGGTGCTTTAACCTTTTTGGTTATTAACACTTTTTTAATGTTACTTTTTGAATAAATTATTTAGATCCATTTTTGCGTCATGGCAGATTTTTGTTTTCGTTTATAGAAATTTCAGAAGTGCAGACTTTTGTTTAAAGGCAAATATCTACAAAACCGTTCATTTTAGCTCTATCAAATCTTATTCATTTGTTTACTACAAATAATCAGGGATTTCAATAAAATTAATTTTTTTTTTCTCCAATGGCATAAAAAATGGGGGGGTAAAAGTTGCCACTACCCCTGCTAGCGCGCCACTGGATAAATTTTCCAAAATTTAATTATTGGGTAAAAGTTACTTTTTTAGTAAAATGATCGTGCACCAAATTTGAAAAAAATATTTAAAGCCGTTTTTGCGTTACGGCAGATTTTTGTTTTCGTTTTAAAAATTGCAACACCCTGTATCTCGGAAAGTAAGCCCTTAAAGGGTTCATGTTCCTATATCAAACTTTATCAATTCACGAGAGCTCTCAGCTGTAGACCGTTGTCGGTCGAATATCGCAACACCCTGTATAATGTTTGTGTCAACATAAATGAGATAGGCATTTTGGAATCAATTAGAGATAACATAATGGAATAATTAAAAACAAAACGATTTTATAAGGTTACTTAATTAAAACACATGCTTAGTTCCTGAATAATCTTACTTACTTACTTACTTACTTACCTACTTACTTACTTATTCGGTCCTCTTTTACCTCTCAGTGTAGAGGAAAGCCTTTGTTCGCCCTCTCGGGTGTAAGGCCACATTATTTTTTTTTCCTGGAGTTTTTCCGAAATTGAGTTCTTTTTGTGTTTTCCTATTTTCTTCTTATTTCCTTTCGCATGTTCTTTTTCATTGCTTATGTCATTTCCGATGTCCTCTTGTTGTCTTTTCTTATTTCTAATTTTTATAATTTATTTTCTTTCTCGTGTCCTTTTTCTTTGCCTCTTGTATCGTTGTCCTAATTTTTCTATTATTCTTTACCATTCGTTTTTTGGAGGTTGATGGTTTGTTGCGGTTTTATTTTCTTTCAGCTTTTCCTGCTCCCTGTCCCATCTCCATTATTTTCTCTTAATTGTGATCTTTTGATATCCTATTTTCGCTGTTCTTCCTTTCTGTCTCGGTGATGGTTGGCGTGCCAACTTCACGATCGTCAATAAATTAATTGGTCATATCGTGGCAACCGGTGAAATAAAATAAAAACTTTTTATGGTGCATTTGGGCATATATTGGGCGCTAAAGAATGACATCGGTTTCAGAATTTTCGGTGATAGTTGGCGTGCCAGCGTGAAGTTGGCATGCCACTTACTTAATTAGCTGTATCTCGGCAACCAAGTGAGCAAAGTCAAAAAATTTTAGGGCGCATTTGGGTGCATATTGAGCGCTAAAGAATGGCACCGGTTTCGGAATTTTCGGAGAAAGTTGGCGTGCCAGCGTGAAGTTGGCACGCCACTTATTTAATTGGCCGTATCTCGGCAACTCGTTGAGAAAATTAAAAAAATTTTAGGGCGCATTTGGGCGCTAAAGGATGAGACTAATTTAAAAATTTGCGCCGATGGTTGGCATGCCAACTTCACGGACCTCTTCTTCCGCTATTTGTTTTAGCTTCTTTTGAATTTTCAGTTCCTTCTTTGTCACTTCGTTGTTTATATATATTATTTCTTGGAGTTGTTTTAACTAATACTTGTTTTTGATTACTTTTTTTTTCTAGTGGTTTGACTAGTTCTAACTAACACGCTTTTGTTCCTATCTGTATGGCGTGTTTAATCTGAACTTTTATACCTGTTCCTCTTTCAATAAGGTGTTCAAATTCATGTATGAGGTCTGCTTTGTTATCAGTTTTTATCTCTCAGCCTGTCACAACGATATTATTTTGGGTTCTTTTTTTTTCAGTCTTCTAACTTTATCTTCTAAGGATTTCATCTTCTCTTTTATTATCTTGTTTTTATTTTTTAGCAATTCATTTTTCTGTTTGCTCGTTTAGTTCCTCTTGATATGACCTCATTACTTCCTTGATCATGTTCATAAGCGTATCCGTTTTATCTTCTTTCTCTTTTCTCTCTTTTTGAGGTGTCCTGTTAATCTTTTTTCCCTTTATTCTCTTTTGATATGTCTTCTATGTCCTGTTCTATTTTTCTTTTCGATTCCTCCGACGTATGTATACTCGTCGCTCTCAAGATGTTTTGTTTCTTTCATATCTTTCATTGTTTCTTTAATCATGTTCGTAAGCAAATCTATTTTTTTCAAATCTTCTGAAGTATATTCGTCGTTCTCACATTCAGACCCACTCCCCCCGCCGCTGTGCCATAAGTTATCGCCCACCTTATTATCTGCTTGTATATTAGAAGCTTCTCGCTCAATACACTTACACCTTTATTACTCTATTTATTTTAGGACGCTAATATCGCTGATATTATATTCGTGATTTTTCCTTTTATAATTACGGAATCTTAAAAAAAAAAAAAAATTAAAATCTACCGTTCACAATTAATTTTATTATAATAACTTTAGAAATGATATTTGTAAGTTGCCCAAACCTGTTATTCGCATTGCGTTGTTTAAATTGAGCTAGGATAGTCAACATATTAATTTGTTATGGACGTCTTAAGCACAAAGTTGTTCCACTTGGTTCGTTACAATTGGGGTTTTCAAATTACCGGCATTTTGGAACCGTTGGGAATTGAGAACGGTCAATCGTATTTTTCGAGAATTTTCGCGATTTCTTGATATCAACTTTTTAAATTAATTTTCGTAAAACAGTAGTAATAAAAAGTATAATTTGATGTAGCAGAGCTAACATCAGCTAGTCATGTGCAAAATTTGATAAGGAAATTTTTACAAAATTAGCCATATTTTGGTTATTTTTTGCAACAAATTAATAAAACTATAAACTTTTGAAAAGCTAAAAAAATTTCTTTCATATAAAGTCATGGCCAACTAGGGTTTCTATTTTTTTTAAATATAAATTTACTTCATATATCGAAAGTCAAGGTCGCTATAAAAAATTTAATTTAGTTTCTAAATTAAGCTACATAAATTTTATACAGTTTATATAAAAAACCTGCATAACATTTTGTTTTATTTTAATAAATAAAAAAGTTATAGTAAATTTTCAAAAATGATGAAATTTAATTTTTGGCCTGTAGTATGTCAAAATGAAAAGCGATATAAAAAATCTGATTACATAGCCGTTCTTTTCTTAAAAAAATAGCCCAAGAGACCCATATCAGATTTTCGCTTACTATTACGATAACCGAGATACCCCGTAAAACATTCGAATTTGGTCCACCCTGTATATAGGCCGCACTGTTGTGGAAAAGTACTTGTTACTCCTGTTTATTGTTGTTAACTATGGTTCGTTATTGTCTTTATAAAGCATTTGAACCATTCAATGTTGTTTTACGTAGTACACCGGTCTAGAGCAATTACTGCACAGTAAAAACAAATAAAACATATTTTAACAACAATTTTGTACATATCTCGGTGGTTGATTCTTAACTACCCAAGCGCGACCTTCCCAAGATTTTGGGTTCCTGCTGTTATCCTTTTTTATTGTAATTGTATTCTTCTCATTCTTTCCTTTAAGAACATATTTTGCGAGTAGTATAGCCTATTTCTGATGTGCAAATTCATCAACAAATCGTTTGTTGATGGACAAAAGTTGTACAATCCAAGTTATGACTGTAATATTTTAACGTTAATATATTTTACTAAAGTTGAAATTCTTATAACGTGACCCTTTTGAAGTGTTACTTGTATTAGTAACTGATGCGTCAGTATTTGTTTCATGTTCTTCATAAAAAAGTAAATGAAAGTAAAAGTAAACGAAAGTAAAAGTAAACGAAAGTAAAAGTAAACTGAAGTAAAATAAAAATAATTGATACCAGGCGGGTTGTCACAGAATATAAACGGATACGGAGTAAGTGTTGGTTGTATCGATAATTTATGGATTTACATTTTATGAAATATCTATCTCTATGATAAAAAATTGTTAGCTGGTACACGTAGGTTTTTAATTATCCAAGTACATGGGATGGGGATATATAAGTTTCCTTGGGTGTCACAAAGCCTAGCTACATCTCTACTATCGCTTATTCCGTTCCTATGTGTATAAATATATTCCTGCGATTTACCAAATATTCAAAACAGGATTTTTGCACTTTGCATATGAACATTAGGGTATTCGCTGATACTTGACGTTTATCATAGCAAAGAAAAGAATCAGCGAATAAAAAGCGTTTCGACATCACATTACAATAACGATCGCTCTAAAACTGTCGTTCTCTGGTTTGATAGAGATTGTGAGCTTTGTTGAGTTGTTCGTAAAACTGTTCTACTATTTAACATTTGTATTAACAACTCGTTTCCATTACTTCTTTTTAGTAGATAATTTGGTAACACGCTCTCTGAAATACGTCTTGCATTATAAGAAATACAACGACTGATACAAACATACATTTTTGAGTGAACTGATTTGAAAAATAAATATAATTTAAATTATAGTTTCATACCGTGTGTCCCTGTTACTATGTCTCTGTTTAAAAAAATAAACAAAAACGAACATTTTTGTTGGAATAAAAAAAAACAAGAACTCCTGAAATATGGCTTCTGTTTACAAATAAACACAAAAAAAAAACGTACAGATGTTCAGTTATTAAATTGTTTTGACATTTTGTTACTGTTTTATATTGTCTTGTTTTTTTTTTTTTAATTAAATAAAATAATTAAGATTTTCTAACGTACTGTATCAAAAATACGTATCGATAATAATTTTAAAAAACAAAAATTTATTGTTGCTTAGTTTAAATTATTATCAATATGAATTTTATATTGTATATCATCTTAGACCTTACCTACATTAAAAACAGGTGTTAGTTAATCTTATTTTTTGACCTCGTGTAATTTACACCCTTAAACATATTTTCAACTTAGTGTATTTTTAATGTTTACTGCAAAAATGTCGGTAACTGGAGCTTATCAATTTCTTGTTGGTACTTATGGTGAAGCTTCTCCGTCGTATATTACTTGTAAGGAATAGTTTTGACAATTCAAAAGTGTACTTTGATGTGATAGATAAAGAACGTTCGTCAACAACAAAAAATTGAAAACGGCGATTTGCAAGCATTATTAAACAAAAACTTCGCTCAAACGCTTAAATACTTTGCAAAGGCATTGAATGTTACTCAAATGGTAGTTTGCAAACGTTTTCCTGCAATGGGAAAGATTCAAATTTTTGGCAATAAGTAGGATTTCCACGAAAAAGAAAACATTTCGATTTTGAGGCAATCCATCCATCAAGCCATTTTTTGATTTCTTCATATGTTTCGAAGTGCTGGTCCGCAAGAGCGTGTTTGAACGGTATGAATAGGTGGTAGTCTGAAGGAGCAACGTCTGGTGAATACACGGGGTGGTGTAAGACTAAAATGCTATTACCGTATCTTTAATACACGTTGTTTCGTTAATGCATTTTAAAACGATTTATGTTTAAGTGTGTTATAAATACGAATATTTTAATAACAATGAACTGACACGTGTAAAATCTTATGGAGAAATGTTAAACCTTTAACATACAATTGATCCTATGAGGTTGGAAACTAAGTTTAACACCTATTATACAGGGTGTTGCATGACTTAACGACCAAACTTAAGGAGCATGTTCCTTGAGTCATTTTAAGCAAAAAATGTTATATAAACCATAGCCCAAACTCGATGGTTATCGTGTTATAGACCTTTAAGGTTTATAAAAAAAATTTAACATGAAAAAGTGTGAAATAACGCTTTTATCTTCTAAAATATTGATTTAACAACAAAATGTTATTTCTAAAAGATGCATCACTCTCTTTTCTGCTCCTTATGATGTACTCGATTTTGTTTTGTACTTACGGTTTATTTGCTATGGCAACCAACCTAGTTGTTTTAAATTGAACACCCTGTATATTATTACATTATTAGATTCCTCTTTAAACTACTTTATAAAATGTGAAAGGTCATATAGGCCTAAAATGAACCTTTTTCTAGTAATTCATTTGTTTTTGAAAATTTTGAGCACTTTCAAAAAGTATTTAACAACACAAAAACGAGTACACCATAAGGCGCAGAAAAAATGGCGATGCAAATTTTATAAAAAAACATTTTGTTGTTAAATCAATATTTTAGAAGATAAAAGCGGCATTTCATACTTTTTTATGTTAACATTGACCTTTTTTTATAAACTTTAAAGGTCTATATATAACTCGATAACCATCAAGTTTTAGACAATGGTTAATAAAATATTTTTTGCTTAAATTGACTTAAGGAACACGCTCCTTAAGTTTGGCAGTTACGTCATGTAACACCCTGTATAATATACAGGGTGTATATTTTAACGCGAAGAACATGGAACCTCGGAAACATTTAGAGAACGAATGATGGTTTTATTACCAAAGAAGTGTGTGTAGTATGAATCTTTATTGCAAAACAGGAAAGACTAAATTTGTAATTTTAACTATAACATCTTAAATGGCCTTTATCCTATTGCGTTGTCAAAACTGGTCCAGTCTGAGTCTGATTAGCTTTTGCGATGCGATATTAAAGTGTTTTATGGACATTTTTATGCAATCGATAAAGAATTTAATGATTAAGACAATGATTATTATTATTTTTTCCAAATAACAGATATACGGGGTGTTCCGATTTGAATCGTTTTATCGGAAGAAATTTTAAAATGTTAGTTATTCTTTGCTTTCATTTTTTAGTATATTGGAGAAACTGGGTAACCAATTTCAGTTTAGATTCCTACTAAGCTCGTAAAAACACATTTTTTGCTAATTTACCAATCCTTCTATCTTTAACGGTTTTCGAGATCGCCATTATCTTCCCGTTGAAACATTCATCCGGTGTTTACGAATAAGACTTGTATAAAATGATAATAAAAAAATATCCTCCAGACGTTATTGAAGTTCATCGATGCGTGTACTATATAGTGTAATGAGATAATTTATTGAAGCGATGGCCAACTGCGATATACTGATACAGGCAGTATTCTCCAAGTCGTATTTGTTATAAGTTGGGATTCAAAATTGAAATAAAAATCATATCAACATACTCGGTTCTTAAGGATTCTTAAACCAATGACGCCTGTGGGCTATAGCTCATTTAGCCCAATGGACAACGAGAGCCTAATTGTCAATATTTGCGTTTGTCATAAAAGTTATAATATTATTTGTAGTTCATCTGTCTGTGATTATAGGTGTTTGCCGTTTGGAGTCTTGGAAAATTGCATATTATACTGTTTTATTTTGTGAAACTAATAAAAATGAATATTTTGAACTCTTTAAAGTTTCTATTTTTATGATGGTGCCTAGTTGCATAATTAATTCATATAAATAAAACTTTAAGGTTTTTTATGTAGCATGTAAAATTGTGTGTTGTTTTAAATACCAGTCTTTTTCAATAGTCAGATTTTTTGTATGCTTTTTTTATTAACTTAAAACTCGAAATATGTAAATTTTTAGGTGTGCAAATGAATTTCCGGTATAAACTAAAGCGTGCTTTTTGTCGCCTTTAATTAACTATTAATTAGGGTATTATTCGCTATTAAACTCATTTGTTTTTGTCCGTAATTTATTCAGTACGTTTAGAACTTGTTGTGTGTAGTTTATTTTGCTTACAACAGGAAAATATAGTGTTTGCTGCAAAGTAAAATATTGTTCGTTATGATGTATATTTATTAGTGGTTGTTCATGTTGGCACTGAGTGTAATGAGAGTATATGTTTTGAAGTGTTTCATGCTCCCAGCTTTAAAACGTTTTCACCCTATTCATAATAAGCGTTCATTTGTTTTGCAATAATCGCTGAAAAGTACGCTTTTAAATTTGCCACAGACTCAACTGGATATGGTGGAGTTAGCGTGCCACAATTTTTACACAAAATGCATCGTGTTCAAAAATAGTAAAATTCGTTGCTAGTCCGTGACTAACGATTTGCATTTTAGCTAACCACAATTGTTTGTGCCATTCTTTAAAAAGTGGCTTTAAGGAAATTTAGATAAATTGTACCCCAAAAACAATGTTTGCACCAAGCATTCAGTGTAGCTTGTGCACTTTAGATTACAGATCTTTTGTTTTAACATCTGTAAACAAATTTTACGAATGTATAAAGAAAATATCTGTACACGCGCGATGAGACTCAAAAATATGTCATTAGTAAAGTTTGCTGTTCCAGCGTTCGCTAATGCTATGGCACTTTACTTTAAGCAACACGGGTTTCGTCAAATAACCCAAATGTGATGACACATTTACCAAATTCTATAAACTATTTTTTGTGTGTTTATAAATCCTAACCTTTTTTTTTAATTTTCAAGATAAGACAGGTTAGTAACTATTTTAAATGAGCGCCCTTTTCGCGTACCTAATATACATTATCAATTGGTTTGTAGGACTTTGCATTTGGTAATTGTCTCATCACACTGATCCATTGAATAAATCCAAATATAATTTTAAGAAACTTTGATTTACACGTAGGAATGTGAAATAACATATTTCTTACAAAAAAATATTCAAAAAGTCGTAGGCAACATATAAAATTATACATTTTTGTTTTTGATTTCAATTGTTCTAAAATAACCGCAGTCTACCTTCATAGCCTACTTAAAAATATTACGTTGTCCTAATCATTTATAATAAAATCGCGATATTTTGGTAAATATCAATTGAAACTATATTATTAACTTAATGTTTTTGAAGGACAATTAAATTTTCTATAAGACTGTGAATAAATGAGGGTGTTGTATTTCAGAAAAATGAGTTATCGATGTTTAAAGTTTTACAAGTTTGACTAAGGTTAAAAAACGCCCTGTATAATATTTTTAAAATGTAGCTAGTGCAAAGTGTTAATAAATTTATTGTCAATTTTATTTTAAACGAATGTCCACAGCCGTTTTTAGTTTTATAATATTGAAAATATTTGGAATTCTAAATGCCAAATGCTAAAATTTTTCATAAAAAATGTAAATTTTGCGAAAACGGTGGAGTTTAGACCCATTTAGGTAAACGTAGGCATTATTGAAAGTAAATTTAAAGAATAATTTAAAAATATACAAGGTTTTATGAAGAAATTCAAATTTTAAGTTCGTTCCCGGCTGAACCGAAAGTTGCGTTAAAGCATTAGTATTTTCATCGAATCCAATAGATAAGACAACAGTCATATACCAAATATCATGGTTATATCTTCAATATTGTTCTAGATATTTGTCTCTTTCCATACTATTGCGCTGCACTGTATACAGTTTGACTGTCGCAACCCTATAACTTTGTTATTTTAAGAGGTAATCTTATATTTTTGTCAATCGTGGAAAATTCTCTTACGAATAACGTACAAATGATGTTTTTACGATAAAATATGTCAGACTGGCAATAATCAACTTTTTTTTAAAAACTACATGGCATACCTTTTTTTTATTGATTATTATCTAAATTTAAGAGCGCATTAAAAATAAGTATAAATAGGAAAATATTTGAGAAAATAAGTTTAAAAGTTATTTATTATTTTTAACAAAAAACTTGTATTTGACTAGACAAAACAGGGTTGTTGTACAAAAATAAGAGGTTTGTAGGGGTTTCCTCTTAATATAAAAAAGTTATAGCGGTGCGACAGTCAAACTGAATCACCCGGTATATATATTTTTTTAAATGTACCTATACCGAATATTATTACCGTAATAATAATGTAATAATTAATTACATTTTTCTTGAATTTTTTTTTAAGGATATCTTGTAGAAATCCTAGACCAAGTTAAGATCTAATTTCTTCGTCTTTTACAGTCTTGTTAATTTAGTTATTTATAAACAAACACGGAGCTATTATTGTAGCGCCTATCAATATTAGCAACGACGATTAGTTAAAACTGTATTGATTTTATAACAGCTGAATGAATTTTCATCAATTTCGTATAATTTTTGGCCAATAGAGAATCATACTTTCTATTAATGCATTAAGAACTTTTGGTTTTGACTCTATCAAAGTCTGGTCTGTGTCTTGTGTTGTACCGATGTTTCACAATTAAAACACTAACTTTGTTGTTTCAATATACAAGGTCTTATGAACAACAAATCATGGAGCATCATTGAACTAAATTAATGCAATTTTAAATGAACATCGTTGACAACAATAAACGTTGCCAGGGCAGTTACGTGTGAGTAAATAAATAAATAAATAATGAAGCTTCTAATAAAGAGACCTGCAATTGAAACTGGCCAAGAATTGCTACAAGAGATCTTTACAAAAAAAAAGGTATTTGTATTGTAACATATTTGAACTTTAAACATTTCTTCACCTAAATGATAAGTGAACAGAAAATTAACTATTTTTCTGTGTTTTCATAACTTATCGAAAAGGTTTGTTTATGTTAGTCCTTCTTAAAGAATTTAGATTTAAAAATGTTACTGCCAACATGTATTTTGTTATGCACTATTGGCATATTTTTACTTTAAATCTGTACTTTAATAGTAGCTGTGAATAATTTACAAGAGCAATGCAGGAATATATCGAGAAGATAAATTATAATAGCAACGGTTCTGAATGAACTATATCTGTCACATAAAAGCATCAGCTGTATAATAATCGTAAAAGCATTGTAAAATGCCATCGCTCCAACTGCAATGGTTTTAAATACATACGCGTCTACGTTGCCAACAAGTTGCAAAAGCAAGTAACGAATATGTAGTAGGTACTCTTGTTCGTCGTTACATCACTCATAGAAAGAAGGTCGTATTGTCAGGTTCAGAGTTCATTTCCTCCAGGAATAATGTCTTTAGTCTCTGATTTTACTGTCACATTTGTATTCATCGTCTCTCATCTGTCGTCAACAACAAAGGGCAATTAGCAGTTGCGGTTTACATAAAATGCAAAACATTCGTTATTAGTATTTGCTGCGAAACTTCTCAGAGAGCTGTGACAAATCTTGTATTGTTGCCTTTTGTTATGGTTTTCAAAAGAAAATGTCTTAGACAAGAAATTAATTCTAGGAAACAGGTAAAAAAATACAAAATAATTATCACATTCATTATATTTCCTCGCAGTTTCCTGTTTTAATTTTCCAGTTGATGTTTTTCCATGTATTAGTAGTTATATATGTACATCTTTAAAAAATTGTTAATTTTGAACCCAATTCATACAAACTGGAAAGCTCCAAATCAACTAAGTTATAAATTAGAATAAATTTGTTATATTTGTACCGGTAGAATGGGGCTACTTGGGACAGTTTCAACATTTGAAAGCGTGTACCACGTTCATTTTTTAATTAAAAACTTTGAATTTTTTTATGTAATTGGGTGAGGTGCCAATGAACAATATTCTATATATAAAATAAATATATATGTATATATACAAGATACCAACAAAAAAAACTTTCTGTCCCAAGTAATACTTAAGACCGGGCAACTTGGGACACTTATGAATTATAGTTTGACTCAAGTTTAGCCTATAAAGTCCTACTTGGGACAGTTATATTATATTTTTTATATTAAATTGATCTTTCATAATTATTCAACATGACAAAAAATATCAAAAATAAAGAAAATAAAACTTTAATTCGCAAATTACAAAAATTTTAAACTAAACGATATTTTGATTGGAAAAATTAAAAAAAATGTACTACCTCTGTTTAAAAATGATTGTCTCATTTGTAAAAAAGTTTTTTAAAGCAGGATTCAATATATTAATTGAATTAAAAACTAATGAGACCATCATTTTTGAACAAAAATGTTCACCAAAACGGACAATCATTCATTTTTGAACATAGGTAGTATTAAATAAAAAAATGAGATAAGTTATTCAAGACTTAATATTAAACGTATATTTTCATAACAAAAGTACAAGAGAAATTTTAAACAGTTCTTAATTCGGCCATTTTATATTAATTAAAAAAAATGGATGTAATAACTTACCGTCTTGTAGTAATTTCAAAAACTGATTCGTTTTTTTAAGCTTATATATGATACTTTTAAAACTCTACTAAGCAACTTTGATTATCTCAAAAGTTGACAGTTGTAAATAAAATTTTTAGGTGAGAATATCATTTTGTCCCAAGTTACCCTACTGTCCCAAGTTGGCCTATTCTACGGTACCAAATTTTTATTTTTTTTTGAAATTATGCTCTAATACTCTAATTAATATTCTCAGAATCAATACTATTTTAAGATTTTGGTTTTTCATTCCTAAATACTCCCATCTTCATTGTAGCTGTTCATTGAAAACATACAAAAGAATTTTTATTGATTATGCGAGATGCATGACAAAACCTTTATTTAAAGCAGTGAAATAGACTAAGATACCAACAAGAATTTTTATTTTTAAGAATATGTAATTTTGTTTATATTTGTTTAACCCAGGAAAAATAAACAATATTTAAAAATAGGGAAGATCAGGTTCTATATGATAAAATAAACAAACAAATATGGGCGTTTGTTTTTCCTACGTAGGAATATTTACTTGTACTTTGTATTTTTTGCTATATAAACACAAACCAGACATATTAAATTTTAAAAAATTGTTTACTTTAATTTATCGATAATATACCGGTTGTAACTGAATTCTGCTACACTCCGTTTTTTTTCCTTTAGTTTTGATTTTAGATAAATACAATTTTAGTCATATGATAGGTGTGAAAAACAGGATTATTTAAACATATGTACAGGGTGGTCCAAATTCGATGGAATTACATGGGTATCTCGCTTAATAGTCAAGATAGAGAAACGGTTAAATTACCAAAAATGTGCAGTTTTTTGAGACAAACTTAAAACAGTTCTCAAATATATACCATCATTTACGGTTTTTCTTGTTTTTTTTTTGTTTTCACAGCCTACTTTTTGTTTTACATCTTTAAAAAAAATTGAAAAACCTTTGTAACTTGCGTATTATTGAAAATAAATACATCAAGCCTTATATATTTTTGGAAACGGAAAAAAATGAGGAATTTAAATAGGTCTTAGCCAACTATAGCTTCTATTTAAAAAAAGATGAGTTTGTGTCAGAACTTTTTAACGGCGAGCGTAATTTTTTTTTAGTACTATCAAAATCTACATAAAACATCTAAAAATAGTCTTCATAAACTTTTTTGATATTTAAAACAATAAGGGAGATATGACACATTATGAATATAACAAAAAAATTTTTTTTTTAATAACTCAAAAACTGGAAATGATAGAATATTTTTGAAAACAGTTTTGAGTTTGTCCTATAAAACTGCACATTTTTTTGTAATTTAACCGTTTTTATCTTGACTATTAAGCGAGATACCCATGTAATCCCATCGAATTTGAACCACCCTGTACACTATTGTTTGTTGGCCGGAAATTACCCCAACTTTCTTTTTTTTAATGAACACCTTGTATATTTCCACACTTTGTCAAGAAAAAGCAATTGTTAATACCTATAAATGCACCATTTTGTTTAATTTTTATAAACTCAAATAATTTTTGGACTAAAATTTATTTTTTTGTTAAGTGTGCCGTGACCTGCATAAATTAAATTTTATTAGGTCAAGTGTCCGAAAAAAGTTTTTGTAAATTTTTATTGACATAAAGTTTACTTTAATTGACTTTGAAGATTGCAGAACTAATAGTATTTTTTTTTAATAGAACGGTAGTGGTATTAAGTAGAGTATTTTCTGGCGAATTTAAAAATACAAATAACTTATATTTGTGTTGGAGGGCCGCTTCAAAAACCTAAATTATTTTAAAAACATAAGGAAATCAATAAAAAAATACAGGTTAAAGGTGGAAATAGAGTTGTATTTGACATTTGAAACAAATTTTCGAGATATTTCCAAAGCCTACTTGCTTTATTTTATTAAATATTGTGTAGGTGCCCGTAAATTACCATTAAATCCGCAAAAACTCGAGAATTACTATTTTGAGAAATAAATAATAAAAGGTTTTAGTTAATTAAATTATCGATAAGAAAATGTTAAATTATATAGGGCGTTCCATTTAAAAAACTTGCCCTGTTCGTGTTTGAAGTTTAGTCAAAGGACCATGCATAAGAAACATCCTGTGTATTATTTTATTATTTTAACTAGTCAGCAATCACTATAACATTATTGTCAACTAAGGTGTCAAAGGAATTTGTTCTGACATTGCTATGCTGTGAAATATTAATATTTTTTAAAGTGCTATTCCTGTCAATTTTGTAAAAACTTAAATAACTCCGATTAATTTTAGGCACATACAACCTTGTACATTTTTAAGGGGAATTTAATTTTGCAATTGTAAAACACAAAATATATGGGGTGTTCTATTTAAGAAAACAAAGTAATGTATCGGTGCGCAAAAATAAAACTCTGTATAGTTGAAAATAATTTAAGGTTATGTACTAAATGACCACAAACAACTTTAATTTGAAACTTTTTGTTGTAAAGTTATAAGACGAGATATTGACCAGTTACGTTATTTTCTATACACACTGTATATTTATAATTTTTGCAAGTTTTGGTATGTAAATGCTTAAAAATATTATTAGGGTCTTATTTTTAAAAAACCTTAAATGATTTGCATTATAAAATATAAACAGCAAGTGTATATTAATTCCTTTACACTAAGTAAGTAGAATATGGAAATATAAATTCACTATTCCTTGAGGTAATTAATAGAATAATAATGTGTTGCACAACAGCAAAATTTCAAAATGCCGTTGGAAATTTATTTTGTTTACAGCGCTTCAATGCACTAAATTATTAACAACTGTATGCACTTGAAGTATGCCGCAAAATATTTACATATTAAAGTTATTTAATAATGTATTTTTATGTTGTGTTTTTCTTTTAAAATACAACTCTTGTTGCAGCTATTGTGCTTTACGATTTGTGTAACAATTTTTTGTTATTTAAAATTATAATCTCTCAAAATAAGTCACCTTTATGTATTAAATGACAACCATCGCTAAATTTAGTAAATTATTTAAAATTTTTGCCAAAATATATCCGCTGAATTACAAAACATTATGAAATGAACACTCTTCAACTAGAAACAATAAAGTGTACAAATATTGTATGTACGTGTGAAAGCTAACGTTTTAAAGAGGAAACAACAATGATATATTTCAACCCCTGAAATTATTCATGTTTTAATTTTCACAGAGGTTACAAAAGATAAATAACAACTGCAAAATCGCATATTCGCCAGACTTTTTGCAGGCCTAATGCATAATTCCGCCATAAACTGGGTTTCACAATTCATAGAGGAAACTTTTGACTCATAGTTCTAGGGAGTGGACGCAAAAAATGCAATAAATGATTTCAAAACTACAGAACCGTACCAAATTGCGATATAACAGAAGATAAAAAATAATAATTACAGTTATGTTTAAAAAACCTGTTTTTTTGGTAATGTTAAAATGTTATTTAAGTGCCTGCAATAATAATTTAGATTTTGCCTTTTAATTTAACAAGTCAATCGACAATTTTAGTAAAAAATACGTTTTGTGTATAATATTGTCTGTAATAGATTGATTGCGGGGTGAAATTAAAAAATAAACACATTTGATTTGACAGACGTCATTTAAAAAAATGAAGTTAATTATATTAGAACCTGGGGCAGCACTTTTTTTTAATACACACAAAGAGGGTCGCTAAAAGAATTTTTTTGGGTCTGTGACAGGCCTGTAACCTGTAGCCCGGGCCTCCTTCCCAAAAAATAACGGATCACTTCTACCGGTTAAACAAAGACATATTAAACTTTAAATATTTAATAAAAACTCGTAGTACATTACTTTAAAAAAATTAAAAATTAGATATATACTAGCATAAACTACAAAGGCTTTATTAAATTTTTTATTGCTTCATCCACTTTACCGGTGGTGCAGTCTTTAAACACCCCATCATAGTCATTGATAGCAGGGCCCGATCTAGCTTTTCCGCAGCCCTGGGCAAAAATGTTTTTTGCCGCCCTTCATAGTTAATTACAATTTTTTTTTTTTTATTATTTTTTTAAAAATAATTTTTGACAGTGAGTGTAATTTTGGCAGGTATTTGTTGAATAACGAGTCTTCGTTTCATAAAAAAACAGTAACATAACACAATTAAATATATAAGTAGGAAGTAGGTACCCACAATTTTTTTTCTCAAAAAAAAACAACGCAAAATATAATTTTTTAAATTAATAAAAAACAGGATAAACACAAAATATTTTACTGCTTGTGGAGTAACTGTTACGCGAGGGATATTTAAATTAGTATATGCAACGACAAACTGTTATTCCATATATCAAAATATACAGGGTGTTGACTGAAAATATTGTTCAAAGGAGTTTTCCATGCAAAATTAAATATATGCAAATATTAACTCCCCTGATTATTTTACGATAAAAGTGCACACATAAAAGATTTTCATAATCAAAAACTACGTAAGATTCTTCACTTGCATTTGCAATTTGGTTAGCATTTTCGCGCCCATGCGTTAACATCACCAAAATGGCACAATTTTTGAATTTTTATAAGCAATATTTACTCTTCTACAGTTATTTGAAATTTTTATTAAATAAATATGAAATAGGAAATAAATAAGCGCTATAATATCTTGCATGAAGGTAAGTTTATTGTCATCTAAATTTTAAAAGTGCTTTGGCGTTATTATTCGGAAAATAACAGTGTTTAAAAAACTGTACACGTCAGAAAGCCGCAAAGACAAAGATATCTGAGTTCTGTTTGTTGCAAAAACTTCGTTAATATTTCGTTACAATTTCGTCTCGATATAAAAATTATAAAAATTTAAAAAAGTTCTCATATGTGACATTTTACGCTACCCGCGCTTTCCAAAATTTACGAGGTCGCACCTTAAAGTTAATTGACAGTTATTAAATCTTGTAAAGAATAATTTTTACAGTGCATTTTCGTCAGCCGAAGAGAATAATTAAAAAAATCGAAATATGATAATAATTAAGGAAGTTATTAAGTTTTACGCAGAAAAAAATTTTAAACGCCAATTTTTTAAATAAAATTATGTTTTTTTTATATTTTGGAAACACTGCATTACTTGGAGCATCTGAAGTTCGAGTCCGGAGAATAATTTTACTATGGAAACCTTCAGTTTAAGATGCATATTGTTAAGTTGCATAAAATCCATATTTACATTAATTTTCTTTTTTGAAGATGTTGTTAAGCCTTTTAAATACTTATTTAGTAAAGCATTGCACAGGTTGGAAATTGTTAATGCCTAAAGTTAATGCATGTTTAAAAATTTATTATTGGTGAAAATAAATCTGTATGTTCTTTAAAGATATAAAACGTATGTGAAGTTGGGAAATACTGTATTCAGTATAACAAAGTACATAGTTCTTTAAATATGTTCTTATAACGGGTAAATATTATGTTCCAGGCCGATGTTGTTTTTGAATAACCCAGAAATGAATCACACTTTTTTAAATTTGGATTTTTTTATTCAACAGTAGGCTTATGACAATTATGTATGGAATATGACATCGCTCAAGTGACCACTTCTGGCAGCGTTACAAATGCCTGTTCTTTTAATCATATTTTTCATGACATTCTCGCACAGTTCGCGTGTTATTTCCGCAATTTCATGTCGAATATTGTCCTATAGCATTGGAATTGTTGTTGGTTTATTAGCGTAGACTTTTCCTTTCAGGTACCCCCACAGAAAATAGTCGGGTGACGTTAAATCGGGTGATTGCGGGGGTGATAAACTGATTTACTAAAAATGGTGATATCGACTGGCCTTGGTCTTCTTGGTCTTTTTGTGCCTGATCGCTGTTCGTCATTTGAGGTTATACCTAATTCATTTGCATTAAAAAAATCTTGCCACCTATTTCTAAAATGTTTAAGTCTTTTTAAAGCCAATATTTGCTTCTTTTATATCAATGGTTTGGTGCTAGATTAATAATAAGAAATCTTTAATTTTATATTAATTTCATACTGCTTATTGTACATATTCTCTTAAACCACTTAGCCACTACTTACCAGCACATTGGCCTTTAGAATTTAAATATTCTGATTGCTGATCTCTCAAAATTAAAAAAAAGAGATTAAATGAAGTAATACGGAAGTAAAATAAAAGTAAAATAATTGATGCCAGGCGTCACAGCTCCTTATGACTTCTTTTTGTTTCCAAAAGTGAAAAGCTCGTTAAAGTGATGTCGTTTTTAAACGATTAACGAGATTAAAAAAACTCGTAGGCTGACCTAACAGTGCCTACAGCGATTGCTTTCAAAACTTAATAAAACGCTGGCAGCATTGTATAGCTGCTGCAGGGGACTATCTTAGGGTGATTACTTCGATCGAAAATATTTTTGTGTAAATAAAGTTTTATGATGCTAGTCCGGGTATTATTTGATCAAACTTCGTATCTAGTGTAAAACGGTGAGTTGGTTGTCTTCAATATCTGTCATAAACTTTAGAACGTATTATGCTTGACACACAAAGTTCTTTCTCAAACAAAGTTTAATTTTGGGTAACTGCCAAATGTTACAGTCATGAAGCTCGACTTATAAAAAACAGCTGCTAGTTTATGTTAATTAGTGTATACAAGATGTAACTTTGTTGCAAGTAAACTTTAGCATCAAGTACAAAGTTTTAGATTAACTACATAATTGATAATATTGTAAAGACTTGCTTTGTGTAGTTATCGTAAGCGGAACATGAACAGTCAAACTTTCCAAACAATTTCGTTAAACTGTTGATTTTTGATGAATATACTTTCGCAACAAATCACAAAAGTTTTAATATTACCTGAAGCCGTTATAATCCAATTAAAAGCAGGGCATGAAAAAAAACGGTTAACCGTTATTTTTTGTCAGAAAAAGTGATTTTTAACCGAAACCGAAACCGTTTTTTTTAAGGGCAAAAAAACGGTAACCTTTAACCAAAATAATAAAAAACCGTTTTTTTTAACATCTTTTTTTAATAAAAATTACGATGAAAAATACAAAATCTGTAGTAAATGCGATTAGTTTACCAAAAGTCATTACTGAACTCTTGATTGTACAGTTAGTATAAAATTATAAATAAATAATATCTTTTCATACTTTGCATTCCTGATCTAAATTTTTACGAATAAAACCGGTTTTTCAACAAAAACCGTTATAAAAATAAAGTTCTCGATTTCGGTTAACCGTTAACCAAAATTTTTTTCGGTTTCGAGCCCTGATTAAAAGTAACGGATTTACGTCACGAAATGTAGCCAAAAGTTATAAATTGTTGGAAAGCGATATTTTGTTGTTTTTTTTTTAAACCGTCACTCCATTTTTTTTAATGGCATCTATGATTAATTTACAATCTATTTTTTATAAACAATAAGTAAATTGTTGTGGCTTTAATTTAACGTGAAGGATAAACTTGCCCAGTGGCAGCTATCCGTTTAAATTTACTTAAATTAATTTATTATTGGCAACATAGGTTAAATTTTTACTTAAAACGATTAGGCAAGTCTAGAGGTTTATGCCTCTTTAGTCTTTTAGTTTGTCCAGTGTTCACTAATAACTTTGCTGCTTAAAGGTTGGGATGATGAGACAATCTTTCTTGATATTTGGCACTAAAACTTTGGATCAAATTTTGCACTGAACACATATGAAGATCTCGCTGTATAACTTCGTTAGTAACATACCATGGTGCGTTGGTTATTGTTCTTAAAGTTTTGGCCTGAAATCGTTGTAAGATTTCTATGTTAGACTTACTGCTTGAACCCCACAGTTGTATTCCGTACGTCCATCTTGGCTTGAATATCGTTTTATAGATTAATAGTTTGTTATCGATCGACAGTTGTGAGTTTCTGCCAATAAGCCAGTACAACTTTCTAAATTGCACTCCCAGCTGTTTACGTTTCATCCATATGTGTTTCCGCCATGTAAGTCTGCGATCTAAGTGCATTCCCAGATATTTTGTGTCTTCTCCTTGCGGCAAAACGGTACGGTTTAGTGAGACGGGGGGGCAGGTGTCTCTACGCATAGTAAAAGTTACGTGTGTTGACTTAGCTTCATTAACTTTTATTCTCCAAACTTTTAGCCATTTTGAGATCTTGTCGAGGTTTCTTTGCAGCATTTGCGATGCGATCGTTGGATCTGTGTGTGAGGCCAATACCGCTGTATCATCGGCAAAGGTAGCTACCATGTTATGTCCCACTGTTGGGAGGTCGGCGGTATAAAGCAAGTAGAGGACGGGTCCGAGGACACTTCCCTGCGACACACCAGGGGTTATGGGAACGAGATTAGTTTGCTCCTGGTTAAATTTCACTTTAAAAAATCTGTCGCTTAGATAGGATTTTAAGATTTGGTGAAACGGATGTGGTAGATTTTTCTTAATTTTGTAAAGTAAGCCTTCTTGCCAAACTTTGTCGAATGCTTGAGTGATATCAAGGAAGGCTGCCGAGCAGAACCGCCTCTCTTCCAGGTCTTGACTAATTTTGCTTGCGACCCTATGCACTTGTTCAATGGTTGCGTGATTTTGGCGAAATCCAAATTGGTGTACCGGAGTTAATTCTTTTCGCTGCAGTAGAGGTCGTAGTTTTTGCAATAAAATTTTTTCAAAAACTTTTTGAAACTCCATTTAATGCTATTTTAATTACTGAAAAAAGTTATTCAATAATTTCTTGTAGTGTACTATGATCTTTTACTTGCTCAATAACTGTGTAGTATATATTCCTAGTTGATGAAGATTGGATAGATCATAACGAATAAGCAGCACTTTTATTAATATGCCATAAAGAAGTACATTTAGAATAATTTCTGAGTGTACTTACTCATAGCATATAAGGTTTTATTTTTCCTGTGTAGTAAAGAGTATGATCTTTTGCTGCTATAAACGATTTTACGGCTGTACTAAAAGAATCGTTTCCCTTAATATATTTTATGTTTTGTATTCTTTTAAGAAAAGTAGCAGATAATAAGCAAAAAGTGTACAAACGTTTAAATGTCACAAGATCAAAATATAAAATATATTTATTTACTTCAGACAAGACGAAGATTCTGTAGATGAATTTATTTATCCTTTTTAACTAATAAAATTTAAATAAATAGATCTGTAATATTAATTAACAACGAAAAATAAAATGCACGACCAATATTATTAAACAAACAATTATTATCAATATACATATTATACAGGGTCCACCTAGTTTGTGTTTTCTTTATATCTGGTTTATTATATATTTTTAAAACAAAGTTTGTTGAACATCATGTTATACATAAACTAAAACTATTTTAAGCTAAACCAAGTATTTTATTTTCGCGCACAGTTATGTAACTTTTTTTATTGGTGCATGGGAACAATACATTCGGTATTGCTGAAAATAATAATTTATGTAATTCATGATCTCCACAAAAGTTGCCCTAAAAGTTTTTATTTTGTATAATAAACTAGCGATTCCGTAGTCCCTTCGGGGCTTTTCAACCGCTAGACCTCGCCTTGCGCGTAAATTTCTCTTTGCGCAAAGAATTACCTTTTGTTTGGTGCAAGTCTCATAGTTTAAAGTGGCACCGTTCCCGAGATATATCGATTATGAGTAAGCGGGTCATCTGCTTTGGCGGTGAGCAATCGATTGGCCCAAATTAGAATAAATCAATAATCGTACTACTCGCGCTGCGCGCTTGTCTTCGACGGGTCCGTTAGACCAGCGTTTCTCAAACTATGGGTCGCAACCCTAAATTGGATCGCGTAAAATTTTTATTGGGTCGCGAAACGGAACTGTTTTGATAAAAATACAAAGAAAAACAAAAACAAAAAAGAAAAATTTTCATTTCTGTTTTAAAATGCTTTAAAATGAAATTTCTAAAATAAAATTCTTGCGGGGATGGAGACCCGCTCCCTTATGGGATTAGGTACTCGCATTTCTAGAAAATTATTTGGGTCGCGTGTTTAAAAGTTTGAGAAACGCTGCGTTAGACCATTGTGCGTAGAATTGTTTTTAAACAAAAATATCATTGAGCAAAAATTACCTTTCGTTTGGTGCAAGTCCCATGTTTCTAAGTAGTCTCGTTTCCGAGATATATCGAGGTAACAGCCAGGCGGGTAACTTTTGTTTTGCAGGCGTTAAGATCGGCTCAAATTTTTATTTACAACACCGTTATTGCTTTTCAAATTCGGATTTTATTTTGTATAATAAACCACATATAAAGAAAGCAGGCACTAGATAGACACCCTCTATATAAAAACACAATGTGCGACAGTTTCCAGGCATCTATTATAGTGATTTAATTGGTTAATTTATCCTTGAATCATCTTAATTTTCAGATCGTTATTATAGGAAATTTTTATATTAATTTTTATTATTGTTTTTTTTTAATCCAGAGAAAATAATTGTAGTAAAAGTACCTATCTTGTCATTATGAAGACTTATTTGTTATTGTTAAAGCATATCGTATTCACTCATGTTATTGGTAACCATTTCAAATCTACATTCATTTCTTTTCTTAAATCTTCACGTATGCTACCAACTTTGCGACCGTTGTAAATTTTGTATTTCATTTAAATAATTTATTTTTACGTTAATGATCCTTAGTTTAACAGCAATTTTAACTATAAACTTGTTCATCAAAGCAGATCACACAAAATTCCTCCTTTGAAATTAAAATAGACTGCAGTTAAAAGCTGGCCAGACCATTTTGTAAACTTTGTTCCTTATTAAACTATAGGAGATAAAGCAGACCAGCAATATTTTAACTTTTTATTGTTTCTCCTAGACATTGAAAAGGTAAAAACGCTTGATAAATGAGGTCCGCATGAACGAACGAAGCAAAACATATTACAGTAATTTCCTTTGCGTTCTTTTACTCTTAAATCTGGAAAAACTGACCCATTTATAAATCGAAATATAGTATTTCATGAGAACTATTTTTGTAAAAATAAAATACATTCGCTTCAGTGCAGTGGTCTGTAAAAATTAAAAAACGAAAATCATGACCTACTTTGTTGTAGGTACCGTAAGGTATGTCAAAAATATCTTGATGTATGCGGAACTAGATATACAGGGTGTCCCCGTTATCACCGCAAATATTTTAAGTGGTGATAGAGGACCTTTTTCTAAGAAAAAATTTCAAGTAAAATTTTTTCCTAAAATCAAATGCTAAGCTGATATCAACACTTACTCTGTAGCCGAAAGTATCAATTTTATCGTAAAATACCTTAAAGTTTTTTAATAGGGCATACAATTCTCTACAACATTAGTTTTATTTATTTTTTGTCTACAGGCAATGGTTTGAGAGTTATAAAGCAGTTTGTACAAAAAAATGTAAAAAATGTAAAAAATGTAAAAAATTTAATTGTTTCTTAGACTTTGCAATCGCTGAATCTTTAAAACGAAAGGTTGTACAAAAAAACCGACGGCCCATTCCGAATAGCAAATTTTATGGGCTACAACTTTGGTCAAGTGAAATTTTTTGAAAATCAAACCGATTTTCCGGAAAAGCTGAAAATAAGGAATAGAGTGCAAAAACAAAATTTCCTACAAATATTGTTTTGTATTTAAAAATGCTTTTAAAGAGAGTGAGATTACGTGATTGAAAATGATGGAGGTCATTTTGAACACTTATTGAATTAATTTTGTGGTTACATGTTACTTTTATTGCGTCCAGATAGATTTTCATTGTTTTGCATTTTATCGTTTTTTTTTCACCTTTTTCACTATTATAAACATTTCTATGATACATTTAGTTTTATTGAACAACATATTTACCGAAGTTGTAGTCCGTTAAATGCCTTATCCGCAATAGGCATCCGTTTTGCTCCACGACGTTTCGTTAAAAAGATGCGGCGTTTTTAAAAATTTACATAACTTATTTATAAGCAATTTTACAATTTTTTGTTAAATTTGTTCGTTAGCTCCTTAAAAAAATGATAGGGGGTGGTTTTCTGAAGAATTTCAAACTTCATAAAAAGCTTTGAAACTGATGAGATACATAATTTTATGAATGTTGCCGATGCTATGGCATTTTTAAATACAAAATATAATTACCGGGAGTTTTTGTTTTTCGAAAACGATAAAATGCAAAACAATGCAAATCCATCTGGGCGCAATAAAATTAACATGTAACCACCAAATTACTTCAATAAGTGTTTAAAATGACCTCCATCATTCAATGACGTAATCGCACTCTCTTTATATATATATTATAATTATGATTTATTTATTTACAAACACAGAGTAGTACTTAAAAATACAAACTAAATTGGTTTTGTATGTTTTGAAGGAGATCTATATTTCATCTTTTTAAAATCCCAACAAAACATCAAATATTTTAGAAAAATCAGTCAAAAATGCAGTAAATAACATATGAAACAAACATAATATTTTCTTCCACATTAATTCTGTACTGATCGTTTTTTTCAATAAAATTATAAAGTATAAGGAATAAATAAATAGAAGCGATGTACGAAAAAACGGTAGTAAATATTGTAACAACACAAAATCAAGAATCGGAAGAGTTTGAAACAAAAGAGGGCTTAAAACAAGGATGCGTGCTCAGTCTATTATTATTCTCAGTAGTAGATGGGGTAATTAAAGAAGTAAAACAAAAAATGAGACCGTTTTACCTAGGCAACTGGAAAATGGAAAAAATTAACATAACGGAGCTAATGTTCGCAGACGACATGGTCTTAGTTGTGGAAACAGAAAAAAATCTGCACCATAATTTAGAAACTCTAAGCCTAGAATTGGAAAAAATTAATATGAAAATAAATACCGAAAAAACTAAACTTGTGATCGTTACAACAGAGAACAAAAGGCATAGCATCACTTTAAATGGGCTTAGGTTAGAACAGGTAGAAAGCTTTAAATATTTAAGAGTGATCATAGAGAATAATGGAGGAATGGACAAGGAAATAAGCGAAAGGACAGGAAATGTGGGAAGAATATTTAACGTTTTAAGAACAATTTTTTTTTGGAATAGAGTGGTCCCGAAACGAACAAAAGTGGAAGTGGTCAAAAAGGTAGTAACTCCGGCACTTTTATACGAAAGTGAAACGTGGGCACTGACAAATAAAAATAGTAGCCGAGTGAATGCAGCTGAAATGAGATTTCTAAAAAAAATCCAAGGAAAAACCAAAAAAGATAGAATCAGAAACGAAACATATAGAGAACAATTAAAGATAAAATCAGTTGAAACAAAAATACAGGAAAGGCAGCTGGGATGGTTGGGTCACATTTATAGTATGAAAGAAGAAAGGTTAACCAGAAAAGCATATGAAGCAAGAACACAGGGAAAAAACAAAAGAGGTAGACCGAGAAAAACCTGGCAAGACGTAGTTAAAAAAGCAGCAGCGGATAAAAAAATTAAATGGAAAGACATAAAAAGGCTAGCACAAGACAGAAAAACATGAAAAAAAAGTCAACACAACACAACAGTCCTACACCTAACAGTAGAAGGACTCATGACTAAATAAAATAAAGAATAAATATACGTTTTCTATTATAATGCAAATTTAGTTTATATAGGTCTTACCAGAATAATAATCAAAAACCAATACAAATATTGTTTATTTCAACGATTTACATTATTATTCATAAAATTTCCATAATGATTTATTGAATTGCTTTATTTCAGCAAGTTTAAAATGGATTGTACAGCACACTCAATTCGTTTTACTCATACAATAATTCAAACGTATACTTTTTCGTTAATTTTTTTTTTCTTCAGCCTTTCCAGACTTATGAATCTGTAATCAGAGCACTCATTACTGGTTACATTGTAATACAATTACGGAAGGCAGAATATTCTGAATTTATTATTCCCACAGAAATGTTATAGCTTTCTTTGTACATTTCTATAAAATGCTACTGTGTTCATTGACGTGAATAATGATATTTTGTTTGTTTTGTACCTAGCCTAGATACATGTAAAAGGTCTTTCAGTTCCGTCTTCGCTTTAAAGACTTTGATTTATTGTATCCTTTTTGTATATTTTATTTATTGGTCGTCCACTTTGTCAGTAGTATTGTATTGCTTGTTAAATTATGTCACTTCTTTTGATAAAAAAAGGCGTCACGAGTATTTTGCTCCATAACATTTAAATTTAAATAATACAGGCCACTGGGTCTTGCCTGTAAAGAAGACGACAACAACGACCAAGTTTTGAATATATTTCCAAGCGACTTGGTTCTTGTTGTTCTTAATTGCGAAATATTTTTACAATATTTAATTTGAAGTAATAAATGGAATCTTTTAAATTGTATTTAGTATATTGTAAACTTTAAACTGTGCAAAGCTACTAATTCGGTTAAATTGAGGGAAACGTAGTGTAGTTTGATACTGGAAAATTTCTCTTAGTTCATGTGTTCTAAGAAAAACTATATAATGAATATATGAACGTCCGTTGTCTATTACTTGCAAAATCGATGAAATATTAAAACTGGTATTACTGGACGGTATCTTTATTTATTTACGTTTATTGAAATCCTACGTTTCGCTCATGTTTTTTTAGGAGCTTCTTCAGGGATTAAGAACGTGGTTAAATTTAACAAAGATACATGTTTGAAATGTTGCATCAAAATTTTTTGGAATGGATTTTTGGAACCATGAAAAATATTGTATGTTTTTTTTTTTTTATTATAATTTCGTGATTAATAGTGGTCCGGCTGGGCCAACCATTAATTTTTCTATATAATAAAATGGAAATGTAATAAGATGAAATTGATGAGGATGAAATGATTACTTAATACTAGAGTTCACCCATCGGTGTCCTGAAGATGGCCGACGCACTCTGATTCACTAATAAACTAATCCTACACTAAACAAGTTCAAACGGTTTTTGTCTTTTCAATCTTCTAACCAACCCATGGTTGTCTAGCAGTTGTATTGCCTCTGGGTTTATGTGGTTTTGCAGTCGCGTTGCGTGTTTTTTAGCAAAGCGTTTAATTTCGCTAGATACCTCTGGAATACAGAGATCACTATGAATGTCCTTGTTTCTCACGTACCATGGCGCGTCAACTGCGTTACGAAGAACTTTATTTTGGAATACCTGTACTTTCTTGATGTTGCACTGTTTGGCACATCCCCACAACTGAATGCCATAAATCCAGACAGGTTTTAGTATCTGGTTATAGATAATAATTTTATTATACAGCGATAATTGGGATCGTCGTCCTAGAAGCCAATACAGTTTTCTGTATTTTAAACTTAGCTCTTCTTTTTTTATTTTTATATGTGGCTTCCACCTCAGTCGCGTGTCGAGAGTCATGCCTAAATACTTGGCTGTCGTTTTATTCGGGACGACGTTCCCATTAATCGTTATTGGAATTTGTGTAAGTTTTTTATTCGTAAAATATATGTGAGAAGATTTTTGATCATTCAGTTTTATACTCCACTCGCTCATCCAATTGCTGATTCTATTACATGCATTCTGCAGTTTTATCGCTGCCTCTTCTGTATCTTTACCTACTGCCATGATTGCAGTATCATCTGCAAATGTGGCTGTTGTAATGTTTTGCAGTTGCGGCAAATCATGTGTGTACAGTAAGTAGAGTACTGGGCCCAAGACGCTGCCTTGAGGGACTCCTGCTTTCACTTCTTTCAGTGCAGAATATTCATTTTCTTGTTTTATTCTAAACAATCTACCTGATATGCACGACATTAACAGTTCTACATGAATGTTTTGGTAGTATTCTGTTAAGTTTCAGTATCAGTCCTTCATGAGAAACCCTATCGAAAGCTTGTAAACTTTAAACTGTGCAAAGCTACTAATTCGGTTAAATTGAGGGAAACGTAGTGTAGTTTGATACTGGAAAATTTCTCTTAGTTCATGTGTTCTAAGAAAAACTATATAATGAATATATGAACGTCCGTTGTCTATTACTTGCAAAATCGATGAAATATTAAAACTCTGGTATTACTGGACGGTATCTTTATTTATTTACGTTTATTGAAATCCTACGTTTCGCTCATGTTTTTTTAAGAGCTTCTTCGGGGATTAAGAACGTGGTTAAATTTAACAAAGATACATGTTTGAAATGTTGCATCAAAATTTTTTGGAATGGATTTTTGGAACCATGAAAAATATTGTATGTGATGAATAAATATATACTTAATAGGTCTTGATTTTACGTTTTTAGATACTAGGATTACATGTTACATCAAATTTTGGTGTGGTATTTTGGAAATATTGGAATATTTTCATGGTTTCCAAAAATCCACGCCGAAATTTGATGTAACATGTAATCCTAGTATCTAAAAACGTAAAATCAAGACCTTTTAAGTACCTATATATTTATTCATCTCATACAATGTTTTTCATGGTTCCAAAAATCTATGGCAAAAAATTTTGATGCAACATTTCCAACATGTATTTTTGTTAAATTTAACCAATTTCTTAAACCCTGAAGAAGCTCTTTAAAAAAACATGAGCGAAACGTAGGATTTCAATAAACGTAAATAAAAAAAGATACCGTCCAGTAATACCAGAGTTTTATTATTTCATCGATTTTGCAACTAAAAAACTATATAGTTAATTTATTTTTCTTATTTCCCACCGATTTTTTTCTTGTAGGAAAAGTTCTCAAATTTTCACATCGTCTTTAATCGTATTGAAAATAATACTAATTTACCTTTCGAATCTAAAATAGTACTTTAGTTTTAGCTAGGAAAATTAAATTTGCTGTAGTCGTTTTTTAAACTACAAGTATGTTAAATAAAATTTGAAAGAGTACCTAATGGAATTTTATTAAAATTTGGAGTATTTACATTAATTAAATATAATGAATAGGTAAGTAGTGATTTTGGAGAAAGCTAAAAATTAACTTATATTTATAGATTTGTAACAAATATATATAAGTGAAGTAGTAAATTAACTTAAGAGTATAAATCCGAAGCCCAAAAAGTTTGGTGCAAAGTCGCATTGATTTCTATCAGAAACAATTATGTTTTTTTTTACTTCGCAGTTACAAAAATTTGAAGAAATTCATTAGTCATTATTTTAGTGACAACTGAATTACTTTTCAATGCAAATTTATTGCGTTCAATACTGTGACACCCCGCCTGGAATCAATTATTTTATTTTACCTCAGTGTTGATTCATTTATTTTAAAATGACTAACATTGAAACAAATGCTGACACGTTATTAAAAACCTGTAACACTTCAAAAGAGCCAAGTTATGAGGATTTAAACTTTAGTAAAACAATTAACATTAAAATATTACGGTCATAACTTGAGTTCTACGTCAGTATTTGGGTTTCGTCAATCAACAAACGATTTGTTGATAAAGTTGTACATCATAAGTAGAACAAACTACTGGCACAAATATGTGTTTATAGGAAAGAATGTAAAAGAAGCAACGACAATAATTAGGGCTAGCAACAGGAAACCTAAAATCTTGGGACAGTCGCGGTGGGATAGTTAAGAAGCAACTTCTGAGAAATGTACGCTGGTCGAAAAATAAAGGAGGTTGTTGTTAAAATTGTTGTGTTTTATTTGTTTCTTACTGTGTAATGATTGCTCTAGGCCTGTGTGTTACGTAAAATAACGTTTGAGGTCCAAACACATTATAAAGGCGATCACGAGCCAAAGTTATCAACATTAATCATAAGAGTAAAAAGTACTCTTCACCGTACGGTCCGTCACAATACCTGCGTTAAAGTGCTTTAAGTAAAGACGAATATCTCTTGAATTACAGCTTTTAGTAGTTTGTCCAGCTAGTCATGTATTGCGTTGTCACGGAGCTAGTTTACAAGCTGTTATACTAATTGCAAGTAGGTTTACCAGGTAAGTTTGTATTTACACGGGGATAATTAGAAGCTGCAAGTACTTGTCGCAAATCGTTGTGTGAGCTTAGTGCCCACCTGAAAATGGCAGGCTTTGATGAAGCTATCGATGCTGCTACAACGGTTGTAAGCGCAGAACTTGGGCAATTAGTCAAGAAAATCAAGATACTGTGCACTCATGAAATATGCTATTCAGGCTATTCAGGCAAGCTTAAGGGGGAACTAAAGGCACGCAATAAAACAGCTTTCGTAATTCAAATTTTTCTCTCACACTAATTATCAAAAGTACTTAAAAATTTGTAAGTAAACACATTATTGGTTCGAGAATGGCGGTACAGGCTCGATTTTAAAAAAAGTTAATACTGTTAAGCATAAAAAAATATTAAAAACTGGCTAAAAATTGACGTCTGTTTACACCATCAATATTTGTAAACTATTGGCTAAAATTAAAATATCGTCCTGTACCGCCGTTAAGGAACATGTTTTTAATAATTATTGTTAATTTGAAATAAATTTATTCACAATCTTTTTCTAAAAACTTAAACTAAGAAACCCGTTTTTTAAGGAAATTTCACTTGTACTTTCCGAAGCGAAGGCGCTGCAATACCCCACCATTTTATCGCCGTATGTCTGTTCTACAACATACAACACAAAAAATGACAGGAAAATCTAAACGTCAATTTATTCTTATAGAATCTATACCAGTATTTCTTAAAGTGTGGTCTGCGAAGCCCTGGAGGCCCTGAATCTATCTGAAGGGATCCCCCAATCCAAGCCTTTTATTATATTCGAAAAACATTCAAATTTATTGACCAAGCTAAGTTAAAAACAAAATATTGTCCACAAAACCATTTATTGTAAGCTATTGGTAACAAGTTTGAGAAACATTGATCTATACTATAGAATAGATCATGGGGCGAACATTTTTAAATAGTAAAAGCAACTACTATAGCCGAAAAACATCAGCAAGACGTAGAATGAGCATGGCAAGAGCAAGAGAGTATGTTTAATTAAAAGAGTTCGTTAAAATCAGTACAAACTAACTGTACCATTCTTATAGTATCATTACCTTTATCATGACCTTCCTTTAATTCTCCTAACTGCATGTATATATTTTTGAATCCGGGATTATATGGAATTGACACTCATTTAATTTTCAAAAACACTATTTAATCTGGTGTCTAGTAGATTCATTACAATTTCAAAAAATTTCAGCCGCGCAAAATTGAATTCACTTAAATGAATATATATTTTTGTAAAGGCAAGTGAACAGTTCTATTGTATAGATAGATATATGAATACTACTTGACTGTTTATAGTATTTCTAAAACAATACATAGGTAATTAAAATCTTATATATACATAACTCTTTCTTTAACCCTAGAAGCCCAATCTACGTCATTTTGACGTACACTCCAACACATATTCGCGATCTCTTTCGCATGCTTGCTTAGATCGCCGTGACCATCCGAGCTAACTAGGTACATGCCCAGAGCTAACAGGAGACAGCAGTCTCGCTTTGATAAGTGCCGCCATTTTGTTGTTATCGCAATGTTCACGTCGTTATGACCTATGTTTGGGCTTTGTTAATTTTTGCACTTTTCGAATTTTCTGAATTATATTTGACTTAAGTGATTTATGTTTGATAAGAGTTGATTAGTTTTTCATAAAAAAATATAAATAGTTGATTTTTGTAAACAATTTGTAGTATATAAGAAAAAATTACAAGGATCTCAGTTTTCGTGCCGTTTTTTGTATGTTTAATTAAAGTGAACATTTCAGAGTAAATGAACAATATTCTTTTTACATTTCTGTTTTTTTATTTACATAGAAAGTATTTCACATAAACCATACAAAAAACTAGTATTTGCAGTAAAGTTTATTTAGATAGAGCTCTTTTATAATTGTACGTCGTTTTGACGTATGATTGGGCTTTATAGCCTCAAAAATATGATTGGGCTTCTAGGGTTAAATCTAGACAAATGTGTGAAGAAAACATAGTCACTGTACCTGGTCAAGCAATAAATATTGGCAATTCCGATGTTGTTTTGGGGCAAATTAATTTAAATGAAAATACCTGGTAAAATATTTAAAAAAAATTATTGTACCTAATAATAACTGCAATAACTAAAAAAGAACATATTTTTTTAGTTATAATGATATAAACCATAAATTAGATGATTTCGAAGTTGAGGAACAATTAAATTTGAATGAATTTGATGCCAAATTAGATGGAATGCGATTAGTTGATGTAGGTTTCTTTATGCAACAAATTCAAGAAATTGTGCACACTCCATTTTTATGTACAATCCGAGATATGCATTTCATTGGGGAAACAAAAAACGGATTTTATTCCAATTTACATTTCAAATGCAAAGTGTGTCATACACAAAATGTTATATCAACTGCTAAAAACGTTAATAATTGTCCTGATAATAAAGAATTAAATTTAAATACAACAGCGGTAAGTGCAATGATTGCAACAGGCAATGGATATGCACAGATGGAGGAAAATTTTGCCACCTTTAATGTCCCTTGTATATCCACACCAACTTATATTAAACATCACAATTTTTCTATTTATTTCTTCTTTTTATAGGAAATATGAAATAATTAAAACTATTTATACATTAAATTTATATTGATTATTACAGTAAAAAAACTTTAACTTTGTAATATTTAATTTTTCTAAAAGTAATACTTACTATAAAATTTACGCCTTTAGCTGCTAAGATCTAATAGGCTGCTAGGAAAACGCTTTCAGGGTTAAAAATAGACAATGATAGACTGCTAAGATAAAGAGTGATGAACGAATATATGGCGGGGAAATATGGAGGGGGAAATTAGTTTTGCTTTATTGTTTTCTGCTAGTGTACTAGAAAGAGATGTAAATATAACATTACGTGTATTATTACTTCTGCAAAAATTGACACTTCGACTAAGATTTAGTTCTCCCTTAAGCTTACACTTCGATATTTCGCCACTGGCGACAGCTTTTCTTTACTTGTTTTATTGTTTATAATTTCTCCGTCTACTATTTCAAGATATTTCCAGAAACTCTTGAATCGATTTTTACTGTGCAGGATAATTTCTTAGAGAAGATTTTAGATTGTGTTTTTTCTTGCTGAATGACAAAGTTATGTACCTACTGGCAACTGTCTTAATTGTGCAGCAATATGTTTGTAAAAGCTGTCGTATTCATCTTCAGCTTGACGCTTTTGGACAAAATGTTGCAATTTCGAAGTTTCTGATTCAACAGCATCTATTTGCTGGACATTTCTTCTTATTTGGAATAATTATAATGTCGGATACTCCACGTTCCAAAAACACTTAAATATCTAATAGCGTGAGATGGCTATGTAATGTACTGATGATTGTGGTCCACTTCTTCACATAATGCTCTAAAAACAATCCTTCCTGTTCCAGAACAGTGTCAGCTTTGCTGCATCTTCTGAAGGTTGTGCATGGAATTTTTAGGGTTTCAGTGGATTTGAGTGTGACTAATTTATGTTGGTTGTCTTTGTTCCTGACCGTAAATAATAGACTCAGTTTTCATCTCCAGTTACTATGAGATTATTGTTGATGAAAAAACGCACTTCAGTTTAAAATGAGATTGACGAGAACTTAAAACGAGTAAATGAGGCACTTATTCATAATTGTAAATACATTATGTTGCTGCTGTAAATTTCAGTGCCCTAAAATAAAGTAGTTTTGTTTGATTTGGATTCAAAAAATTAACAAAGGAATAGGTCAGGTATGGAATGGAGTAAAAAAATAGGCAGTGTAGGGCCGGTTTGAGTAAGTTCCGGTCCTATTTCAAAAGTTTTCAATTGTATTTTTCTCTTATTTTGCTTATGATAAAAAAAAAGTTTTTGAAACTTTCAAGCACTGTTGAGTAAAGTGCAATGAAATAAAAGATATATGTAAACTTAAATAAGCCTTCAGTTGTATGTTAAATTGAATCAGCACTGAAAGTACTTCAATTCTGTAGAAACATTTGTATCTACTTTAAATACAAAAGTTTATGGATCTATGTCACTCGAGAGTTTGATGTATGTTTAGGTCCATACATGTGTTCATATACAGTGAGCTCGCGTTATAAGCAACTAACGGCGGCCAATTCCGATCTAAAAGTTGCTTATAACGTGAAAGTTGCTTATAAAATAGAAATAGAAACGATTCGATTTTTAACATAAATAAATCTTGTTTTTAGTAGTAAAACTAAAAATAAAAGTTTACACCATAACAAAGCGATCGTTGTCGCGTTGCTATGGTGATCTGTACGTACCTATGTCAAACGAAATACGCGCGTGCCACGTACCTTGTCGTGATCTATGTACTTATACATCTCTCAAATAAAAAAATATGATGTGATTTCATGGCAAGTATACAGAGCGGATGAAACGGCCTTATTTTACAAGTGTTTACCGGACAAAACTCTTGTTAAAACACGTAAAAAAAATATCCCCGGGAGAAAAATATCTAAGCAACGAGTTAGGTAACTATTATACCGTGTGCTAATAAAAAAAGTCTGCAACAAATTGAAAAAATTTTTATTATTGATTTCTCAGAAAATTTTATTCTTGATAAAAGTTGGTGCATGGTCTAAAACTAATTTTAAGATAAAAAAAGTTCAATAAAAAATCATAGGACGCTAGATTTTAGCGACTTTTTGAAATATTCGCAAGAATAAAGTGCTCTTATTTTAAGAGAAACAAAAAACTATTTTAAAAAAATATTTAGAATCTAAAAATAAGGCTAAATTTAAATTTAGATCGTCACATTCTAATTTTTATTTTTTAAGAAACTTAAACATTAAAAAAGTGCAACAAATAGAACCATTTTTTATTATCAATTTGTCAGAAAATTTTATTTTTGTTAAAGTTGGTACATAAATGGTCTACAACTAATTTTAAGATGAAAAAAAGTTGAATAAAAAGTCAGGATATTTTCCATTTGTTGCAGACTTTAAATGTTAACTTCTTAAAAAATAAAAATTAGAATTTAACCCTCAGAATTTAAACCTATTTCGGTTTTTAGATTCTTAATAACTTTTTTAGATAAAAATAAAATTTTCCATTAGTTGCAGACTTTTGAATGTTAAAATTTCTTAAAAAATAAAAATTGAAATTTGACCGTCAAAATTTAAATCTAGCCTTATTTTGGGATTTTTAAAAACTCTGTCCATAATTTTTTTTGTATCTCTTAAAATATTTCAAAGATCACTAATATCTAGTGTCATATGATTTTTTATTGAACTTTTTTCATCTTAAAATTAGTTTTAGACCATGCACCAACTTTTATCAAGAATACAATTTTCTGAGAAAAAAATAAAAAACTTTTCCATTCGTTGCAGACTTTTTGAATGACGCTGTATATTAATAATCTCCTAAAAATAAAATGATTGTTAAAAAATCTATTGTTAATCTAGATTTCAGAAGATATTTTACTGCCCTTTTAAATAACCTGAATGTTAAAAAAGAAACTGAAGTGCTATATCACTCAAAATTTTCGTAAAAATGTAAATATTTTGAAAACTGTTGGCTTTAGACCCATATAACCTTTTACATTTTTATTAAAGTAAATTTTAAGACAAATTCAAAAATGTAAAAATATACAGATGTTCTATTCAAAATTTCAAAGTTTGAGTCCGTTTCCGGTTGAACCGGAAGTCGCATTGCAACCTTAATATTTCCATCGAATCCGAAAAATACCATAACGCTCAGATACAAAATTTCATTGTTATATCTGCAATAGTATTTTAGATATTTGTATTTTTAACTGTCACACTGACAGTTGCTTATATCGTGTACTTTGATACGATAGTTGCTTATATCGAGTGTTGCTTATAACGCGAGTTGCTTATATCGTGGGTTGCTTATAACGCGAGCTCACTGTAATATCATATCAAACAAAACTACCGATAGAGTATTTATATTCTAACCTTTTAGCTAAATTAAAATATAATATATTCTGGAGCAGCTTTAATATTCATATCGTTCTGAATACATTTTACATGGCGCCGTGAACATTCTGAATACCTCAATTTTCACGAGACTTCATATTTATTGATTATCGAGTATATTTGTAGGCTGTTAAACCTTCGCCATAATTTTTTTTTGTATATAAAATGACATTAGGTCTGCGTAGGGCGATAAAAGTTTGTGACGGTTTTATTTAAATTTTACAAGTTATTAATAATTGACTAATATTAAAAGTTGATTGCTTTAACGTTATATGTTGAGTTTAAAAATGTCAATGATCCTAAAAGTGTGTTAAAATACTTTTAAGAAAACACACATAATCAGCGACAGCTTGAAATTGAAAACTTATACTAACACAACTAAAACCATTATAGAAAGAGGAAAAATTAATACTTGATCATTAATTTGACTTCCGCAACCAACACCCCACAATAGAACAAGGGAATAGAATAATAGACGTTAGTGAAAATGCGCTTGAAAACAAAAAGATCTATTCGCCAATATTCCTTGATGTAGCGCATTTGACAAGGTAGGCACTCTGGCCTTATTCAGAAATTGGAAGAAAAAATACCTAAAAATATTAACGAGATTTTAAAATCTTACATTTGAAAAAATTGATTCCTAGTCTTTTGTCTGTGGGTCAAAAATGTATTTGCTAGGGCTTATCTCTACAACATCTTATACGATACAGCAAAATTGGCGATGATTTTTTTCTCCTTATTATAGCTGATTACGAAGTTTTGCGCTACTATTACGAATCTTTCAGTAGGTTATCTTTTATGCAGTAGAAACATAAAAGTTCACCGATACCAAAACAGTTCATAGCACAACCTTCTTTAGGCAAGGTGATGTTGAACTTTTTTTTTAGGCCATTATGGACCTTATTAATAGAATTTAGCGATCCATGTGCAATAATTAACGCACTTCAATACAATTATTGGAGCCTAAAAAATTTCATGCAGTCATCGTACGTCCATAAAAACTTTTGCATGGAGTCATCCTGTTGCATGACAATGCTCGCCCTAATGTCGCCACTTTTATAAATAAATTTACACAGCGTATTAAGCGAAAAGTTGTAGAGCACCCTCCCAACAGTCCAGCAGATCGGTCAGCGGTCACCATGTGATTTCCATAATAAGCCAATTGTTACTCATAAGCAGACGATCGGTCAGTTCGAAGGACCATTGTTGAATTTAAATTACAAAAACGAATGGTTGGGTTTACTTACTACTAGTTGCGACACATTGAACGGCACATGGGCAAATGACCCAATTATTTGTCATGCCTGAAGAAGCTCAGCACATGACTTTATGGCGAGCATGTGCAGACGGCCATGCGAAACCAACCAAAAAGGCCTGACAAAATTCAAAATTTATTTTTTTTTTTTAAAAACGCACATTTAGCTCAACCAACGGTACCTACCACGAACAAAGCATCAAGTCTTCTTGTATAGTCAAAAATTTGATGTAACTGAAAACTATAAAATAAAACAGACCAGTATTAACATACGCAGCTTAAAATAGAGTTGACATGGTGGAACAAATTTCTTGAGCAAAATACTTGGTAATAAGTCCACCTAAAAGTGAAGTGATAAGGCACCGATGCAAAATGGAACAAATAAGGAAATAGAAGAGGAGAATGGATGACGATAGGAGCTGGATACTGTCACTGATGATTTTTTTTGCAAGTATTTTGAAAAAACAGCTGTTGGGATGTAATATTGCTAAAGGGAATTGGGTATTTTGTACCTACCTAGTTAAAATGAAATCCTGAAAAATAACAACTATGTTGTTTATCTCAATAAGTTTAGCTTAACTCTTGTATGGCTGTCGTTGTTCAGAAAATCTTGTTCTGTATTAAGTAATTGGTTTTAATACATTTTCCAGACAGTGAACAAATATTTTCAGCAGATCACGTTTTAATATTAGTTTTTATCAATTGTTAAAATGAGATATAAAAACTCAATAAAAAACGTTTAACGCTGTTAAATTACAAAAAGTCTAGATTATTAAAAGTAACTAATTAAATTTGCCTTAATTAAATTTTGCTAGTCTTATCTTTGTGTTTGAGAATTATAAATAATTAAAAATCGTTCATTAGTTTAAGAGATTGTTCTAAGACATTTTTAGTTAAAACTTTTTAATGAGGAAAAAGTAAAACAAAGTATTATGATATCGCTTAAACAAGATCGAATAACTAATAATTTATGAGCTAGTAGGTACAGTATAATTTTGATATCAACTAAAATGTTTCAGTTAACAGTTTAAAAATATGACATTTGACGTTGATTATTGTGGTTTGACAAACTAGTTGTGTTTTTGCACCTGTTGGGTGTTATACTAAATAAAATGCACAAAAATGTATTTGGTTGTACAGGGTGGTCCAAATTCGATGGGATTGCATGGGTATCTCGGTTAATATTTAAGATAGAGAAACGGTTAAATTACCAAAAATATGCAGTTTTTTGAGACAAACTCAGAACCGTTTTCAAAAATATTCTATCATTTTCGGTTTTCGAGTTATCGAATAAAAAGTGTTTTTTTGTCATATTAATAATGTGTCATATCTCCGTTATTGTTGTAAATATCAAAAATATTTATTAAGATTATTTTTGGATATTTTTATGTTTAATTTGATTATACTAAAAAAAAAAAATTTACGCTCGCCGTTAAAAAGGTATGACACAAACTTACCTTTTTTTAAATGGAAACGATAGTTGGCTATGACCTATTTAAATTCCTCATTTTTTTCTCATTCCAAATATATAAGGGTTGATGTATTTATTTTTAATAATACGCAAGTTATGCAGGTTTTTTAGGTTTTTTTTCTAAGAAAATCATAGTAGGCTATGAAAACAAAAACCAAACAAGGTGCAAAACCTTACAAAACTCATGTGGTACAAGTTACCAAGGTTTTTTAATTTGTTGTGGAGATAAACATTGTAAATATTTGAAAATAAGAAAACAACGATATAGTCGGTATCAGCAGTAATGTAGGATATTGTTGTTTATCTTATGTTCAAAAAATTTCGTATTTATCTCAATAACAATTTAAAAAACCTTGGTAACTTTTACCACATGAGTTTTATAAGGTTTTACACCTTGTTTATTTTTTGTTTTCACAGCCTACTATGATTTTCTTTTAAAAAAAAACTAAAAAACCTTCATAACTTGTGTATTGTTGAAAATAAATACATCAACCCTTATATATTTGAAATGAGAAAAAAATTAGGAATTTAAATAGGTCATAGCCAACTATTGTTTCTATTTAAAAAAAGGTAAGTTTGTGTCATAACTTTTTAACGGCGAGCGTAAAAATTTTTTTTTTAGTATTATCAAATTAAACATAAAAATATCCAAAAATAATCTTAATAAATATTTTTGATATTTACAACAATAACGGAGATATGACACATTATTAATATGACAAAAAAACACTTTTTATTCGATAACTCGAAAACCGGAAATGATAGAATATTTTTGAAAACGGTTCTGAGTTTGTCTCAAAAAACTGCACATTTTTGGTAAGTTAACCGTTTCTCTATCTTAAATATTAACCGAGATACTCATGCAATCCCATCGAATTTGGACCACCCTGTATGTTTAATGTGTTTAACAATTTGATAAATTTAATATGGCCATTCTCTAGTCTAAATCATGCCGTCCATAATAATCAAAACCGAACATATCGCCGTTTACAATTTAGCGGGTGCCCAACGATTGCTAAGAAACGGAATAAAATGTAAATGGACTAAAATCCATCACAAACCTTTGATATCTCACATTTATTACCAAAAGTACAAAATAATCACGCCAATTTTTTTTTATTTAAAGGTGAACTATGCTGCTTTACATATTAATACATACGAATTATTTATAATCTGATAATCGAATATTCGAACAATTGAGGTTTTATCGTATTAATAGGGTTACCAACAGTGGCGTACGCAAGGAAAGGGATTAGGGGGATAAATCCCCCTTGGAATGTTTGAAAAGAACTAAAATTATAATTACCGCATTTCAAAATTGCGCGACAGACTGCTTTTTCATACATATAAAATATATTATGTTGTTCCGTAGGTTCTCGCGGTTGTAATTTGTTGAACTAGGTTCTCGGGCGCTGAACCGCGTCTGTTGCTGGTCTCTAGAGAGACCGAGTTCTCGACGTTTCGACGAGGTCACACACATCCTGATTCGTTTCGAGCACGAAACCAATCAGGCGCAAATACTCAGCGAAGCGTGATAAAAACGGGTATAAAAAACACAGACATGACGCACAGATCGCCAGCCAGTCCAGACTCCTGAAGATTACGAGTGTGACCTCGTCGAAACGTCGAGAACTCGGTCTCTCTAGGGACCAGCAACAGACACGGTTCAGCGCCCGAGAACCTAGTACAACAAAATATATTATGTTTGTATATTTTACTTAGCACATTAAACTAACAACTGTGTAGTGAACTAAATTTAAAAAAAGTCGTATAAATAAAGTTAAATAAAATAAAATATTATCCATGGACAAATTTTTTAAAGCGAGTGGTAGTAGTAATAAAAGGAAAAGAGACAAGGAAGAGAAAAACAAAGAAGAAGCCGGAATATCCAGAACGTAAAAACTAGTAATCAGACCACCAGATCAAGCAAAAACCAAAGGTTCAACGAAAGAAAAACAAATGGAGGAATTAGTAAAAGTAATTAACCAATTGGTGGAAGAAGTTAAAAAGATAAGGGAAGAACAAAAAGCATTTTGGGAGGAATTTATTGCAACAAAAGAGCTTAGAAAAAAGATGCTCAGCTTAGAAAACAGAAAACAAGAAACAGAAAAAAAAAGAGAAATATAACCTTGTGATAAAGGGAGCAAACTTTGATAAACGTAACGGGGCAGCAGGTATGGAAGAATTTTCTGATCAAAATTTAGGAGTCAAAGTAAATATCAAACAGTTGTATGAGGTGGGTCAAAAATATGGAAAAAGTATGACAATAGCAACGATAAGTAAATGGGAGGACGAAATAAAGAAAATGCAGTTTAAGAGCAGATTAAAAGGTCTAAACATTAACATAGACAATGACCTAACAGTAAAAGAAAGAGAAATACAAAGAAAAATCAGAGAAGATGCAAAAAAAGAAATAAAAAAGGGCGAAAAAGTCAAAGTAGCTTATCAAAAACGAATCCTAGACGAAAACATCTGGCTATGGAATAAAGAGAAAGAGGAGCTACAGCAAAAAACAGACCCAAAAAACGAAGGACGGAAAACAAGCTACGGAAAAAATGGCACGAACACTACACGAAAAGGGACATGAATAAGGAAAACCAGATAGCAATCAAAGCACGAGATATTAAAAGGATAAAAATAGAGATAAGAAAGACAAAATAAAAATAGGTACTTGGAATAACAGAAGCATAAAAGGAAAAGAAAAAGAAGCGATCATGGAAAAAAGTCAGCACAACACAACTCAACACACCTAACAGTAGAAGAACTCATGACTAAATAAATAAATAAAAAATTTTTTTCTTATAAATGCTATTTTTGAGAACGTTTGCCCTTGAAAATTAAAAAAAATTGCCTATGGGGCCGTTGCGGGGGGCAACTCTTTCTTACGGCTCAATTTCTGTGTCTAGCCCCTATAGATCATTTTCTAACTGAACCATTACCATGCCCCGTTTGAAATTATTCAGTATTATTTTTGCAAATTAAAACAATATCACCCCCTGAAATATTTTTTTTGCGTACGCCATTAGTTGCCAACACTGTCCTTTTGACATTTAGCGATCGGTCTTTAGAAAGTTCTCTGCTCTGAATTTTTTAAAAGTAGGGTGGTGATTAAGAAAAAATAGTTCTTGACTTGGTGACTAAAAAAATAACTGTAAAACCGGTTTTAACCGTTATTAAATTTCGGTTCACGGAAACAAAAACGAAATATTTAGTTTTCGTTTTACTCAAAAACACATCTGTATATTTTTTTAAATTGTACCTTAAGTTCTTATAACAATCTAACTATGTGGCATTATCTACGATTTGGATATTGGCTACATTAATTTTACCATTGTTTAGGTGTTTTATAGGAGTAACTTTAACAGGCGTGTTCTGTTATCCATGGATTTTCAATGTTTGATATAAAGGTGTTCCAATGTTCTTGCTGTATTTGTCTGTTTATAGCCTTTGCTCTTGATGACAGTTGTTTCTAACTTTCTTTCGTTTCTTCTGATCTTTGTTGTAGCCATTTAATGAGCAATTTCTTTTTTGGTTTTATTACTTGATTCAGTTTTTCACTTGAAGCTATAATTTTCTATAGTTTGTCTTTCTTTTGATATTCATAAACTTCTTCTGAAGCTTTTTTGTGATATTGTTAATAAGCATTTTTCTTCTAGGAGACAGATTTTCCATCGTCACTTTTGGTTTTTTAATATAATTTTTAAAGATCCAGCTTAGATTTTTCTTTAGCGTTGAGTGAGCCTCCGTAGAATGAAATTAACGTAACATACAGCAATAGTAATGTCCGGTATTTGCATGAATATTTGCCCCGAAACGTATTTCAAGCAGGCGTAGAATATGACTGTAATTTTATCCCAACGATGTATGTGAGATTCCTATAGAGTGAGATAGGCGACGTTTCAGAGAAAATCGTTTAACATAGAACAACAAGAGTTATGTAAAGCTTCAGATGTACGATTTCCACGGTTTTTTAAAGAAAATTCTATTTATTTATTCGATGAAACTCTAGGACTCAATCGGGTTTAGCTAAAAAAAAAAAAAAACGTGAACAAACAGGAAAGTGTACATTCGTGTATTTTTAATCGAATAAATAAATAAAATTAGAACTCGTGTCTCCAGGTGGGATAAATACGATTGTCACTTAATTGTGGCGTCTATGGAAACTCTTTAATATAAAACTTAGCCTTCGTAGGCCTAATTTATGACATTAGAATCAATTTACCGCACTCTTATTACCAAATCCTTACATCCTACCTAGAAGATAGACATTTCCTTGTTAAGTACGGTAAAGCCTTTGCGTCTCTTGCACCCGTAAAATATGGAGTACCTCAGGGCGGCGCCCTCGGTTCATTGCTATACATTATTTACATGCTGACCTTCCAACCATAAACAACACTGTCATAGTTACCTTTGCCGATGATTCGGCAATAATGGTCTCAAACAAAAACCCTAAATGTGCCTCTGAGTACCTACAGCAACACCTCAATAAAGTGGCAACATGGCTTAAAATGTGGCGTATTAAGGCCAATAGTTTCAAAGCATCTTAAGCCTCAGAAAATATACGGGTTCAGAGGTCACATTAAACAAAATCGTTTTCCTCAACAAAAAAAAAAGAGTTAAATATCTCGGATTATATTTAGACAATCGCTTGACGTGGGCAAAGCACATCTGGCAAAAATGTCTACAACTGGGACTTATCAATAGCAAAATGTACTGGCTGTTCAATCGAAACTCCCATGTAAAGAAAGAAAACCTACTACTCCTATCCCGGATGGTCAACATAGTAGGGCCACTATTGAGATCTCGTAAGAGCTACAAAGAAGTTTAAATTAAATAAATTGTTTTTCTTTCTGAGACCTATTTAGTGATGCTTTAATGTTTTATAAAAGTTCCATAGCACGCTAGATACTAAACAAAAATAAAATGGGCCTTTTAAAAAATCGTTACTAACTCGGTTTACATGATGGTACAAAAATATTTTGGGAGAAAAAGTTGTAAATTTTTTACGCACTCGTAATACGAAAAAAGTCATTTGTTTTATATCTATTAAATTCTTAGACAAATTACAAACTTGCATTTTTTTAAATGGAAGCCATAGTTAGCTATGACCTTATGAAAAAGTAAGAAGCCAGTACTTGAGTACTAAGACTGGATTGGCAGGGCGTTGCATAGCTACCATCAGAGGCCACATTAGTTGTAAATAGAGCATGTGTGTAAAATCCAGCAACAGTTCTTTCCTTCGTTCATGTACTGCTTTTACCGTCCACAAACTAGTTCATCAATTGATACGATGACTGCTGGACCAGCTGACTAACCGTCCGATGAACTATTGACACTGCGTATACACTGTTCGTTCATCGGACGGTCACGGTACATAGCTTTGCTTGAAACAAACAATCTGAAAATTGGTACAGGACGAATTACATTTTCTGATTTGATTTAATAATAAAAAATATGTTAATAACAGTTTCCTGCTATCAAACAATGCTTTTTATAATACTAGCCTCAACTTAAAAACAAATTAATTCGATTACATTACTTAATTTTAGGTGTCAAAAGTTTTTTCAAAAGACCTTTTTTTTTTAAAATAAATTTTAATGAAGTGTTTAGGCTAATAGAATCATGCACGAATAATTGGACAACATAAATTTAATTCATTTTTAAAAACATCGTTTAGTTTGTAATACTCTCATATTTAATTAAACACTGAAAACAATGTCGCATTTAAATATACAAAAACCAATTGTAGATGAAATGTAATATTTTAAATTAATTTTCGTAGCTGTAGTTACGAATTCATAAAACTGATTAAATCTTGTATGAACTTTATTAAATATTATAAAAACAAATCTGTTGTAAAAAATTGCATCCTCAATTTTAAAATGATCAATTGGTTCGTTTCCTTCATTTATAATGCTTTTAGGAAGTGTTTATGAACTATATTTAGTTTTTACTTTGTTATAAGTAAATTATCAACCAATGAAAACGATTAGGTTTTCTAAAAATACATTTTAGGGAGACGGTATTGATTGATTATCAATTTAACCTAAACGTTTGAGTGTGCTTCATGCGTTTATAACTTAATACGGTTCTATTGTCGACTGTTTGGTTATATTTGGCACTCTTCACTAAATTGCGCACTTGTAGAAATCAACTTAGTCCCCTCAGTAAAAAAAATGTAGCTTTAGATTGTCGTTTGGTCTCTGGTTTTGTCCACGCTTTTTACGTTATCTGTGTTATCAGATAATTTGTGATTACAGAGCCGGTTTTATGAGTTCACTGGGAAGAGTTTATTCGTATTTTAAAAAAAGGTTGGATTACCGAGGATTTCAATTGCTCCCTGGCGCGAGGATACAGCTAATTTCGTTTCTGTTTAAATTATGCTTTGTTTACTTTTGGAAACTCGAGGTCAGCATGTGTAGGATAACTCAAATTCAGGGCGTCACATGGGGATTTCGCTTATTTTAAGAGGTACATAGTCGCTTATATCGGGATAAACTTTGCATAAAATTATGCTTAAAACAAATTATAAAGGAAACAACTCTAACCTTCTAGCTAAAAAAAGTTAAGCATTAAATAAGGATTTTTGTTTTTTGCTTTATTTATCTTTATTTTAAATATTTATAATAGTAACTATAAACACTTTTAATTTCGATAAGATTTTGTGTAAGGCTTTTTCTATATGGAATTTATTGCTTGTAGGCATCATATTAAATTTGCGCAGAGTTAGGTAGAAGAAAAAAATTGGAATATAGTAATATTCAACTCTATATTGTAGCAGTGCGTCATGACAACGGTATTATGACAACGTATGAAATAATAAATAAGAAAAATAAGAAGAGTCATTTTTCGTTACATTGTAATTAGTACTTTTGTGCAAGTGATATTTTTACTTTTCAAATAAACGTGTTTTGTGTTTGTAAATATACAGTGTGTCCAAAAGGAATGGAATATGCTATATATCTCAGTAAATATCCACTTTAGGGAAAAATGTTTTGAATAAAAGTGTTTTGGTACTTAGTTTTCCACCATACCAAAAACTCAATTTTTTTTTCGAATAACAAACGCGCAATGAAAAACAATTGAATTTTTTGAAATGACAAAGTACCCCTATATTATACTCATTTTATAGAGATTTTTTTTCTCTTTTCAATGATGGGGTCACCTTAAAAATTAAGTTTATGCTGAGGCCGGAGAATATCGAAAATTTAAAAGATCGTGTTAGAGAAATTACACCTGAAATATCTAGTTGGGAATGTTATAAACGGGTTTAAAAACCGAGTTTATCATTGCCAAGCTGTAAATGGTTCACAGTTTGAACACTTATTGTAGATTTCGTCAAAAAAATTTAGTTCTTATGATGTTTTTGCTAGAAACAAATACTAATCAAATAAAATAATTTTTGCGTTTTTCTCAAAAAGTTGCTTAAGTAAGGGTACTAAAGTTTTGCATCATTGAAAAGAGAAAAAAATTCTCTATCAAATGAGTATAATATTGAGGTACCTTGTCAATTAAAAAACTTTAATTGTTTATTGATTTATTGAATAGTTCTTGTATAATACTACCTCAAATAACGATTATTTCCAGAAATAATGCTGAATTCCACGGCTAACGTGATGGATTTTATTGTTATTGGAAATTTGCCGCAGAGCCTCTAATAGAATGTTATCTATCTTGGCTCCCAAATGTCTAATTGGAACGAGCTAAATGGGGTCTGGTAGATAATTATATAGTAATTAATTGCGTTTAATTAATTTTTGCGCATATGCAAAAGCGTTTGTTTGGTCAGTAAAAAAATAGTTTTTTTTTAATGTGAATATTACCACATGACCTTAAAAACCGATTTAATTTGTAAGATAGATAAAACCCAATATACAAATTAATGTAAAAAAGCACAAAATGGTGTTACATCGGTAATCAATGCCTAGTTTAGAAAATTACATTATTTGTTTGCTGGTTGGTTATTTAAAATGCCACTTACTAATGCTGATTTTTGATTACAGGTAAGAAAAATATTTGAAGTGTAGTTGCTAGAAGATCCTTCTCTTGGGTAAGAAATAGCCGAAGTTTGTTTTTGTAATGTTTAATAATTATGTATGAATGTTTCTGTAAATATTATGAAAACTGTGTATAAAAATTATCTAGTCGTTCCAAAGTAAATTTTTATTGCAACATTTGATTGGTTGCACAGTTCTTTATTTTATCTGGACTATCATTGACGTACAAAAAGTATACTTAAAATAATTTACATTTTTAAATTTTTTATTTTACCGGGTTTAACTGAGTTCTGGTACACACCTTTTTTTCTTTAGATTTAATTTTAGATAAATTAAATTTTAGACATATGATAATGTTTAAAACACCGGATAAACTAAACATATGTATACTATTCTTTTACTTCCGGTTTCGTGAAAATGACACTAACTTTGTTATTTCTAATGAAACACCTTGCAATTTTTACGTTTTTGGAAATAAGAAGCAATTTTGATACTATTGCACCATTTTGTATAACTTTTATAACCTTAAATAATTTTTGGACAACAATTGTGTTTTTTATTAAGTATGCTGTGACCTGCATTATGTTACAAGTGTACAAAAAACGTTTTGTAAATTTTAATGACATTTAGGTTACGTTAATCGGCTTCGAAGGTTGCAGAATCGGTTTTTAAACAAACAGTTTTTTAAATAGAACGGTAGTGGTGCATACGCTTAGTTAAATAGAGTATTTTCTGACAAATTTAACAATACCAATAACTTATACTTGTATTTGAAGGCTGCGTCAAAAGCTTGAAATATACTAAAAACGTATTACGAGATCGCCACGAACAAATGCAGTGTATACAGGCTGACAATATTCTACATGTTGTATGGATAACTTTGTTATTATAAGAGTTACATTTACATAGTCAATTAAATTAGCATAGTTGGACAGAATGTCATGATGAATTTAATGCCATTTTGACATCCTACCTACACCTTCAACTTTTTTTATGTTTAAAAAAATTGAAAAACACGATTTTTCAACGGTAAATAATTTCATAGCCACCTACGTTAAAATCAAAAATGACAAACGATTCTTTTAAATATTTTTACGAAGACTTAGAAAAAAATATCTAAAAAGTAATGGCACACTTGATTTTTGAGATATAATTCAAAATTGACTGTTTTTAAACAGAAACCATAGTTGACTATGGGTTCATTAAAAAAAAAATATTTTTTCTCGTTTCATCGATGTACAGGTTGTTAGGTCTATCTTTAAAAACAAGGAGGTTAACACAATACAATTTTTTTTTTGTAAGTATAATTAAAATGGCCGTTGACAAGAAAAACAAAACTTTGCGTAAATAAACTAGCTGTACTTAATTAAACACATAAAAAACTGAATAATTGAAGATATTTTTTACATTTATAATAGTTTATGGTTTTGCACTTACTATTACTATAAAATCTAAATTATAACATGTGTTAAAGGTGTAGCCCTCTCTCCATGGGCAATACAATTTGGGATCTGCACTTTGTAGATAATAATGTTTTCCCAAGCATAATTATTTTTAGTCTTACACCTAACAGTAAAAGGATTCATGACTAAATAATAAATTAAATAATTTTTATTTGATGAATTAGCTTTAAAATAGCTCAATCTTAAGTCATCAATTGTTTTAAACTGCTTTTTAAGGATTGGCTGTTTTAAAAACATTTTATCAAATAAAAAGTAATATGCTTTATTATCTACAATGTGTGGTATACCACCTTTTTTTTTCTTTAGTTTTGATTTTAGATTAATGCAATTTTAGAAATATAAAATGTGAAAAAAATTGGATTTTATAAGTACATGCACACAATTGTTTCACTTCCGGTTTCCCCGGAAATGACCCCAACTTTGTTATTTTAAATAGAACACCATGTATATTTTTACATTTTTGGAAAGAGGAAGCGATTTTGGATACAACGGCACTGTTTTGATTAATTTTAATAACCTCAAATAATTTTTGAACCAAAATTAAATTTTTTATTAGGTTTTAATTTAATGACTGTAAAATCATTTTTCTACCACCGCAATGACATACAAACACGTAAACAAGCATTTGTTTGTTTCCACAGCGATCTTCTGTGGCACCTTTTTTTTTTTGTTTTGAATGATTTGTTTTGTTGCAGTTACGTACAGTTTACTGCGATTAACAAGATCTTTTAATAAATCTTTACAACATTTTGAAGTTTTTGAAGCAAACTCTTAATAAAAATACAAGTTATTGGTATCGATGAATTGGTTAGAAGATGCTCCATTTAAATAACCGCTTGTACCACCATAGTTCCATTTAAAAGAAATCGACTTTTTGTCAAAAAGCTCATTCCACAACCTTCAAAGCCGATTGTAACCTAAATGTCAATTAAAATTTACAAAAACGCTTTTTGGACAATAATTGTTGACATAACAAAATTCAATTTATGCAGGTCACGGCACACTTAATAAAAAATTAAATTTTGGTTTCAAAATTAAGCAAAATAGTGCTGTTGTATCCAAAACCGTTTCCTCTTTCCAAAAATGTCAAAATATACATGGTGTTCCATTTAAAATAACAAAGTTGGGGTCATTTCCGGCGAAACCGGAAGTGAAACCAGGTTTTTGCACATATTATATGTCTTAAATTTCATTATTCTAAAATCAAAACTAAAGAAAAAAAGGGGGTGTTTACACCCGGTATAGTGAAATCTACACCACACATTGTTGATTACACATTTTTGTGTTTATTTTTTAGATTTTTAACATTGGGCATTCTATATTTAGCCTGTTTCATAGAAAATTATACTTTAACCTTTAACAACCATATGTTCTTAAAAAACTCGCAGTTGGCGTCTTAGTGCGCATTAATTGGACGAATAATCACTTGGTGAACACGAATTTCACATGAACTGATTTTCGGAGCGTATGTCTTTACTAAAAAACGGATCGATTTATGGTCGTACGTAATCGAGACTGATATATTATCGGTCATGATTGTAGGATTTGCGATGCATGTGAAGCTTCAGTAGATACCACCGACAGAAATGTGTGTGAAAGATCATGCGATCCGCTTTGAATACGCCGCACCGTAAGCTTTTATGTTTTGCATAACAGCTGATCAGCAATATGCTGCGAGAGTACACAAACTGTTTTAGAAATGTGATAGTACGTTGTAAATTTACTGTTAAAATAATAGCGTCGTGATAATAATTTGCGCTGTGGTATTCTCTTTGAATAAATATTAACGCTAATTACAGCGTTTGCAAAGTAATGTACATTGTTTCTTGACAATGAGAGCGTTTATCTTTGTGTAATAATTGTCACTAAATTTCGTTACTTTAATTAAATATTAGTTAATATTGGAAGCTTGTGAAAATTTAATATTCGTTGTAATGCTTATACAGGGTGTTGACTGAGAGTATCGTTTGAACATAGGACTTAACCGTGCAAAATTAAATAGTTGCAAATATTGGCTCCCCTGATTATTTTACAACAAAAGTTACATAAAAAGTTCTGTACCTCAGGAGTAAAAATCGGATGCCACTTTTCTTAAATTTTACAGTATGCAGGAAAAACTATTTTTTGTTTGTTAAGGCTCTGATACTTTGCCACCTTATTACTTACTTTCTTAATACTTATACAATGATAAGTAATATACTTATTTTTATCATATGTTTAACGAACTTTAAATAAGAAACTGAGGAAAAATATTTAAAAAAGTGTAATTGTAAAAAAAGTGGACACCCGACCTTTTACTTCTGAGGTGCAGAGTTGTTCAGAATCAAAAACTACAAAAAATTCATCACTTGCACTTTCATTTTCTTTGGAAAAACTTAAAAATTATCGGGGTAGTTTGGTTTCCTTTATTTTTATATGAATTAAATGCAACTTAACAATTTGCATCTTAAACTAAGGGTCCTTATGTCAGAATTATCCTTCGGATCCAAATTTTAGATGCTCGAGGTAGTGCAGTGTTGACAATATGAAGAAAAACGTAATTTTATGAAATTTGTAAAATATGCGTTTTTAAATTATTTTTATGGGTAAAACTAAATAACTTTATTATAAAATTTCGGCGATTTTCTTAATAACCATTTTTTCGATTGGCCCATTCCCCCTTTATTTTTAAATAGTCGGCTTGAAGACGCTTCAGGTGAAGGGGGCGGGGAACAAGGATAAAGTGGGTTAGGTGGAACTACTGTCACAGCATTTGCCTATAGTAGGTAGGGAAAACCACATGAAACTCTTACGATGACAGACGGCCGCGGGATTCGAACCCACGACCTCCCGATTACTTACTTGCTAGGCTATTTTACCATCCAGTCAACAAGCTCGGTTCAAATCCCTTTGTGTGAAAAATTATTCTTGACGAAATTTATCAACTGTGTCAAATAAGATTAAAGTTCGACCTCGCAAATTTCTGAATGCGCGTGCAGCGTAAAATGTCACAAGGGAGAACTTTTTTTATTTTTATAAATAGGTCACTGCTATATCAAGACAAAATGGAAGAACAAATTATCAAAGTTTTTGCAACAAACAGAAGATATACCTACGCCCTTTTAAATAAATGGTTTTGTGACTTCCTAAAGTGTAAACTTTTTTTTAACACTGTTATTTTTCGTATTATTCACTTTTAAAATGTAAATAAAAAAAAATTACATACCTCTAAGATATAATAGCACTAATTATCTTTTATTTCATATTTATGTAATAAAAATTTTAAATATGTAATTGTAAAAAAGTGAAAACTACTTATTAAAATTTAAAATTACCCTATATTTTTTAAGTTCTTTCAAAGAACGCAGAAATGCTAACCAAACTGTAATCGCAAGTAACGAATCTTACGTACTTTTTGATACTGAACAACTTTTATGCTTACCCTTTTGTTCTTAAATAAGGGAATCGATATTTGTCACTATTTAATTTTGCATGGTAAAGTCCTATGCACGATATAAGGCTATAATAAGGCTAAAAATATAGCTAATATTCTTAATAAGGAAGTAATTACCGATTTTTGCAGTTTTTAATAACACAACATACTAATATTGAGGAAAGAAGTTCCGCTAAATGAACTATTAATGAGCATTAAGAGTCACCGCACACTACAGACCTATAGTCGGCCGACTAAAAGTCTGTAGTGTGCGGTGACTCACTCTGCAAGTTGCAATTTTCTGCTTTTCGCGATATTTTTAGATCGAACTTAGGAGCAAATATTTCGCGAAAATAGTAAAATAAATTAAATTCCGCGCCAAACCGTGGCAGATACAACGAAAAGTCAAGATACACTTTTTGCTTAAAATAAAATGCTCTACCCAAAAAAAAGTTCGAGTTTGATTTTAAACAGGTCCGTACTAGTTTTTTATAAAATGTATTGAAACTGAACCTCCACAACTCCGACACTGGTTGCTTTTGGCACTTTTCACCGATTGTGGTAACCTGTAAGGTGGTGCTGTATACCAAATTTGGTTTAATATCTACTGGTTGAGAAACGGTTAAATATTATTATTATTTTTTCGAAAATTTCAACACCCTGTATCTTTAAAATGAAGTGTTATTGGACCCATGTTGATATGGAATATTCGCTAAAATATTTTTTTTTATCGACTGTTAAAGTCCTGCTACTAAAAAGTGGACAACCCTGTAGATATATCAGCCAAATTAAATAACATGTTAAAAACGAATTATTTAATTAATTACATTTTTTTATAACAATTATCGATAAATATACGAGGGGGGACCCAAAAATAACCGGAATTATTTTCTGAAGGGCGAGCCCCTTTTAGTTCGAGCTTCTCGTGCTAGGAGAATATTTTAGAAACCCTTCTGCATCAGCGTGCCTACTGGCGTTGCTGTGTGTTGCTGCGTTAGGCTTCAGTGACATTTTTTCGAAGACTCTTTCAACGCATCTGTCTATTTTGTGATGGCTGATTTACAAGAACTTGCGGCAGTGAAATTTGGCTGCTTCGTTTCGGGGTCGTAACCATAGCACCAAGATTCGTCTTCGATCATGATTTGGGGGGGGGATCTGGTTAGGTCAGCCTTCAACTGCTCCTTCATGGCACGGCAAGCGATTGTCTCTTTGTTGAGATGTGATCAAGCAAGGCACAAAGTTTGCTGCAACTCGTTTCATACCCAAATCTTCCGATAAAATTCGTCGATAGGAACTCCACGACACTCCAGTCAACGTCACAAGTTCATAAATGGTCCGACGACGGTCTTCCAAGATGGCTAGACGAATTCGTATCACATTTTCTTCAGTTGGTCAAAGGACACCCGGGTCGAGGTTGATCGTCAGTCGACATTTCGCCTTGTTTAAAACGGAAAAACCATTTTTAAACTTGCGAGCAACTTCTTTGTAAGTTGTCTGTAGCATAACAATTGTTTCTTTTTTATTTTCCATAGCAGGAAACAAAATGTCACTGCCACAAGTTCTTGTAAATCAGCCATCACAAAATAGACAGATGCGTTGAAAGAGTCTTTGAAACAATGTCACTGAAGCCTAACGCAGCAACACACAGCAACGCCAGTAGGCACGCTGATGCAGAAGGGTTTCTAGAATATTCTCCTATCACGAGAAGCTCGAACTAAAAGGGGCTCGCCCTTCAGAAAATAATTCCGGTTATTTTGGGTCCCCCCTCGTACATCTATTACAATAGTATTGTTACATAAATAATAGATTTTTGTGTTGATGGTCCCTTAATGTTATTGAGGAGTTAATAATTAGCGGCACTAAAAGAAATATTTATGTACCTATATTATATTACAATACTTATAATATATGTAAAACTTAATAAACGACGATTTACTTTCCAGCTCTGTTTTACTATTTTTTCTTACTTCATAAAATATTTTTAACATTGCACTAATTGTCCTTCGATCTTGGGTAGCTATGTGCAGAAGTATATTTATTATTAATCGTATGTTTATGTGCACAAAGTATTGTTTATAACCGTAACAGGTATGATATACAAAACTGAGGTTTGTCATTTTCGCTAGGTATCCTATTTATTAACTCAACTTTTATGCAAAAAGACCTAAATTATTAACATTAATTAAAATTGTTGGAAATTTGTATGTATTTTGGACTATAGCGAGAATGATTGAAATAATATACAAACCGCATTTATTCTTTATTAGTTATACATTTAACAGTAAAAGGACTAGGATGAAATAAAAAATAAAACAAAATATATTTTTAAAATAAGACAAAAATTCTTAAAATTATTATACACTTATACAGGGTGGTGCTTTTTTCGATGCTCACCATTGCTATCTTGGAAACGGTAAGAGATACAAGGTCGGTTAAATTAGAGAAAAGTTGCACATTTTTATGGCGATTAAGAATCTGAAAAGAATTCCTGGATATTTTGATTCGTTTTTGATTTATTACAAAAAAACTGAAAAATGTGATTTTAGAAAAATATTATTATCTTCTCCACCATTTACGCTATTTCATTTAAACTTGGTAACTCCATGTTTTTGACCGTCCTGGGTTTGATAACGTCAACAGAAATTTTCTAAGCCTTCTAGATTTCAAGTTGCGATAGTCAACTTTTTTATTTCTTATGGCCGCCATATTGGATTTTTACACCATCAGACAGACAAAAAAAATTGCTTTTCATATTGGTAACCAACATACCTTTTTTCTTTCAAAAAAATTGTTGAAATTTGAAAATTTGTATAAATAATCTATAAAATTGCGAATGTTCTGAAAAACAATTGAAATATAATATAAATAAAAGTGACACAACATTTTATAGGTCTAATAAAATAACGAAATTACAATAAATTTAAAACACCAGATAAATAATTATTTAAATTGTTTAAAGTGCACGCTGTTATGTATGATGTACTTAGTGGTTAGTCCTCAAATTCATTTCGTCCACTGCCTTTAGGATAGTTTGTCTCGAAATAGAGTCGAAAGCATTTTTGATTTTACGGCGAAGAAGTTCAATATTTTCCGTTAGGGTTGCATAAACAACATCAATGTAAAAGTAATCCATAGGCGTTAAACATGGCGATCGCGAAGGCCAATGAACAGGACTAAACGTACCAAGTCATGAATTTTGAAAGCGTACATCTAAATTAATATTCTTTTACAACGCGGGCGTTGTGAGGACCAGCTCCTTCTTGCTGAAACTACTGATGATTTTGAATTGTTAATAATGGCAATTCGCCTAACATATCTTCTAAATATGTTTCCAACAATCTTAATTTCGTTACCATTAGACCAATAAAATGTTCTGTGGCTTTTATTTATATCATAGTTTCAATTGTTTTTCAGAGCATTCTCGATTTTATGAATTATTTACACAAATTTTAAGATTTCAACAAGTTTTTTGAAAAAAAAAGGTATGTTGGTTACCAATCTGAAAAGCAATTTTTTTTGTCTGTCTGATGGTGTAAAAATCCAATATGGCGGCCATAAAAAATAAAAAAGTTGACTATCGCAACTTGAAATCTAGAAGACTTAGAAAATTTCTGTTGACGTCATCAAACCCAGGAGGGTCAAAAACATAAAGTTACCAAGTTTAAATGAAATAGCGTCAATGGTAGGGAAGATAATAATATTTTTCTAAATTCACATTTTTCAGTTTTTTTGTAATAAATCAAAAACGAATCAAAATAACCAGGATTTCTTTTCAGATTCTTAATCGCCATAAAAATGTCCAACTTTTCTCTAATTTAACCGACCTTGCATCTCTTACCGTTTCCAAGATAGCAATGGTGAGCATCGAAAAAAGCACCACCCTGTATACTTAAAAAATGAGCTTTTCTTATCTATCGCTATACTGTGTTTGCAAATGAAGACAAACTGCGTTAGGTGAGTACCTGTGAGTAATGGACTGTTTTAACGATGTTTTGTTCTTTTGATTAGTTATGCTTTGTAAAACGAAACCTTGAACCCTGTATTTTGACGCGAATAGCAAGCAATATAAGTTATTTTTAGAATTAATTTGAATAATCATTAAGTATGGACGTCCAACAGTTTTAGAATTTAACTTAGCATAACCTGGATTGTAGAAAAACTTGGTAATTTTTTAAATTCCTTTCTTAACGTAACCTTTCTATAAATAAAACTGTAAACTCTTCTTAGCAAGCAGGAAACAGTTTAATAGAACATGAAATTGCATCAACTTTAGCTGGACTTATATACCTAATAGGGTCAGTCGACCTCGGTATCACAAACTAGAAAACTTAATTATAGTTGGGTCACTGTGGTAAGATCAACTCCTGCTGACGACACATTTCATGTTTTACCTATTTATTTTTTGATGTGCATAAATCCGGGGTCCACAGACCGCGGCCCGCGGGCCGCACTCGTTTCTCCGTTTATTTGTTTTTGGCCCGCTTCACCATAATTTATATTAATAAGTCACACGGTGTTTTTAATACCCACATAAATATTATCAGTAGTAATATAACAAGTGCATTGAAAATTATCGATAATTTTTGGTAAATATGCCCGAATGCAACTTGAGCTGAAAAAACACGAGTGCACGAAGTGCACGAGTGATTTTTCTGATTCAACTTGCATGAGTGAAGATTTGTCAAAAATTATACATTATTTGCAATGCACGAGTTATATTTTGTCAGAAAATTTTCTTCACCTAACCTACCTGTAAAATTAAATGTATGTTATGTCAAATTTTGCAAGTACTGCCAGAGTGGTGCGTCAGGGGTGTGGTTTAATCTACATTAAAGTAACGCTACTGGTCGCCAAAATTCGTCAAAAAATTATCAAGACCAAAATATTTAATTCCCTCTCCAAATTTATATTTTCGACCAATCATAAACTCAGATTTTTTAGAAACGACCAATAAACACAGGAAAATCTGTTAATTCTAAAGAGGATATTATCAGTGCATGATAATGTTTATTGGTCGTTTCTAGGAAATCTGAGTTTGTCAAAAACGAAAATTTGACAAGAGGATCAACATCTAAAGGAATGTAAAATTATTACCGTGTAATATAGCTCTTATTGGGAGTCACTAGAAGATTTAAGATTAGTGATTGGTTGAAAACGCAAATTTGATGTGAAGGAAATTTTCATAAAATTAAAAATTCTTTATTGAGTTTTTACATTCTTTTGGTTAATAACATGGTATAGGATACAAAACTTTCATGATTCTTTTGGCGCCCCTCCCATAAAACACAGAAAACCTATGTGGCCCTTGATTTTAACAAATCTCTGCATCCCTGGCATAAATTAATACATAGCGTTGGTATTATGGGTAAATAAAACCGCAAATTTTGTTGTTTTTTTTTTAAGACAGAGCGTTCCAGATAACATAGCCCCCTATATTATTTCATTCGGTTTAATAAATAACTAACAAACCTTATGTAATACTAAATAGAAGATAATACGAATAAAGGGAATGAAATAATTCAGTATTGCAAAGAACATACAACGGAAGTCTACTGGGGACGAAATAAACTAAAAGCAATATCTTTAACTGAACTGGCCTTTGCAATGATGTGGTGCTATTAGCTAAAAACGGAAAGGACTTGCAATGTGATCTTGGGGTATGGGCAGATACATTAAGAAGATATAATATGAGCAATGAGCATCAATATAAAAAAGACAAAAACTATAGTTATAGCAAAGAATCACGTAACGGTTTCAATCATGGCAGAAAAAAACGGATAGAGCAGGTTCCAAATTTTTTTAAGAACGATCATTGCAGAGAATGATAAATTGGGAAAATTACTGCATAACAGAATAGATGCAGCAACTAATAAATGCTTGATGAGTAAAAAGATCTCAAAAGAATCTAAGACACTAACATTTAATGCAGTGTACGTACCGTCTTACTTATAGTTCAAAAAGTTGGGCACTAACAAGAAAGCAAAACAAAGGATACAGACGCAGAACATGAGATTTATGAGAAGAATAAAAGGAAGTAGACTAATTTATAAATTTAACAACGATAAAATAAGAAAAAGCCTAGGAATGAAAGGCGAGGAAAAACATGAAGACAAACCGATTAACATAAGTGAGACATCTACTACGCATACCAGAAAATGGGATCTAAAATGAAGATTTAGGGAAAAAAGTAAAGGAAGAAGACCAAGAACAAAATGGAAAAACAAATTAAGACAAAGACTAGAAGAAAAAGGAGTCAGCTGGAGAGATGTGCCATAATTAGCCAATGGTGGATAGGGATGAAGAAACATATTCAAGAACTGGGAAAACATATCTTTGACTCAGAAAGGTACAAGAAGACCCGATTAGGGCGAAGATAATTATAATAACATTAAAAATATATGTTTTTTTTTGTTCTTGAAACGGAACAAGTGTACATTTTTTAAAAATTATTGTTGTAAATGCTCTTTATTCTTTAGGGTTTCGCGGCCATTGTACTTGTTACAATCTTCGTTCCCGGGTTTGGAACCCGTCTTCTTTAATTACGTAACGTTTCGACCAAGATAGTATGGTCGAAACGTCACGTAATCAAAGAGGACGGGTTCCAAACCCGGTAACGAAGATTGTAATTATATGCTATTTCATTTAACGTAACGAATTTAAAAGGTTTTGTTGTGTTCGAGAAAAATTTTAAGTATAAGTAGGCTGTAAAAACAATCTCTGTGCGTCTGTGAAAGTAAGCGAAATTTTTAAAACTTTAAGGGCCGTTATTATAAACGACGAATAAGTAGTTTACTCGTGGAGTAAAATTTACTTCCCGAATAAATAGCTATTTTGGGTATTATAAACGTCAATTAAATTTACTTGTCAAGTAAATTCCCGTAGTTAACTAACCTCTGATAAACCATGGAATAAATTTTAACTGTCGAATAAACATAACTCTACTTTTTTATGTCAACTGTTTGGTAAATGTGACATAATTATTATTATTAAAGGTAAGTAATAAGTAATCATAAGAATATCGCATATACCTACACATGATTTATGAATTTATGAGGTTTTGTTTGTTTATTTATCACTTTAGTTAGTTATTTCATGGTTAACTATTTATTCGGCATTTTTCGTTTATAATAGCGGGAATAAATTTACTCGCCAAGTAAATTTATTTGAAGGTTAGCTATTCGACTATTTAACTGGCGTTTATAATAACGGCCCTTAAAGTTTATTGTAATAAATTACATTGTCTTAAACCAAAGCAAATTTCAAAATTATCAATTTTGTTTTATGACTTCTGAGATCTATTTGAAATTTTTTGTTTAATAAGTATGTATGTCTATAACTGTTTCAGGTAATGTTTATTTACACAAAAAATAACGAATACTTTAAAGAAATTTTAAGTGATGTGTTTAAAAATATTGACTGTCGTTAAAAAACTACTATAGTTTAATATTTGTCAGATGGTATAATTTATATAAAATTTTATAAGATATTTTAAAATAATTTACGATTATAAATTGAGAAAACGTATCTATTAAAATAAAGTCGTCTTATCTGTAAGCGAGATATGGTTATTTTTATATTTATAGGTACCCACATTACGATTAGATTTTTCAACTGTAATGCTATCAGATTAGATTACTTATTTGTAAATGCTTTTACATCAAAAACCATATTAAGCTGGAATCAGCGAATCGTTTTAGTGAACCAAAAAAACTTCAAATTAAAGTTGTACCGAACAAATTGTATCAAAAATAGTAAGTATTGATCTGTGAAATTTTATAATATACAGAGTAACTACTTAAATAACTGTAAAACATTAAAAATTGGGCGATGTATAGTGAGTGCATTATACTCACAGTTAAGCGTTGTGATTAAATTTAAATTGTTCTGTTCTTGTGTAGGTACCTACTGCAAATAATAATTTAAATACAGTTAATTCCGGCTAGTTGGGACATACATACGTACTAGTAAGTTGTTTTTTTTAAATACGAATTCAATTATACTCGACAAAAAATAGCGCATGCACCTTTGCGATATCTGGCCTAAAGATCAAAGCAAATATAGACCTAATAATAAAAATTGTTTTAGTTTAATTTTTGTTCCAAATTTTCTGCCATAATTTTGTATATGAGAGTGAGTACCATGCACATTGCACACTTTGCTGTTCAATCACAGCCAATTCTGTAACAATTAAGCAGCAAGTTGGTCCAAATAAACGGAGACAAACAGAGATAAACATTTAGTTGAGTTCCTCAACTTTTGATCAAAATAAAGGCTGTCCCAATTAAACAGTATCCTAATTTTAAACCGAAATATGAAGCATTTCTAAAGCCCGTGTGACACGGTATAGTTTTCTATATAGAAATCTGTACCAAATACTATACAGAAAATCTTATATCGTGTCATACAGGTTTTTCGTACAAAATTCTGTATAGTTTCTTGCACAGAAAATACTATACGACTTGTCCTATTTCCATATAAGTTTTGATACAGAAAGTGCGTGCTACAGATGCGCATTCAGTTCGTGAATAATAGCGGCTGATTTTGAACATCTGCAGCTAAAGGAAATAAAAGCAATAGAAATTCCTGTTAACAGTTAATTCTTGGTAATCGGAAGTAGGATGATGTTATTGTTTAAAATGGCAATTACAAGGGATAAATATACCTTGTTTTAGAGGGAGTGCATATATGTAGGTAGAATTACAGATTACAAAGAAATAATTGATAGGGGTGGTAGTGGCATATGGTTCGAATGAGAATGCGGCAGAAGAGGATAACAGTAGTGGTATACTACGGTTCCTGCGACAGTTCGATGGCATGTCCATCCGGAGCTTACTATGATCTATGTTTGAAGGTCGCGAAGAAGTCTTTCAAGGTCGTCGACAATGACCGGAGGGTGTTGCCGAAGAAGTCTTTCAAGGTCGTCGACAATGACCAGAGGGTGGTTGCTGATGGAGTCTTTGAAATGTTTGAGGATGTGTTTTTAGGGGTTGCCGAAGAAGTCTTTCAAGGTCGTCGACAATGACCAGAGGGTGTTGCCGAAGAAGTCTTTCAAGGTGGTCGACAATGACCAGAGGGTGGTTGCTGAATGAGTCTTTGAAATGTTTGAAAGACTTCTTCGGCAACCCCAAAAACCACACCCTCAAACATTTCAAAGACTCCTTCAGCAACCACCCTCTGGTCATTGTCGACGACCTTGAAAGACTTCTTCGCGACCTTCAAACATCGATCATAGTAAGCTCCGGATGGACATGCCATCGAACTGTCGCAGGAACCGTAGTATACCACTACTCATCCTCTTCTGCCGCATTCTCATTCGAGCCATATGCCACTACCACCCCTATCAATTCTTTCTTTGTAAACTGTACTTCTACCATCAATACACAAAACCCAAAACTCAAAACCCGAAACTCGCATTCTGTTTGGGCCTTTTCTGTGTTTATACTGTTTAGGCGCATGTGCATGGGTAGTAAATTGTATATAAAATATGTCTCCGTGTCACACACAGTTTCAAACGTTTGGAATTCTATATTGAAATCTGTACAAGAAAAACAATACAAGATATTCTGTATTGTTTTCTGAACAGAAAACTATACCGTGTCACACGGGCTTAATAAGTGATTTTGCTTAATTATTGTAGTTTGATCAATAATAACTACTAAATTTATATTTAAAGGCCTTTTTGCTGTGTAACGCTATATTCTTTGCTTATAATTTTATATATAAAGTACTACAAAATAAACAGATACATGTTGTATTATTTATGTTAGTAAATAAGTAGCCACCCATTATTGTTTGTTTGATTTTTAGATCCTGGTAATGCTTTTAAAATGTCACAACAATCAACTCCAATAATCGGAATTGATTTAGGTACCACAAATTGTTGTTTGGCTGTTGTAAACAGTGCTGGTCAAGTGGAAATATTAAAAAATAATGAGGGAGACAGAACAACGCCTTCGTATGTACATTTTGCCCAGAATAAAGTTGTGGTAGGCAAATATGCAAAAGAAAGCCTTTTTGAAGACGCTAAAAATGTCGTTTATGGTAAGCTATCATAATAAACGTTAAACTTTGTTCTGAATTATAAAAACTTCCAATTTTAATTGTTTTTAATGTCGAGAAAATAACACCAAATTAAATAATTACAAAATGAAAGTTGTTTTATGAAGTTTTCAAAAAATTTTAATATTTTTGTAAATAAAAAAGATGATGCGAAATAGGATGATGCGTTTCTTTAGATATACAGAGTAGGCCAAAAGTTTGGAAACCTGCTGTAACGGCGTAAATACAATACATACATTTTTACATAAAAAGTGTATGGCTAATTATAAGGTACATTTTGATGTACAGGGTGGTCCAAATTCTATGGGATTGCATGGGTATCTCGGTTAATATTTAAGATAGAGAAACGGTTAAATTACCAAAAATGTGCAGTTTTTTGAGACAAACTCAGAACCGTTTTCAAAAATATTCCATCATTTCCGGTTTTTGAGTTATTGAATAAAAAGTGTTTTTTTGTCATATTAATAATGTGTCATATCTCTGTTAATGTTGTAAATATCGAAAATATTTATGGAGATTATTTTTAGATATTTTTATGATTAATTTGATTATACTAAAATAAAGTTTTTTACGCTCGCCGTTAAAAAGTTATGACACTAACTTACATTTTTTTAAATGGGAACGATAGTTGGCTATGACCTATTTAAATTCCTTATTTTTGCTAATTCCAAATATATAAGGGTCGATGTATTTATTTTTAATAATACGCAAGTTATGAAGGTTTTTTTAATTTTTTTTTAAAGAAAATCATAGTAGGCTGTGAAAACAAAAAAAAAAGGTGTAAAACCTTATAAAACTCATGTGGTACAAATTACCGAGGTTTTCTAATTTGTTGTTGAGATAAACATTGTAAATATTTGAACATAAGATAACAACAACATAATCGGAATCAGCAGTAATGTAGTATATTGCTGTTTACCTTAAGTTCAAAAATGTTTGATGTTTATCTCAACAAAAAATTTAAAAACCTTGGTAACTTGTACCAAATGAGTTTTATAAGGTTTTACACCTTGTTTTTTTTTGTTTTCAGAGCCTACTATGATTTTCTTAGAAAAAAAAAACTACAAAAACCTTCATAACTTGCGTTAAAAATAAATACATCGACCCTCATATATTTGGAATGAGAAAAAAATAAGGAATTTAAATAGGTCATAGCCAACTATTGCTCCCATTTAAAAAAAGGTAAGTTTTTGTCATAACTTTTAAACGGCGAGCGTAAAAATGTTTTTTTTTAGTGTAATCAAATTAAACATAAAATATCTAAAAATAATCTTCATAAATATTTTTGATATTTACAACAATAACGGAGATATGACACATTATTAATATGACAAAAAAACACTTTTTATTCAATAACTCGAAAACCGGAAATATATAGAATATTTTTGAATACGGTTCTAAGTTTTTCTCAAAAAAATGCACATTTTTAGTAATTTAACCGTTTCTCTATCTTGACTATTAAGCGAGATACCCATGCAATCCCATCGAATTTGGACCACCCTGTACTTCAATTTTTGTTTTCGTCCAACCGTGTGCAACTGAGAGGTGATCGTCATATTTTTTTTTAAATAGCAACCTATACTTTTTTAAACTTAATTGATAGAGAGTTTTTCCTCTTTTTAACCATTTAAAGTTTTCTTATAAGGGAGGGTCACGACACGTTGTCTCTAGAATGTGATTAAGGCTGTGTTTATTGTATCAAGGACATCAAAACCAAATGTTTTTTAGAGTTACACGTGCCACTGGCTATTTCCTTCTAAAAATTGTGGAAAACTGAAAAAGTGGTATAAAAAGGTCATTTTTGCGATCGCTTTGGCCATAAAACCGTCAGAGACAAAATCGAAATTCTTCTATTTGCCAATGCGCGCATACTTTGCAAGTAAAATGGCGCAAAGTTTTTGAAGAAATCTTGAACGGTTCCGGAGAAAAACGTAAAAAACGAAACTCCTGCAAAAGCGCCATGATTTGAGAAGTTTTGGTATGTCTGTAATAACTAGATATATCTATGCGATTTGCATAGGCGTTTAACATAGGGAAAACCGTTTTTACAAAGGCCTCGTTTTTCGCGTTTTTCTCCGGAACCGTTTGATTTTTTCAAAAACTTTGCACCATTTTACTTGCAAAGTATGCGCGCATTGGTAAATAGAAAAACTTAGATTTGGTCTCTGACTTTTCAGTTTTCCCCTATTTTTCCGAAAAAAATGGCCAGTGGCACGTATAACTCTGGAAAACATTTAGTTTTGATGTTCTTGTTGCAATAAACACAGCCTTAATCAAATTGTAGCGACAACGTATCGCGACCTAACCTAGTAGTGTTAGGTACATAAGAAAATTTTTGAGAAAAATAAGTTTCCAAATTATTTATTATTGTTTTACAAATCGTAGTATTTGACTAAACAAAACAGAATTGCTGTAGTAATTGACAATTTATAACCTGTCTAATCGTGTTTCTCAAAATTATTATTCGACTAAAAACCATTATTTTGTGAGTATTAAATTGAAAATAAGCCTTTCAAATTGCTTCTGTGAAAGTGTATTCAAGACGTTTCAATTTAATGCTCAAAAAATAATGATTTTCACTTGAAACATAATCAATCACAATTAGACAAGTTATAAACTGTTAATTACTACAACGATCGTGTTTCGTTTAGTCAATTACAAAGATTTTGTGAAAAATCATAGGAGGAATTTTTCTTAAAAATTTTCTTATGTTATACTAAGAAAACTTTAAATGCTTGAAAAAAGAGAAAAACACCAATTAAAGTTGAAAAACAAAGGTTGCTATGTAATAGGGATTTTGTGTCGAGACAACCCGGGAATTTATTCCCGGGAATTCCCGGACTTTTTGGTGTCTCGATTCCCGGGAATTGCAAAAAAAAATCCCGGGACTCCAGACTTTTCGATTCAAATTTTATATAATACGTATAGCAAAATTTATTGTTTAAAAATAAAACCTGTACAGTCGAAAACAACCCATGCCCAGCTTATATACGAACAGGTAACAAGTGAACAGTTAAAGGGTCGGCAAAGTGATTACGTTAATTATCTCGTTGATAATAATGTAGTTACAAATATGTTGCACATGTTATTCCTAGAAGAATTCGCAAGACATTTTCTAGAGCAGGGTTGAATTTGGTCGTTTGAAAGATCAGTCTGTCTTTTGATTTTACCTAAAGACGTTCGTTTTCTTGCGCTTTACGGTTTCCGTCGTGTACCTAATTGTGAACTGCAGATCTCGGAATATTTCAAACCAAATTATTGATCCAGCAAAGAAGTTCAACCGTGAAAACAAAAAAATACAACTATCAAAAGGAGTGTCAGATTTCCGAATCAACTGGGAACCGGACTCCGAATCTAAATCTTTTATATGAATCATTGCTCACAATTAAGCCAACATCAACGAAAAGTGAGCGAACATTTTCTATTGGAGGGATATTTATCACAAAAATTAGAAATAGGCTATCTCTCCTCCTTAAATGCATTGGTATTTTTAAAACCCTATTTTGCCATGCAAAAGTAAATTGTATTAATTTTTTTATCATAAACTCTATGTAATAATTACATTTAAAGATGTATTTTATATTGTATAATCATTAAATAAATAGCATAGAAAATATTTTCCATTTGTCTTAATCTATTTATACCTACTTACATACAGGTATATATCTGTTTTTCCATTAGTTACATAATTTGATTTTTTACATACTTTTTTTACGTTTCAAACGAAAAATAATCAAAGTCTCGAGTCCCGGGAATTCCCGGGACTTTTAAAAATTTGTGTCTCGAGTCCCGGGAATTGAAAAAACCCGACACTTCAGAATCCCTACTATGTAATGAATATGACGATCCGTTGCAAACGGTTGACCAATGTAGCTAACAATTTGCCTTGCACTTTTTATGTAAAACATCTTTTCATTAAACTTGTATTTTCGCCGTTAAAGCAGCGTTTTCATACTTTTGGCCTACCCTGTATACAGTTTTTGCATAAAGTGAATTAAATAATTCCAAAGACTGTCGGTGGATTTGGAATAAGAAGCATTTTAAGCATTCTATATTTTTATCCTAGCAAGCATTTTGTATGTAAAAACTGTAAATCTAAGTTACATGTTTGCATATTTTAGATGCTAAACGTTTAATCGGAAGAAAATACAACGATGCCAGCGTACAACATAATACAAAGTATTGGACGTTCGAAGTTGTTAGATACACAAATGACTTACCCGCTATAAAAATACCAAGTAATTATAACACTTATCTTCCAGAAGATATAAGTGCCGAACTCCTGAAATACATGATAAAGCTTGCTAATAAATATTATCAAGGGGAAGTTACAGACGCGGTCATCACAGTCCCTGCGTATTTTAACTACTATCAGAGAACCAAAACCAAAGAGGCAGCAAAACTGGCAGGACTAAAAAATATTACCATCCTACCAGAGCCCACTGCGTCTGCTCTATCGTTCATTCATAAATATAACGTTAAAGGGAATAAAACTGTTCTGGTGTACGATTTGGGAGGAGGCACCTTCGACGTTTCCATAACGAAAATAGAAGGAAAACAAGGTAAAACAATCGCCACATCAGGAGACACTCATCTTGGAGGAAACGACTTTGATATTAATTTAGCAAATATTATTTTTGACAAATACAAGACTTTAAAAATTAAGGTTGACAGCGAAGAATTTCGCATGCGAGTTATAGAAAAATGTAAAAAGCATAAACATCATTTAGCTTTCAAAGAAACCTCTACAGTCAAATTGCATATTCCAGAACTTGATAAATATGAGCAGATAACACTTACCAGGAAAGAGTTTGAAGATGTTAATTTAGCGTTGTTTACTAAAACCTTGGATATTGTGAAAAATTGTTTATCCGATGCAAACATGACCGTTGATGATATTGATGATGTTTTGTTAGTTGGCGGTTCGACCAGGATACCGAAAATTCAAGAAATGTTAAAACAACTTTTTAATGATAAAGAACTGACAGAGACGGTTGATCCCGATGAAGTTGTTGCTTATGGAGCTGCGGTTCGTGGAAAATCATTAACTAGCAACAGAAATAGCGAACTTGTCGCCACTATTGCTGATGTCACACCGTTATCATTGGGAATCCGCACTCGAAGTGGACGAATGAGTGTAATAATTCCAAGAAACACAGAGATTCCCGTCAAAAGATCCAAAACGTATTTATCAACACGTGATCAGCAATCAAAACATAAGTGGCATATTTATGAAGGCGAACGTCCACTGGCCAACTTTAACACCAAACTAGGCACATGCTCCCTATCCGTCCCACCACAACTTCCAGGTTCTTCAATTGAATTGTATTTTTACATTGATTTTGATGGCATCCTTCAGGTTAGCGCCGAAGACGAGTCGGGAGCGCATTTTTCTTTGACAATCGATAACGTCAGTTACAGTTCTGACGATGTTAGCAATATGGTAGAAGATGCAAAAATCAACGAAAGTGAAGATACGAAAATCGTGGAAATCATTCCGAAATTGCGGAAACTAAAAAATTACTGCACCAAGGTTAAGGCAATGTGTACGTACGATAAAAAAGCTCTTACGGATGGTGAAAAAACGAAGATTACGGAAATAACAGACGAAGTCTATAAGTGGGCGAGCATAGACGTTGCTTTGAAGTATTCGGAGGATAAAATAATGGAAAAAGAGAAACTTGTAGAATCAGTTTGTGAACCGATTTGTAGGAAGTACAATTGGAACGTAAAGGAAATGACTATGGCTGATTTTAACAAATTTTTGAGAAATTCGATTATAATTTAGATAAAATTTAGAACGGCCTGACAAAAATTATTTTTTTGCTAAATTGTTGGATTAATTATTTAATTCATTTATTAATACAGTGTGTACAAAAAGTAACGTAACGGATCAATATATCGTCTTGTGACAGCTAAACAAAAAAATTTTAAACAAAAGTTGTTTGTGCTCATTTACTACATAACCTTAAATTATTTTCAAATGTTCACAGTGTTTTGTTTCGGCGCACCGATACGTCACTTTGTTGTCTGAATAGCACACCCAGTATATTTTATAATTTTTAGATCTAAAATTATTAAATTCACTTTCAAAAATTTGTAGGTTTTATGTCACTAAAATCAGTCGTTTTTGAGATATTCAAGTTTTTATAAAAATATTGACAGGAACAGGAGTCTAAAAAATAATTGTATTTCACAACATGGTTATGACAGAACGCATTCCTTTGAAACTTTGTAGGACAATGGTGTCGCAGTGATTTTTGACTAGATAAAATTTTAAAAGCAATACACAGGGTGTTTCTTATGCCCGGTCCATTTAGTAAAACTTCAAACACGAATAAGTCAGTTTTTTAAAAATGAAACACCCTCTATATTTTGACATTTTCTAATCGATAATGTAATTATGTTCAACAACTATTAAAGGTAAATTATAGGTTTGTTCCAACAGCCATTTGCACGGTACAGTAAACGATCACGAGTTTGCGCAGTATGAATATCGCGTTCCAACACAGTCTCTGATAGTTTACCGGACGGTTTAGTCGGCTGTTCCAAGCAGTGGTGAGCTGTAGGGGGCTCGCGGGGGCTCGCGCGAGCCCTTTGTTAAATTATTCCTTAATTTGCGAGCCCCTTGTTCTTCTTGTTAACCATTTTCTCAAGAAAAAATATATCTTAAAATCATTGTCATTACCAGTGGCGTGCGGTGACTTTTCAACCAGGGGATGCTGTCCAAAAAAACAAACAATATTTTTTTTTTAAATTAATTTTATTCTAAGATCTTTTTTACAAAATTCGTCTATAGCAACATCATACAATCTTTTTTCATTTTTCCTATTTAGCAACTATTTTTTTTTCAAGCGAGAGCAGACAGTCTATCGTCATTTTGGCTGCTTCTGGTGAATGTTTTTATTCTTTTCATTGTCGAAAACGATCGTTCAGCCGATGCGCTCGTGGAAGGTTTAGTGCAAATTAATTGTATTAATTTAAATACTTCTGTCAAAACATCTTTTAGCTCATCTTTCACAATTAATTCTTTTATGCAATTTATAGATTTTAAATGAAAGTCGGGAGTCGAGTACAAGTAAACTAATTGACTTTTTAACTTCATAAAATCAAAGTATTTTCTATAAGTTGGCTGAAGTGATTGTAATAGAAAATCCGGAAAATTCTTTTCATATTCTTTAAATTTTCAATCAAAAATTGCAATTATTATTAACCACAGTTTCATCCATATTATGGGTCGTATTAAATAATAATCAAAATTTTAAGTAGCGAAACAGTGCACTAAAAATAGAGTTAAGCTTATTTAAATAGAAGAAGCTTGATTTAAAGAAAGTAAACAAAAATCAATTTACAACGGAAATGATTATTTTGTAGCGTGCGGTAATATCAATCGAGTGCGGCTGCCCTACCATATAACAGTTGCCCCACACAGAGGAACCATGAGAGTAATCGAAGACCTTAGTGCAAGAAGGGGATATGTGCAAAAATGTAAAAAAAAAACTTGTACAGAAATGGGTTTTAAAATAAGCGCTTTTCATATGGTGCAAATGTGGGATAAGTAGGGCTTATAGAAATTATTTTTCTAAACCCTACTTATCCCACATTTGCACCATATGAAAAGCGCAAATTTTAAAATCCATTTCTGTACAAGTCTTATTTTTTTACTTTTTTGCACATATCCCTTTCTTGCACCAAGGTCTTCAATCGCTTCCCGTAGCTGTTAAGTAAAGCAACGATGCGGGCAATAGACTAGGGACTGCATCGCAGTGCGCATGCGCCAAGAACGCAAATTTCGAATCCACAATCAGAAACGCATCCCTCAGTCGGGCTCACAATCGCTAGCGCTGTGCATCGCACACATTTAGTCAGCCGCTCGCTGGATGTAGATTATATAACGCAAATTTTCGAGCAGGCAAAACATCGTATATAATAAATAAAATTATCACGTAACAAAAAATAAAATCAAAGCGAAATAAATCTACACGAAATTCAAATATGATACCGAAAAAAAAAATTCTTTTCAAAAAAACAAGAAGCCAAATCCTATTGCTTTTAATAAGAGTTCAAATAATCTTTTATTAACCCGTTAACCCTCAATAGACTTGAAAATGATTATTGATGTAATAATTGATTGATTAAAGATCTCTAAGTTAAGTTTTCTATTCATTTTTTAAAACACACTTGACAAACAACAACACATTTATTTTTTTTTAAATTAATACTTAATTGGTGCGGATTTTGTTCTTTGCAGTTAGATATATTATAGGTAGAACTACTTTAATAAGTATTACTTACAAATAAGCTAATTTTTAAATTTTCAGAAAATATTGATAATGATTGATCCAGGGCATTTATAGGTTCTAATTAAAATTTTAAACAATTTTTTTTAATATTTTGAAACTGGGTCCAATAAAAAATAGTAAAATTGCTAATAAGGACTGATCCTGCACGACTCCTTAAAATACCTTCATGTGATTTAGCTATAAAATGATTAGGGAAGCCAATATTCGACCAGTTGATAAGTAATTCCTAATGTATGTTCATAATTATTTATGAATATTTTATTCACGTATAAAAACGGTGGTAATGTACCAAACAATTAAAAAATGCAAGAAAATAATTTTTTCCAGTAGTATTTAGAAGTGAGACGATTAATTTTACTATTATAATTGGAAATTGTTTTGTGCACAAGAATAAAACTCTTGATTTTGTAAATTTTTAATTTATTTTTTAGATTTATTATATTTTAGGTAATACAAAAGTAGTGTGTGTAGGTACCAGTTGTTTGTTAAAGGTATTACGTAAATGAATTAAACAGAAAGGTTTTGTAACGTGTACACTGATTGCCCGGCATTAAAAACTACATTTTCCGTTAGGTAGGTAAGTCTTTTAATTAAGTTGAATATTTAATATTAATGTTAGGTAAGTCTTTTTATTAAGTTGAATATTTAATATTAATTACCATTTAAAATTACGCTTTCAGTAATTTAAATTTTAGGGTTTGTAATATAGTTGTTTATTTAACAAGTTACATTAAGTCTTATTAACTTTAGCTCAAATTAAGGCAGTAAATTACATATCTCTCATGGCTAGTATGTACACCTAGTGACCTAGTAGTATACCTAAATTTACGCAACACTTTTACTAGAATACCTACTAGAAACCCTGTATAACTTTAACGAAAAGTAATTTGCTGCCCACGTGCTCTTGCAGCCCTCGACTACGTCTCGGACTGCAACACTTGTACTCTACTTACATTATTATCACAAAGTCATACATTTTTTTCACAGATATCAAAGAATGTTAATTTTTGAAACTACTTCACTGTTTTTTAATCAATTAAGAATTAAAACCCAAGTGTTTAAAGACTTTACCATAGTGATAAGATTAAAGTGATTGACAAAATGTATTGATTAGATGAAGTGTACAAGCCATATAAATTGTTTAAATTATAGAAACTTATCAGAGCTATTAAGTAAACATAAGAAATTTTAATGCATAACTTTTATAGACTCATAGACGTTCAATAGAATTTATAACTGATATTTGTTTTTATTTAAAGGTCTTTAGTGTAAAACTTTCTTAAAAGTGCCATATTATTGTCCGGATTATTATTAATAATTACTGAATACTCTAATTTTATAACGCATTAACAATTTTAAATATCCAAATGTAAGCTCTACTAAAAATTAAACTAAGTAACGTTAAGAACAGATTTCAACTATTTTAAGATTGTAATAGAAAAGTATTTTAACTATTTGTAACTAAAGCAATTGTTTGCAGCTAGTCAAAATATGCTGATTGCACTGAACATGCATGTGAATTAATGTAAATTTGCTGAGTGCTAGACATTGATGATAAACAATCTTTGATATTTAATTTATGAAAGAAAGATAAAAAGCAAAATTTTTCATTTAAATTGACGCTTTAACTTAAAAGAGTTTGAAGTAAACAAATAAATATTTATGAAATAGATAGGTATGCACTTTAGTAAAATGATAACCGAAAAGTTACATTTTAAGGGTAGCTACGAGCTCAAGAGATTGTCCTGCTGTTTACTATTCATAAACTTTGGTTGTTTTGTATTTAAATCGTTGTTGTTTTAGAAGTTTAAATGTTATATCCATAGATAAGTGTAACTTACAAAATTCTGCCATAAGCGTTAGAATTTTAATTAGGAAATGCCAATATCTTAAAAATGCTATATATATTCTTTTAGAGAGATTTAAGTTTTTAATAAAAACCAACAGTGTTTGTAATGATGGGGTTTCTTACAACCGAAATTTAATAACGATTAAAACTTGTTTTACCGTGCTTTTTTTTATAGTTACCAAGTCGAGGACCTATTTTGTTTTAGTGACTACCCTCTTTTTACAAAATGCAGAGCAGAGCACTTTCTAAAGAACGATCGTCAAATGTCTAAATGACAGGGTTGGCAACCCCATTAATGTAATAATAATATTCGATTATTCAGATTATAAATACTTCGTAATATGTAAATCTGCATAGGTATCCATTAAATAAAAACAAATTTAAACTGATTATTTTATAATTTTGGTAATAAATATAAGATATTAAATGTTTGTAATAATTTTAAAGTCCATTTTTGTTTCTGTTTCTTAGCAATCGTTGGGCCTCCGCTAAATTGTAAACAGCGATATGTTCAGTTTTGATCATTATGGACGGCATAATTTAGACTAGCGCTTCGCCATATAACATTTACTAAATTGTTAAGTACATTTAAAATATCTATAACTAGAGGATGACTCCCGCGAATTCCCGCCCGGTTATTTCCGGGAATTTCTTAAAATTTTTATTTCCCGGAAAAAAAAAAATTCCCGGGAAAAAAATTATTAAAAAAAACAAGTAGGGGAGACCGGGGATAAAAGTAACACGGGTAGGCAGTAACAGTGCCTATAGTTTCTTTAATTTTTGTTTTATATCGCCCTAAACGCTTTTGCAATGTTAAGTTACATCCAGCTCCCTACCTACATTGCTAGTTTTCATCTTTCATAGAGGTTAACTTTTTGCCAGCCAGAGTCACTATTTTCCGCCTAAAAGTTACTGCGTTGTCTCATCCGTCGAGTAACTTTTAGGCGATCTCTAAAATAGGAACAAAAAGGTACCTATATTATTTTGTTCTAAATTTAGTTGGCTATTGGTGGATGCAATACAAGTAGACGTTAGAATCGTGGTTAATTGTGGATTTCCTGAATTTTTTTTTGTGTACACTTGGGGTCAAAAGTAACAAAGTGTTACAACCAACCCCAATTAATGTTTTCACTTGCAAATGTTCACTCTTAGCACATAATTGGTGGCTTTCTTCGTAGATGAGAATATACAAGAGTTGTCGGAATAATTTTCCAGTTTGTTGTATCTTTTTGATTCACATTTTTAAATATGTAGGTACTTATAATCTTGGCAAACCTGGTAACTGCAGTCCCAAATTATTAAATTATAAAACTCAGTATATAATATCGGTTTAATGATGGAAATGTATGTAAAGCTAAATCATTTCTTAAAAAGCATTTTAAATTATAAAACCTATGTAAATTGGTAAGATCTGGTACTTTTGGTTTTCCTACCAGCCGCCATTGTTTTTATTCTATTACCTTAATATTTATAACTTAATATAAACAAAGCTTTAACCAACCCAACTTAACCTGACCCTCTTTTACTGATTTAATGAATGACGGTCAGTTTAAGGGCGGTTAGATTTTTTAAAAATAAAACAAACAGTTATTATGATCCAGTATAAATTTAATAATTTGGGACCGCCCTTACCTGGTATGCCATACTGTTCACTTATCATTTTGTATTGTACCAAAGATTTTTTTTTTTATTTTTTCATTTTGCTAATGTGTATTTTTGAATAAAATATTAATTTTGTTGATGAATACTAATATATTTACTCACTACTTATGAGCTGTGTAGATTATTTTGCCGTTACAACTTACCCCAATCATTGTTACTTTTAGCCCCAACGTTGAGGTTGAAAGTAACAGCTGTCTTACTAAAGAAAAATTTTTTTTCTAACAGTTGCTTTACGAAACACACGAAATAAATATCTTGGAAGCAAGACAAATGTCCAATCTATAATTAAACCAATTTGGATGTAAAAAATTTGTAATAATCTATGAGAAATTAAATAAAAACAAAAAAATGTTACTTTTATCCCCGGTCTCCCCTACTTACACCCATACATCGGTATAGATTCTATAGATACGACCGTTCGTTACGAAATCGAAAATCGAAATTTCCTAAGATCAAGATAAAACAATATTTTTTTAAAAACAATTTTATGATACGCATTTTTGTATACATTATACAGGGTGTCACACAAAAAACGCTGCAAGCTGTAACTTCGTTTTGTGGTCCGATTTAGATGAACAAAAAAGTAAATGACATGGCTCCTTGACTACTATAAACTGCATTGGATTTCATTTTTTTTTCAAGTTTAACTTAAATGTCAAACGAAATTTTTTTTTTTTTTAAATTGCACCATCTATTTTTTCATACTAATTCTGGTAGACATTTTGTTTTCTGAATTTAATGATGTAATAATCAGTTGATTTTAGTGCAAAACTAATGAGAAATAAAAAATAAAAGTTTAACAGAAATAAGTTAGGTTTCACAAAATTTTCAAGCGTGCCGTGGAAAACAAAAAAATCTTAATCAACAAATGTCATTTAAACGTCAGTGTGAAACCTAACTTATTTCTGTTAAACTTTTATTTTCGAACAAAAAATAAAAATTTCGTTTTCGTAATATTTGTGTCACAAATTGATAATGTACATAAATTTTAATTTAAAATAACCAGTCACTAATGAAATGTTTAATTTCTACGTGGTGCGTTTTAGGGGCGCACAGTTTAGGAACCACTGACTTCTGGGTTTATAAAATAGATGATTTTATTCGATAGTTTTTAGTAATTAAACAATTGCTTTAATTGTTACGTTGCAAATTAAATTAAGCCTCATTTTCTACATTGTTCAGTCTTTGAGTTATCGATAATAATTACCTTCAGTCCAACAATTTCAATTAAGTCGCGTCTATATTTGAACTGCTTTAAGCGTTACACACGGCTGAGAGAATACTAAGATTAATTTGCACAGTCCTTGGCGGAATATTTATCAAATACTGTAATGAAATTTGCCATATGTTACTACATAACATTATACAAGAGGAGGGAATATTTTTGAGTAAGTTGACATTTCAGGAAAACCAAACAAACACAGGTTTAATGTATTTTCTGGATCAACATGCAGGATTTAATATGAAACTGGAAACTAGTATGGGTCTGAAGCTAGTTAATATTTAAAATAAAGTTGAAAGTATTTTAATGTGGGTAATAAAAAGGTACCTTTGTTTCGCAACTTATTATATTGGGTTATTGGGTATGATTGAAAATAAAATTGTACTGATTATTTCTGTTAAATATAGGATCATTTTGTTCATATGTTCGACTTTTTATCGCCCACTGGTTATGAGATTCCTATGGTGTCCCACCTGTCTGGCCCACCCTGTATATCGATGATAAAAACTATCCTAAAAAATTTGATCTATTGTTTGATTTTCAGGGTGTTTTACATTTTGATGAGACACTCTGTAAATAATGAAAATACAAGGTTGGTTAAGTAGGAGCAAATGTATCTATTTAGGAATGTATTTTAAACAAGACATAGCTTTGTTTAAAAATTTCATTGCTTGCGTGATATAACGAAAAACCAAAATCGATGGAAATATCTCAATTTAAATATTTAAATATCTCCGTTTGCACAAAACAAGTCAGAGGAAACATTTTTGCTAGATTTTATTTGCTATACAGGGTGAGTCACGACGGACGCCACGGAGTTTTATGGCCAAACGGTATATATTTTCAAACTTTTATTGCTGTTAGATTATGTAAGTCAATAAGGGCTGCATTTTAAAAATATTTTCAAACATACAGGGTGCTCCAAAAAAGAGTGGCATATCAAAGTTATACTTTTTCTTATGGAACACCCTGTATATTTTTACATTTTTGGATTCCTTTTTAAATTTACTTCAAAAAATGTATACAGGGTGAGTCACGACGGACGCGTCGGAGTTTTATGGCGAAACGGTTTATATTTTCCAATTTCTGTCGCTGTTAGATTATGTAAGTCAATAAGGGCTACATTTTAAAAATATTTTCAAATATACAGGGTGCTCCATAAAAGAGTGCCATATCAAAGTTATACTTTTTCTTATGGAACACCCTGTATATTTTTACATTCTTGGATTCCTCTTTAAATTTAATTCAAAAAATGTATAAGGTCATATGGGTCTAAAGTCAACCGTTCTCGTGAAAATTGCATTTTCATGAAAATACAGTATTTTCAAAAATTTTCTACATTTAAAAACTTTGAGAAGTCTGAAGAAATTCGCTTGGAGATAAGACTGACAATAGATTATGTAACACTTTGCACAACCTACATTTTTAAAATATTGTACAGGGCGTTTTTTACGCTTGGTCAAACTTGTGAAACTTTAAACATCGATAACTCATTTTTTTTAAATACAACACCCTATATTTTTTTGCACCGTTTTATAGAAAATTTAATTCTCTTTCGAAAACATTAAGGCTGTTTTATACCTAAAATTGATATTTTCCGAGATATAGCGATTTTATTGTTAATTATTAGGGCAAAGTAATATTTTCAAGTAGGCTATGAAGATAGACAGCGGTATTTTGAAACAATTGAAAGAAAAAACAAGAAACTTGTAATTTTGTCGTTTGCCTACACATTTTTGACATTTTTTTATAAGAAAGTTGTAGTTTTACCATTGTTACGTTTAAATATAGGTTTCTCATCAGGGCCACAATATTTTTCATATAATTGCGTTTAATCGTTTGCCAAGTCCTAAAAACCGATTGATAATGGTATTAGGTACGAGTACGGAACGCTGATTAAAAAAAGTAATACTGACTTGTTTAATTTTACTTAAAAAAAAAAAAAAAAACATGGTTGGTACTGTTTTCGGTAGAGTATCGTATCGTAAACAGACAAAAAATGGTTTATAGGATTTAGTAATTATCTTATACACTGGTCCAATAAATAAATGCATAAATAATTTTAAAAAATCTCTATTTAAACGTAAGTATGGTAAAACTACAACTTTCCTATAAAATAATGTCAAAAGTGTGTAGTCAAACGATAAAATTATAAGTGTCTTGGTTTTTCTTTCAATTGTTTCAAATTACCGCTGTCTACCTTCATAGCCTACTTGAAAATATTACTTTGACCTAATAATTAACAATAAAATCTCGATATCTCGGAAAATATCAATTCTAGGTGAAAAACAGCCTGAATGTTTTCGAAAGAGAATTAAATTTTCTATAAAACGGTTTAAAAAAATATAGGGCATTGTATTTAAAAAAAATTAGTTATCGATGTTTAAAGTTTCACAAGTTTGACCAAGCGTAAAAAACGCCCTGTATAATATTTTAAAAATGTAGGTGGTGCAAACTGTTACATAATCTATTGTCAGTCTTATCTCCAAGCGAATTTCTTCAGACTTGTCAAAGTTTTCAAATGTTGAAAATTTTTGAAAGTACTGCATTTTCATGAAAATGCAATTTTCACGAGAACGGTTGACTTTAGACCCATATAACCTTATACATTTTTTGAAGTAAATTTAAAGAGGAATCCAAGAATGTAAAAATATACAGGGTGTTCCATAAGAAAAAGTATAACTTTGATATGGCACTCTTTTTTGGAGCACCCTGTATATTTGAAAATATTTTTAAAATGTAGCCCTTATTGACTTACATAATCTAACAGCGACAGAAATTGGAAAATATAAACTGTTTTGCCATAAAACTCCGACGCGTCCGTCGTGACTCACCCTGTATACATATACGTTCTATATTGTATCAACATGCATAATCTATAAACTAAATTATATCAAAGACTACAAATCCATTTGATATGAAATTTGATTCATTCGAATGATTTCTGTTAATAAGTAGGTTGGTTATTTTATTGCGCTGTATTGGAAATTGGCCTGTAATTGGGTTCAAGTTAATTAGGCGTACAGAGCAAATCACAAAGCAGTGTGTTGCGAAAATGGTTGCAATCCAAGTAAATACTCCAATTACTTAGGTTACTCGAAAGACGGTCGGAAAATGTATAGCGCTTTAGTGATTTAATAACTCAGTATTCGGTTTTAAATAATATGTAGCGGAGTGGAAACGCTCACAGTTTGATTATGTATGAAATATCTTTTGTTACATCGTACTGAATACGAAACGGGCAGCATAATGTTTTACGAATTTTTTTGTCGAAGTAACTGGGAATTGAAGCAACTGTTTCGGTTTTAGAGGCAAATTAGAAGTAAATCAATGGTTTGTTCAAAATTTGTTTAATGCTTGGGTAAATATGGTAATAAAATAAATAATTAGATTACCTATTATTGTCCTTTTAGTATTTATGAAACGACTAAGTTGCGTTAATTGCATTTTAAGAAAAAACATCTGTCATTTAATTCTCCTTCTCGACATTTTGTGTAGAACTCGAAATTTAAAGCAGCTGTTAAGGTTGTAGAATGTAAATAAAACCAAACAAATAATGTAGAATCATATTTATTGCCAATTATTTTGTTGTCTCGTAAGGTTTAACATATATACACTTATTACGTGTTTATGTCTACGTAAATAAATCGAAGATACGAAGGGATCATGTAGATAAAGTTTTATTATAAGAAAAGATGAACCTGCAGGTCCGGCCGATAACTCGCCCAAGCAAACTTTGATGATAGACAAGGTAGAACCAACCTAGTGAGCCTTTTACGAGCGATAACTCGCCCAAAGAACTACAGCACTAGGTCAGGCAAGAAGTAAACCTTCGGAACACCCTCAAAGCGACACCTAGTTAAGTCATTCTCTGATAGCCTCACAAAGGACAGCTGGTACCTGAAGTGCTCTGACAGCGATAGCTCGCCCAAAGTTTCTGACAGCGATAACTCGCCCAGACCGTCTGAAAGTGATGACACGCCCAAAGGTTGTAACAGGATACCAGCTGGATAACCAGACAGTTTTGTGGCTCAGTTAAGAACCCTTTCCTTTTAAAAGGCAAATCGTTTTATACATCCTTTTGGTGGTGTGGGGTAAAAAATAGTTTAAATACGCCTCTAAGTTGTTTTGAACTAACGATAATGCTAGTTTTTGATAACAAAGGCGTAAACTAAGGTTTTGTCATTGTCATTGGTTAATTCGTTAATTAGTTGAGTTGCATTCATAAAGAGGGAATTAAATCCGGATGATTTTATTTGTTAGTCGCTGTGTCCTTCCAAAACTAGATCATATAAACAATACTGATTACCGATTCACCCCACCAGAAATTACTAAATAACGTTGTACACTCTAAAAAAAGTGTTAAAACACATTCAAGTGAATATAAAATAATAATATAGTTACATTTATGCGACTATTTTACAAAAATCAACTTATTATTAAAATCTATGTACATTTCATATAATATAACAAAGGTTATAACTATAACCCATTTCTTTGTCTAGCAGGAAGTCCCTTAGTATCTAGCTACCTGCCTACGTAATAAGACAAACATCCTTATTCTCTTCCGTTTATATTCTTCATGTAACAAATAGGTTTGATTTAGGAAAAGTTAATTTTAACGTTAACTGTTCTCATGGTTAAACTAATGCTTTAATATTTAGTCGAATAAAACAGAATTAAGCAAGTTTTAGTTGAGAATATACTTTCATTTTAAATTTCCCACAATAGCTCAGAAGTCAATACTATTATGCAATAATACATATCTTAAATTTTATTTCTTTTATTAATAATTATCCACCCAAGTTACTAGTGCGGCCGCTACAGTAAGTAGGCTGAAAAAAAGATATTCAGACAATTTTATAGTTAAAAAAGGATTTACACAAGAATATATATAGCACATTCCGTACACTTTTAACGTGTATGATACTCCAAAAGCTCAAAAATTGGCACATCATAGGTTTTACCAGTAAATCCTACCATTTACCACAGTAAAGAGGCAAAAGTGTGAAATTAGCTTCATTTAAATTATTTTTAATGAAAAAATAAGATTTAAACAAATTTTAACCTAACCCTCTACTACTGACCAAATGAACGGTCAGGTTAAAGGTTAGTTAAACATCTTATAAATTAAAACAAACGCAAAAGCCTGATAGGGAAGCGCTTGCAAGCTTAGATTTATTTAAAAAAAAGCTCTAACCTGACCCTCTATTACTGACCAAATGAACGAAGGTCAGGTTAAAGGTTAGTTAAACATTTTATAAATTAAAACAAACGCAAAAGCCCGATAGGGAAGCGTTTGCTAGCTTATTTTATTTATTTAAAAAAAAGCTTTAACTTTACTCTTTATTATTGACCAAATGAACGAAGGTCTGGTTAAAGGTTAGTTAAACTTTTTTTAAATTAAAACAAACGCAAAAGCCCGATAGAAAAGCGTTTGCAATTTTAGATTCATTCTATTTATTTAAAAAAAAGCTTTAAGGTGTCGCGTAAGCGGAGCGTCTCCGTCACGTAACGTCTCAGACAAAGTAGTTTTTATATCGTAACGTAATCGTAGCGGCTCAGACACGGAATGTATCAGACAAAATTATATTGACGTACGAAAAGGAAACGTATATTTAATTGTCATTTTTTAAATTAATCTGATCTAACGCTTTACAGTGTCTGATATTTAGACAAACACATTTTATTTATTGTTTTGCAAAATGTTGCTCTTCGGCAACAGTTTCTGTTTTTCGACAGTTTAAAAATTCTGAAGGTTTTTTTACTGTTTTTTCCACATTCCTTACAATAAAATACCCAAAATATTATTTAATTTTAATTTTTTTAAATTGATGCATTTAAGGGTATGAAAAAAGAAAAAAAAGAAAGGTATATCAGAAAGAGTATTGATGGTAGAAGTACAGATTACATAGAATGAATTGATAGGGAGGTGCTAGTGGCATATGGCTCGAATGAGAATGCGGCAGAAGAGGATAAGAGTATACTACGGTTCCTGCGACAGTTCGATGGCATGTCCATCCGGAGCTTACCATGATCGATGTTTGAAGGTAACGAAGAAGTCTTTCAAGGTCGGTGACAATGACCAGAGGGTGGTTGCCGAAGGAGTCTTGAAGGTTATCGACAATGACCGGAGGGTGTTGCCAAAGAAGTCATTCAAGGTCGTCGACAATGACCAGAGGGTGGTTGGTGAAGGAGTCTTTGAAATGTTTGAGGGTGTGGCTTTTGGGGTTGCTGAAGAAGTCGTCCTTCAGCAACTACTACGACCACCGACTTCTTCAGCAACCCCTCTGTTGAAAAACTACTCCACCCCCAGCAAACATTTCAAAGACCCCTTCGGTAACCACCCCCTTTCGATGTCGTAGGGGTGAGAAGTCTTTGAAATGTCCGAGGCTTTGAAGGGTGGGGGTTTGCCGAATAGGTTTTTCAAATGTATGACTATAGGCGGTCTGTTATGTGTGTCAACAGTAACTAGTTCTTGGAAATGTCAACCAGAAAAACATGAATTAATCGACGGATTGTTGGATCATGTCTTGTTGCTTAAATATGGTGCCGCTGATATACGAGTCGAACATCAGTCCATGTTTCTTCTTTATTTTCAGCGTCACTATACAATTTTTCGCTTTGATCATATAAAAATTTATAATTGCTTACAGTTTTAATAAGTTTCTCTTTATTCATAATATTTAAATATTTGACAATGAATTATAACTGATGACAGTTTTAAAAAGCGTGTTTTGGGAGCGTATCGGATCAGACACATTACGTATCGTAGGTACGTCCTAACGCATTTTGTCGGAGACGTTACGTTCCCGCTCGCTCTGAACGCTTACGTTCCGCTCTAATATAAATGGTTTCATAACAACCAATACAACTAATTTTGTCTGAGACGTTACGTGACGGAGACGCGACGATAATATAAATGCACCTTTAACCTGACCCTCTATTACTGACCAAATGAACGAAGGTCAGATCAAAGCGTGTGTTTTATAAATACAAATGTAAAAGCCCGAAATGGAAGTGTTTAAAATATATTTTGGACTTTTATCACCTCACTATGGTACCTAAATGCAAGGATTACCGTTAAAACCAAAGATTTAGCAATTTTCGGGTTTAACTGTAACATACGTATAAACGAAACGTTGAGAGTAAAAAAAAACAAAGTAGTCCCTTGAGGGTAAAAATTGGTGACGATAATGTGCACAGTCTACTATTTGCGGATGATAAAGTACTGGTAGCAGAAGACCCGGACATAAACTTTATGTTTAGAAAATTAAAACATGAATATGAAAAGTGCCAATTAGAATTAATGTTTCTTGGAAAGTATTAAGAAATGTGCATTATTAAGTAGGTAACGTTTTAAAAGTAATAAGGCTATTAAAAAAGTAATTTATTTATTGTATTATTATGAACTTACGTTTAGAGAAAGAAGGATTTTTTTGCTACACGTGTTATATCCTAAAACAAAAAGTACAAAACATACAACTCTTTCGATTTAGGTAACCTAGAATAATATTTGCCCTTGCTATACGGTGGAATATAAAAGAAACGAAACTCAAATCTACTGCCTAGACAAGTTTTATTGCAATAATTTGTAAAAATATCGCATTGAAATCTAGTTGTTATTAAAATAAAAATATACTCAACACGTTCCATATTCAGCAGCATCGCATTTCTAAATAAAATCTAAATGGTGATACATCAGAAACGTGACTTTACCCTTTTTTTAAAGAAAATATCGTTTTGAACTTATCGCGACGGGCGAAACTCGTAGTACGGAAATTGTTGCAATGATTTATACGTACCTGCACATTGAGTCTCATTTGAACGATTTAAACATCAGTAATGGGAAATGCTACTTCGGTTGCAGTATATCATAAGCTGGAGAATTTTATTTTTGTTTAACGTTTTATTTTCCTAAAACTGGAAGTACAAAAAATTGAACACGACATCAGAACGTAATGTTGAAAATTATTAAGCGAACTAGTATCCCGATTGAAGCATTTAAAAGGAATTCGTATGGCGTACCTGATATACAGGGTGTCCCAGCCAAGACGAATTATTCGATAGCTTTGTTATTAGTGATAATATTTAAAAAAAAGTAAAGATAAAAGTTGTTTGTTATCATTTACTTCATAACCTAAAATTATTTTCAACTATACACAGTGTTTTGTTTTTGCGCTCTGATATCAAACATTGTTTTTTTATATGAAACACCCTGTATATTTTGCAATTTTTGGATGTAAAATTAAATTCTCTTTTAAAAATATTCGAGGTTGTTTATGTCTAAAATAAACCGTTTTTGAGTTAATAACGTTTTTTTGAAAATTTTGACAGATGCAGACCTTTATAAAAATATTTATATTTATTAACATAACAACACCAGAGCAATTTACTTTGGTAATTTATTAGACAATAGTGTCATAGTGATTGTTGACTAGTTACATTTTTAAAATAACATACAGGGTGTTCGTTATACTCGGTCCATTTCGCTAAACTTTAAACGCATGTAAGTAATTTTTTTAAAATGGAACACCCCATATATTTTTAAATTTTCTTATAGAAAATTTAATTATCTTTCAAAGTTGTTAAGCATGTTTTATGTCTAAATATAATATTTTTGAAGTTATTTCGTTTCTTATGATTATTTGCGAGTATTTTACCTAAAATATCGGTAGTAGCCTTTGAAAATTCGAAACAATTTGTATGAACTGTCAACCAGAACAATTAATCGACACAGTTTAAACTATTATTCCACTAAAAATCCATATTTTCTTAAGAACTGTAGATACACAGCATGCTGGTGTTATTTGCTTCCATTTATGCTGTGTATCTACAACTCTTAAAAAATACGGATTTTTAGTGGCATAATAGTGAAAATTTTGCCGATTAACTGTTTTGGTTGACAGTTCATACAAATGGTTTTGAATTTTCAAAGGCTAATACCGATATTTTAGGTAAAATACTCGTAAATAATCATAAGAAACGAAATAACTTCAAAAATATTATATTTAGACATAAAACATGCTTAACAACTTTGAAAGATAATTAAATTTTACAAGAAAATTTAAAAATATATAGGGTGTTCTATTTAAAAAAATGACTTACATGCGTTTAAAGTTTAGGGAAATGGACCGAGTATAACGAACACCCTGTATATTATTTTAAAAATGTAACTAGTCAACAATCACTATGACACTATTGTCTAATAAATTACCAGAGTAAATTGCTCTGGTGTTGTTATGTTAATAAATATAAATATTTTTATAAAGGTCTGCATCTGTCAAAATTTTCAAAAAAACGTTAATAACTCAAAAACGGTTCATTTTAGACATAAATAACCTATAATATTTTTAAAAGAGATTGTAATTTTACATCCAAAAATTGCAAAATATACAGGGTGTTCCATATAAAAAAAACAATGTTTGGTATCAAAGCGCAAAAACAAAACACTGTGTATAGTTGAAAATAATTTTAGGTTATGTAGTAAATGATAACAAACAACTTTTACATTTAACTTTTTTTAATATTACTCCTAATAACAGAGCTATCGCATAATTCGTCTTGGCAGGGACACCCTGTAGAATGGCAACCAATGGGATTTCGTAAACGGTAAAAGATACAAAGTTGGTTAATTGAAACAAAAGTGTAATCTGTTACGTTATTTAGCAAAGGTTAACAGGGTCACTATATTTTCTTTGTATTGGGATCTAGATTATTATAACAACTAAAGAGTCAGTTAAATGGGAAAAACGTGTAGGACATTATTGAAAATCTGTTTTCGATTTTAAGGATATGTAGTGTGCCGCCGAGACGAAATAATTCTCGATCTCGTCTCGAATTTCGAGATCGAGACTGGCATTTTTCTGTCTCGAAAATTCGAGATGAGAGTAACAATCGTCCTCGAGATTTTCGATTCTCGGACTACGAATAGTTTTAATATATATTTTATTAATAAATTTTTAGAAACCACTTACAAATTTAACTTTTAATTTATTTTAAATATTGTGTAATGAATTCGCAAGATTGCCAAGCATTGAGTCTACAGCAATACCCTCGCTGATTGACTGTCAAGATGTCAAGTCTGTTGCGGTGTTTGCGAATAATAGGCCAGCTTTCAAAAATTCGTTCACCTGGTACACTGGTTGCTTGTATACATAAAAAGTCTTGAGTCATTCTGGCGAGGTTTTCCGACTTTGTAAATAGTTTGCAAACAGCTGAAACGATCTATAAAATGGGTCGGCAAACATTGTAAAAATATCAAAATATACAGTTTGTGTAGACTTTTCGTAATGGCTATTTCGAAAATTATACAAGTTCCAAGGCATTTCGCATATTATTAAAAAAAGTATAAAAATCTAATATGATATGCATAAAAAATAACGACGTTGAGTATGATTTCTCATTAAGTAAATAGGATGGGTTAATTCTGATAACACCAGATTATTAAGGCTGTTGTCTTACCTTAGAAGACCAAATATCAGATTTTCAATATCAGTAGTAAAAAGTGGTTAAGGAAACAAAAAAATTACGTTTCTCAGTTTTTTCCTGATATTTTAGGAGCTGAGCTTAGTTTGCAGGGTTTAGTTGAGATTCTTACCAGCACGTAAGACCGCACTTTTTTGCTAATTTAACCATCCTCTCATCTTCAACGGTTTCCGATATTCCCATCTTCACGTTGAAACAAACACCCTGTGTAAGAGTAACCTAAAATTTAATTCCATGTTTGAAACGAGCATGAAATTAAGCACAGTGATGGTCAACACAATCAAATCAACCTGTTTTAAAATATCGCAAAGTTTAGTTAATTGCACATATTTTATGTGTACGAGTACCTCTAATGCCCACTAGTGACTTTCATACCAATTTTGCAATATCAAGTACTTTCAGTGAAAATGAGTCGCGAGTTATTTTTAATTAAAACAATTCATTATTTTGCTGAACACTGCTGCTTTTGCTCTTTTAACAATGCATTTCACTGCCTATACTTTTTAACTTTGGCTGCTGTGACATTTTTGTCTTGTTTAAAGCCACTCATAAACACATTTATCATCTTTGTTATTTTCTTTTTATGCCGATATAACATCAAGCCATACAAAGTGGATTTTTTTATTACTTTTAATGCTTTTATGTTCTTTTCCTTTCAATTTTAGTGCATGAAGTGTAGATACACTAGTTTAATGTGCAAAAATGCATCTAAGCGACACATCAGCCTCACAATGTTATGTATTTTATTGTTGTTATTACCTGGTAGTGCATTTATTATTACATGTCATTCTAGTTGATATTGTCACAAGCAATTTTAATGATCCCTTAAATATCGTTTTAGTGAGTTGATCAAAGAAGGTTTCGTCGATGTGCAGCTGTCTTGGCTGGTGTCAATATTGCTATATTAAAAATTGTAAGAAATACGATATTTATTGCAAAAATATTGGACTATGTTATTGGTAATACTTATTACTTTACACCTAATTAAAATAATCCTAAATGTGTTTTGATCCCTATAGCGTTGACCTTCTTGTTAAGTGGTGCAATTCGGTTTGAGTTTTCTAAATACAGTGCAGTCTCTGTAACGTCAACTAATTAAGGCCAGTGATGCTCACTGTTTCAAGGAGATCATGTTACTGAATATGTTGTTCTTAGAACTAATTTAACGCTGTCGATTAATTTAACACTAGCCATCACCAGGAGCAGTGGATATAAAAACAACTGAATATTACATTTTAAAACTTTTAAACATGCTAGAAAGGTTATTTTCTTTGTAGTTGTTTTCCTACTAGGCGCTGATTTTTCTTCACTTGAAATGTAAGTTTTCCTGGTAATAGCTTCTAGTACAAGTCTGTTTCGTCATCATTATATAACTAATCATTGGTTAAATTTGTTTCCTCAATTATATTTGCAAGTTTTTTTTTAAAAAAAAAAAGCAAGTTGCTCTGGTTGTGAAAACGTATACCATCCCGATTTTTAAATTTTGTCTACCATGCTGAGCTAGCGGACAATGTATGTCAATTTTCTGGAATTTTAAGTAAAAACATTTTGCTTCCTCTTTCAGAATAAGACTATCACTTATTGAAGCATTTTGTTTTTTATATTGCAAAAACCATTTATGAAATGTCTTTACCATGCATAGCAACTGTTTAGGAAACTTTTGTTTTTTGTTTTTAAGAGCACATTCGGTAGATTTGGATACTCGTTTTTTTTTGACAAAGTATCACTGCACATCCCTTCTTCATCTTTGATAAACGTTGCGCTTTTTTTCCAACGTAAGGTAACTTGGCTTTTTTGACGCTACAACCCCTATAACACATGCAACACGCTTGGTCAAAGTTTGGATTGATACTAAATAAGTCTAAACAGATCTAGACAGTTTTTTTTTGCAAATAGAATAACTGATTATTTAAATTTACTACTGCTTCCTTCATTAGTTGTTCACGTTTTGGAGTACGAATTATTCGTTCATTCATGTTTTGGAATATACTACAATACCCAACCGATCATTCAAGGTTTGTGGAGGTTCACGCTATAGAGACTGCACTGAAGAGATGGGACGAGTCATTTTTGTTTTTGGTGAATCGATTCTTCTGATTCAGTTCACTAAACTGAATCGTTCTTAAAGAATCGTTCAAAAGAATCGCTTATCTAGAACCGTTCTGATTGTCTGGTACTGCACGATTCGCAAATGAATGAACTTATGTGAACTGGTGTGGGATTTAAGTTATGCTACAAGGCGCTTTGTTGCTTGCAACCCATACAAATCAAACGAGCCTAGGCGAATTTATACTTTACGTGTATATTCAAAATTTAAATGTAACTGTACCTATGCACAGCAAAGCTTTTCGTTTATATTAAAATTGTTTACAGCGGTACTAAAAAGGCAAAGAAATCGATGGATAGTTCATTTGTTCAGTGACGAAACGTGTAGGTGAATTGAACAGAGAAAATCTTGTCAGCGGTTCATTCTGAACTGGTGAATTAGTTGATAGGGCACGAGGTCGCGTGAAAGCCATACATGTTAAATGGGCGCAAGCGAATTTAGCCTTTAGCGCTAATAAAAAGTTAAAGGAATCGATGCAGCTCGCTTGTTCAGTGACGAATCGTGCAAGTGAATCGTTCAATTTGAATGGTTTATTGGCAAATTGCCTATCTCTACTGCACTGTGCAGCTTTCAAACATAGCTCTGCGGCTGAGATCCTAACGGTACACGAAAAACCTGAATGCGCAGTAAACTAGAGTGATTAGGACCTGCACTTGGTCATTTGCGAACTTAAATTGTCACAATTACCTAGTACACTCTAGCGAAAAGTAAGTTTTATTAAAATTGTTTTAAAGTGGTTAAAATGGAGTGTGTCGAGAATGAAAAATAAATATGATTTCAGATACAGACATTAATATGTCAGGAAATGAACCCCTTTAATGCTAATAAATATTTTATTTTAAATATCTACACCTGACGTTTTGTCTATTGTGTTCGATTTGTGCTAGATTGTATTGCTGTTGAGACGGATTGTACTTTTAGAGTAATATATCTCGCCCGTGCTACTTATCCTTTTCCCTCCGAATACGTACTCTGTTTAACGTTTGCGCATCTTCTACAAAAATGAACCGCAGAGCTATGTTTGACAAGCTGTACTTGGAGAGGAAAAAAGTGGACCAATATGTAAGTTAGATAGGTACTTATTTACTATGTAGCAAAAATGTTGGTAACTGTTCATAAAAAAACAAATTAAAATACAGGAACAAAAAATTTCTAATCTAAAAACGTTTTTGAATTTGCTAAAGAAAGTATTCAAACGTTTAAAAGTTTATGAAAAACATTTTTAAAGATCGTTATTGAATGCTTTGCAATATTACAATTTTTTTCTGTGAATAAGGCTTTTATGAATATCATACTTAACGATCAAATTTTTCTGCACCCTAATGTAACACATTTTATTTATGTGCGTGCAGAGTTGGTAATGTTCTCAATTTAGTGCAAATGTTTAGAATGACGAGAAACGGCGAAATAAATGATGACAATGATACCGTGAAAAACGGCAAGAATACATTCGCTGGCATCAGTAAGACGGTTCTGTATAAAACCATAAAAATGAAAAATGTTGTATTAGATATGCTATTTTCTTTTGCAGAAGAACTGTGACCATAGCTTAATATATACAAACAAATTTTGGATATTTATAAGAAATATACAACTAAATTTCATACAGTAACTAATGTATTTACTAATTAGACAGTTTTAACTATAACGTTCCGAGCTTACAGCAAACATTAAGTTATACAACATTTAAATATACATATAAGGATGTTTTTTTAGTCAGGTTAATTTAAAATAAACATTTTTTATGCAGTAACATCAAACACTATTTGAATTTCTCGTTTGGAAACACAAATTAATATGTTAACCATTTTTTTTTAAATGTGAGATTTAGTTTCTTGCTATAAATGAATGCCTAAAATTAGTGTAAATGTTTGCATATAAGAATAAGTCTCTATCGTTTGGAGCATCTTAATCGATTAAATTTATAATAAAATTTAATTCGGCTGCCGAAATGAATGATCCTTGAAAACTATCTGAAGAATTGCTAACATTGTGTAAATCACTTTGTAATTTTCTTTTATTAATACCAAAACCATAAAGTTATGTATGGAATTTGGTAAACAGATAATATAGTGTTCTTATACAACTAACATAAGTTATAAAGTACAACAAACTCTAAGATAAAATAAAAAGCAAGTATACAACAAAATTTTATTTAAATCATCACAATACCCAACCTGAAGACTCTGGAGGAAAATAATTCCAATGAAACATTCGTTTTTATTGTTTTATCAGGTTGTTAAAAAAATTAATGTCAGTTTTCGACCTTTATCTTTTAAAAGGAATTATCTGTAAACTTTACTAATAGAAATAAAAATCGTTATAATCTTTTTTACCAACTAGAAACAAGCTTAATTATTCCAGTAAGATAAATTTCAGGAGTTCTGAAGCTGACGAACTCTTTGGCAGCTTGATTGTCGAAGACATTTTGCAAGAAGTGGTTGAGGTGCTTGCGCATTAATACGGTTCCCGCAGTCAGAGTAGAGGTTTTACGTAAAAAAAAAAATTAACACTAAAACACGCCTTGATGATTACTATGTTGAATTATTATAAATTTAACACACAGTAGTTGGAATTATTAGGTTAACTGCCAACTATCCAAGTATTTTTGCTTACTTTGATAAACATGCCAAAAGTTCTTCTATTACCCCTCCGCCCTGGATTATGTATGTAATTAGGGTTTACCTAATTAACTTTTACAGGAGTTGACCCAATTGGATTATAGAATTCAACTTAATATTGTTCGTCCCCACATCCAAATATTCAGGTTTTTCACATACTTTGATACAAATGCAAACAGATTCTAATTTTAAACTTCCGCCCCAGTTAATGTGGATTAACCCTAATTAACTTTTCTAAGAGTTTACCCAGTTTAGATATTGTTCGTCACCACATCCAAATATTCAGGTATTTACGCATACTTTAATGAAATGCAAACATATTTGTTCACTGAACAAGTACCATGTAAGAATACTTGGCGTGCGCTATGAAGAATCAAGTAGCGCGGAATTTTACGGTTCCCACAGTCTAAAAAGTGTTATACACATAGATCGAGCTAATACGTAGAATATGAAGCACAGTATGCTAAAGCATGCTAAAAAATACGGCAGTAGTGATCTGTCGCTTCAAAAAGTGCTTAAAACACGCCCGCGTAATATTTCGGTTCCCGCACATGAGCCACTAAAATTTGATGCGGAATAATACGGTTTCCGCAGTGAAAGGGTTAACTAGTGTATCCACTTGCTTGTCGTCAATGGCAGAGAACGTCTACGACCTTCGTTATCTCATCTCCGCCACGACCGGTTTCTTGTCCAAATGCATAGCTAATATTGCGTCCTTTTCACTGCTTTATGGCCCAGTTTGAACTCGTACAAGAATATTACTCGGAATCGCATGTTTTTCATTATTAAATCAATCGTCAAAATTAAAGGCAAATTAGTAGTAAAAAAAACATCGCTACAAAAATAAAGAGCGAAATCTGAGCTTTAACAAGATAAACAACATGATTACAGTAAAATAAGTTTTATCAAAAACAAAAGTCAGGGTTTAAAAACAAAAACTGACAATAATAAGCGTAAATAAACTGGTGTGATTACTAAATGATTTTTGTCACAAATTGTGTGTGTGTTTTAAGGGAATGACATCCAAACTAAATCACTCGGTATAAAAACGAATAGAAATTTTAGGAATAATCTCAATTCACCCCCAATAAATTTATCTTCACTTAAAAATATAATGTTGGCTGCGACATTTACTGATTCACGGATTCGATGCTGGGTCGACAACCGCAGTTTAAAAACGCTGCCCTAGAGCATCTGGGGAAATGCTTAGGTGTCGTTTGCGAAATTAAGCAGTATTCAAGAGAGACCTGAGACCTCTATCGAGCTACGTTCGTTGAATAGATTAAAATATCTCAAAACCTTGAACTAAAACCTATGAAATGATGTCTACTTTTATAAACTTATTGAAAACTATCATGTTTTAAAAACTTTTAATGATGAATTTATATTAATTTAGAGGTACATGAAGTTTATCTTGATAAGCACAAATATTGCTAATGTTTTTATTTAGGTAAAAAAATAACTATTTTTACGACCACTATTGTAAATGACTATTACTGTACAGCCTGCATGCTTAGCAAGCGGGTCTTTACGTACGGTAAGCAAAAAGCACAGTTTCTTTAAATAGAAATATTCAAAGTAGGCTCACATCAAACCAAACCTGTATGCATAGTAAGTGGGTATTTACTCAAGGTAAGCAAAAAGGACAGTTAAAATAATCATTACAGTAGACTTATGTCAAACTTAATCTGTATGCATAGTAAGAGAGTCCTTACGCACGAAAAAAAAAACAGTTCTATAAAAATTATCAAAGTAGACTCACTTCAATATTGACAACAGCGTGTGTAAAAGTTTGTATACTATTAGCCAAAAGGCGTAAAAAATCGTATATAAAATATGGTCGTAGAAAAAGTATAGTACAAAACTGCAGTTGAAAAGCAATTACACATTAGTAGAAATTTGTTTTCCACTCGTGAGTAATATAAATTTTACAACTAACTCTAGGTATGCTACAATATACCTACTATTGTATTTATTATTAAGCTTGGCGGTTGATTTGAGTTTATTTAATAACACTTCTTTATTTGTTTATTGCCCAATTTTATTTTAAAACAATTTTTCTTCGTCTATTGTTTACAAAGTTTTGTACCGTGACGTAAAAACTAATGAATTTGGAATTCAAAACTAAATGACTTCACCAATCTGGCTACTTGACCTTGTACAAAAAATACAATACTTAAGGTACCCTTAAAAATAAGAAAACACGTATCTAGTAAAGTTACGGAAAATGTTATTAATTAGACGTTCATAACGCACTCATTTTAGATTCCTTGGTGTCAATCTATATTTCTTTGTTAGTACCTCGTAGTGCTTAAAAATTATTGCTGGGATAAAAACCGTATTCTCGCCATGATGCACAATTTATACCCCAGAGTACAATCCTGAACTTTTTCACAGATTTTAATGTTTTTACTGAGTTTTGTTGGTGCTTTGTTTGTGCTTTTGCGCTTCAATAATAGTTCCTCGACGACAAACCATTTTTGCGTTATGATCACAGAATATCGTTATGATGCAATAATTGTGCTCCGGGACAACCTTGAGCTATTTCATTCCGTAGGTACTGTGTCACAGATTTCATATCCATATCGTCATTTTATACTTATTTAATTGTACTGTTTTGCTCTGAAATTTTATTTTTATTTGATTGCACTTGTTATGGCCCAAAACTTAACAAAGAGCGTAAGAAGTGCGATATACAGGGTGTTTCTTAAATATTGCAAATAAATTTGGAGGTGATTCCTTATCAAAAATTAAGGGAAATTTTTTCATAAGACGTTTTCTTTTGGTGTTACACTCCCCTAAAGGAGAGCGGTAAAATTAGGTTTTTATTTTGTTTCTCAAATTTGGATAAATATAGGAGAATGATAAATGTTTTGTATTTATTGAAAGGCTTCCCATAGTATTATTTTTAGTTATCTCCAACCTTCACAGGGGGCTGAAAAGTGCGAGCCCTGTTGGTTTTCTTATCAGAACTTTTTGGAGGGTTAAAATGTAGCTATTAAAAGATATTTTTCTTGAAAAAGCTTTCTTTATTTAGAAACTTTTTTTATTCCTCAGTTTTTCTGGTAAAACCTACAGTTTTTGAGTAAAAAATAAAATAAGTAAACATGCACCAACAAATATTCCAATATCATTTTGGTGGTTGCCATCGTTTGTTTATGTTCATATTGGATAAAATTGACAGGTGTAAATCATTTTGACGTTTATACGGTGACAACGCGACAACGCCCTTCAATGCTACCCAATATAAACATAAACAAACATGTTTATTTATTTTATTTTTTACTCAAAAACTTTAGGTTTTACGAGAAAAACTAAGGAATAAAAAAAGTTTCTAAATAAATCAAGCTTTCGTAAAAGAATTTATTAATTGCATAATTTTAACCCACCAAAAAGTTATGATAAAACAACCAACCGGGGTCGCACTTTACAGCCCCCTTTGAAGGTGGGAGATTGGAAACCTTTTAAGAAGTATAAAATATCTACCAAATATCATTCTCCTACAATTATCCAAATTTGAGAAACAAAATAAAAACCTAATTTTACCGCTCCCCTTTAGGGGGGTGTAACTCCGAAAGGAGACGTTTAAGAAAATAAATTTAAATGAAAGACCCCCCTTAATTTTCGATAAGAAAGCCCCTCCCGTTTAGCAATATTTAAGAAACACCCTGTATGCGCGTATTATTAAACGATTTCTTCAATAAATACATTATATCATTAAGCTCTTAATAATATTAAAAGCCACCTTTTAACCGGTGCCCTTACGATATAATTTAAAACGCTTTAAACAAAACTGTGACAGCTATACAGAGTGTCCCAAATTTGAAACTTAACATGTTAATATTTTTTAGCTATTAATTTTTAATTAACTCAGACTTAGATGGTGTTAAGCTTTATTCGTTTAGAAAAGTAACTATACTTTATCTGCAAAAATTAAGAATTTTTATATATTATATGTTTTTGAGGAACCGTATAATAGCCTTAATTTATCGCAACATTAAAAATACCTATACACTGCGTCAGAATTTTATCCTGTTGAAGCTAAATTTTATTGCGGGTTTGTTATGGCACAATATGTTTGACCGTTGAACCACCCAATTGAGTTTATTTTGCTGATGACGCAGGGATCAAAAAATCACTCGCATGTAAATATAATATTTGTAACACATGGGTTTCATCTCATATTTGCATGAAGAACCCCTGGTCAACACAAAATTGTTTTAAATATTTCTTTATCAGAAGAGTTTTACGCATTTGGCAACATCGGCCTCTTTCTATTATTTACTTAATTACTCGTCCAGGTAATGAGAAGACAATTTCATTTTAACTGCAAATATCGTTTCATAAAGTTAATTTTTATTTATGCCTAAAAGCATTGGAATAAAAAAAATAACACGCGTTGAATACATTTTACGATTTAACCGTTAACCCACAGTAAAGTAAATAATTTTCATTTTATCAAAAGCTGTAATTTTAACTTTTACCGCGGAATTATCAAATGCTTCAAAGGCTTTAAAGGCAATGAGAAATATTTTTAAATATGAGCTTGGTGCGTTTGCTCTGATGTTTCCGTACGATATTTCTGACAAATGTAAACCGATTTAAAACCCTGGACACTCGCTTTGTGTAAAGAGGTAGTAAGTTTGTTGTTTGGATTCGCACACAGTCTGCTGCACTTTGTTTCTATCCAAGAAGCTGGGCTGTTTGCCAGAATGGTTTTATGATTTATATTGAACGAATGTCAACATTAACGGAAAAACAAACTGAAATGTTGCGAGATTATTTTTGTTAAAAATATATTCTACCAAAAACGTTTTATTTTAAACGAAAGACGGAGAAAATGACATTTCATTAATAAAAAACATTCCTAGATTAACGACTAAATCTATCTCAAGCGCAATCATTGGAATCTCTTATGCATGTAAAAATTTGGCAAACCCGCAAAATTTAATGCTGATGAATAATATTAAAACCGATTTTAAAAACGATTAATGTAAACAACTAACTTCGTTTTTTGTTTGTAATTTTTTATTTATAAATATGAACCTTTTCCAAAATATTTACTAATTCTTGTTTATCTCAGAGTATCATTATAGCATAGGATACACTTTTTTTAAAATAGCAAGTACCGTTTGGCTTTTAAAAAGAAAACCAATGATTTTTTTGCAAATGATTTATTTTTATTAGAATGTTTATAACTACTATTCTACATAGTTATCACCATTATGAAGACATTTATTATGACGGTTCAATAATTTCTGAATACCCTCCTTATAGCACAGAGCCGCCTGTGAAGATGACACTCCTGTACTGCTCATTTTGTCATCTGTAAAAAGGAACTATTTCAGATGTAGAAGCAGATGAAAGTCATTTGGCGCTAAGTGTGAGCTGCAGGAGGTGATCCATTTGTTCCTAGCTGTATTTTTTTTTAAATGAGAAGAGTAACATTTTTCTTATGTTTCATAAGTTGGAAATTTTACAAAAAAAAGCTTTTTAGGCGCTTTAAAAATTATTCCATTATAGTTACGCCACGATCAACCAAACACAAACTTACTTGAACTTCATTATAATGACCTTCCATTTGTGGCCACCTCACGACTTTCGCCATTATTGGACAAACAGTCGGTTCTGTGTTTTAAGCTAAGATAATACAAATGTTTTAAACACTTGGCGATTTATTCAATCAATTATACAGCGTCATTCAAAACGTCTGCAACAAATGAAAAAAAAACATTTATTATTGATTTCTCAGAAAATTTTATTCTTGATAAAAGTTGGTACATGATCTTAAACTAATATTAAGATGAAAAAAAGGTCAATAAAAAGTCATAGGACACTAGATTTTTAGCCATTTTTGAAATATTCGCAAGTGTAAAGTGCCCTTATTTTAAGAGATACAAGTCAAAAGGTCTGCAACAAATGGAAAAGTTTTTTGTTATCGATTTTCCAGAAAATTTTATTTTTGATAAAAGCTGAAACATGGTCTAAAACTAATACAAAGATGATGCCATTTTTGGCATATTCGCAAAAGTAGTGCTTAAAATTTTTCAATAAATAAAAATTGCATTTGACCGTCAAAATTTAAATTTAAGCTTATTTTTAGGTTTCAAATGACTGTTTCCCATAAAAATGTTTTGTATCTCTTAACATAAGGGCACTTTACTCTTGCAAATATTTCAAAAATCGCTAAAATCTAGTGTCCACTGACTTTATATTATTAAACTTTTTTTTTTCATTTTAAAATTAGTTTAAGACCATGCATCAACTTTTATCAAGAATAAAATTTTCTGAAAAATCGATAATAAAAAACTTTTCCATTTGTTGCAGAATTTTTAAATGTTAAAATTTCTTGAAAAATATAAATTGGAATTTGATCGTCAACATTTAAATTAAGCCTTAGTTTTAGGTTTCAAATGACTCTTTCCCATAATTTTTTTTTGTATTCCTTAAAATAAGGGCAGTTTACACTTGCGTATATTTCAAAAATCACTAAAATCTAGTGTCCTATGACTTTTTATAATTTTTTTAAATTTTAAAATTAGTTTTAGATCGTGCACCAACTTTTATCAAGAATACCTTTTTTCTGAGAAATCGATAATAAAAAACTTTTCCATTTGTTGTAGATTTTTTGAATTATAATTGCCGTGTCATTTCAGTTTCTTCTGCCATTTGATTGGCAGCTTCAGAATTTTCCGTTAAAAAAAAAACATTTTTTGTTTTTACTGGCGAAAAACGCTTCCAGAAGAACTTTAATATCCTCTTCAGAGTTAAAGGTCTGTTCGTTCAATGAATTTTGAAGATACGGAAACCAGTAGAAATCTGAAGGCGTAAAGTCGGGCGAATATGAAGGGTGAGGCAAAATTTCTCAGCTGTGCTCTAGTAACTTCTGCCGGTTTGCAAAAAATGTGTGGTCTAGCATTGTCATGATGGATTACAATGCCCTTACGATTAGGTCGTCTGGGCGCCGCTGGTATATTGTTATTGTTACATTTATTTTGTCCAGCTGGTTACAGTACACATCCGAATTGATGGTTCTGTTCGTAAATAAAGCTCGTAAAAAATACCTTCCAATCTCACTGAAAGCACAACTTTCTTCGAGTGAAGCCCTGCTTTGGAGGTTGTTTGTAGTGGTTTTTCGCTCTTCAACCATGATCTTTTGTGCTCCACATTATTATAAACGATCCACTTTTCGTCTCCTGGCGAAAGTACAAAAACTTTTTCAAAGAAAAAAAGTGTAAGCTCGTTACAATATCTTCGTCTAAAATTACTGAAAAGTTCAAGATTCTAAAATGGAACTAGACAAAATAATTAAATATACATGGTTTTATGTTTATTTAATTTCTTTCCATTATTTAAGTAACATATAAAATATAAAGACAATTAGGATGGTTAAGTCACATTAACAGAATGACAGAGGAAAAATTAACAAGGAAAACGTACGAAGCAAGGACGCAGGGAAAAAATAAAGGGGTCGACCAAGAAAAACTTGGAAAGAAGGAGTAAAGAAGGCAGCGCAAGAAAAAGGTATTGACTAGGGAGGACGTAAAGGAGCTGTCTCAAAACAGAGCGGGATGGAAAAGAATAGTTAGCAAGAAAGAAAGTTAACCGAAAGTCTTACACCTAACGGTAGAAAGAGTAATTTTTTTATTTTTTTTATTTTTTTTTATTTTAAATTTTGAAATGCAACTAGTCAAGCTACTACTGACTAACGAGCACCTTAAATCTATCTTAATCTACTAGTTACTACAAATAATAGAACTCCTCCCCTCGGTGTGTCCTATTTCCTGGTTTCCACTTGGGCACGTCCCTGGCCTGCCCACTTCACTACACTACACTACCAAGCGAGCTTATACAAGTTCGAACGGCTTAGTTCGTTTTAGCCTTCGCACTATTGAAGCGTTGTCAAGAAGCTGCACTACCTCCACGTTGACGTGCCGGTGTAGTCGGTCCTCGTGCTTCTTGGCTGATTTCTTAATCTCCTCGGTAACATGATTGGCTCCAAGGTCTTTATGGATATCATTGTTTCGACAGTACCATGGGGCATTTACAATTCCCCTTACCACTTTGTTCTGAAATTTTTGGATGATTTCAATATTGCTTTTACTCGCACAGCCCCAGAGCTGTGCTCCATAAGTCCAGACCGGTTTCAGTATCTGGTTATATACTAAGGTTTTGTTTCGCATTGATAGTTGGGATTTGCTTCCCAGAAGCCAGTTCATTTTTTTATACTTTATGTTTAGTTCTTCTCTCTTCTTCTTCACGTGTTTGCTCCATCGAAGCTTAGCATCCAGTGTCATTCCTAGGTATTTTGCAGAGTTTGAGTGCGGTAATCGGTTGCCACCAATTTTTATTGGGATGTGATGTGTTTTACGATTGGTAAAATTGACGTGGACCGACTTCGTTTCGTTTAGCTTAATGCGCCATTTTTCTGTCCAAGTGCTTATTTTGTTTATGGCCTGCTGCAGCTTGTTAGTTGCTTCTACAATGTTTTCTTCTACCGCTAACACTGTGACTAATGATTAAATAAAATAAAATATAACTGTAAGCGGAATATAAATCTTGATTTATTAATCACATCTAGTAAGTTATCATTTTTTTCAGCTAAACAAACCCACTGTAAAATGACACACCCCAACTGGAAAGCATTTTTTCGTTTAACCGACGTCGCATTTATCGTATTTTGCGAAATTAGAAACTGAGTAAAGTTCCGTTTCATACAGCTTTCGGTATTTATTTTATCTGTAAAAAGGAGCGTGGTCTATTTACACATAAATTTTATCTAATCACTTAAAACCTGTCTGGGGTCTTTTCCCGGTTGCAACGTGTTACCGCCTTGATATGCCTTTCCGGTACATTTCCTCAAAACGAAACATTTTCAGCGGAGTGAAATGTAACGCATACACCTCTTAAATTAAAAGTTTAAAATTAAATTTTGATTGATTTCCCATATAGTACATATTTGGCTCTAAATTAGTTGAGAAATTAATTTAATTTAACTTAAAAAAGGAGAATATTTCTTCGTTTCAGTAAAAATCATTTAGCGCCACTTGAAGTCTTTTATTTTCCAATCAATTTCCGTCTCATTCGACGATTCCGTTGATAGCTGAATGCTCATTAGCAATTCTATCGACCAATAATGCATACTAATTTATTAAAAAATGTATTTAAAGGAAGATTTTTAAATTACGTTTTCCAGATGGACGACCCCAACAATTTTAAAAATGATATTTATAGTTGAAGCTATTTATTATTTATGTTTGTATTAAGTAGAGGTGTAAATAAGTATTAAGTGATTACATTCCTGTTTAAATTTTATGGAAAAGTTAGTGTGGCGAAATTTTTTCTAATTGCATGATAATTTAGATATGTAATTTATCCGTTGAGGAATATGGGGAGCAGCACAACTGAGAAGGCAAAGCTGGAAGCCTTGCACAGTGTACAACCATATTTCAAGTAGAGGGGGACGCTATGCACTTATGTTCAGAAACACTGTTAGAAAGAGATTTTAATAACAAAAGAATCTTCATAGTGTCCAACAGCCAAGCAGCGTTAAAAGCTCTTGGCTCGTCGGAAGTAAACTCAGGACTTGTTCTGAACTGCATACGGACACTCAACGTGCTAGGAAGCAGGAATAATGTTAAAATGGTTGGTGCCCAGGGCACACTAATATACCAGGGAACGAGAAGGCAGATCGCCTAGCCAAAGTTTGCAGCATGACGCCCTTCTTCGGACCAGAATCCGCACTTGATACATCCTATGGAACAGTCAAGCGGTGCCTTAATGACATATTAATACAAGGACATAATGCTCATTGGAAAAGAGTTGCAGGACAAGGCCATTCTAAGGCTATCCTGTCAATGGTCTCTAAAGAAAAGACAGAAGAAATGCTCAGGATTAGCAGAGCAGACATCAGAGCAGCCACAGGACACTGTGGGCTAAACAAACACTTGTACATAATAGGGCTTTCAGAAACCAATATATGCAGAGGATGTGGTGAAGAAGAACAAACTCCTCTTCAAGAATTATGCCAGTGTCTATTTCGGCGTAGACTACTAGAGATGGAAAAAGCCAACCAAGAAGAGTTAAGAAAAACACAAAGAAAATCCTGAACTTTTTCAAAAACACAGGACTTCGTTAAGGGGCTATCACCAGAGGGTACAATAGACCAATAGGTCGCAGTACAGGAACCCGAAAGGGGACCACCTCTACGGAAATAATAATAATAATAATAATAACAATAATAAATATCCGTTGATTCAAAGTTCTTTGACCGACGTCTTCCGTTGTACCCGCTCTCAACAAGTTCTCGACTTTGTTTGTAAATGTTTTCCTATTTCTGTGACTAAAAGTATTACAACAAGTTTTAAAATTGCAAGAACTTCATTTTGTTTTGAGGTTAGCAAGTTATTTCAGTATTTATTGCAATAATTATATTGTTACGATTTAAAGTGTAATTTAATTGCCATACTGGGACGTTTTAAAGCTTATTATAATTTTGTTGTTATAGTGTATTAACTAAATATTTATATTTTGTTGGGGTTAACTCGCGTTACATTTAAATTGTATGAAGTAAACCTCAAAAACAATATTAAAAATTTAAATGACCGCTAAAACCTAAAAAGTAACATTTAATATTTATGTCATACAGTTTTGATTACTTAAATTACCTGTTTTTCACAAAAAATTATTTTTTGTTGTTTGAGTTGACTATCCAAGCTTGCATAGGTCGCTATTAACTATCTGTGCTATCTGCAAATTTTAGCAAATTTTGAATTAACTGGCACGAATTATGTTCACCAAATTGGTTCACCGCAAACAAATGGCAAATTAAGCGCAGATACCATGCATTACTACAATGTATTTTGCATTATAAGTAATAATTACTGTTCTATTATCTACTCAATTTACATATTAATACGAAAATGTAACGATCGTATTGAATTGGAATTGCGTTTAGGATTTAACACGTTCATACAATACGAACGAATTAATTTCAAATATCGATGGCAGAGAGATTATCCTTCAAAAACTTGACGGCCTATATGAAAAATTAATTTATGAACAATAGCTCAAAAATGGAAGATGATTAAAATAATTATAATAATAGTTACTTTCTCCATAAAAAGAACCTCAAGGAAGTACAAATAAAGTTTATTTATTGATCAAGCTATGAAAGATTCCTTCACATTTGCATTTTAAAACTGTTTATTAGGTAAATGATCTTTAGTCTTTGTTTCTATGCTACTTATATTGTTTGAAAACGGTTTTTATTTTACCTCTTATTCTTTCTATGTAAGGTAAACAAAATTTTTAAGTGAAACTGTTTGTGTTATCATTATCATTATAATTTATATTTGAAATACTATTTTTGCAAGGTTGTGGTCGTTGTTGATTTTGTTTAGTGTAGCTATTGCTTTTCAAGAAGACCGTAAATTTACAAATTCGTTTTTTATGGGATTATATTTCCTTTTTTTTTCTAACGGGTTGATTAAAGTGTTTACTTTTTTGTGATTATTCGTTCAGATACTGTATGTACCGGCGTATAAGACGAAGTTTAATTTTCAAGCTACGCTTCATATGTTTAGCTCATATGCCATATGTCGTGTAAGTCCGCGTTCACAATGAACTTAGTAGATAATAGATAGTGGTAGTAGATAGTGCGTAATACGTAAAAAGTCCGTAACGAAATGTTTACTTGGATACGGGTAACAACCGACTTGTTTGTAGCATATCACATAACCTCAATTTAAACGCGGAAGGTTGTTTATTAAATCGACACTAACTTCATGTATTCTACGTATTTAGTTCTACATGATGATTTGTGGAGGGTTATAACGGTAATAAATAATATTAACATCGTTCAAGATTGTAATTTTAATTATCGTGTACCAGTATATGTGACCTAACTGTAATATTTACAGTGAAACGGAAATTTTAATAAGCCATAGGAAGTTTAGAAGAAGAAATCGTTTTCAGTGCAACATGCCATTAACGAGTGTTTTGCGTATGCTACTTTTTTTCAGGCGAGGTCCTACAAAATCTAGCAGTGAATCAATTAAAACTGCAGTCATTCTCGTATATTCAAAAAAGCATTCCTCATAATGCATTTTAACTTCCAACACCAACCTTCTGAATTCGCCTTTTTTTTCTCTATCAAGATTTATGGGCCTAACCCACGAACGTTTTTTTTTGGTTTGTTTTTTTTCCCTTTAATTTCATTGTTCATGCTTTGCCTTCTCTTCAGCAATAATAAAAGTAACAACTTCGTTTTCGTTTGCTCCATAACAAAAATAATCTCTACCAAATTACATTCACATAATAATATTAACCATTTATTAAGGTTGGTTGTATAATTATGTTATAGCAAAATAAAATACTTACAGCAAAACAATTTAACCAACGACTAGATATTCCGGCTCAAAGGGCGTATTTAAGGATTAAGCGTAAAATTTAAAAAAAAATTGTTCTTATTATAATTAAATGTGTACGAGATATTAATAAATTTAGCGCATTCCGTTAAAATAGCACTTTGGTAGTAAACAGTCAATCTTCAAATAAAAAATTGCTATTGTGACTTGCAATTTGTTAAAACTATCAGTGTCAGAAAAAATAATTTATTGAAAACATTAAAAACATAGATACTTCACCTTGTTTGTGTTTTTGCAATAAATCAGACTTCCATAGTTACCTCGTAAATCTTACGTCCATTGTGAACACTTGCATTTGATTCTATACATTTCAGCTTTAGCTACTAACCACTATCCACTATCTACTACGTTCATTGTGTGTTATGATTATAATCTCAAAATATTTAATAATCCTGGATACTGGACTATACAAGGTGGTCCACATAACAGCGCCACTATTGGGATCTCATAAACGGTAAGAGCTACAAAGCAGTTTAAATTAAACTGATTGTTTCCCTTTCTGGGACATATTTAGTGATGCTTAAATGTAGTTAAATAGTTCTATGGTACACTAGATAATTACCAAAAATCAAAATTGGCATTTTTGTTTTTAAATCGTTAACAACACGGTTATACTTGATGGTATAAAAATATTTTTGGGGGAATAGTTGCAGATTTTTTTACTCATTGTAAAATGAAAACATTCATTTGTTTCAAAATTGTTTAAATTCATGGCTCTTTATAGTTTCATAGAGACTTTTTAATGATTTTTTTTATCCTAAATATCAAAATCAATACATTAAAGCATTAAACCTTATACCATTGAAAGGTGGAAAAAAAAACTTTTTGTATGAGGTCATAGCCAATTATGGTTTCCATTTAAAAAATGCAAGTTTGTAAGTTACCTAAGTATTTAAACAATATTGAAACAAAAGAATGTTTTCATTTTACAGTGCGAAAAAATATCTACATTGTTTTCCCTCAAAATACCATTTAGTATAACCGATTTATTACGATATAAAAAAAATTAAATAAAGTAGCAAATGGTGTAACCGTCCTCACTTAACAAGTTTTTACTCTACGATTTCCAAGGATATGGAGGGTGATCCGTATAAAAGGGCCACTATTGGGATCTAAACTGTAAGAGCTTTAAACAAGTTTAATCTAGACAAATTAATTCCCTTTCTTACAAAAATATTTATAGGGAGAAAGCTGTAAATTTTTTTACGCACTGTGAAATGAAAAATTCATTAGTTTTAATATTTTTTAAATTCTTAGATAAATTACAAACTTTCATTTTTTAAATGGAAACCATAGGTATGGCCTCATTAAAAAGCGTTTTTTTCTCTTTCCAATAATATAAGGTTTAATGTATTTATTTTGATATTTAGGCTCAAAACAAATAAGTTTTATAAAAAATCTACATGAAGCTGTAGAGTAGTGCCATGAATATAAACAATATTGAAACTAATGAAGGTTTTTATCTTACGAGTTTTTCCCCATAAATATTTTTGTACCATCAAGCATAATCGAGTTATTAACGATTTAAAAAAATCCAATTTTAATTTTTTTATTTTATCTAGCGTGCCAGATACTTTTTAAAACATTAACGCATACCTGAATAGGTCTAAGAAATATTAACAATTTGTCTAATTCAAACTCTTTGTAGCTCTTACCGTTTACGAGATCTTCCAATAGTGGCTTGTCTGTGGACCACCCTGTATATGTGCCTAAGTAATTAAAAGATTTATTTGAAGCTTTTTTTGTTTCTTAGTATTTTATGTTTAAATTCAACTTGATCTTCCAACTTGTTATGTCATGAGTTTCATTCGTTAATTTATAAAACCTTCGTACGTTTACATCAAAAGAAAATAATAAACTCGTTTTTTTTTCTCTAAAATGTAATCAAAAACATCAAAGTATTTTCAAATAAATTTTAGCGTGGAAGCAAACTCGGGCAATACAGTTCTGTTGGAAAACGGCACAAATAAATGCAATCTGACGGACTGTGTTTATTTCGGTTATCGTGTTAATTTGTACAAAAAAGAAACTCTTTTGCCTATGTGTACAAAGTGCTAATTGAAAATGTAATTAATTGTAAAGTAATGGACCAGTCATTTGTAAGCGTGTTTATTTAAGCCACATTTTTTGCTTTTGATAAAAGTTTAAGACAAGATGGTTGCTATATAAATTAATAAAAATAATAGACAAAATGTCCTGTTTGTGACCTAAATTAATTGAGTTTTTTCAAGAATGTACAGGGTAGTCCAAATTCGATGGGATTGCATGGGTATCTCGCTTAATATTCAAGATAGAGAAACGGTTAAATTACCAAAAATGTGCAGTTTTTTGAGACAAACTCAGAACAGTTCTCAAATATATTCTATCACTTCCAAATTTGAAAATGGCATCAGATTTCCCTTCTGCACAAATTTGCTAACTTAAACGTGCCTGTATCTTTAATATTAATGGAGTTATCCATACAACAGGTTAGAAAAATGGGCACCCTGTGGACGATTCAGAAATGTGTATTTCTGCTTTTAACAAACGACTACTTATCGTCTGCGCGCGCACAAGCATTAAAACATGTATATTCTGTTTTCCAGGACGATAATTGGAAATAGGTCTGGTCGCAATTTTAAAGTCGTGAATTTAAAATCATCCGTGCGTTCACTTTCACACACACTCACTTTAGTGCGATCCATTTTGAGCGACTGAAAATTGCCACCCAAAATACCGCCCGTGCGTGACAGGCTGACAGGCCTAAGACGCCCCATATGTATGTGTTGTTCTATATTTTTGTTTTAGTGTTGTGACTGATTGTGGTAATATTGATCTTTTTTTGTGTCTCCACAATAAACTATTAAATTTAAATTTAAAACGCAGTAAAAATCAAATTTTCTAAGCCTGTTCGTAAATAATTACACAAATGAGACGCTAATGATCCGTTCGCTTATTTTTGTGATCATTTGCGGTATTAAAACTTACACCCATGCTGTAAAAATAATGAAAATTCTTATCAGGTAACATCTGCTTTACAGAAGTGAGTGTGCCATAAAGTAGAAACGTGATGTGGTAAAAGTTTCAGCTAAATAAGACGTGTAACAGTATAAATTATTTGTATTTGTATCCGGTGATTTAATTAAAACAGCTGTTTTTGTCATTCGCTACTTCAAACGATCTTTCAGTTTCATTCTAAACTCTCTCAGCGTTTAGTCTGGGCGATTAAGTTTAAAAGTTTGCTTGAATGCGCTTTTAGAAACTTTTGTTAGTAAAGCTTTGTTTGCAGAATCAATTGTTTTTTGCTTCTCACAAACGTTTTTTTTTTTTACAAAAATTAATCTTATCAGTAGAAACGATTGAAAGAAAATAACCAAAAAATTGTTTTTTTCTGTGATATTTTTACCTTTAAGCTATTTGTGTTTTTTTTTTAAATTTTAGTTTTCACCGGATAATCGGCTAGACACAGTCTGCAAAGTTAATGTCATGCTTTTAAAGCTCATAAATAATATTCCAATTGCCTCTAAACGCGCCTCTAAAATCTTGTTATTTTTCGCTGGAATGGTAAAATGTAGTTTTTAATAATTACAAAGCTTTATATGCAGCAAGTATCATTATTTAGCGTAGGAAGATTTAATTCCTTGCCTAAACGAGACAGTTTCGAATAGCGAACTATTTTTGTTACAAACTATTTGTGATAATACACTTAAGCTTGTTAACTCAAATGAATTGCGAGAAGGGACCATCTGCATTTAGCGATAATCTCATTTAATAAAGCTAGTAACATAAGCGGAAAAAAGCTTATGACACAAATAATTGTATACTAAATAGCATAGGGAATGCTTACGAAAATAACTTAACAAATAATACAGTACAGTAGTCTTTATTTTAAAACCAATAAAATGATATTACATGTCTCATGGATAGAACATTTTAAAGTATTTAAAGCATTTATGAATTGTTATGTTTCGATCAGCGAGATTTTACAACATGTTTGTTCCAGCAAGGTTATGTTTGTACCGATGAACGATCATTATATGCGCAGTATCAATATAGCGTTCCGGCAGCCTTTGATAGTCCTTCGGACGGTTAGTTGGCTGTTCCAGCAGTTATCGGACCAATTCATGAACTAGTTTGTGGACGGTAAAAGCAGTGCATGAACGAAGGCAAGAACTATCTCTGGATTTTTACGTTCACAACTAACGTGGTCTCTGGCTCTGGTAGCTAAGCATCGCCCACTCATTGTTGTGTTAGGGAAGATGGTGTACGCTAAAAATAAAATCGCTATGAAGTGTATAATTTCATAAGTACTGCTTTTTTAAGATGTTTACTCTAATTTGTGATGCTCAGTAGACATAAATGTCATTTACAGTAAGGTGTCGTTTTAAAGCGTTTCGTCAGTGACTAATACATAATACATGTATTAGTTAATAGTTGACGTATGTCCATAAACCAGTTCAGTGCACGAATTAGTACAAAATGCACTGCTGCAAAGAAGCTTTTGTTTGACGCCTAGCCTACTTTTTTCTTTGTGTGATGTTTTTTTAAGATCAAACAAATTGAATTCGATTTTGTATCAAAAGCTTTGCGTAACTGGATCCATCATCTGGTTTCTAATTATTTGTTAGAGCCAAATTTAAAATTTACACTGAAACTCGTACCTGCAGGACCTTTTTACAACGGTGTTATTGTATGTTTCTTATCAATACTTTTATGGTAATTAAAATTATATAACGTAAATCATGTATATAGGTCACTTAGGAACAATTAAATTGTTAGCATTTTCCACAGTAATGAGTGCTTTGTGGGACCAGTAATTTAACTGCAGTTAACTTACCCGCATTCAAATTATGATCTTTGTTTGTGGAGCAAATCGTGTACCGAAGATATCTGATCAGACTGAGTGTATAGAATGTTAACGTTATTGAGAACCATTGGGGTTTAACAGCGCTGACATGGTGTTTAATATTAATCTAGTAATTACTTGTTATTGAAATGCCCTCAAGTGCTCGTAAACACGTTGAAAGTTAAAAACTGAGATATAGGTACCGGGTGATTCAGTTTGACTGTCGCAACCCTATAACTTTTTAATTATTGAAAGTAACCCCAACAAACCTTACATTTTTGGAAACGGCGACCAATTCTCTATTAAATGATGTGCATTTGTTATCTCTACGATGACGTATGTCAAATCAGCGATAAGCAACTGTTTTTTTTTTAAATTACATAGTATACATTTTTTGGTTGATTCGAGTAGAGAATTTAATTCTGAATCCGAGCATGTATTAAAAAAGTAAAAGTAATAAACGTTGACATAAAAAATTAGACTCTAAAGAAAAGCACTTACACATAGAGGACAACTGTGTTTGGAAGTCTAATTTTTTTATGTCGACGTTTATTATTTGTTTTCATTTTTATTAAAAATGAATTTTTATTACATTTCCATTGATAGTTATAGTATAATTTTTAAGATTTGATCGTTTTTTGTTATGTTAAATAGACTGTTTGCTATAATTTGAATAAACTTTGAACTGATTTTTCTCGAAAATTTTCTTATGTATGCATACTTTTATAACACCTGATCGGATTCAGAATTAAATTCTCTATCCGAATCAACCAAAAAATGTATACTATGTAATTAAAAAAAAAAACAGTTGCCTATCGCGGATTTGATATACGTCATCGTAAAGATAACAAATGCTCATCATTTAATTGAGAATTTGTCGCCGTTTCCAAAAATGTGAGGATTGTTGGGGTTATTTTCAAAAAGTTATAGGGTTGCGACAGTCAAACTGAATCACCCGGTATTGTGGGAAAATCACGTTTCTGATTGAGTTGTTTCTCGAAAGATTGAATAAATCCCACTGAAGTAGGCTAGAACCAGAGTAGCTAATCACATTTAATTATGATGTGGTTATGTTTTTATTTATGTGGTTTCGTAAAAAGTTTGTTTTTAAGTTCACAATTTGTGGTAGGTTTCAAAACACTAAACTATAATTTTTTAATACCTTTTTGTGCATTAAATAAATTATTTTTGACTAATCAAAGATGTTTTAATGTTCTTAAAATAGTTTTTAATGTTAATTTTAATTGGTTTTGAAACAAACAATTAAAATAAATATGCAAACCCATACGTTCTTAAAAATTAATTAATGCGCTTTTTAATTTTGTCATAGGCAATTATTTCTGTTTATTAATGCAAGAAAGTAAAAAAAAATTATATAATTAATATTGCCGTTTCTCTGTGTCAAAATATTTATAACTTATTCATTTAGTTTTTGTAACAACTAACCATAACGGAGATGTTTTGAATTTAAAATCCCCACCGCTCGCTATTGACGCTGACTATACCTTAGCTCTTAGCTTAACAAGCCTACTGGATGGTTTGTTGACCTTTATAAGTCTTGTGCACACGTCAGCAGTCGCCAAGAAATATATTTTTTTTAAATTTTGTAAAGTGATTTAAAAACCTTGAATATTTTTACCATAAATACTTTTGCGGACATTGAATCCCTAAGATTCGTTCCGCCTATCAGAAAACTATAGCTGCTAGTTTTCTTGCAGAAGACGGAATTTTTGTTGGGACGGCTGTCCCCATGAAGTCACCGCATGAACTATAGTTATGTAGGAGAATGTCAGTGACAAATTCAGGTCTCAATACCAGCTAAATTAGTTGAAAAAACATTACCTATTAAGAAATTTCCTTTCTGCGAAGTATTTTATTTTTCTCCATGCCTAAAATTATGGTGTAGCAGAACTGTTTTTTCAGATACATTAACTTGCCTTTCATAAAATCTTTCAATTGGCGCTCAATCAACACAGTTTCATCTTTTTTTCTTTTTTTGTTCTGGCCTACAGACGTCTTCCAGATATGTTGTTTCTTGGAAAATAATCAAATACAATTTTCATTAATTTAAAAACATTTTCTCAAAACTAATGATGTATACCCAACCATAAAAGGTTTATTCCAACAAGGCTATGTACGATCCAATGTAGGTACTATCCGAATTCTGCGCAGTATCAATATCGCCTTCCAGAACAGTCTCTGATAGATCACTGGACGGTTGGTCGGCTGTTCCAACTGTTTTAAAATTAATACTTGAACTAGTCAGTGTACGGTCAAAACAGTAGGTACATGAATGAAGACATGTACTAGAGTAGAGACTTCGAGTATTATAAATCACTACGTAACTTTACAAACAGAGCTTTAATACGCGAAAAATCGGCTTATTTCGAGAGCAATTGCAAAAATTATAAACTATGGAACAACTTGAACTTACTTAATATCAAAACTCCTAAGCAGAGGACATTACCCTCACATCTACAAAATGTTGATGCAATCAATAATTACTTAATCGATTGTATACCAAAAAATCCTGATGGGCACAGCCAAATCATCAACTTTTATAATAACAATTTTAAATTAAACTTTCAATCTCAAAATTTATTCTCTTTTAAAACTGTCGACACAACTGATGTGCTTGAATCCATAAACTCAATCAAATCAGCATCACTGGGATCAGATGAAATTGGAATTCGGATGCTTAGATTGTGTTGTCCAACAATAATACCATGCGTCACCAACATTATTAATTCGTGTTTTATTGACCAACAATTTCCAGCTTCCTGGAAAAATGCTCTTGTTATACCCTTACCAAAAATCAGCAATCCTGTAGAATACAAAGATCTGAGACCCATAAGTTTACTATCAACTCTATCTAAGGTCTTAGAAAAACTTATGCATAAACAAATAAAAACACATCTTGAACAACATAGTATTTTACCAGTTTTTCAATCAGGCTTCAGAAGTAAATACAGTTGCACTACTGCTCTGTTAAACCTTACCGATGACCTTATAAGAGCCGCAGATGAAGGAAAGCTGACTTTGGTTGTGTTTCTGGATTTTAGCAAGGCATTCGATACGATCAAGCATTCAGTATTGTATTCTTTGTTACACTTTATTGGTTTCGATAATCCAGCCATTCAATTAATAAAAAGTTATTTATCATTTCGTAGTCAGCAGGTTGTATATGATGGCAAAATATCAGATGTAAGATTTACTAACTGTGGCGTCCCACAAGGGTCCATTCTGGGACCCCTGTTGTTCATTATTTACACCTGTCAATTGCCACTATGCTTGAACTTCACCAAATATGTGATGTATGCTGATGACACTCATATTTACATCAGTTTTAAAAAAGAATTTTTAGTTGATGCTGTTTATAAAGTAAACAAAGACCTTCAATCAATTTATGAATATTCGCAGGAACACCACCTTTTTCTTAATACCGCTAAGTCTGCGTGGATGCTGTTTGGTAATCAGAAAGTTGTTTCGGAAATAAACAACGCGATAGCTATTAAAGTTAATGGTGTCAATGTACCATTTGTCGAATCTTTCAAAACTCTGGTGCTCACCTTGGATAATTCTCTTAGATACAGAAATCATGTATCAAAATGCATACAAAAAGCATACTTAAATTTAAAACTTTTATATCCTCACCGAAGCCATCTTAATACTTATGTAAAAAAAATTTTATGCGACGCAATGGTACTCTCACATTTCAATTACGCGGCACCAGTGTATGGCCACTGCTTAGATTACGATACTAAATGTAAAATTCAAAGGGTTCAAAACAGTTCTTTTAGATTTGTTTATGGCATAAGAAAATTTCAAAAAATATCCCTTAAATTTAAGTTAATGGGATGGGTCAATATGCAAAATAAACGTATCCTACAAAGCGTCACTCTGTACCATAATTTATTTCTGTCTAAAGCTCCTAAATATTTACTAAACAAAATAACCTTCAGAACTGATGTCCACAACTTGAACGTCAGGAATAGGGGTCGTATCAGTCCACCACAACACAAAACTAAGTTCTTTGAACGATCATTTTCTTTTAATATTTACAAATTATACAACTCTATTCCGGACAGTTTGAAAATCTGTGACTCAAAGTCCTTTAAGAGAAAGGTTTTACCGTATTGTGGCTGAGGGCAGGCTATTATTGTAGTAATTTTTTTTTTTTTTAAATCAGATTTTGTTGAATCAGATTTGCAAGTTTTGGCAGTTAACATGTGGATGGGTTGTTTTTGGAAATATTATTTTGTCTTCTACATTATAAATGTTGCCTCATATTTATATTCATATTTTTTATTATTTTTATTATTATAAGTTTTATTTTGAATGTACCTTCAAACAAGGTTGAGTGGAAGAGCAATCCATTGTTCTAGACAATGGATTGAACTACGCCTTGCGGTTGCCATATATTAATATTGTTGTACTGTTTGTTTGTTTCTTATGGCAATAAAGACATTATTATTATTATTATTATTATTATTATTATTACTAGCGCTTGCATTTTTACATGCATGCGTTGTTCATAACTAACGTGCGCTGTGATAGCTATGCATCGCCCTCCCAATTTCATTTAGTAGTCTTAAGGTGTTTACCGTTTCGATGCGCACATTTCTATGAACCCAATAGACACAAATGTCATTTACAGTTAGGCCAGTCGTAAAAGCGTTCCAACACCGGCTAATACGGGCCAATACATTTATTAGTACATAGTTCACGCATGCGAATAAACTAGTTCATGTACTTATCCATGAATTGGTTTTATATCGCTTGTTGGAACGCTGTTATACCCGTATTGGCATGTCCCAATGAAAAATTTTATATTTATGATATGTGGTCGCATGTTGTGCGTGATATAAACGCCGACTGTCTACGCGTTGGCCACGTTCTCGATTACTTTTTTAATCCGTTCATTGGAAATGCTTGAAACCAATTTCAAACCAACGAACTAACCTGTTTTGCCTCAGATTTGCAGTTAGCATTCTCTGGATCTTGTAAGAGTCCCGATTGCATAATGAAAATGCACATTTACGATAGTGTAACTGGGACACTGCAGATGGGTTTTCATTGGTTTTACAGTAGAAGTTGCATTTGCATTTCATAATGAACTTGATTAAGAAATGATAGAATTACTTAACTAGAATTGCAAAGACTATGTGAATAAGTATAAAATCTAATTTATTTTGTGAACCACGTCGAGTACACAAAGTTAAATTAAAAACCTTAGGAATGAATTTAGTAGAAGAAAATAAAATTTTGCTGAAAATGTACATCCATATATTAATAACATTAATCGTAACCCTTTGCAAATATTATGAAAAACTCCCGTAAAATCACCCTATTGAGACTTTTTGGTGGCAAAATTAAACTTATCATTCATGTTAGGTATATTGGTAACATTAATATTTTACAAATATTTTTGAATAAAAATGATAATGATTAAGGGTAAGCGAAGATTCACAATACAAATTATATGCTACTTGTTTACTTCAGGACTGGTTAAACACCTGGCGCGTAAAAGTAAACCACACCAAATCAGCCCAGGTCACGTTCACAAATCGAAGGGTAATTTGCCCTGCGGTAACAATAAACAACGTGCAATTGCCAGTGAGAGACGAATATAAATACCTAGGACTAACACTAGACAAAAAACTTACGTGGAAACCGCACATAATTGCCAAGAAAACGCAAATCAACCTTAAATTAAGACAGATGCAATGGCTCATCGGGCGAAAATCCCAGTTATCCATAAATAATAAACTCCTACTCTATAAATGTATATTAAAACCAATCTGGGCATACGGCATCCAACTCTGGGGATGCACAAAGCCAACCAACACTAAAGTAATCCAAAGAATTCAGTCAAAAATCCTAAGAACAATTTACAATGCTCCGTGGTACATCTCAAACAAGACCCTCCACGACGACTCGGCTATACCTCCAGTAGAAGAGGAAATTGTCCGATTAACAAAAAAATACCTCTATGGACTGGAGGGACATCCCAATGACCTAACCAGCCCTCTACGCATCCCTTACGCAGCTGAAAAGCGCCTGAAAAAACACTGGCCAGCGGACGCGCTCAACAATCAACATTAGTTTCAAATATAAATAATTAATTAAAAATTAATTTTCGGAGTTTTTGTTACTGAACAAAATACTCCTTATGTGTAGTAACCATTAAACACATTTACTCATTGCTATAGATCTTAGCAGATTGTAAATTTCTAAATAATAATTAAAAAAAAAAAAAAAAACTTGTTTACTACACAGAGAATCTACAAAAAAATGTTGAAGGTCCATCGTAGACCGCCCACAGCGATGTGTCTATCCCTGCTCTACTAAATGATTAAAATATCATTTTTTATCAGCATCTCGTATTTTTGTCTTAAATTGGTTTTTAATCGGTTCTCGTTATATTGCACCACAGTTGTTATTGTTTAGTTAAAAAGTCGACGTTAGCTGAATATGAAAATTTTCTTTCGGTAGTCATTGCATATTTTGTTGGATTATAAGAGCTCCTACGTTTTATCCTTAAATCTTTTATTACGCTTCTGTATTCTCTCTGTACTCGATTATTCTTTAGCGAAGTGGTTTTAGAAAAGTGTTTTTAAATTTTAATTTGTGTTCCATTCATAATGCTACTTGTTTATTGTTAAAGCTTACATCTACATGGTTAGGAGAAAGTCCTGGAACGGTCGATTTTCTTAGTTATTTTTAAAGTTTACATTGTACAGGGTGAGCCATAAGTCATGTAGGGGTTTGAAAACAAAATAACTTTTTTGACGTAAATGAAATTAATTTATTTTCGTTTACAATAAAATTTAAGGGTGGGAGATTAATTCACACTATGAACAAAAATCTTTTTAATTGTTGACTTCACAATGACAGACTTTTTCTACGGCGTGTTCCATGGCAGTGTGGTGCCATTATTTCTGGGCGAATATTGTAGTTGTAAAATTTTCTGAGATTTGTTCAAATACACATTCTTATAGGCAACCCCACAAAAAAAGTCAGGGACTGTTAGACCGGAAGACCGTAGCCGGCCAATCAATAGCAAATCTTCTCGAAAAAATTGTTCTTCAAAATGTCTTACTTACATTGTGGCTTAAGCAGTATGGTACATGTACACTTACTCAATTTGTTGTTGAGATAAACACTATAAATATTTGAACATGATAACAACAATATAGTCAGAATCAACAGTTATGTAGTATATAATATTTTCAAATATTTATAGTTTTAATTTAATATTCGCTAAGTCTACATTATGCCGTCCATAATGATTAAAATTTAGCGGGGGCCTAACGTTTTATGTAGCTTACTTTTTCCACGATCACATAATACCTACGACTTTAACGGCTTTTTGGCTAATATACACATGTAATTACGTTGTCTTGTCAATTTTGACGTAATCCTAGTTTGACATTTCTAGACAAGTGTGCGTTTTGCTTACCGTGCGTTATAACTCACTTACTAGGCATGCAGGAACTGTTTGACGTGAGTCTACTTTGATTATTTCTTTAAAACACCGTGCTTTTTGCTTACCGTGCGTAAGGACCCACGTAAGCTAAGCGCACACCACTGCCGGAGCGTCGCATCGCATCGCATTGTAAAAAATGCGGCAGCGCACATTAGAAGCGTGTCGGGCTGGAGCGCATCGCATTAAAATGTGGAGTAAAGTTTTCCTTGCATTTTTTGATGGACATTGCTTGTGACTGCACGTTTGGATAGTTTCCATAGTTCTGATGAAGATTTTTATTTATTTCAACTGCTCTTCGATGGAGAGATAAAACATAATTTACATAATTTTTTGACTAATGACACTTGCCACTGGAGTATAGTAGACAAAGAAAGAAGTACGACAACAGACACATTCCAAGATTTACCCAATTGCCGGTTATCATGCTGCACAAGAAGCTATGTACATTCGTGACAAAAAGTTTTTTCATCCCAAACTGAAGTCAAACGCTGTACCAACCATCTGGGCTACGACCAATTGGTGATGGGTTCACTGTGCAATAGAATAATGACTTTAAACACTAATCAAGATTGCGCAGAAACTATTTAAAAGAAAAAGAGGCAGAAGGTCTCTTGAATAACATGATTCGGCCACCACAATGTCCGGATCTGAATCCTAGAGCTTGTATGAGAAGAACTCGATGGAAAAGTCCGCGAAAAACGTTCTTCGTCAAAACATTTGCTTTGGATCACGTTTTTAGAAAAAAATGGAGGAGAGTTTTACTAGTCACAATAAAAAAATTAGTTGCTCGCATGCCAAGATTGCTAAGAAATATCATTAGGTAAATGTAAACACGGTTTTTTGACGAATAGGTATTCAGTAACACAACTAGTTTTTGTATTCTTGCTTAATTTTATGAAATTCCAATTTAAATGTGATAAATTATTATAATTTTAATCATATATTATGTATTTATGTTATTCAGGAAAAATTTCTTTTATATTTAAAGAACATTTTTTGTGTTTAACTTTACTGTTCTCAAACTTTTGATCGTAAGTGTAAGTAGTTCTTTATTCATTTCAGAACAAAGTATGTTACCTATATACGAGTACATAAATAATGTACAATTCCAATGTGTTGCCGACAATAAACACGTGCCGAGGTATCGCACGCTTGGACGGATCGCAACGCATCGCAGCGGGTCGCATCGCATCGCGAGCAAAAATCCGCCTGCCAGGCGATGCGACGATGCGATGCGATGCGACCCGCTGCGATGCGATGCGATCCGTCTGTAGTGTGCGATAGATCATATAAAATGCATGAAAACGATCCATGCGGATTTTTGCGATGCGATCCGGCCCGCTGCGAGCCGTCCTAATGTGCGCTTACCTTTACTATGCATGCAGGCTGTACGGTAAGAGTAATTTACATTAGTGGTCGTAGAAAAACGGAGTTTACGTAACTGTAATTCAACAAATTTTAATTATTAAATTTTGATAAAAATATTAGTGTGACACTACTGCTTATTTACACAAGATTATGAATGCTAATAAGACTCAACGTTAGGAGAATTCTCATACATTCTGAGCAGCAAATTTTAGTTTGTTTAATTAATCTCGATGGTCTTGCAAATGAAACCCCTTCTAAAAGCGATGCGTATTTGTGGTGCTATCATCTCTTATAAATTTTATGCTTTGGACCAGTCGATAACGATCTCGAGAAAATCTAATACTTAAGAACTAAACCATAAACCCCATATAGCGTAGCTTATTCTGTGGATAAAGAATATGGCGGTAATTACTCGTAAAAAGTTTAATATCGTTTAAAGCTATTGGGTTCACAGTAAAGTGTAAATTAACGCACCCTATTCCATTTAAAGTGATTGATGGATAATGCACTTAATAAAATAGATCTTGCGCAATAACATAACGACGTAATAAAATGCAAATATTTTAAAAGAGAAGGTTTTTTCTTCAGACGTGCCAAGAATACAAACAACACATAGTGCTAAACGGCTTACGCAGTTATCGCGTGTAGTATTTAATTACAGAATTTAAAAAACGCTTCTGTTCAAAAACCGTTCGTGGGTGGTTGAACACATCATAACGTATTTATGCCAGATAAAACCTACAACGGTGGTAGTACATTTAATATACAACCGATATACCTAATCCAAAAACACAAATGTGTGGTAGGAATTCCAATTGAGCGAACAGAGAATAGGGTAGCGGTGAAAGCAATTAAACACGGTTTGCATGATAATCACGAAGACATTCGTAATTACTGTTAAAAATCCAGGCCATGGCTTTATGCAAGGCGTCATTTAAAACCTTTTAATTATAATTTACATACTTTTAAATTAAAACTGTTTTCTGAAAACTGGAGGACACAAACAAAGAACTTCGTTATTTATGTTGCCTATAGAAATTTTTAATAATTTAATATGCCGAAGCGTTTTGTTTTAAAAGACAAGTTAAATGTATGTATGTGGGAAGTGCTTAAATCATACAATTTGGAAAGATTGTGCAATTTCTAGATACTTACTTTGCAACAACATAATATTAAACTAGAATTGGAAATCAAAAGATCATTTGAATAGTTCATAGTGTGATTAGCTAGTATAAAATTGACAAAATCATTCTTAAAATGGATTTAATAAACAAAATATGTGACGTTTGTTTATTATACAATAATGCAAGAATGTATAAAATATAAAGTGCATATTTACAGGAGATTGGGGCGTGATATAATTACAGCTAATGGTGCAAACATGCTAATTGACTTTCGTGCTCTGAAATATCTGCTTAATAATAAAAGTGGTTTGGTACTTCGTTTTCCACCATAAGACTAAATTTAAATTCTATTTTTTGGAATATCAAAAGCGCAATGAAAAATAACTGAATTTTTTTAAATGGCAAGGTACCCCTATATTATACTCATTTGATAGAGAGTTTTTTTCTCTTTTTAATAATGGGGTCACCTTAAAAATTAAGTTTATGCTAAGAGGCCAGAGAATATCGAAAATTTAAAAGATCTGATTAAAGAAATTACACCTGAAATGGTTTAAAAACCGAGTTTACCATTATAAAGCTGTAAATGGTTCACAGTTTGAACACTTATTGTAAATTTCGTCCAAAAAATTTAATTCTTATGATGTTTTTGTTAGAAATAAATACTAAACAATTAAAATAATTTTCCGTTTTTCTCAAAAAGTTGCTTAAGTAAGGGTACTAAAGTTTTGCATCACTGAAAACAGAAAAAAAAACTCTATCAAATGGGTATAATACAGGGGTATCTTGTTATTAAAAAAAAATCAATTGTTTTTCATTGCGCTTTTGCTATTCGAAAAAGTAGAATTTAAATTTCGTATTATGGTGGAAAACTAAGTACCAAACCACTTTTATTTAAAACATTTTTGCCTAAAGTGGATATTTACTGAGATATATACCTTTTGGACACTAAATATTGTTTAGCCCAAGAATGTCTTCTTAAAGTGGGTAAACACTCACGCATTGTTTTACTAATAAATAGGTGTAATAATTAATTGTGCAGCAGCTAAGCAAAATTTACAGTTATCGTCGAAATGCTGAATACGTTAAACTGTCTAAGTATATGTCAAAAAATTACGTTTAATTGAAAGGAAATGAATAATTTTTAACAAGTTACATGAATCACAATTTATTACACTACTGTAACATTCAAGAATACCAGACAAGGACCAGAAATGACTGTACTGTAGAATAAAAAAAAATTAATACAAAGAACACCTTGTACTACAAAGGTTACAGGACTTTTAATGAATTACTTGCAGAAATTAAACGCACAACGTCAATATCAAATTTTAAAAATTTAATGCATAGAATATATTAAAATTATAGGAGTATTAACATATAATAGTCTGTCCCGATTGCATAAAAGTTGAACCTAAGATTAACCTCGGGTTTAAACCACGTTAACTCCAGAACTAGACGAAATCGCAGTACCTATAGTTGACGCTGATGTTGTCTAGTTTTGGGGATTAACTCCTATTTTAACACGAGTGTGTAATCGGGTCTAAGTCTAAGTAGTTTAAGACAATATGTTCAGATAAAGTATAAGCAGGATGAAAATATTGTTAAATTAGCTAGAATGCTAAATAAAGATTTTTCATTATTATTTTTATTATTATAATGGTCAAAATCTAACCTAAATATTTTTTATTTACAGGTACGTCCATGCAGAATTTTAATCACCTGGGATTGCAAAAGTGATGTCTTCCGTAATGTGATGTTTCCTCTTTATTATTGTTACTTAACGTACGTATGCATATATCTCATATAAATTGCGTAGAATTTCTTGTTAACCATATTTTTAAGTATACAGGGTGCCCCAGATTACATTTCCAGCATGGGGATCTCGCTTATTATAAGAGATACAGGTTTGTTTAAATTAGATGAATTATTCCTTAGTATGAGAGAGGCCACAATAAATTTTTAAAAGTACAAAATTCCTCGTGCTTCAGGTGTTATAGCAAAAAATATGAAAATAAGAATTTCTTTTTTCTCTCATAACTTTTTTGTCTTAATCATTAGAACAATTATATTTGTACTTTCTGAAGGTACTTTTTAATGGAGAATGTAACTGTTATTTTCGATTATTTTTAACACCTACCATTTTTGAGATATTACCCCTAACTTCATTTTTTCTTTAAAATGAGGTATTACTTGCTACATTTATTTTTATAAATAAATCACAAAATCAAGAAAAATCGTATTTTACCCATCACTTATCAAGCTATATATGAAAATAAAAACAAAAAACAACTAATTAAATGTCAAATGACAGTTACCATTTCTCTGCCGTATCATTTATTAGAATTTCACATTATTGTTGCGTAATTCGATAGTCTTTGTTGTAATTGTTATAATGATGGCTATATTTGAAAATAGTGAAAAATTTGACAATTTTAGATGCAAATAAAAACTGTGTAGAAGCTGAGCGAATATACTTGAGCTATATCCCGAGAAAAGGCAACGAAGGATGCGTAATTACAAAAATTTGGAAATCAATTTAAAAGAATATATTTTTTTCGACGAACCAACCAAAAATCCAAATCAAGTTAATAATTAATTAGAATTATTTATTTTACACAGTTTCTATTGCAAATAATGTAGCATTTTAACATATACAATTTTTAATTAGTTGTAAATGTGTCCAAAATTATATGATAACAAATTTGCTACAAAGACTATCGATTTACACACAATACTAAACAATTCTAATAAATGATCCCGCAGACAAATGGTAACTGTCATTTGACATTTAATTAGTTGTTTTTTGTTTATATTTTCATAGATAGCTTGATAAGTGATGGATAAAATACGATTTTTCTTGATTTTGTGACTTATTTATAAAAATAAATGGAGCAAATAATATCTCATTTTAAAGAGAAAAAAAAGCACATTCAACTATTCCATAGCCAACTTCGCGGCCCATAAAAAAAAATTAAGTTAGGGGTAATATTTCGAAAATGGTAGGTGCTAAAAATAATCTAAAATAACAGTTACATTCTCTATTAAAAAGTACCTTAAGAAAGTACAAAAAAATTGTTCGAATGATTAAGACAAAACAGTTATGAGAGAAAAAATAAATTGGACATTTTTATATTTTTTGCTATAACATCTGAAGCACAAGGAATTTTGTACTTTTAAAAATTGATTGTGGCTCCTCTCATACCAAGGAATAATTCATCTAATTTAAACAAAGCTGTATCTCTTATAATAAACAAGATCGCCACGCTGGAAATGTAATCTGGGACACCCTGTATACATACAAGGTGGCAATAGGGTACCACGTTACAAAGGTAACTTTTTTATTGTAAGACTTAGAGGGTCATTTAAATTAACAAAGTTGTACAAAATTGGGAAAAAACTAGTGGCTTTTAAAAAAATATTTCCAGAAAACTCTTTAAAGATTATTGAAATCTTTTTTGGCACTGATTAAATTCAAATGCTATCAAATAATCCAAGTTTGGTAGTTGATTTAGTGTCAATCCCTTTTCGTTTGCTGGTCTGTTTTATATGTTAAATGTCAACCTTCTGAGATAAACTGCTTGTAAGTACGGACGGTGGAAGTAGGGGCTGACTGTCCCGTTTTGTATTAAAGTGAATAAAATGTAAGGTCTAATCCCTTTGCCCTTTCTGCTTTGAAATAATTGTTTTAACGATCCTGTGGAGAAATATCCATGAAATTCATGTCGGTTTATTTATCGCTGTAATTTTTATATAGAGTGTACAAAAAGTAACGTAACGGATCAACATCTCGTCTTGTGGCAACTTTACAAAAAAAAAAATCGAATAAAAGTTGTTTGTGGTAATTTACTACATAACATAACCTAATATTATTTTCACCTATACACCCTGTATATTTTGCACTTTTTAGATGCAGAATAAAATTGTCTTTCAAAATGTATAGGGTTTTATGTGTCTAAAATTAATCGTTTTTGAGTTATTTGAGTTTTTATGAAAATTTTGACAGAAACAGGACTCTAAGGAAATATTGAGATTTCACAACATAGCAATTACAGAATGAATTCCTTTAAAAGTTTGTTCTACAATAGTATCATAGTGGTTGCTATCTAGTTAAAATTTTAAAATAATACACAGGTTTTTTTTATGCTTAGTCCAATGGGCGTTTACACAAAAAAATAAAACTTGGTAAATTTTTTTTTAAATGATAATCTGATCTATAAAGTTTATTCTCAACCACCAAAAATTTAAAAAAAATCATCCAGTTCCGAGAAATAAATTTTTAAAATGCGCTTTATATTTCAAATTCTGAAACGCGCTGTGATTGGCCGTGACGTCACTCTCCGCACAGTCCATGTGCAGCGGACTAGTTCCTATGCATCGCATAATAAAGTTGTTATAATATTTTAATATAATATGTTTTTTCTTTTATTAACTATGTATATTATTGCAATGTACGTAAATTATTATTGTGACAAGTTCTACACCTTTTTTTTGGGATATTCAGAACAAATAAAGATTATTATTATTATTATTATGTTAGGCGCGAAGCGCGCGACGAAGACGCCGCAGGGGCGTAGGTACTTTGGCCGTCGATTGTAAATAATAAACGTAATCGAACAACAATTACAATTTATTATAATGAATAAAATACAAACAGTACTGCCTTTTAACAGTATTAGCAAAAGAATGATCTCAAGCCAACCCCGAGACCCCTCAGGGTGGCTTCACAACATATCTTAAGTGTTTTTAACATAAACAAATATGACATTCCTGGACCAGACATATTTGTGTTCAAATATTCTTTACGTATACAGTATTACGAGAGGTTTTAACTAGTTGTTAGTTTAGTGTATATTTCATTATAAAACAAAGCAACTGTGTAAGTAAATTAATTATTTTGTAGAAATAATTCGATATTACTAAGGTCATTTAACAGGTGAAAATATGAACAAAAAGTATGTTTCAGTTTATTGTTTAATAAAAGGTGATTGTAAACATTAAAAAAATGTACCTACTACTCTTTTAGTCATAGCTATATCTAAAAAACTTACAAAATTAATCTTAAATTCGAGGTAAATAAAATATGGGCTATATATAATAGTAGATAATTGATAAAGTTGGTTTCTCCTGTTGTTTGATTATAGTTAAATAGTTAAATAAACGAAAAGTTCCTGGTTTTCAAACAGGTTTATTCGTTGCAAATTCTTTTTTTAAAAAAGATCCGACATGTTTCGCCGATGTTATTTTATCGGCATCCTCAGGGCTAAAAATTATATATATATATAATATAATATAATATAATATAAATATATATATATGATCTCTGAACTAAGTGGCGTCCATCAACATCCCTCGCACATTACATGTGGCGTCCCGTTACTAAGTGGACTCCGTATACGAACGCCACATAGTTTCTCTATTGAAACGGACTTTAAAGCACCGGTACTGTGACTGGAATTAATTTTAGAGGGACGCCAAAAATCCGAGATTTTGTACAGTTTGAATATTATAGTTGGACCGTTGGCCGTTCTTGGATCGTGCGCTCGCGTCGCGTGTATATCGGAAGGGTATATATATTTTTTCGATTCACGGTGGAAGTGGCATCCAGGATATCGGCAATATATGTTTGTGTGAATTGTAAATTAAATATGCTGTGCGGCAACCATTAAAAAATACAAAATTAGAGCAATTTGAAATGTTGTTGATTCTGTAACTTTTACTGCCATTATTAACGTTTTTAATGATTAACAACAATAAAGTTTGATAACAAACTGACACTAGTGTCATGTACTATCATGATTTTGTGAACGTTATTTTAGTTATTATATTAATATTATTTAAAACAACCAACCTTACATATAGAAATGTTTTGAAATGCAGTTTTCTATTCTGCATCCGAAAATTTCAAAAATACAGAATTTTATTGATAGGTATTTAAAAGTAATTTTGTTGCGGTTTATAATGTAATTTTGTTGGAAAAGGTTTAAATTAGCTTCTACTACACATTTTTTGACAATATTCATTTAAACCTTATTCCCATTTTTTTAATGAAAATAATAATAATAATAATAACTAACTATATGTATATGAATTTATAGGTACTAACGATATAAAAAAAGTAGAATACAAATGTATCTAACGATGGTTGATACAGCTTAAGTAAATTCCAAACAGGAAAGGTTTGAAAATGTACAAAAAAATTATAATGTAGAGTGAAGCCGTTTTTCAAAATTTTTATTTGTGATTAAAGTCCGTGCGTGACTTAAAACTGATTATTTTTGTGTAAAATTAATATCGCCGTTTTTATGATAATTTACGGGCATCAACACAATATTTAATAAACTTGAAGGCTTTGAAAATATTACGAAAATATGTTTTAAATAAAGGACACAAAAAAGTATTTGTCATTATTTATTGTTCCATTAGTTTTCAAATACATAAATAAGTTTATATTGCTTTGAAAAGAACCGAGTCGACTTTTTGGTGAGTTTGAAGCATTTTTATTTTTAGTGTTGCACTTGTTCATTGTTACATTTTATGGGGGTGTCATATAAATTCGACACTATGATTTATTTTATTGTTGTGACAAACTAATTTGTCAAAAAATGGTAGAAGGTTTTTAACGCAAAATTACTGTGTAAAGCGCAACAAAATTACTTCCAAATAAAAATACATTTAAAGTATGTGTAATGCTATAATTCAAGCAAAGTGGTGCTACTTTAAATATGTCATTATTCACTCCACAAATTTTGAGTTAAAACGTACCAAAAATATTTCATACATTGTCTATGTATAAAGATATTGCCTTTTAATTAAAAATTATTTTAAGATATTTTTTAACTAAATAAATACATCCATACATTTTGTTAAGTTACGGTACTAATGTGTTTCGTTCACTTATTTTAATTTGTTAATCACATATAACTACTATTGAATAATAAAGCTGATTTAAAATTTCAACCCTATTGCCGTTTATTTAAGGAGTTTATTGACTTTATGGTAAAAAATTTAAAAAAAAGGTAAGTAATGTTTAATTAGGTAAGTAATGCATATTTCTTTTTTTATGTGATATTAGCCCGTACTTGTAAGGCGTGTTATTTTATATTTTACCTCATCCTGTTTCCTATATAACTTTTTTTTCTGACCTACATTTCTTACCTAAATTACCTAATATGTTTATCTCCATGAATTTGGCCCGAACTTAGGAAGCACACATGATGCTATAATTTTTTTCAGTTATTGCTTCTTAGTGCTTCAAAATCGATAAACAAAACTTCGAAAAAATGAAAAGGTTTTATTACTTAAAGTATAGTATTAACTAATACTGTTAAAACAATTATATACCCTATACCGGGTGATTTAGTTTGACTGTAGCACCCCTATAACTTTTTAATTATTGAAAATTACCCCCAACAAACCTTATATTTTTCGAAACGGCGACAAATTTTCTATCAAGTGATGTGCATTTGTCATCTCTACGATGACGTATGTCAAATTCGCGATAGGCAACTGTTTTTTTTTTTAATTACATAGTATACATGTTTTTGTTGATTCGGATAGAAAATGTAATTCTGAATCCGACCATGTATTAAAAAAGTATGCATACATAAGAAAATTTTCGAGAAAAATCAGTTTAAAGTTTATTCAAATTGTAGCAAACAGTCTATTTAACATAACAAAAAAACTATCGGATCTTAAATATTATACTATAACAATCAATGGAAATATATTAAAAATAAATTTTTAGTAAAAATAAAAGCAAATAATAAACGTGTATTAAAGCAGTTACAAATAGAGGACAACTGCGTTTGGAAGCGGGGGGCGGTCACTTTGAACATATTAAAGTCTAATTTTTTATGTCAACGTTAATTAATTGTTTTTTATTTTATTAAAAACTAATTTTTAATACATTTCCATTGGTAGTCATAGTGTAATTTTCAAAATTTGATCATTGTTTTTTGTTATGTTAAATAGACTGTTTGCTATAATTTGTATAAACTTTGAACTGATTTTTCTCGAAAATTTTCTTACTTATGCATACTTTTTTAATACATGGTCGGATTCAGAATTATATTTTCTATCCGAATCAACAATAAAATGTATACTATGTAATTTAGGAAAAAAATTAGTTGCCTATCGCGGATTTGACATACGTCATCGTAGACATGACAAATGCACATCACTTAATAGAAAATTTGTCGCCGTTTCCAAAAATATAAGGTTTGTTGAAACTATTTTCAATAATTAAAAAGTTATAGCACCCCTATAACAGTCAAACTGAATCACCCGGTATTGATTTTTATATAAGGAGTTCATTTGCATTTTAAATTTCACAAAAACAATAATTTTACCGCCAGGATAAATACTTGTGAGTTTTGATGATAAACTTATTTACTAATATTCATTGCGTTATTCCCTTAAATTACAAAATTTAAGTCAGTAGCAGGTTAGGCACACTTTTATGATAGGGCTTTAAACCACACATAAAATACAATTCGTTTCATTCAGAACTAAGGCAGTAAATCTCCAATGATTCTTTTTGAATAAGTACTAAATAAACGACATGTCGTAAATCTTATTTGTACATTACCCTTTTTACTTCAATTTTTTTTTTAAAGAAAACCCCTTCGGTCTTGAACATTCGTAGCGCTTGTAATAGCTGTCTTTACTTCAGTTTTTTTTCGTAATAAATTTTTTTAAAAACAGTTGTAAACATATCCCAAATCAGTGTTCTCCCCAGAATTTATTTTTTGCCGGGCGGACGCAAAAGGTTGCCGGGCGGCCCCCCTCCCCCCCAATGAATTTTCGGTCTTATTATTTTATAATTACATATAATTTTGTATTATTAGTTTTTAAATTTACACAAATATTTTGTTCCAAACAAAATTATTTATTTGTAATCAGGGCATGAAACCGGTTTTTTAAACCGGTTTAAAAAACCGGTTAACCTTTATTTTTTGTCCAAAATTGTGATTTTTAACCGAAACCGAAACCGTTATTTTTAAAGGCAAAAAAACGGTAACCTTTAACCAAACTAATAAAAAACCGGTTTTTTAACATGTCTTTTTAATAAAAATTATTTTGAAAAAATACAAAATCTGTATTAAATGTGATTAGTTTACCAGAAGTAATTACTGAATGCTTGATTTTACATATATTATAAAATTATAAATAGATAATATCTTTTTATACTTTGCATTCCAAATCTGAATAATGTTAAAAATCGGTTAAATTACCCGGTTTTTAGACCGGGTTTACAATTTACACAAAACCGGTTTTTTTACGGAAAAAACCGGTTTTTCAACAAAAACCGTTATAAAAATAAAGTTCTTGATTTCGGTTAACCATTAACCAAAATTATTTTCGGTTTCTAGCCCTGTTTGTAATAAATATCGCATTTTAAACAATAATATAATACAATTTAATTTAAGGAATTTTAAGAATTTAAAGAAACTTTGTTTAACTAAATAAAAAACAAACTATTCGCTAAAAGAACCTTCGTCCTCTTCAACTTCCTGGTTTAAAACCAAAGTTGTTTTAGATTGCTTTTCATTGTTTTGAGCACTTTCTTGTTTTTTAAAAAAACTAAATAAATTAGTCTGATTTGACTTTAAAGTTATTATTCATGTCTGAAGTATAAAATAAAATTAATAATTAACAGTGTGGTATCATTATATGTTCAAAACTTATTGATTTAATGGAAATATGACATAATTTTTTTGCTAAACAATTTATAGATTTGATAGTGGCCAATAAATAATAAGCAGTAACAGTTGTTCTCTATTACCTTAACTATAATATACAGAGGAAAACGCATACACACATACAAGTACGCTGGATGCACACACATTGTTAAAAAACACAAGAAAATTTTGACCAATTTACATTAATTTAAATATTTAGAAATAGTTAGTACGGTGTTATACCCGTACTAAAGCTAATGAAAAGCAGAACAACGCAGGACGTCACTTGGTACGTAATTTTTTAAAGTGTATACGTTGCGGACGCCTCATAATTGGTATTTTATATAGAGGTTATTTATTGCGTTGATTATACGGACTTCAAATATCACGCAAATTGTATGAAAATTTGTATCACAATTTTGTATTGCACCATCGCCATCTGTTTGTAAAGGTGATAAAACGGAATATACATTAAACAGATTTCATATATTCCAGCTCAATCTAGTGGACGCCAAAATACTGCAACACTTGTTGGACGCCACATGGATAGTGAGATGTATATATATATATATATATGATCTCTGAACTAAGTGGCGTCCATCAACATCCCTCGCACATTACATGTGGCGTCCCGTTACTAAGTGGACTCCGTATACGGACGCCACATAGTTTCTCTATTGAAACGGACTTTAAAGCACCGGTACTGTGACTGGAATTAATTTTAGAGGGACGCCAAAAATCCGAGATTTTGTACAATTTGAATATTATAGTTGGACCGTTGGCCGTTCTTGGATCGTGCGCTCGCGTCGCGTGTATATCGGAAGGGTATATATATTTTTTCGATTCACAGTGGAAGTGGCATCCAGGATATCGGCAATATATGTTTGTGTGAATTGTAAATTAAATATGCTGTGCGGCAACCATTAAAAAATACAAAATTAGAGCAATTTGAAATGTTGTTGATTCTGTAACTTTTACTGCCATTATTAACGTTTTTAATGATTAACAACAATAAAGTTTGATAACAAACTGACAGTAGTGTCATGTACTATCATGATTTTGTGAACGTTATTTTAGTTATTATATTAATATTATTTAAAACAACCAACCTTACATATAGAAATGTTTTGAAATGCAGTTTTCTATTCTGCATCCGAAAATTTCAAAAATACAGAATTTTATTGATAGGTATTTAAAAGTAATTTTGTTGCGGTTTATAATGTAATTTTGTTGGAAAAGGTTTAAATTAGCTTCTACTACACATTTTTTGACAATATTCATTTAAACCTTATTCCCATTTTTTTAATGAAAATAATAATAATAAGAATAATAACTAACTATATGTATATGAATTTATAGGTACTAACGATATAAAAAAAGTAGAATACAAATGTATCTAACGATGGTTGATACAGCTTAAGTAAATTCCAAACAGGAAAGGTTTGAAAATGTACAAAAAAATTATAATGTAGAGTGAAGCCGTTTTTCAAATTTTTTTATTTGTGATTAAAGTCCGTGCGTGACTTAAAACTGATTATTTTTGTGTAAAATTAATATCGCCGTTTTTATGATAATTTACGGGCATCAACACAATATTTAATAAACTTGAAGGCTTTGAAAATATTACGAAAATATGTTTTAAATAAAGGACACAAAAAAGTATTTGTCATTATTTATTGTTCCATTAGTTTTCAAATACATAAATAAGTTTATATTGCTTGGAAAAGAACCGAGTCGACTTTTTGGTGAGTTTGAAGCATTGTTATTTTTAGTGTTGCACTTGTTCATTGTTACATTTTATGGGGGTGTCATATAAATTCGACACTATGATTTATTTTATTGTTGTGACAAACTAATTTGTCAAAAAATGGTAGAAAGTTTTTAACGCAAAATTACTGTGTAAAGCGCAACAAAATTACTTCCAAATAAAAATACATTTAAAGTATGTGTAATGCTATAATTCAAGCAAAGTGGTGCTACTTTAAATATGTCATTATTCACTCCACAAATTTTGAGTTAAAACGTACCAAAAATATTTCATACATTGTCTATGTATAAAGATATTGCCTTTTAATTAAAAATTATTTTAAGATATTTTTTTAACTAAATAAATACATCCATACATTTTGTTAAGTTACGGTACTAATGTGTGGTATATGTTAACTGTTTCGTTCACTTATTTTAATTTGTTAATCACATATAACTACTATTGAATAATAAAGCTGATTTAAAATTTCAACCCTATTGCCGTTTATTTAAGGAGTTTATTGACTTTATGGTAAAAAATTTAAAAAAAAGGTAAGTAATGTTTAATTAGGTAAGTAATGCATATTTATTTTTTTATGTGATATTAGCCCGTACTTGTAAGGCGTGTTATTTTATATTTTACCTCATCCTGTTTCCTATACCTATAACTTTTTTTTCTGACCTACATTTCTTACCTAAATTACCTAATATGTTTATCTCCATGAATTTGGCCCGAACTTAGGAAGCACACAAAAAAAATCGATAAACAAAACTTCGAAAAAATGAAAAGGTTTTATTTCTTAAAGTATAGTATTAACTAATACTGTTAAAACAATTATATACTCTATACCGGGTGATTTAGTTTGACTGTAGCACCCCTATAACTTTTTAATTATTGAAAATTACCCCCAACAAACCTTATATTTTTCGAAACGGCGACAAATTTTCTATCAAGTGATGTGCATTTGTCATCTCTACGTCAAATTCGCGATAGGCAACTGTTTTTTTTTTTAATTACATAGTATACATGTTTTTGTTGATTCGGATAGAAAATGTAATTCTGAATCCGACCATGTATTAAAAAAGTATGCATACATAAGAAAATTTTCGAGAAATCAGTTTAAAGTTTATTCAAATTGTAGCAAACAGTCTATTTAACATAACAAAAAAACTATCGGATCTTAAATATTATACTATAACAATCAATGGAAATATATTAAAAATAAATTTTTAGTAAAAATAAAAGCAAATAATAAACGTGTATTAAAGCAGTTACAAATAGAGGACAACTGCGTTTGGAAGCGGGGGGCGGTCACTTTGAACATATTAAAGTCTAATTTTTTATGTCAACGTTAATTAATTGTTTTTTATTTTATTAAAAACTAATTTTTAATACATTTCCATTGGTAGTCATAGAGTAATTTTCAAAATTTGATCATTGTTTTTTGTTATGTTAAATAGACTGTTTGCTATAATTTGAATAAACTTTGAACTGATTTTTCTCGAAAATTTTCTTACTTATGCATACTTTTTTAATACATGGTCGGATTCAGAATTACATTTTCTATCCGAATCAACAATAAAATGTATACTATGTAATTTAGGAAAAAAATTAGTTGCCTATCGCGGATTTGACATACGTCATCGTAGACATGACAAATGCACATCACTTAATAGAAAATTGGTCGCCGTTTCCAAAAATATAAGGTTTGTTGAAACTATTTTCAATAATTAAAAAGTTATAGCACCCCTATAACAGTCAAACTGAATCACCCGGTATTGATTTTTATATAAGGAGGTCATTTGCATTTTAAATTTCACAAAAACAATAATTTTACCGCCAGGATAAATACTTGTGAGTTTTGATGATAAACTTATTTACTAATATTCATTGCGTTATTCCCTTAAATTACAAAATTTAAGTCAGTAGCAGGTTAGGCACACTTTTATGATAGGGCTTTAAACCACACATAAAATACAATTCGTTTCATTCAGAACTAAGGCAGTAAATCTCCAATGATTCTTTTTGAATAAGTACTAAAAAAACGACATGTCGTAAATCTTATTTGTACATTACCCTTTTTACTTCAATTTTTTTTAAAAAAAAACCCCTTCGGTCTTGAACATTCGTAGCGCTTGTAATAGCTGTCTTTACTTCAGTTTTTTTTCGTAATAAATTTTTTTAAAAACAGTTGTAAACATATCCCAAATCAGTGTTCTCCCCAGAATTTATTTTTTGCCGGGCGGACGCAAAAGGTTGCCGGGCGCCCCCCTCGCCCCCAATGAATTTTCGGTCTTATTATTTTATAATTACATATAATTTTGTATTATTAGTTTTTAAATTTACACAAATATTTTGTTCCAAACAAAATTATTTATTTGTAATAAATATCGCATTTTAAACAATAATATAATACAATTTAATTTAAGGAATTTTAAGAATTTAAAGAAACTTTGTTTAACTAAATAAAAAACAAACTATTCGCTAAAAGAACCTTCGTCCTCTTCAACTTCCTGGTTTGAAACCAAAGTTGTTTTAGATTGCTTTTCATTGTTTTGAGCACTTTCTTGTTTTTTAAAAAAAACTAAATAAATTAGTCTGATTTGACTTTAAAGTTATTATTCATGTCTGAAGTATAAAATAAAATTAATAATTAACAGTGTGGTATCTTTATATGTTCAAAACTTATTGATTTAATGGAAATATGACATAATTTTTTTGCTAAACAATTTATAGATTTGATAGTGGCCAATAAATAATAAGCAGTAACAGTTGTTCTCTATTACCTTAACTATAATATACAGAGGAAAACGCATACACACATACAAGTACGCTGGATACACACACATTGTTAAAAAACACAAGAAAATTTTGACCAATTTACATTAATTTAAATATTTAGAAATAGTTAGTACGGTGTTATACCCGTACTAAAGCTAATGAAAAGCAGAACAACGCAGGACGTCACTTGGTACGTAATTTTTTAAAGTGTATACGTTGCGGACGCCTCATAATTGGTATTTTATATAGAGGTTATTTATTGCGTTGATTATACGGACTTCAAATATCACGCAAAGTGTATGAAAATTTGTATCACAATTTTGTATTGCACCATCGCCATCTGTTTGTAAAGGTGATAAAACGGAATATACATTAAACAGATTTCATATATTCCAGCTCAATCTAGTGGACGCCAAAATACTGCAACACATCGCACACCCAGTTCAATACCGCCGTAACTGCAAAAATCTTTGTCTACGAAATATGGTGGTATTGCATTGTTAAACATGTTAACTATGGAGTGATATAAAGCCAAATGTAGTAAAAATATAAAAAATAGAAGGTTAACGTTGTATGGCTTTATAGTATAACTCTATAGTTAAAATGTTTAGCAGTGCAATGCCGCTGTATCTCGAAGACGAAGACTTTTGCAGTTACGGCGGTATTGAATTGGGTGTGCGACATGTTGGACGCCACATGGATAGTGAGATGTATATATATATATATATATATATATATATATATTTTGTATACAAGTCGAGATCTTTTGATGATATTTTCTATACAAGTGGAGATCCATTTTAACAAGCCGAGATCCAATTCGGATCTCGACTTGTTTCTATGTGTATATCATTTTATTTCACTTTATCTAGTTGGGGGTAGGGTGTACCTCAATTTTATCCTGGATCTCGTTTTGACCATTTTTATCAAATCTTATACACCAGTAGTTACTGGAAAGGCACTGCAGAGGGCGCTCCAGTGCTTGTATTGTATTTAACATTTTATGGACAACCTGAGATCCTGTAAATTTGGCAACGTCGCCGTCGTGTATTTGAAAGTTAGTATACAGAATATTGATACAATAAATCGTGAAGGATTATTAAGAGTTAGACTGCAAACTATAACAAGCAAATTTACCAATAATAACAAAACATCGTTTGTTAATTATTGTCAGCAAAAAATATTTTAACAAATTAATACTTTTACAAATTCGTAGTTTTCAAGTGTATTGTTTCAAAATAATTAAATATTTTTCAATGCTTTAACAGTGGATATTTCCATTTTGATAAAGTAAACAATAAAAGATAATAAATTTAATATGTTTTTATTGAAATGAAATTGTAAAAATAATCTACATATTAAAATAAGTAGTAACATTATCCCTTTATTGCATAGTGTACAAGAACTATTTGTTTTTATAAGTGTTATACACGAATACTTTAATTTGTACCCAGTCCTTTTCTTTAAATAAATCTAAATGCTCTTCTCGCAACTTCAAGCATTCCGCTTTTTTAGGAGAAATTTTGTTTTTAACGTGAGTTTTAAAAAACTTTAACATTATAGACTTCTAGTGTTCGTTCCACGATCCACGGCAATTATTCCCTTTTTGACTGCTTCCTATTCTTCTTTCTTTCATTCTTCTTTTTTTTGCGTGGTGGTTCTGTATTTAATAAGCACAAAAAATAATTTCGAAATTGCGTCAAATAATTATACATGAAGATCAACATCATGTACCTATAATTATTTTACAAGAATTTCAACATTTATTTTTCAGGCAATTTTAAAGATCAAGCACACGTCAAAATAATGATTTTTTTACCTTCATCTGATTCGGAATTATTAAAGTTCTGATCTTCGTACTCAGAAACGACAGCTATTACAAGCGCTACGATTGGTCAAGACTGATGAGGTTTTCTTAAAAAAAAAATTGAAGCAAAAAGGGTAATGTACAAATAAGATTTACGACATGTCGCTTTTATAGTACTTATTCAAAAATAATCATTGAAGATTTACTGCCTTAGTTCCGAATGAAACGAATTGAAATAAGTTTGTAACATCAAAACTCACAAGTATTTATCCTGGCGGTAAAATTATTATTTTATTCTTCAGGCTTTCGCGGCTATCGTCCATGTTACAATCTTCGTTCCCGGGTTTGGAACCAAGTCTTCTTGATTTGTGTGACGTTTCGACCATTCTATGTTGGTCTTTATCAAACGACTGAATTGGTGGGTTTGTTGCACCAATTCAGTCGTTTGATAAAAACCAACATAGAATGGTCGAAACGTCACACAAATCAAGAAGACGCGGTTCCAAACCCGGGAACGAAGATTGTAACATAGTAAAATTATTGTTTTTGTGAAATTTACAAATTCAAATGAACTCCTTATATAAAAATCAATACCGGGTGATTCAGTTTGACTGTCGCACCCCTATAACTTTTTAATTATTGAAAATAACCCCAACAAACCTTATATTTTTGGAAACTGCGACAAATTTTCTATTAAGTGATGTGCATTTGTCATCTCATCAATTGTTTTATCAGTATTAGTTAATACTTAATACTATACCTTAAGTAATAAAACCCTTTCATTTTTCCGAAGTTTAGTTTATCGATTTTGAAGCACAAAGAAGCAATAACTGAAAAGTTCGGGCCAAATTCATGGAGATAAACATATTAGGTAATTTAGGTAAGAAATGTAGGTCAGAAAAAAAAGTTATATAGGAAACAGGATGAGGTAAAATATAAAATAACACGCCTTACAAGTACGGGCTAATATCACATAAAAAAATAAATAGGCATTACTTACCTAATTAAACATTACTTACCTTTTTTTAAAATTTTTTTACCAGAAAGTCAATAACTCCTTAAATAAACGACAATAGGGTTGAAATTTTAAATCAGCTTCATTATTCAATAGTAGTTATATTTGATTAACAAATTAAAATAAGTAAACGAAACAGTTAACATATACCACACATTAGTACCGTAACTTAACAAAATGTATGGTTGTATTTATGTAGTTATAAAAATATCTTCAAATAAGTTATTAATTAAAGAGCAATATCTTTAAACATAGACAATGTATAAAATATTTTTGGTACGTTTTAACTCAAAATTTGTAGAGTGAATAATAGCATATTTAAAGTAGCACCACTTTGCTTGAATTATAGCATTACAATTACACATACTTTCAAAGTATTTTTATTTAGAAGTAATTCTGTTGCGCTTTACAGAGTAATTTTGCGTTAAAAACCTTCTACCATTTTTCGACAAATTAGTTTGTCACAACAATAAAATAAATCATGGTGTCGAATTTATATGACACCCCCATAAAATGTAACAATGTACAAGTGCAGAACTAAAAATAGCAATTCTTCAAACTCACCAAAAAGTCGACTCGGTTCTTTGTAAAGCAATATAAACTTATTTATGTATTTGAAAACTAATGGCACAATAAATAATGATTTTTTTTTACTAAGACCCAATAGTAATTTTAATTTTTTTATGGGACGTATGTGTTTCGTTGATAGTCTAAAGGCTGTATTACATTACACAATTTCTTGTACAATTTGCTGTCAAAAAAATTTATACTAGATTGTACAACTGTTGCCAAGTTACAACACGTCTTAGGTCGTAAACTGACACTTCGCGTATATCAATTTACGACATTGTAACTTGGCAACAGCTGTACAATCTAGTATAAAATTTCTTGACAGCAAATTGTACAAGAAATTGTGTAGTGTAATACAGCTATAAGAAAGGCTAAAAAACCGGTAATTTATTTACTCTGTTCAGAGACAGTTGTCTTTTTACGGTTCGGAATTTTTTTAGGGTGCCATTAACTACTAGCAAAAGAAATTGCTTCTGTTCTTCAACACCAGGTAAATAGGTGTAAAGTGACCATAGTCAACAATCACAAAAAGTCAATAAACTGTTTTAATAATGCGCAATAGGGTTGAAACTGTATATTAACTTCATTATTCAGTGGTAAAATGGTATTTGTTGTCAGTTTATTGAAATAATTAAAGGAAAACAGTAAACATGTTATTACAGCATACTTTTTTGTGTCCTTTATTTAAAACAAATTTTCGAAATATTTTCAAAGCCTACTAGTTTGTTAAATATTGTGTTGATGCCCGTAAATTATCATGAAAACGGCGATATTAATTTTACACAAAAATAATCAGTTTAAGGTCACGCACGGACTTTTATCACAAATAAAAAATTTTGAATAACGGCTTCACTCTACATTATAACTTTTTTGTACATTTTCAAACCTTTCCTGTTTGGAATTTACTTAAAGCTGTATCAACCATCGTTAGATACATTTGTATTCTACTTTTTTTACATAGTTACTAGTTAGTACCTATAAATTCATATATAGTTAGTTATTATTATTTTTATCATCTTCATAAAAAAAATGAGAATAAGGTTTACTTAAATGAATATTGTCAAAAAATTTCTAGTAGAAGCTAATTTAAACCTTTTCCAACAAAATTACATTATAAACCGCAACAAAATTACTTTTAAATATCAATAAATTCTGTATTTTCGGATGCAGAATAAAAAACTGCATTTCAAAACATTTCTATATGTAAGGTTGGTTGTTTTAAATAATATTAATATAATAACTAAAATAACTTTCACAAAATCATGATAGTACATGACACTATTGTCAGTTTGTTGTCAAACTTTATTGTTGTTAATCATTAAAAACGTTAATAATGCCAGTAAAAGTTACAGAATTAACAACATTTCAAATTGCTCTAATTTTGTATTTTTTAATGGTTGCCGCACCCACATCGTTTATGAAAAACTGTTTTTTTTAAAAATCAAGATACCCTTGGAAATAAACAAAAAGTATTTTGGCAAAAAAAAGTCAAATTGTGTTTTTTAAAATTAAACTTTCTTTCTTTTAACTGGGTTTAAAAGGTTTGATGGTAAATTAAATAATATTGTGCATGCAAATAAAAAACAATAAAAAGTTTAATGGTAACAATTTATTTACAAATTAATAATACACATCATATAAAATACCTTCTAACTTCTAACTCAATACAAAGTACATTATCAAAAAATTTATTGAATATAAATATTGAAATCAAAACACATCGCTCGTTAAAGATTACCAAAATTTTTGGCAAAGTGCATGTGTGAAAGTGGCACAGACTTTGAACTTACGACAGAAAGCACCAAAAAAGTTCATATTGTATGTATACCCTGATTATAATTTTTGGTTCGTTGACCATTTAAAATTATTGGAAAAATGGATAAAATGGACTCGGTCGCTGGGACACCCGGTATACATACCTACATAGTTTTTTCACAAAATTAATAATTAAGCATACATCAAATAAACACGCACTATTGGTACACCCTGTATGTTATAGAAATTTGAAGTAAAATTAATACCATGCCCATATAAAAATTTCATATTATGCAGGTTGTTCTGTTTAAAATAAACTTTAATGCTGTTTAAAGTCATTCTACCTTACCTTCCTCTTGTGTTGTAGAGGTTTCTCTAAAAGTAAAATTAACTTACATCTTCTACAATTTATACAAAGCATAGACACTTGTCGCACAGCACTTAGTTATTAAAACCGTAGAAAAACACTGAAACTACGGAAATATTTGGACGGCTGCTAAAACGCGTGCGGCATAGATTTTGTGCGCATTGTCTTTTCATCCGAGAGGTATGACAACATTGCAGGATCTCATTTTCTGCTATATATATCAGCATATACATTTTCAGATCTCGCCTTGTAGGTTTTTTAATACGGATCTCGTTTTATTCAAATCTTATCACGGAAAATTCAAATTGCGAAATTGTTTCCCCTCTGATGGGTTACTGATTAAAAAGAGTATTAGCTAACTGTTTGTGAAAAATATACTTAACAAAGTCTTTCTGCTGTGGTGGATCTCGGGTTACCCTAAATTTATTCGGATCTCCACTTGATATAAAAACATATATATATATATATAATTTTTAGCCCTGAAGATGCCGATAAAATAACATTGGCGAAACATGTCGGATCTTTTTTAAAAAAAGAATTTGCAAAGAATAAACCTGTTTGAAAACCAGCAACTTTTCGTTTATTTAATAGTAGATAATGTTCAATTCAATGATTCTACTATATTAATTTACACTTATAAGTTTTGAATGTTATCAGTTTTATGCTTAGATCATATAAAAAAAAAATATGGCTTTTTGTAAAACAAGCACTGTTAGTTCAGTATAAATATAATACAAATTTCATAAACGAAGCAACAGTGCTCTAACACTAATCAGCATTTTTAATCAAACATAAACATGCACCAAATAGCATACTACAAATAAGTATTGTTTAAAACTGCAGATTTTTTTGTTGGAAAGTAATAGGCTGCTTCATATTACATATTATTGCCATATGATTAATGCTTAATGCTAATGATAATGCTTAATGATAATGTTTTTCACTTTAGTGTTTATTTTTTGCATAAATACTATTTAATATATTTTTTAGTTTATTCAAATTTTAAATGGTCTTCGCAACAATATAATTTAGTTTTTTCGCTTAAGTCGGAAATACAACGTCTTGCTGCATCAAACCATTTTTTTCTTTTGGTGGAATTTTCCGGAACAGCAAAAAACAATTTTTCTGGGTTTTTTGTAGAAGTGGTCTTACATTCAGGCACAAAACACCACTTTCTGTACGACGATATGGTTGCGTTATATTTACAACAAGCACACGCGTCATTTGCCTCACCGAGTACGTACGGAGTGTGACGTCATTTCTCGTGCGCATCGTCCAAGCCGTTTACGGCGCAATTTGCCGCGGGAAAACTTTAATCGTTAATAATAAATAAACGAAATTGATTTAAACAATTTTAACTTCACATACGATATTCTGAACACCAAATCTATCAAATTCTGAAGAAATTAAAAATTAGTGTAAACGCCCATTGGTTAAACTTTAAACACGGATTTTATTTCTTGGTTAATTTTAAGCTACTTCAAATTAACTATCCATAGTGTAGTCCTTTTTGCTTTGTACTCTCCGTTTTTGTGTTTTTTTTTCCTATAAATGCAGATCTCGCAAGTAGTTTGTCGCAGTTTGAAAGTATAGGGGAGGGAGAAGCAATGGCGCCCACTTAAGCAAAATAATCCATATATTCTAAACGCTAAACCGTAACAACAATTACACTGTAATTTGAGGTTATTGTTGCCAAAACATTACTTAGTGTTCGTTCGGGTTAAGTCAAATTTGATTAACAACGGAAACTTATTAAAAATTTAAAAACATGTAAGTGAGCGGAATTACCCACCTGCTAGTGAGTAATGGCGCTCACCTATTTCATGTGTAAACAGCTTTGGATATTGATATTTCAGGATGCTTTATCAGTTGTTCTTTTTTTTGTACGAGGCATTGTGCACAATTGCTATGAGAAAAATTAAAATATAAATTAAATTATTTAAAATTATCAATGAGGGTAATGCTGCTCACTGAGCGGTATTACCGTAGCTAATTGAGCGCCATTACCCCCTGTTGCACAATTGTCTAAATTCGGTATTTTACTAAACTAGCCTTGAATTTAAAAAAGTGCTTTATATGGTCACTCCTGCTAAAAATGACACAAATTTCATAGACCAAAGCACAAACTCAAACAAAACTAATTGAACTACTTAACGGATTTTTTTGTCGGCGATTTCTTATAAGAAAATGTTAAAAATGGCACACGTTCAAATAACTTACGTTATATGGTGAAATACGTTTGTTTACTTACGGCATTGTGTTTTTTAGAACAAGAGCTAGGTGGCTGCTAAGTTTTACTTTTAAATATTTGAAACCTGGCGCAAAATGACAATGAGCGCAATTACCCATTGAGCGTCATTACCCCGCTCTCCCCTAAAACCATGAACAAAACATGCATTGATTAAAAAAACCATCCAAGGACACTGTTACACTGCCAAAATATTATATTTATTAATACATATTATATTGTTTAGTCATAATTTCCCATAAATTAATTATTTTTGGTGCAAAAAAATCAGTAAATGGTATGTCACTGCATATACCATTGATTTTTATTAAACAGTAGGTAAAACTATTTTAAAACTTGTAATGGGTAAAGATTTTGGGTAGGAGGGCAGTGTATATTATAACTAAGATTTTGTTAAAAGCATGGAAAACTTAAATCATTTAAGCGCTTTAATAAATTTAGACTAATAATAAGTAAACATTGATTTTAAAACAATTTTTAAACAGGTACCCAAACCGAACCGGAACTATAATCAAAACCGGAACGACCCGGTGCTTTTTTCATGAACAGTGAACCGGAACTAAACCTTTTATTTAAAAAATTAGAAAACCGCAAAATCGAACCGAAGCGACTGTTGTGAACCGGTTCAAACCGTTCAAACCGTTTCAACCGGTTCACACAACGGTTCGGTACAATTATTTTTCTTAATAACATTGAAAACATTTTATTTTCGTAATTTTGATTACATTTTACCAAAAATGGAAAAAGTTCAGACACTTCAATTTATTAATATGCAGCATCATCATATTTTCCACTGAACCTGAACCTTTCGGTTTAGTTTCCTTAATCGTTGCTGCCGAACCGGTTACCGAATCATTATACAGGGTGAGTCATTAGTGGCGGATCGGTCGATTGTGGCTAAACGGTTTGAGATAGAAAGTTGATTCAAACGGTATTCCATACAGTTTTTTTTCCGAACACGATAAAAATATTTGTAAATATATAGGGTGAGTCACCTCTCTGGAACCAATAGCAATTTTTATATTTCAAATACAACACCCCATTTTTTATTTAATATTCTTGACCGCCTTCATTTTAGCTTTACATCGATATAAAATAGTACAGGTTTTTATGCGGCCTAAAAAAAATATTTTTCAAAATATTTAAAGGTTTTAAGTCTTCATTTAAATAAGAAAATACAGGCGTTTGCATTTGAAAAAATTGACTTACGAGCTTTTGAAAATCATGGAAGTTGCCACCTATTTATGAACACCCTATATGCGTGATTCAAACTTTTTCGTATCGAGCTAATAGAGCAATGTTTTCTGCATGATTGTCTTTACCAAATTACAACTCTGTGCTTCGAAAAATGACTTCAGGAGAATTTTTAAATAAAGACTTAAAACCTTAAAAAATTTTTTTTTTTTTTTTAGTGACAATGCCGCACGAAAACCTGTAGTATTTTATATTAATGCAAGGCTAAAATAAAGTAGGTCAAGAATATTAAATAAAAAATGGGGTGTTGTATTTGAAATATAAAAATTGCTATTGGTTCCAGAGAGGTGACTCACCCTATATATGTATTTACAAATATTTTTATCGTGTTCGGAAGAAAAAACTGTATGAAATACCTACCGTTTGAATCAACTTTTATCTCAAACCTTTTAGCCACAATCGACCGATCCGCCACTAATGACTCACCCTGTATAATAAAAACCGGTGGTTCCGAACATAAACCGATAAGTTAACATTAATCGAACCGGAACTGAACCGTTATTCTTTACGGTTCGGTTCCCCGCTTTAAAATATTCTCAGACTCCAATAACTGGGAAGGTTACCGCAATACGACCTGTAGTTGGCAAAGTTAATCACATGCAAATATGATTTGTGGTATTATTAAAAAGTATAAAAGACTTGATAAAATTAGTTAATTTTTTTCGTACTTATTGTTTTGTAGCTCACGTTCTTGAGAAAGTAAAAACTTTTTGCACGCGAACTTGAAAGCATACGTGGATGCTGTCCTTAAAATTACTTTAAAATCAAATAGTAAAGTTTTTCTTTGATATGTAAAAGTCGAACTTAAAGAAGTAACATCCAACTTGTGTGGTCGCAAATTAACTTCTAATAGAATCAGTGAGATTGGCTCAAAAGCACACACAGGAAAGTGATTGCGTAATAAATCCTCGCCACTTGTTTCAATTCGTAATGTACACGAAGCAAGACGGATACTAAGGATCTAAGTCGACCTTAGCAGAATATCCGAGAGGTTTAGCCTGATCTGTTTTGATCAAATAAAGCGAACGAATGCAAAAGCTCATCAGCAAAAGTCATTACAGGCGAAAGTTGAAAAAAGATAATGGACGTGTTTTAAAAATTAAAAGTAAATTCTCGTACATAAAGATCAATATCGTTACGTACCCCGCGTGGCAAAATAACGACATTCTGTGTTAAACTTTAATGCGTTAACCTAAGTGCATTTAATTATAATTCACGATTTTTTTAACCAAAAATCTCTTCTATACCAGTTTTAATATTCTCAGGTATTCGCCAGACGCTATTGTTATAACAGTATTACCGTTAAGCTTTGTAGCTGCAAATATTTTTTTAAAACACATTAAAACCCTTGTTAAATTGTTAGTAGGTAAAAAGCAAAAATTTTACTAAAATCTTAATGAATAATCATACTTTCGTTATATGGCCACGTGGCTTAGACCAAGAAAATGTGTTTCAAAATTACTGTTTTACATAACAAGAGTTGTAAGAAGCATATTAGGCATGAGTGGAAAAATTACACATGGAGCCGCGTAGCGGCGAGTGCGTCTTTCTACGAAGACGTCATTGCTTTGCGACTCGAGTTTTGTACGAAACTTTTTCTACGAACACATAATACCTACCATTTTATCGTTTTTTTTTTTGGCTGTTAGTAAACACGCTGTTCATTGTCAAGTTTGGCGTGAGACTGCTTTGATCTTTAAAAAAAAAACTGTATTTTTTGCTTACCGTGCGTATTGGTCCTCTCTCACTGTGCATGCAGGTTGTAAAGTATTACTCACTTATTGAAGTGGTCGTGGAAAACAGAATATTACATAACAAAAGTTGTAAGAAGCATATTACGCACGGGCAGGGCCGTTCACAGAAAACCTGGGCCCTGTGGAAGCAATAGACAACGAGCCCCCTTTCCTCTAAGAAAGGTATAAATTAACTCGAATTTTGATATACAGGGCGATCCACATAGAAGAGCCACTATTGGGATCTTGTAAACGATAAGAGCTACAAAGAGCTCAAATTAGACAAATTGGCAAATACAAAAACAAATTAATGCTTTCATTTTACAGTGCGTAAAAAAACTACAACTTTTCCCCCAAAATATTTTTGTACCAACCAGCGTAACCAAGTTATTAACGATTTAAAAAAAGGCCTATTTTGATTTTTGTTGATTATCTAGCATGCCATGGAATGCCGCCGCCCCTTTCCGGTGTTGTCATCAAAAGTAACTATTGAACAAAACATTTTCAAAATCATTGCACAATTCTTTCAATTTTTATTTTCAATTGTGGTAATTAATAATTTTACCGCCCCTACGAAGTGCTGCTCTCAGACGATTCCAGAGTTGCCTCAGTGCTAGCGAGTAGCGACGTCCCTGAATGTATTAAATTAATAATATTTCTTAAAAACAGATTTCACCAGGTATATACGCAGCATAGGCAACACAAATTTAGAAGGGTATAAACTGCAGGCCTATGAGTAGGCCTACCAAATTTTCGTAAAGTCAAACCTAGACGCGACGGCCTCTTTTTAATCACAAGGAATTGACAAAAAAATGGGAGGGGGACAAAATGCGCCGCAGGCGTTTTTTTTTTAATTTTAAAAGATCAAACGTGTTTTAATGCTAAATTAGATAATGTAGAGGACATACTCTATCATCCAAAATTGCAGTTTTATGGCAAATTCTCTGATTTTTTTATCAGATCGCTCCACACTTCTCACAAAATTATTTTTATTAAAGGTAAAAACTTTCACTAATAATATCTGTCTAGGTAAAGAAAATATAAACATAATATTACCATAAGCTTTAAAAAAGTAAAACTATTTCGGTCAACAATTTAAAAAAAAACGGAAAAAAATCAGCTTGTGTTTTAAATTTATTTTACTTTATTCGTCGCTGTTCTCATAAATTTTAACAGTATTTATAAACAAAACTTGTGTATTAGGTCGAATCCGGACCCCTTTACAATACCGGGCCCCGGGAACTAGTCCCCCCCCTGTGATAGGCCCTGCTCACGAGTGGAAAAGTTCTACAAGCGCGTAAATGCTTTAAAACTCGAGTTTTGTAGTATACTTTTTGTACAATCACATAAAACATACGATTTTGTCGCGTTTTTGGCTAATAGTACACTTTTACTTACGCCGTTATCTGTCAACTTTGACGTGAGTCTACTCTGATAATTTCTAGAAAACTGTGCTTTTTGCTTACCGTGCTTAAAGACCCTTGAATATTTCGCACTAGTATAGGCGAGTGGCTTAATCATGCGAGTGTAAAATATTCTTTCAGTAGGTACGTGTTTTACACCGTGTCCGGAATATTCACACACGGCGGCGAAGAATTGTGACGGCAAAGAATTGTGGGCGAAGAATTGTGGGCGCAGAACTGTGGGTGAAGAATTATTGTTAGGCTAAGAATGTTCCTTTACCCGTTGTACACTATATTTTCCCGATGACCAGTTAGTGACATAAATATTAATTCTATTAGAAAAGTGGGACATTATATTTACTGACATTGGTGATACTTTACATTTGTGAAATTAAATTTGACCCATGGCACAAGCGACGCATTTAAAATTAAATAAATTGACACTTTTTTACCTTTTTACAATTTTCCTAACAATCTAATTTTTACAAATTACACATGACACTTGTAAGATGTAAGGTTAGAAGTTAGAATTGAAGCAAAAGTACACATCGACTCGACGCAAACTCAGTAGCGGATGTAAAGTAACATTGTACACGGTAATTTCAATTTTTCAACACAGTTTTGTAGTCATGCGCCATTTGTCATTTTCGGTCTCAAAATAAGTCTGTTGTACGAAATCACTCACTTTACATAGCGATCGTCGGAAAATAAAATTATTGCACACCAGCATCTACGAAAACACTATAATCAATTATTAAATCACCATTACAAAAAAAAAATAATTAACGTACTTATTTTATTAAATATACGATTTGATATTAAATTATATTTAAAAGTTTTACTAACATTGTTAGGAACTTTTAATTTACAGAGTGTAGCCGTCAATTAAATATCTAACAAAAATGTATTTTGCTAAGGATTGCCCTTCAGTTTGGTGCTCCAATTTCCTGTTTTATTTAAGAATTTGTATCGGTAAAAATACAACAAGAATAAAAATGATTGAACTTAAAACTGTTTCGGAATGGCCTTACACGGTATGAGTGTCATCCTGTATGATATATTATAACCGTACACGGAATAAAATCGGTAATATGGTCTGAAGTAAAGCTGATGTACAACCATAGTAATAACGTTGTATGGCATAAACGTTTATTTATTAGAATTTAATGTTGGAACTGTATTTCGTGATACTGCAATACTAAACCTATTTCTACGGTTTTATATTTATACAAGTATATAATATGCTAGTGAAATAAACGGTATGCGATTAAAAAAATCTCTGTGATTCACAGTACTGCTAGAACAAAAATTATTAAAATCAAATGAATTTTAGAATTCAGAGTGCAGAAAATTTCCAATTGCGGACTAGTTGAGGTGTCTTTAAAATAGTTTTTGTACCAAATCATATAAAGTGGATCCCTAAACTTCGAAAGCAACCCGTTTCAGAAGACGGTTCGACTTTCAAGTTGTTTGAATTTGTTAAATTTCCCTATAAGAAATAATATTATTTCCATTAATGCGTTATAGAACCCCTCCAATTTACTCAAAACGAAACATTTTAAGTGCTTATTAATACATCATAAATAGTAGGTAGGTTTTGATAAAACAAGCATATTTATTTTTAATAATGAAATGTTTTGTGTATGATAGTAGGCTACAGCCATAACAAATATTGTATAATAATGAATCCATAATAGTACGACGGATATAATTAAATGGGTATTATAAAAGACAGTACAAAAATGACCCAAAGAAATAAAAGTAACCCTTAAAAACAGATTCAATGTTCAACTTTCAAGTACCTAATTGGTCGAGTTTCAAAACCGAATTACCCTTGAATTTTGGTTTGACTTTCGAGATGTTCAAAGCTCAAACTATTTGAAGTTCGAAGATCCACTGTGTTTTAAACCACACGTTTTTACATGGGAATCTAGTCACATAGAACCGTATAATTCTGTTGAAATTGAATTCGTTAAAACACCATTATTCACCACTTCGTCTTAATAGGATCCTATTGAACCTTCCGGTGTCAAAATACGTTTTCCTAGTTCTTAAATATGTTGCTCCATCTTTTAGTATAGTTGGCTAACTGTGGCACATCTCTCCAGCTGACTCTTCCTTCCACCTTATTCCTCACTTCGTTTTTCTATATTGTTCTTTGTCTTCCTTTACCTTTATGTCATTTAATGTTTATTTTCCATTCCAAAATTTACGCACCTACTTTCTGACATGTGTAATGAAGGTCCGCGCCATTTTGGTTTGACTCCATCTTTTCCACTCTTACGCTATTTTTAAAATTCTGATTGCTGATGTTATCAATTAGTTTACATCCCTCTATTGTTCTTAATATTTTCATCAGGTAAGTCTGTATTCTTTCCATAAATACTTTTCCTTAATATAAACACGTTGATTATAAAATCACTCTTTTTTTAAGTCTCTTGTATAAATACCAGACAAGTCTCAAGACCCTTAATTTTGTAATGCACCATCGAATTGCAAATTTAATTCAGGATCAATAAAAATAAACCGGACTTTGCAATTATAAAAAAAAAATGACCATCGACAATCTAAATTATTTCATCGGAGAAAGTTGTATATTTTATAACAAGAGATGAAAGTCCAGTTTTTTTTTGTGAGGTGAGATTTATTCACGAGCCGCGAAGCGGCGATTAGGCAAATCTCACGAACGAAAAAACTGATTTCATCTGAAGTAGTAAATGCTATTTTTTCTAGGAATTTAAAATTATATTATAGAACGAACGTTAATGTAAACAAACCAAATGACAATAATTATTATGTATAAAGTTTTAATTAATCATTTCATTTCCATAGTGACCCTTTCACACTGACATTAACATAAATAAAATTATAACCTCAAACGAAATATATTTAATGTTAATTTTTGTACCATTTTTAGGCTTGTATATGAAATGCTACATTAAAATTAAATTATTTGATAAGAATATTAACGCAATTTTAGTTTATTATGAGTTTAAGTTAGAAAACATCGTAAATTTCACAATTTGATTTTGACATTGACAGTGACATTTTTTTTGCCACTAGTGGCGAAAGTCAATTTTTGCCACTAGTGAAAAAAAGTAAAACTTTCATGTAGGGTAGGCATTAAGAAAATGACAACTTTCGTAAAAGAATATAAGGCTTATTGTTGTTTTATCTTAAAATAACAAAGTCATAGGTTTGCGACAGTCAAACTTAAAAGATTAGCTAAATACCTATCTTAAGCATTTATGAAAAAAAAAAATTATTTGAATTTTCATTAAGCTGTTGCATAGAATAGTGTTATGAAAGTGATTATTTTGGGAACCATTTTTAATATCGCATTTTCTAGACATAACCAAAACTTTTCCTACTTATTTTTTTTAGTCTTATAATGAAAGATTCCATTTGTAAGGTTCCAAAAATAATTATACTTTATTAATTATTGTCCTTAAATGGTCATTGACCTAATGTCACTTATCGTATTTATTCTTTTTTTAGGAGCTTAATCGTTAAACGCTTAACTTATCATCTTATTTTCGTAGCAGATTAACGTAAAGATTAGAACCGCGGTATAGTAATCAACAGACTTAGCTAATGGTGTTTGTATAGCTAATGTTTGAGGTAGTTTTTATACGTCTCGACCAAATTGACCAAACATCTATTAATAAACGTGAGAACTTTGCCACATGCCGAAAAGATCATTTTGCTCCTGTTTTTCATTGATAAGGTATAATAGCCACGCTTTGCTACCATTATTGTCTATAGTTGACAAGACATAAATCGGAAGATCTATAGAAATAAAGTTCGGTTATAAATCAACCTTAGCTACGTTTCTCTAATCGTATTTTATTTCCTTTGCCGTTTGTTGTTGAGCTTTATGCTGCCGAACACTGCTTCTCGCACTTGGGTAAAATTTGTTTAATCACAAATGTAACTGTTATTTTAGATTTTTTTTTATCACTTACTATTTTTGGGAAATTACCACTAACTTCATTTTTTTTTATGGGCCGCAAAGTTTAATATAGTTTAATGTGCCTTTGTTTTCCTTTTTAATGAGATGTAGTATATTTCTTTTAAAACTGCTCACAGCGGATTAAGAAGAGGCAGAACTAAAGGAAACAAAAGCACAATCTCCGTCTCTTTCTTTAAATATTATTTGTGTTTACAATTCAGTCTACGCCAATGAAAGTTGTAATCTAATTGAATAAATATTTTCGCAAGCAGTCGAAATTTGATACCTAATTATAGGTTCAATAAGGTTTAATTTGGGTTCTTAGGTAAAATAAAATTAATATCTGTATCAGTGTTTCCCAAAAGTTTTGGCTTGAAAACAATTATAATTTAAAATCTATTATAGCGTAGATAAGGTAATAAGCTTTTAGCGAGAACTTGTTTAGAACTGCAGCATTATGGTCATTATGCTCAAAGAAAAGCAATTAGGAAGATGTGGTATGCGACTATGATTTTAGGTGTTGTGCGATACAAATCATTTAAGGTTTATAATCCAAGATTGTGTATGTACCTGGGCTGTTCCAACTGCTTAAGCCGATATCAGAAGTTTTATTTGAGATATACTATATTACTTGCTATACCTATTGTCACAAGATCAAGAAAAATCGTATACCTATTACCAATCACTTATCAAGCTGTCTGTGAAAAAGAAACGAAAAACAACTAATTAAATATTTATGTTTTGTGTGGGGTATCATTTATAACAATTTATAGAATTGTTGTGTAATTCGATAACCTTTGTAGCAAATTTGTTATCATATAATAATGGGCACATTTACAACTAATGGGTAGTTCTTCACACGGTGACATTTGATGTCGCGATATCAAAAGTCGCGACATCACCGTGCGAACTACCCTTAATGAAAAATTTGGCATGTTAAGATGCTACATTCTTTGCCATAGAAACTGTGTTAAAACAGGTAGTTCTAATTTTACATTGATTCGATTTGGATTTTTCGTTGGTTTCTTTAAGAAACCACATTCTTTCAAATTTATTTCCCGAGACAGCTCTAACAATAAGTATATTCGCTTCGCTTCTACACAGTATTTATGGCAAAAAATTTAGCATCTTAACATGTGAATTACTACAAAGACTATCGAATTACACAACAATACTATAAATTCTAATAAATGGTATCGAAGACAACTGATACTGTCATTGACATTAAATTCGTTGTTTTTTGTTTATATTTTCATAGATAGCTTAATAAGTGTTTGGTAAAATACGATTTTTCTTGATTTCGTGACTTATTTATAAAAACAGATATAACAATATCTCATTCAAAAAAGAAAAGAAAAGCACATTTAACTATTAGATAGGCAACTTCGCGACGCATAAGAAAAAATGAAGTTAGGGGTGGTATCTCAAAAATGGTAGGGCATAAAAAAATTCTAAAATAACAGTTACATACTACAATAGAGAATACCTTAAGAAAGTACTAATAAAATGTATCTAATAAATAAAACCAAAGTGCGAGGGTGAAATTCAACGTTTTCAAATTTTTTGCTACATCTGAAGTACGAGGAATTTTGAATTTTTTAAAATGGATGTAGCTCCTTTCATACTAGGGAATAATTCATTCAATTTAAACAAAGCTGTATCTCTTAAAATAAGTCAGATCTGCATGCTGGAAATGTTATCTGGGACACCTAGTATATTTTTGTTTTTTAAACTTGTTGATACATAATTTGTTTTAATTAACAGTTTCTTTATGGTTTATGCAAATATACAAATTTAAATAAATTCAAAGTATTATTACCATCCATATATTAAAACAAAGACGATCAAAGAGCTATTAAGTTCCTACGAATAACGTTGGTTTGCTTCATGATAGCTCTGGCAAAACACAATATTATTTTTTAATATCAAGAAAGCTGTAAGACATAATTTTTGTTTTTATTTATCACTATACAAGAGGCGAAACAGATTGCAATTAGGTTAGTTAAATGTACCTTAATGTCTACAATTTCTAGGTAACGTACAAAAAAGGTATTTATTTGCATGTGTAAATGGCCAGGGTAATCGTTTGGAGAAATAAAAAAATGTGTGGAAAAAGCATTTATGTCCTGAAACAACGCGAAGATAAAATAAATGTACCGTCATTTGTTAAACTCTTAACGGCATACCTACTATAATTTGAAAATAAATTTGAGAATTATCCTTATTACTATGTCGGTCCGAGTATTAAAAAATGTTTTAATAAACATACCTCTAAGAACCACGTTTTTTGCTGTTTTATTAAAAATGAATTCTAAACAAAAAAATTGTTGTTATCAAAGATTTTTCTCGACATGGTTTGGTTTTGATTTTTGTAAATTTTGTAAATTACACTTTCTAAATAAGAAAAGTCAAAGCAAAATAATTGTAATATGTGATATATCTGGTAAATTATTGCGAAATATAAAATAAATGTGCAGCAGCACTGGAAAGTTCTTAATTACATGCTGTATTGCCGTGTTAGTAATTAACTTGCAAATTTGTATCGGTATTTATTGATTCAAAGTCATGCGTTACAAATCCAGCAGGTACGTTTGTTCAAACTTCAAAGTGAAATGCTGAGATTAGATATTGCTGGCAGACTGATTCTATAAGCACAAACATTTTCAATTAAAAGTTGTTGAAATGCATACGGAGAATTCACTAACATGCTGATAATTTGAATATATATAAATGTTATCATTAATATTCGTATTTAAAAAGGATACATGAAACAGTCATACAGCGCAAGCACAAGTGGTTTAATTTTTGCTTAATTTTAACAATAATGATAAAAGAGTTTTATGTGATTCGCATCAAACTTAATCTAACTGGCTTAAGTTTACTTTAACGGACTTTGTCAGAAATTGATAAAATTTAGTGGACTAATAAAACTGGACGTCCTGAGCTCAAATCTGTTAAAATTATTTGGCGCTCTCAATTACTTAGCGTAAAAATTCATTATAAAAGTTCCGTTTGACAGTTAGGTTAGGTTTTTTAATTCGAATTTTCTCATGTTAGGATGGCTAAATTGTCTGTGTAAAGTGTACAAATATGATTATAAGGCATACATGAAACTATATTTGTATTGATTTTGTGTTAAAATAAGCTAAAAATAACGTAAATCTTATAACATACCCAAACTCACAACTGTCATTTTTTGCCGTCGTGAACTACTATTTTCACCTTTCTTGACCTTTCTGAGTCGTAAGGTGGACTCATTTAGATCTATAAGGATCAGATCAGTTTCAGTTGGAACTAAAATTTTAATTTTAAGCGACCGTAAATTTATTTTTTTAACTTTTAACTTGTAATTTGAGAGTGGTAGTTAACAATGCTGGTTGATTAACCTTATTCGACTCTCTTGAATTTCTTTGAAAAAACACACTCATGAAACGTCATTTTCACAGACGTCATTTAATAAAATGAGGTTAATTAGAACATTACGAAGATAATCACAATGTATTTATGGCGAACGAAATTTGGTGGCCACATTAGTTTAAAAATTAAATAGTGTACAGCTGCACATCATCTTATTCCAAATTTGTTTTATTGTAGCATTCCCCATTAATCTGCGTTAAAAACAAACTCTAACCAACTTCTAAGCTCACCCTCTGACCTCTGACGAAAGTAAACAGAATGCCGATGGAATAATAAGATCTATAAGGATTAGATTAGTTTCAGTAGGAACTAATATTTCAATTTTAAGCGACCATAATTTTTTTCCATTAACTTTTAATTTGGTAGTGGTAGTTAATAATGCCGGTAGATTAACATTATTTGATTATCACGATAACTAAAGAAAGATCTAACACATCAGTTTTTGCCCAATAACCAACTGTGAACTTATATCTTCGCAATAAAATAAAAAAAATTAGTTACAATAAATAATTTTCAGTCAAAATGTGGGCAATGGAAATGCAGTAACTACAATATGTTATTTGGTGTTGGGCAACACAATTTCATAGGCGGTGTGTTTACTTTCGTCAGAGGCTTAGGTTAGAGGTCGGTAAAAGATTTTTTTAAAGCTGAATAATGGGGAACGCTAAAATAAAATCAGTTAGGAATAAAATGACATGCGCAACACTATTCCATTAACGTTCTGTTTATTTTAGTCAGAGGATAAGGTTAGAGGTCGGTAAAAGTTTTTTTTTTAAAGCTAAATAAAGGGGAACACTAAAACGAAACAAGTTACGAATAAGATGACGTGCGCAACACTATTCCACCGACATTCTGTATATTTTCGTAAGAGGGTCAGGTTAGAGGTCGGTAAAAGTTTTTTTTTAAAGATTAATAGGGAACGCTAAAATGAAAATGACGTGCGCAATACTATTTCATTGGCATTCTGTTTATTTTCGTCAGAGGGTCAAGTTAGAAGTCGGTAAGAGGTTTTTTCTTAAAGCTAAATAATGGGTAACACTAAAATAAGATGACGTACAGCTGTGCGCAACACTATTTCATCGGCATTCTGTTTACTGTCATCAGGGGGTCAGGTTAGAGGTCGGTAAGAGTTTTTTTTTTAAGCTGAATAATGGGAAACGCTAAAATAAGATGACGTGCAGCTGTGCGCAACACCATTCCATCGGCATTCTGTTAACTGTCATCAGAGGGTCAGGTTACAGGTCGGTAAGAGTTTTTTTTTAAAGCTGAATAATGGAGAACGCTAAAATAAGATGACGTGCAGCTGTGCGCAATACTATTCCATCGGAATTATGTTTACTTTCTTCAAAGGCAGGTTAGAGGTCGGTAAGAGTTTTTTTTTTAAAGCTGAACAATGGGGAACGCTAAAATAAGATGACGTGCAGCTGTGCGCAATACTATTTCATCGGAATTATGTTTACTTTCATCAGAGGGTCAAGTTAGAGGTCGGTAAGAGTTTTTTTTTTAAAGCTGAATATTGGGGAACGCTAAAATAAGATGACGTGCAGCTGTGCGCAACACCATTCCATCGGAATTCTGTTTACTTTCATCAGAGGGTCAGATTAGAGGTCGGTAAGAGTTTTTTTTTAAAGCTGAATAATGGGGAACGCTAAAATAAGATGACGTGCAGCTGTGCGCAATACTATTCCATCGGAATTATGTTTACTTTCTTCAGAGGGTCAGGTTAGAGGTCGGTAAGAGTTTTTTTTTTTAAAGCTGAACAATGGGGTACGCTAAATTAAGATGACGTGCAGCTGTGCGCAATACTATTTCATCGGAATTATGTTTACTTTTTTCAGAGGGTCAGGTTAGAGGTCGGTAAAAGTTTTTTCTTTTTAAGCTGAATAATGGGATGCGCTAAAATAAGAGACGTGCAGCTGTGCGCAACACTATTCCATCGGAATTCTGTTTACTTTCATCAGAGGGTCAGGTTAGAGGTCGGTAAGAGTTTTTTTTTAAAGCTGAATAATGGGGAACGCTAAAATAAGATGACGTGCAGCTGTGCGCAATACTATTCCATCGGAATTATGTTTACTTTCTTCAGAGGCAGGTTAGAGGTCGGTAAGAGTTTTTTTTTAAAGCTGAACAATGGGGAACGCTAAAATAAGATGACGTGCAGCTGTGCGCAATACTATTTCATCGGAATTATGTTTACTTTCATCAGAGGGTCAAGTTAGAGGTCGGTAAAAGTTTTTTTTTTAAAGCTGAATAATGGGGAACGCTAAAATAAGATGACGTGCAGCTGTGCGCAACACCATTCCATCGGAATTCTGTTTACTTTCATCAGAGGGTCAGGTTAGAGGTCGGTAAGAGTTTTTTTTTAAAGCTGAATAATGGGGAACGCTAAAATAAGATGACGTGCAGCTGTGCGCAATACTATTCCATCGGAATTATGTTTACTTTCTTCAGAGGGTCAGGTTAGAGGTCGGTAAGGGTTTTTTTTTTAAAGCTGAACAATGGGGAACGCTAAAATAAGATGACGTGCAGCTGTGCGCAATACTATTTCATCGGAATTATGTTTACTTTTTTCAGAGGGTCAGGTTAGAGGTCGGTAAAAGTTTTTTCTTTTTAAGCTGAATAATGGGATGCGCTAAAATAAGAGACGTGCAGCTGTGCGCAACACTATTCCATCGGAATTCTGTTTACTTTCATCAGAGGGTCAGGTTAGAGGTCGGTAAGAGTTTTTTTTTTAAAGCTGAATAAAAAGGAACGCTAAAATAAGATGACGTGCAGCTGTGCGCAACACCATTCCATCGGCATTCTATTAACTGTCATCAGAGGTTCAGGTTAGTCGGTAAAAGTTTTTTCTTTTTAAGCTGAATAATGGGGTACGCTAAAATAAGATGACGAGCAGCTGTGCGCAATAATATTCCATCATCATTCTGTTAACTGTCATCAGAGGGCCAGGTTAGAGGCCGGTAAAAGTTTTTTCTTTTTAAGCTGAATAATGGGATGCGCTAAAATAAGAGACGTGCAGCTGTGCGCAACACTATTCCATCGGAATTCTGTTTACTTTCATCAGAGGGTCAGGTTAGAGGTCGGTAAGAGTTTTTTTTTTAAAGCTGAATAATAAGGAACGCTAAAATAAGATGACGTGCAGCTGTGCGCAACACCATTCCATCGGCATTCTATTAACTGTCATCAGAGGTTCAGGTTAGTCGGTAAAAGTTTTTTCTTTTTAAGCTGAATAATGGGGTACGCTAAAATAAGATGACGAGCAGCTGTGCGCAATACTATTCCATCGGAATTATGTTTACTTTCTTCAGAGGGTCAGGTTAGAGGTCGGTGTTTTTTTTTTTAAAGCTGAATAATATGGAAAGCTAAAATAAGATGACGTGCAGCTGTGCGCAATACTATTCCATTGGAATAATGTTTACTTTCTTCAGAGGGTCAGGTTAGAGGTCGGTAAGAGTTTTTTTTTAAAGCTGAATAATGGGGATCGCTAAAATAAGATGACTTGCAGCTGTGCGCAACACCATTCCATCAGCATTCTGTTTACTTTTATCAGAGGGTCAGGTTAGAGGTCGGTAAGAGTTTTTGTTTTAAGCTGAATAATGGGGAACTTTAAAATAAGATGACGTGCAGCTGTGCGTAACACCATTCCATCGGCATTCTGTTTACTTTCATCAGAGGGTCAGGTTAGAGGTCGGTAAGGTTTTTTTTTAAAAGCTAAATAATGGGGAACGTTAAAATAAGATGACGTGCAGCTGTGCGCAACACCATTCCATCGGCATTCTGTTTACCCTCATCAGAAGGTCAGGTCGGTAAGAGTTTTTTTTTAAAGCTGAATAATGGGGAACGCTAAAATAGGATGACGTGCAGCTGTGCGCACCATTTCATCGGCATTCTGTTTACTTTCATCAGAGGGTCAGGTTAGAGGTCGGTAAGAGTTTTTTTTTTAAAGCTGAATAATGGGGAACGCTAAAATAAGATGACGTGCAGCTGTGCGCAACACCATTCCATCGGCATTCTGTTTACTTTCATCAGAGGCAGGTTAGAGGTCGGTAAGGTTTTTTTTTTAAAGCTGAATAATAGGGAACGCTAAAATAAGATGACGTGTAGCTGAGCACAACACTATTTCATCGGCATTCTGTTTACTGTCATCAGGGGGTCAGGTTAGAGTTCGGTAAGAGTTTTTTTTTTTAAAGCTGAATAATGGAGAACGCTAATATAAGATGACGTGCAGCTGTGCGCAACACCATTCCATCGGCATTCTGTTAACTGTCATCAGAGGGTCAGGTTAGAGGTCGGTAAAAGTTTTATCTTTTTAAGCTGAATAATAAGGTGCGCTAAAATAAGAGACGTGCAGCTGTGCGCAACACCATTCCATCGGCATTCTGTTTACTTTCATCAGAGGGTCAGGTTAGAGGTCGGTAAGGTTTTTTTTTAAAGTTGAATAATGGGGAACGCTAAAATAAGATGACGTGCAGCTGTGCGCAACACTATTTCATCGGCATTCTGTTTACTGTCATCAGGGGGTCAGGTTAGTTCGGTAAGGTTTTTTTTTTAAGCTGAATAATGGGGAACGCTAATATAAGATGACGTGCAGCTGTGCGCAACACCATTCCATCGGCATTCTGTTGTTATTAGAGGGTCAGGTTAGAGGTCGGTAAAAGTTTTTTCTTTTTAAGCTGAATAATGGGGTGCGCTAAAATAAGAGATGTGCAGCTGTGCGCAACACTATTCCATTGGAATTCTGTTTACTTTCATCAGAGGGTCAGGTTAGAGGTCGGTAAGAGTTTTTTTTTTAAGCTGAATAATGGGGAACGCTAAAATTAGATGACGTGCTACCGTGCGCAACACCATTCCATCGGCATTCTGTTAACTGTCATCAGAGGGTCAGGTTAGAGGTCGGTAAAAGTTTTTTCTTTTTAAGCTGAATAATGGGGTACGCTAAAATAAGATGACATGCAACCGTGCGCAACACTATTCTATCGGAATTCTGTTTACTTTCGTTAGAGGTCGGTGAGTTTTTTTTAAAGCTGAATAATGGGGAACGCTAAAATAAGATGACGTGCAGCTGTGCGCAACACCATTCCATCGGCATTCTGTTTACTTTCATCAGAGGGTCTGGTTAGAGGTCGGTAAGAGTTTTTTTTTTTAAAGCTGATTAATGGGGAACGCTAAAATTAGATGACGTGCAGCCGTGCGCAACACTATTCCATTGGCATTCTGTTTACTTTCATCAGAGGGTCAGATTATAGGTCGTGTAAGGTGTCGTAGACACGACAGTAGGTAAAATGTACAGAGTATATGACAAGCAGAATAAAGTTATGTTAAATCACGTTTATGTATTATTTGTTAAAGTAAGATACATAACAATGACGTAAACAGACGGCATTTCATTAAGAAAAATATACTCTAAACATACTTAAATTTATAAAAATTAGTTAAAGCAGCTTTCGAGAAAAATTTTCAAAACTTTTTAAATAATTTCGTAGTTTTAAATTTTTTCGAAAAGTTATTGAAGGTTTTTTATAGACCTTAGTATAGACTACAATCCTACATGAACAAAATATTTTTATCTATTAAGGTTTGTATGTAATTTAGGATTACCGTTACAGCTTAAACACCTTGTATATTAGTTAATACATATTTAAAAAAATAAATAAACGCACGCACTTTGTAATATAATGTCTCTATCGACAACTTATGTCAAAAATTTTCAATTTTAACGTCTGGAACATACACACACGCGCGTACACACAGATGATTATTGGGTAAAAACTGAACTGATAGAGCTTTAATGAAAGTGATAATCGAATCATACAAGTTAAAAGTTAAAAAAATAAATTTACGGTCGCTTAAAATTAAAATTTTTGTTCCAACTGAAACTGATCTGATCCTTATAGATCTATATGAGTCCACCTTACGACTCAGAAAGGTCAAGAAAGGTGAAAATAGTAGTTCAAGACGGCAAAAAATGACATTTGTGAGTTTGGGTATGTTATAAGATTTACGTTATTTTTAGCTTATTTTAACACAAAATCAATACAAATATAGTTTCATGTATGCCTTATAATCATATTTGTACACTTTACACAGACAATTTAGCCATCCTAACATGAGAAAATTCGAATTAAAAAACCTAACCTAACTGTCAAACGGAACTTTTATAATGAATTTTTTCGCTAAGTAATTGAGAGCGCCAAATAATTTTAACAGATTTGAGCTCAGGACGTCCAGTTTTATTGGTCCACTTAATTTTATCAATTTCTGACAAAGTCCGTTAAAGTAAACTTGTTCCAAAAATTCATTATTAGACTACATGGCCTATTATGGGACCAAAAAATAGTTAGAAATACGAAAGTTAAAATTAACATAACAATAGTCGAAAGTGTGAGTATATACGGATCAGAATTATGGGAGATACAGTCAGACAAGTCAAGGATCAAGGCAATTGAGATGGACTACTGGCGACAATGGTGCGACTATACAATAACAGACAAGAAGAAAAATAAAGCTATACGAGATAAAATGGATGTAGATGTAGGTAGACAGTATAGAGTCAATAGAACTCAAAAAAGTAGATGGTATGATCACTTACGAAGAATTAATGTTGAAAGATGGCCCATAAAATATGGAAGTGGTTGTCGCCATATTATATAAGAAGAAGAGGCTCACCAAGAAGAAATTGGGGTCATGATGTAAAGGAAGTAATCGCTGCAAGAACCTTCAGTGAAGATGATTTGAATGACAGGTAAAAATCAAAACTAGGAAGCCAGAGAATCTCACTCGCATATAGGTTGATAGATAGATTGTGACAATGCTATTACGGTTTACAGCAACGGAGCAAATTTTATTTTGCAAGACAGTTTGGGAGCTCGGTTTTGCTTTTTTTTTTTAAAAATAGGTTTTACTGATCAAGTATTCGAAAAAAGAAGAAATCGGGAAGAAAGATCTGGCAAACAAGGGGCTGTGGATGTACAGAATTGTTTTTTTTTACATGACATAACTGATTTATAGTCTATGCGTTGCACTGATGAAAATTTCATCCATTTTTCAATAATCCGGGTTTAAGCAACTTAGCAAAAATTCTAATATGTATGTTCTTTAAAAATTTGCGATCTTGCTGTTCATACATAAGTATTTGATAGTTATTACATGTAATTACCGATATCGACAAATCCGACTTAATCTAAATGCCTAATAAACCATAAGAACAGATCCATATTCAAAATCCTTGCTTGACCAATAGCAGTTTTGGAACAGTTGTGATGTTTTTTTGGTGAATAAAATTCAAAAATTTTTGGTTATAAATTACTAACTCACCTTTTGCTCTAACCCTTAGTGTACAGTATTTTCGAATCACATTGCACACTCTTTCAAACCTGCCAGCAATAGTTGAGGCGCGTGGATGACCTCATATTATTTCACACATTTCATATCCTTCGAAACTGTTTGCGTAATAGACATTCAACTTTTAATGTAAGGGTCAATTGCTAAAAAGTGTTTTGTTAGTTTTGTAAACTTTGACTTAAAACAAGGTCAGTTTTTTGCTCGTATGTTAATTTTTTTAACCTTTTCGGTGCTCTGCACGAGTGTACTCGCCAAATTTTTACGCGGCCCAAGATGCTCGAGACCCGAACCTTACCGCATTTAAAAGTTATGCGCAGAGCAGGCACAGACCGACTAAAAGCATTGCGCACAGAATAGGTTAACTGTAACGTCCATACTAAAATATTCTTTTCTAGCTAATAACAAAGGTTATAGAAATTAAAAGAATACAAAGTCAAATACTGTCTACCGAGCTCGGTGGCTGGTTGGTATGCAACCTTCCGAGTTAATCGGGAGGTCGCGGGTTCGAATCCCACGGCCGTCATCGTAGAGGTTTCAGGTGGTTCCCTCTACCTACTATAGGCAAATGCTGTGACAGTAATTTCACCTATCCTTAACTTACCCACCCTATCCTTGTTCCCCGCCCCCTCCTCCCAGACGCTAGAGACCATAGATGTCGAAGCGTCCTTAAACACTCAATTAAAAAAAAAAAAAAATACTGTCTATTCATTTTTCTCTTCAGCTGTTAGTCGCCGCGACAGAGGTAGTCTCGTTATTTTTCTATCGGATCTCGTATATTAACGCTACAGTAAGCTTCTATGATTGATACATATATTTTATCGTTGGGAAGTGTGGCATGTGCTTTATGATTCGTCAAATTATAAGCTATAAACAAGAGAATGTAAATGTTTCACCGTCCATCTGTTATCGTCGTTGACAGCCTTCTTGCCTTCTTGGATTAGATAACCACAACACCAGTCACATTTCATCTTATAAATGATCTTCCTACATCTCATTTCCCTTAAGTCAAGTTGACGAGCGCTTATTCTGTGTATGCGTTTTTGAGCCGGTTAGAGCCAAAGTGGATTGTGTCGCATATCTAATATTTTAAGTTAAATCTTGAAGACAAATCTAAACGTATACCGAACGATCCAAGGATATATTAACAATGGAAATATCGCTTCTGTTTGTGTAGTACGTCTATTTATAAAATTTTCGTATTGAATTACTCCCTAATTCTCCATAGAAACACAAGGTCAAGGACGAAACGAAGTAAATACTATAGAATATTATAAGACACATTTTTTTTAACAATGTGTTACTTTTGTAGTATCTTTATCATGTTAATAGGAAACTTCACGCTCATTAGTTTGTGTTATTTAACAACACATACTATTACGCTCATTACTGTACAAACTTACGTTATACGGAATCCATGTAGTATGAACTAGGGTTTATACAAAAACCGACTTTTGAAAAACCGGTTTTCGAATACCAGTTTTTCCAAAAAAACGGTTAAAACCGGTTTTCGAATAGTTTTAAAAAAACAATTAAAAAGTAATAAAATAATTTATATTTCATAATTTTATAAAATATAAAACAAATTTCAAATAAAACCAAATAATAAGATAACAAATAAAAATAAAATTCTAAAATTCTAAACTTCCAACAAACCATAAATAGCATTTTTTTAATTTGCTTTTTTCTTTAGAAAACATGATTTTAAAAACACAAAACATTTACGGAATCATGACTTAATCTGGTTCGTATTTGAGATACAAAATTACCAGATATAGAAAACACTGGTTCGCTGACTATTGAGCTGAGTCTTACTGTTTTTAAAGCTTCAAACAGTGTGCCCAAATTCTTTATTCTTTTATTAGTTGATACAAATACTGCAAATTCTGCCTTTAATGAAAAAAACAATGTCTTGAAAGAAGAGATGGAGAAATCAATTCTTAGATTTATCGAGGAACCTTTAACAAAAACAGCAAATCCAAAAACCCTTAATAATATCTTCATCTTCATCGAAATTTGTTTCCAATTCTATAGCAGAATTTGGGTAAACTCTAGATAATATTTTTTCCGATAACTTTACTATATCCATCGGTTCTTGAAGCCAGCGGAAATACGTTTTTTTTTTGTAACAATGTTTTTTGGATTTTGCAAATGAAGCAGAAATGTACAGATTTTTATGTAGATATTAATTTTTTACGTCTTAAATCTAGGCTTTAAAACCGGTTTTTTAGTTAAAAAAAAACCGGTTTTTCGAATACATAATTTTTTTCAAAAAAACCGGTTTTCCAAAACCGATTTTTAAAAACCGAAAAACCCTAGTATGAACTTATCAAGCTACAGTGTAACCGTGTTGGAAGAAGAATTGCTTATAAAGTAATCCTAACCGTATGAGGAATTATAACGTGATATACAGGGTGTAGACTTGGATGGTAACATTTTAAAAGTCGTATATTATCTTCCCTAACTATTTAAAAAAAAAGGTGCAAATGCGTTTTTTGTGGAGAAAAATATTCTGTTTCTATAAATATCATCAATATTAATTTTTGGTTTTCCAATAACTAAAAATTGAGAAAATTTCTAAACGGGTTTTGAGAAAAATCTGTAGTGTCTTGGAATTATGCTGTAACAAGTAACAACTGCCCATCTTAATAACGCTTATACTGCCACTTTGACGCGAAATTTATTCTTAATTGTCATTGTTATTATTTCTTGGAATGAAAACATAACTAATTGTATAAAATAAATGTTTAATAAAATACGAAGTATGATTAAGAATGAATTTCGCGTCAAAGTGACATTAGGATGGGCAGTTCACAGCATAATTCCAAAGCACTACAGATTTTTGTCAAAACGCATTTTGTAATTTGCTTGATTTTCAGTTATTGGAAAACTATAAATTAATATTGATCATATTTATAGATACAGATATTTTTTGTACGAAAAACGTATTTGCACTTTTTTTTCTAAAATAATTAGGGGAGATAATATACGACTTATAAAATTTTACCATTGAAATTGCCATGTTGCGTGATCCAAGTCTACACCCTGTATGTACAGGATGGCCTATTTTCGATGCCCATACAGGGTATCTCGGTTATTATCAGAGATAGAACAAAACCAAGTACGTAGTCTTGATTTCCTTTTTCGAGAGAAATTCATTGCCCTAAACAGATTTTTGATATCTTTTTTAATTTTCGAAATATAGTCAAAAACCGATTTTTGGCACTTTTAAAAATTTTAAATATCTCGCTTAAACAAAAAGATAGAGAAAAACTTTTAAGACATTTTTGGCATGGTTTTCTGTCCTAATAAGATAGCGAGGTTCATTTTTTTTTTTAAAGTTATACGAATTATTGATATATTATTACACCTAACTTTCTTATTTTAAATAGCAACCATTAACAAATTATATATTTTTGAAAAGCGCAAAAAATAAGCTTTTGATTCATGTTAAAGCCAACTACGGTTGCTATTTAAAATAAGAAAGTTAGGTTCAATATATCGATATTTATATGTGTAAAAAAAAAATTGAAAATCGCTATCTTATTAAGGACAAAAAAAACATGTCAAAAATGTCCTTAAAGTTTTCTCTATGTTTTTGTTTAAGCGAGATATTTAACATTTTTGAAAAGTGCAAAAAATCGGTTTTTGGCTGTATTTTGAAAATTAAAAAAGATATCAAAAATCTGTTTACGGCAATGGATTTCTCTCTAAAAAAGACTACGTACTTAGTTTTTTTCCATCTATGATAATAACCGAGATACCCTGTATGGGCATCGAAAGTAGGCCACCCTGTACAGGGCCGGCGAGAGGGTATGAGATCTGAGATTTTTGCCCGTTTGGCTAAAAATAATTTTCGCATACACACCAAATTAACCTTCTAGCTTGACCGCCGCGTTTTATGGGGGCTGTATTAGGTAGGTCCTTTTATTGCATTTATTCAATTTATATCAATACTAAACATTTACCATTAATCTTTCGTATTCGCACAATTCTTTCAACTTGAATTTTTTTTTTTGTATTTATTGTTTGTAGATAACGTATTGTATTTTTTTGAAAGTACTGTACAGAATGGACCAAATTCGAATGTTTTAGGGGGTATCTCGGTTACCGTAATAGCGAAAATCTGATATCAGCCTGTTACGTTACAATTGTCCAATTAGGAGTTAGGTCCCATGAGTAGTAGTTTCAGTCTATTTTAGTAGCTCCAGTGACCAGTCTATTTCACGCATGTCAAAATTAATTACTTCCGTTTCTTGCTTAGTTTGGTAATGCACCTGTAATTTGTGTAAAGTGAATATCCAGGGATATACAGGGTGTGTAAAATTGGCGGAAGCGCTACACGTGACGATGTTCTTCGTAAAATTCTAAGTCGAAAATCTTGATACAAAAATGTTGTACCATGCTTCCTATGGCCTCAGGAACCATTTAAAGAAAAAAAAAATGGCAACATTGCATACATTGATTTGCGTTTGGACATTTTTTTATCAGCAATTTTTACTTAGGTATTTACAATTTTTGTTCGAACTGAAAGCCTCCAGTTCGTAAACATAGCTGCAAACTTTTGGGTATCGTAAAACACAAACTAAAAATAATTACGAGAAAAACAGAGATGACAGCTAATAACAATGTTGCCATATGTATTATTTTCATTCAAATCAGTGATTTACATATTTTCAACAACAATAATTTTTGAAAAGGAAGAACACAATATCTAGGAAAAAATATTATTCGAAATTTATTTTTATTCCAAATTGCAGCTTTTTCATTTGCAAGTATTAAATAATAACGCTTATTAAAGGACTAAATGTCAAAACTTTGAGGACCTCTTGCAGACACAGCAAGCATGGTACAACATTATCGTATTAAGATTTTCGACTTAGAATTACGAAGAATATCGCCACGTGTAGCGCTTCCGCCAATTTTTACACACCCTGTATAGTTAATCTTGGTGGATTTCGACTTTTCGAGTCACGCATATTGCGAATCTGGTCCAGCCAAATAAAACTGTTGGATTATTTCACAACACTTAAAACAGGTAAACTTTTTCTTCAAGCCACGTGAAAATTGGAGGTTATCTTACATTTATTTTCTTTTAGGTGTTTACGTTTAGGTGTTTACGTTTCGTACTAAGCTTGGCTTATGTTTTACGTTTCTTTAACGTTTGGATTTAAGTTTTCGCTTTGAGCTTGATGTTAAGCTCAGTCCTTTTTTTCTAAGTTTCGTTTAACGTTGTGATCTAACGTTTGGTGTTCCGTTGAGGATTGATTCCATGGATGTTTATCCGTTAGCTTGGACTACGGACAGCAGTTCCGGCCTCTCTTCTCCTTCATCGTGCCTTCGGCGGCTCATCGAAAGCTAAGATTACATACTTAAGCCCCGACTGTCTACGTTCTGTATTATTATATTCCTGAAGTCATATTTCTGTAACTATTGTAGAGCCTTCAGCTCGTTACTACTGTTTCTTTTACTTAGCGTTATTTATTAACGTTAATTAGTAATTTTGTTATTACCTACAGTTATCTATCAACATTTAATCTAATTTTTATATATTTATGTTAACATCATACGTTCTCAACAACCTTTGAGTGGCTTTGTTGTCACTACATTTTGATTTGAAAGCTACGATTAATAAGTTAGGGACCGTATTCGGTTTGCAAGGTATTTTTGGTTATGTTATCGTTCGGTGATTTTAGCACCGCAAGTTTTAATAGGTAGGAGAGCTCTTCCACTTAAGCGGGTTGTATTTTCATTGAAACTGAATTATTATTCTTTTATATATTTGTGTATTTTTATATAGGTACTTGCAAACACCGGAACAGGACCGATCTTATTTCGTCGTATACATTTTCTTCATAGTGGCCTTCTAAGTCTGTTGAGGCGAGGAACATTTTATTGTCAAGTGTGTTCTATATTTTATTTGTTATTTTCATTTTTGTGTGTGTGATTATTAAAGGCATACATCATTCCCGTCTACAAATTCTTTTATTTCATTTACTAGGTTTTTTCGCTATTTGAAACCTTATAGAATAAATAGTGTGGCGCCCTTATTGATGTCTACAAGTTTCTTCTAATTCGGACCTACCCCTTCTCGTCTGAACTAGCCGCGAGTCCGAACCACCCGTTCTTGTTGCAAGAGCATTGGCTTTCTTGGAAAGTGGCCGATAATCGTGTAACAAGCCTCTTGGGCTATTCATTTGAGAAAAGAACGCCTATGTAATGAAATTTTTTCTATCGCTTTCCATTTTGGCACTATACAGACGAAAAATGAAATTTCATCATTTTTGAAAATTTACCTTAAGTAACTTCTTTATTTATTAAAATAGAACAATATGTAATAGAGTTTTAATAGATTTTTATGCTTAATTTAAAAACTAAATTAAAATTGTTTTAGAGACCTCGATTCTCGAGTTATGAAGTAAACTTTTATTTTGTGAATAAAAACTCTAGTTTTCCATGACCTTATCTGAAGATTTTTTTTTTCAGGTTTTCAAAAATATTTAGTTTTACATATTTGTTGCAAAAAATAACAGAGATATCGCTAATTTTGTAAGACTTTCCTTACCAAAGTTTTTCATGCCATTAAATACAGATTTTTTCATAACTCTGCAACCCTTAAAAATTACAAGAAGTATATGAAATTTTTTTATCCGAAACTTGATTAACATCACCCCTTAAAGGTACCTTTTAGTTCATCCTGTTTGTTAATTTTTTTTCTTGGCATGTTATGTCTTAAAAACTGTACAAAATGTAACTAACAATAAGACAATTTTTAAATTAAAACTTTTGATATTAACCAATATATTGTTGATTTCCAATACAATAAGCAAAGTAAAATAAACAGAATGTTATATGTTTTGTACAGGGATCAATACCAGATTAATAAACAAACGCACAAAAATCAGGGAAAAACATTTACGGCAATACGAAGACGCCAACGGGCAATATCAAAAAACAATGTATATTCAACAAAATATATCAATATCATTGTGGCAATAAAAAAGCAATAATATGCTCGTTTTGAATTTCATAAATTATGAGTTTTTAAAGTTTATGAGAACAGTATTTTTCTTTGGTACTTGATCGTATTATTTCTGCAATGAAACATTTTTATGTACGACATTATCGTAAATGCAAATCTTGATAAGGACATTGTTTTGCAGGAAATGAAATTTATTCGCTTGTCCTGCTTTTAGGTCGACGGTAATGCACTCTGGATGAAGGAGCACCAAAACTGAATTACTAGGTAAATGGAAATAGCAACTCTCTGGGGTGTCACTTTGTAAACTAACGAATTTCACCGTGAAATTAAAATACACTCATAACACAACTAAAACATGTGTTTAAGTTTGTATATGTCTAGCGTTTGTGTAATTTTACACACAGAACTTACCTTTATTACATTACAAGTTTAATAATTTGACGCTTGTAATAAAATGAAGAATTTATGGTCTAAACAAATCTATATAGTGTTCCTTTTTCGCAAGTAAAATAACTGATTATTTACATTTACTACTGCTTCCCTCATTAGTTGTTCAGGATTTGGAGTACAAATTATTCTGTCGTTCATAATTTGGAATATACCACAATACCAAACCGATCGTTAAAGTTTGTCGATGGGATGTTCGCGATATAGAGACTGTTGTTTATGTTATAAAACTGTTATTTCAACTACATCAACATTATGTATTTTTTCCTAAGAGATCGAGATAAAAACTGAGTCCCCTAAAACTGTGGGGCGCAGGGCATCTGCCCCTCTTGCCCCACTATGATAAGGCCTGGGAATAACTTATGTAATTTCTCAAGTCAAAAAAATGCAATAAAAATCTCGTGTATTATTAATAATATTCAAAGAATACCCATGTAAAATTTTATTCTTTGTTTGAAAAATAGTTTAACAAAATCTATGTTGGAAGAAATGGAACTATTATTCCATACCAGTATAAAATAAAAGAAGCACAACTCACTGCTCAGCATCCTGTAAACATAAATAAAGAAAATCAGTTTATGCATGTATAGAGTCGTGCGCTTTTCAAATAAATATGTAGCTGCTGTATGGCGTAATAGAGTATGCACTAAAATGCCGCACTCAGCGCCAGCGCCGCAATATGTTTCATATATATGCAGGGAAAACCTCAGACGTGTTAATGTGTTTAGTGGGTATGTGAAACAGGAACTAGCTTTATCAATAACATATACTTACCATTTCGTAAAAACATTTTGCAATCAAAATGGCATAATCAGAACCGTATTTATGCGGAATATTGCCGGCTAGCAATATTTTCAGGGCATATTCTTTAGCAAATATTATGGTGTCAATGGAATTATACAAAAAGAACGCACAGGGAAAAATTACACACGAAATAAATTTCACAACGAAAAAACTACACACATTTGAAATTTCAAACTGATGTAATTTAACATTTTTTCTGAACTTTGAGTTTTTAAATTTTATGATAAAATTTGATTCTATTATTATATGTAACAATTACAAAATGGTAAATATTTTACCGACTTCCATTTATCCTTTATCTTTCAATATAGGGTGTCCCAGCCACGGCGAATTATTCGATAGCTCTGTTATTAGTAATAATTTTTGAAAAAAGTTTTTATAAAAGTTGTTTGTAATCGTTTACTACATAACCTAAAATTATTTCCAACTATACTTACAATTAGTGTTTTGTTTTTACGCACCGCAACACATGGTATTCTTTAAATAGAACACCTTATATATTTTGTTATTTTTGTAAAAGTAAAATTAAATTCTCTTTTAAAAATATTATAGGTTGCTTATGTTTAAAATAAACCGTTTTTGAGTTATTAACGTTTTTTTAAAAATGTTTACAGATGCAGACCTTTATAAAAATATTTATATTTATTAACATAACAACGCCAGAGCAAATTCCTCTGGTAATTTAATAGACAATAGTGACATAGTGATTATTGAACTTTTAAAATAATATACAGGGTGTTCGTTATACTTGGTGCATTTCCCTAAACTTTAAACGCATATGTCATCTTTTTGAAATGGAACCCTATATGTTTTTACATTTTCTTGTAGAAAATTTAATTATCTTCCAAAGTTATAAAGCATGTTTTTTGTCTAAATATAATATTTTTGGAGTTATTTCGTTTCTTATGATTATTTGCGAGTATTTTACCTAAAATATCGGTAGCGGTCTTTGAAAATTCAAAACAAATTGTATGAACTGTCAACGTAATAGTTTTATTCGATTTATTTATACTATCTACACCTAAATAGTTAATAAAACAAAAGTTTTGCTGAATAGTTAGTAAATACGTTCAGTTAAAGATTTTATACAAATAACTTTATTGTAAACAAAATCACTTTGTTTCTAAAATCTCCCGATTGGGCAAGGCAACACTGGTGTTAAAATACTAGTACATCCTTAAAACTAGGCAAAATCAGCGCCAAATATGCTGCGATTTTGCCTAGTTCTAGGGTTAAATGGTTTTAATCCCGGGGTTAATCCCAGTTACAACTTTTATGCAATTGGGCCATATTGTAAGGGTTATAAGCTGGGGTGTCTTTTGTAAAAGAAACGGTGTTACCTGTTGACAGTCAAATGCTCTTTTAATTACATTAATTTAAATAACTTTTGGTAAAATTTTTACTGAAATTATACAAACGCATTTTATATGAGTGTTAAAAAGTAAAATAATATGGTACAGTAAATAAAAAATTAAAAAGCTTGTTTTTAAGCTAAAATTTGTGATGTATTTATAGTTCTCAGATATCATAATTTTAACGTTAAAATGCTATAAATCTTACAACTTTCATATAATAAATTAGTCTCTGTTCTATGAAACATGGTTTTTAATTTACTTGCCGGACTACATAAAACCTTCATTATTTATGCCTCGATGCTCATAAATAGACTGCACCATTATGTGTTAATAAATTTTAATAATGTGTTATGAATGATAAATTTGATTAACTGATACGGCTGTAGTAACATGAATAATGGAATATCATAATTTATACGTTAATGTTAATGAGTGTAAATAAAAATAACACAAAATCCCGATCTTTATGGTACAAGCTTTTCTTTTTGGCGTAGCAATAAGGATAACTAAACCTATACATTTCAGAAAACTTTAACGAATAACGACGCAACAGCACATTGAAATTTATTTTTAAAAGATTTTGGTTACAACAATTAATACAAATATACAGGTTGACCCAGAAAACATTACTACTTTAAATGTATTGTTGTTTTTTCAAAATAACTGTCATAAATTATGCATGAAATGCATTAAAATGTTGATGTAAGTTATACAGGGTGGACCAAATTCGAATGTTTTACGTGGTATCTCGGTTACCGTAATAGAAGTAGTTAGTGAAAATCTGAGATCGGTGTCTTGAGCTATTTTTTTTTTAAAGAACGCACGTGTAATTAAGTTTTTTTATATCCCTTTCCATTTTGGCACCACAGACGAAAAATTAAATTTCATAATTTTGGAAAATTTGCTTTAACTTCTTTATTTATTAAAAAAACAAAATGTTATGAAGGTTTGTTATACAGATTTTTATGCTTAATTTAAAAAAATATTTTTTTTAGCGACCTTGATTTTCGAGATATGAAGTAAACTTATATTTTTTTAAATGGAAACCCTAGTTGGCCAGGTCATTATATAAAAGAGTTTTTGTGCGATCGTACTAGAAACAGCTGTTTGACGGACGCGTTAGGAACCATAAAGTATTGCATTACCGGCCCTATCCTTAGCAACGACCGTAAAAGTTACTTTTCAGGCCGTTACTCTTAGCAACGGCCGAAAAAGTAACTTTTACGGCCGTTGCTAAGGAGAGGGCCGGTAATACAGTACATACGCCGTCATCTGTCAGTGACAGAATGTCACGTAGTTTCTAACCTAAAATTTTGAAAATTACTAAAAATTTAAATTGTTTTTAATTCGATCGCACAAAAAATGTAATATGCACCTCGGCCAAAACGTACTTTTTCGGCCTTGCCTGTTTGCTGGCCTCGACTACGCAAACCAGACGCGGCCGAAAAAGTTACACTTTTTGGCCTTAATACATAAATAACTATTTTTTGACTTATTAAAAATATATAGTTTCATATATTTGTTGCAAAAAATAAAGATATGGCTAATTTTGTAAACGTTTCCTTAGCAAAGTTTGCTCTGTTTGATCAAGACAGAGAAAAACCTTGAAAGACGAAGTAAAATAAGCAGCAACGGATAGAAACATTAAATGGAAAATCATAAAAAGCTAGCACAAGACAGAAAAATATGAAACAAATCAGCACAACACAACTCAAAGGTCCTACACCTAACAGTAGAAGGACTCATGACTAAATATGATTAAATAAAAAACAATCTCTCTTTAATGGTGTCACAGCCAACTACAATCCCTATTTAAAATAAGAAATTTTATAGTAAAATAACAAAAACAAATAAAGATAAGTTTATTAAGAAATTTTAAATCTACGCAGTGTCCTGATAATGTCAAAAAATATTTTGAGTGCAATTTCAAAAAAGCAAGTTTTAAGCAAAAATTGAAAACGTCATTTATTGTTTTTTATCAACAGTGCAAGAACTCTTACTTTTATTCAAGAATAGTTGCTCTTAAACCGTTCTGTCCCGTTAACAACTCTGTATCATTTACAGTTTACGATAACTGGGACATCCTGTGTAATGGTGTAGTTATAATTTATCATATCTATTTACTCTGTTATATTTATTACTATTGTATGACTAAATTAAACTTATTCCAGTACTAGGACAAGTTTATATGGAGTTGGCCATGTTTTATAAACGAATGAATATATCCCAGCAAAGTTTGACTTTTTTCGTTAAGTAATTTTATTTTTACTCGGTACAGCAATAAAGAAGGAGCATTGGTCCTGTTAAATGAAAAATGAGTTAGGATTGTTACAGTAGTCGTAAAATTCAGAATCAAAGTTTGAAATAAATCGATTCACAAGAGAGTTAAGTTTTGATTAAAAGTTGATTTACTTGGAAATGTCGAGCGAACTTGTGCGCCAACGATTTGTTCTATTTTAGAATAGCGGAAATAGTGCACGGTGCGACAGAAAGTTAATCAAATTGACGAACAAATCCAGATTTCTATTAATACTAGAACGAGTACCAAACAAAGAAAAAATCAGAAAATTTGATTAAAATTAAAACATTTAAGTATCGCCACACAAACCACAACCACAAAACGTCTGGAAAAAAGTCTTTTGGTGGCCAAACCACTTTATTCAGTTAGTGCTCTACAAAACATGAACTTTGAATTATGTTACAAGTAAATAACCCCAACTTTATAGCAGAATAACAATGTTTGCATAGTATTTGTACTTTAGCATTAAATAATTAATATTGTTTATAATAACCCTGCATAAATACTATAATGAAGAGCAAACAGAATTAATTGTATGTAGCTGACACTTGTACTAACAGTATATTTAATTTAATTTTAACCGAGTTGATGCATTTTGCGTTTATTTTATGCAAATCGCTATGTAATTACATTTCTGTTTGCATTCGCTGACATTATTTTGTCGCCCAAGATAAACTTTATTGCGCATGAATTAATAAGTAATGCAGTTTTAAAGTCAACATTAGCGACGACACTAAGGAAGTGACAGAATACAGCTATTATGGTGAATAATAAAGTTTTTAGCAGCAAACTGAAAAGCTCGTGCAACTGGAGAAAAAGAGCAATAGGTTCATTTCCTATTATTCTTTCTGCTGATATGCATAAAAGAACTGCTAGCAAACGAAATGTTTTATTAAATATTAAAGAATGCAATTGTTAGATGGATGCTAGAGAGAAATGAACATTTTTATGTGCTTTAGATTTGAAAGTTTGCAATGCAGTGAAGAACTGGTAATTTAAATTCAATAAAAGCATCGAATATACTCTTTTGTTAAATAAAATTTATTTTTGACTCACAATCAGTGGCGTAGTTAGAGTTTGTGCCGCCCGCGGCGGTTTCTGAATTTGCCGCCCCTCTCAATAAGGGTTGCCAATTCGTGATTTTTCTAAAAGCCAACAGAGTTCGACACAAAAAAAGCGGAGGAAAAACAAAATGCGCCGCAGGCGTTTTTTTTTTTTTAAATTTAGATGTTCAAACATGTTTTAACACATATCGGACCGGCACCGTTAATCTACGTTTCTCTGGGCCATGCACAATGGACCACTCACGTTAATTAACGCCACTTAATCTTGTACCTGAGGACCGGGTAGTTACTATCTGACCTAGCGGGTTCCCGCATTTCTAGCAAGTATAAATTTAGAATATATGCAAAAGAAACACATTTTGAAAATAATTGGCATTATATTATTACATTATAAATACATATATATATACAATAATTAGGTATATATTATACATACATGCAACATTACAACTATAAACTATACAATATATCACGATAAAGTAACATTACAAATAATTTTTGATTTAACATAGGAAAGTGTTACTCTATTATTTTTTAGAATGATATTTATAAAAACTCAACCCCTTGTGTAAGGGTACCTTACAACCACCACATACGTATCTAGTGTATTTTCTTAAATTGTTTGCTTTGCAAACTAGGCATCGTTTTTGTGGATATTTTTTTTTTGCTATTTTCTTTAATTGTTTCCAAAATGTGAATTCGCAAATCGTCGGAACGATTTGGTGGATTAACAATAAATGATGATGTGTTATCCAAAGGTAAATTTTGGCAATTAACTTTTACAGATATCCAAATTTTTGCAACTTCTTTTAAAAAAGATTTATATTTTAATAATTTTTGGGGATTTAAGATTTTATACACCTTATATGCATTCACTAGAGCACAATTCATTAAAAACAACACAACTTTTTTTGTCCACTTTTTTGTATGTCTCAATATTGAACCATATGCTAGATATTGGTCCGATCTGTCAACTCCCTTCATGTATTTATTATAGTCTAAAATACATTTAGGTTTTATGACGTCTTCTCCGTTTCTGTTTTGTCTTACATAAACCATTGTAGAATCGTGAATCGTGGATATCATATTGACTTAACGTTTATCTCTCCATTCTTGTAATAATACATCACCTTTTCTGGTGAAAGCGAATTCACCTTTTTTTAATAATTTTCCTTTTGCTTTGAAAGCAACTGGTAAACCTATGTTAGTCCGTATTGTCCCACACACTCTTACTTTCTTCTTTTTCATAGCTTCTGCGATATGTACACTATTGTAATAGTTGTCTTGGTAAACATGATGCCACACTCCTACGCATGGTTGTAATAAAGAAATTATCGTTTCTTCTAATTTTTTGCCAGTTCCAGAATATATTTCCAAATTTATTATATAGCCTGTATCGCTTTCGGAAAGCATTCTCACTAACAGGCCATATTTATTCAATTTTCCGGGATTGTACGTCCTAAACGATAGTCGACCTCTCCATGGAATCATTGCCTCATCTAAAGAAATATGTTGTTTGGGTTCGTAGACTTGTGTAAATTTGTTTTTAAAATATTCCAACACTGGTTGTATTTTTACTAATCTTCCGCTGTCAATACTTTGTGCTGTGTTATCATTGAAATGCCATGCTCGCCATATTTGCGAAAATCTATTCCTGCTCATAGAGCGTGAAAAAATCGGCGTTTCAATTAAAATATCCCTCAACCAGTAATCTTTAATGTGGTCTTTTTTAATTTGACCCCTAAGAATAATTAGTCCAAAAAATTTCTTCATGTCTATAGTGGTAATATCTGTAAATTTTGCCGTTTTTGCAAACACTTTAAATTTATCTTTATTTTGATTGTAATATAAGTTGCTCTGATATGTTAACATATCAAAAAAATCTTCTCCGATAAACAAATTGAGTATACTTTCCACACTACTAGGATTATCTGGTATAATTTTTACTCCACAATCGCCGGCAAAAGATTCTACTGTTGGAAATTCGTCTATATCTAACCATGTATCTTCCTCTTCATTATCACTAGCTTCGGAACTACATTCACTTTCGGAAGAGTCAAGTTTCTTTGCAGGTCGTTTTCTAGTTTCAACAATACTTTCGTCACTATCACTGTCAAAGTTTGTGTCCAAATCACTTGGCGGATTTGATAAGTTGTCAGCAAACACATCACTTATATCTCCAAAACTGTTATTTTGTAAGGTCATTTTAATAATTATAAGTATGAATTTTATCTAATTAAACTAAGAATATCAGCAAAAAATACGTTAACTTGGCAATATGATGTATATCAGGCCAAACGTAAACTAATAATGACAAGAGTATTATTAACCGGTCCAATATGCATGGCAGGTATAAAGTTAATCTACGTCACCGGTCCCAACCTAAAAGTCCATTAAATTTACCGGTCCTTTGCACATATTTCAGGTAATTGCTGCCGGTCCAATATGTGTTAATTCAAAGTTAGATAATGTAGAATACTTTACCATCATCCAAAATTGCATCTTTATGGCACAAAATTTTCTGAGTTTAATTTTTTAAAATCAGATCACCGCCACTCCCACGAAATTATTTTTGGTAAGGGTAAAAACTTTCACTAATAGTTTCCACTTGGGAAAAGGAACACATACATAATATATTTAGCAAAGTAATAATATAAACATTAAATTCACATAAATTCGGAAAGAGTAACACCATATTTCAGTCTAAAATTTAAAAATGAAAACAGAATTACGTTAATTGATGCCTTAAATTTTTATTTTTGTTGCTTGTTTTAATGGAAAAAAGGCGTACATTACTGTGAATTTCCTCAAAGGCACTTTGCCTTGTTTAGACACGACTCCTAATATAATATAAATGAAAAAGGATTTTATATGTATACAGGTCAAATTGCACTAATTATCACCCACTTAGTCCAGTCGCGCACTACTAATATTTTTATCACGTACCTACTTAAAAACCTCCCAACATAATTATTATATTCACATACGGGACGGGTAATGAAAAATCCGCATTACCCACTGTTTTTTGTGCCCTATGATTTGGAAGTTCTCTTACCACTGTACGAAACTTTTGTACACCTCAATTTACAAATAACTAGACGAATGTTATCGCTATGCGACGATTGGCTAATATGGAAAGTAAAAAATATACAGGGTGTCCCAGCCAAGACGAATTATTCGATAGCTCTGTTTAGTAATAAAATTTAAAAAAGTTCAATATAAAAGTTGTTTGTGGTCATTTACTACATAACCTAAAATTATTTTCAACTATACACAGTGTTTCGTTTTTGCGCTCCGATACTAAACATTGTTTTTTATACAGAACACCCTGTATATTTTGTAATTTTTGGATGTAAAATTAAATTTTCTTTCAAAAATGGTTGAGGTTGTTTATGTCTAAAATGAACCGTTTTTGAGCTATTAACGTTTTTTTAAAAATTTTTACAGATGCAGACCGTTATAAAAATATTTATATTTATTAACATAACAACACCAGAGCAATTTACTCTGGTAATTTATTAGACAATAGTGTCATAGTAATTGTTGACTAGTTACTTTTTTAAAATAGTATACAGGGTGTTCGTTATACTCGGTCCGTTTCGCTAAACTTTAAACTCATATAAATATATTTTTTTAATGGAACACCGTTTATATTTTTACATTTTCTTGCAGGAAATTTAATTATTTTTTAAAGTTTTTAAGAATGTTTTATATGTAAATATAATACTTTTGAAGTTATTTCGTTTCTTATGATTATTTGCGAGTATTTTACCTAAAATATCGGCAGTAGCCTTTGAAAATCCAAAACAATTTGTGTGAACTGTCAACCAGAACAGTTAATCGGCACAATTTCCACTATTCTGCCACTAAAAATCCATATTTTTTAAGAACTGTAGATACACAGCATTCTGGTGTTATTTGCTGCCATTTAGTTTGGGGTATGACGAATTAAATAGAAATAAAAAAGTACAATAATAAATTCTTGGTTTTTATAATAGCTTAACAGTACCTACTTTTCGAATATGCCTCGTATATAAATTATAAGACATTCTCTTCAAGACGGATGGTTTTGACAACCGACTTGACTTCGATTTCAAAGAGAATTATGAAGCGTAATACGTTAAAACTGTATATTACTGAACTACTAAGTCATTTTTTTAATAAAAACACTTAAACCGTAGACAGGAAAACGGATCGTTGCTAATGGTTTCTTCTCTTCGCTTGTAATCTCTCAGTTGCCTATTTTCATTTGCTTGTGCAGAACTTTAATAAATATTCATTGATCTTTGAAATAGATAATAGGTACATGATGACATTGAATATAAAATTTATCGTTTAATATATTGGGTAACGAAACTAAGTAGTTAGAATTTGGGACTCCTTAATTTATTTTAGAAAACGTGACGATATTCCAATTGATCCTTAAAAGTTGTTCTGGAGTCACGTTATACAAAAATGTCATTATTATCAATTTATAGTTTTGGAAATATTTATTATTATTTCTTAAATTTTATGTTTTAAGTCGATGTTATTATGTATCGGAATTATTTTATTAAACACAGTCCACTATTTAGGTTACAAATTAAATTTTGTAAAAAAACGATTGCTTTTAAATTATTATATCATTATTTGTTAAATTATTAAGTGGGTAGTATATTTTATGCTAATTTGACATCTTATGTTATGCTATGCGTGCAATAAGCCTTTTTAAATATGAATGATACGATCTAAAATTATATACATATAGAATAATGCAATAACGTATTGTTTTGTTGTCCGGCAAATTTTCTATTTGTTTGTAAACATAGTTACCGAAGTAGTTCTTACTAGCTTGTCTACAGGGTGAGGCATCACCTAGCATACCCCCACTTATTTTTTTATTGGAGAGAATTATAAAAAAAAAAAGTTTTAAATAAAAGTTGTTTGATACAGTATTTACCAAAATATTATCATGTCAAATTTTTGTTTTCTTTTATTTTTTAGGAGTTACTTTGCTTTACAATTTTAGATAAAGTTGAGAGCAAGTGAAACATTTTTAAATAGTAGGCCTTGGAAACGTCAACAGATACCATTAATAACTGTCAACCACTTTTATCGCGTTTGTTTGTAGTAGTCAGACAAATGCTATGAAAGTGGTTGACAGTTATTATTATTGGCTTTTTTTGTCATTTCCAAGGCTTACTATTTAAAAATGTTGCAATTTCTCTGAAATGTATCTAAAATTCTCAATAACTCGAAAATTATTGCAGATAGGTATAGGAAACGCTAATACAGATTGATGCAGGATTTAATTTTGCATTATAAATTTTTTAAAAAAATGTAGCATTGTATTCGAAATAAACGAGTGTTACTGGTCTGAAGTTGTATTAAAAGGGAATTAAAATTTGGACACCCTGTAAGTAATGCATCGTTTGCAAAAATTCCAGGATGAACTCCAAGGTTTCTTCTATCATAGTCTAAATTTAAGGGTTTTCTCTTTGAAAATGGCGGCGGTAGATAATATTAAGCATCACAATGAATATTAAAAAATGTTCAAAAAAAAAGTCCAAAAATCTAAAAAACGACTGCACTTACGTATAGGGAATGCTCTTAAAAGTTCCTCTAATATAATGTACTTAATCCAAAAATGCAATAAAAAATAGACCTTTGTATTTGAAATAAGAAAGTAGACGTCAACTTCCGGTATATCCGGAAGTGTCGCCATCTTGAAAATATTTTCATTAAACAGATCAGATGCCATTATGTTCATAACCAAAATTTCAGATCAATACCCTTTTTCATTCTTCATATCTTTTTAAGTACCTGTCTCAATCAATCACCCTGTATAAATAATGCAAACTTTTGTCCCCAAATACGTTGTATTTCATATTTAACTGACCCATTATAACTACTTGAAATATTTTTGTTTGCATTCTGCACATATATGTAAAAATATTTTTGAGGTTAACTATTTCGTTCTTTCTTGATCATATTATAATATTCCACATAAGTGCGCTCGAGACTGTTAAATTTACATATGTATATGAAATCCGGAAATACTTTTATTGTGTTTTTGTATAGAGCGACAGATTCACATCAGCAAAGCTTTTTGAACATTTCTGTCATGTTTTGTATTCTTGGTGTCTTACACATTTACGCATATTTTAGAGCTGTATCATTTAAAATACACATTTTTAATTCATTTGGACAAGAGAAGTATTGTGTATTGTCCTATTTGGAATGGACAAGTAAGTGGTGCAATTATTTTTTAAAATGTGATTTCTCCGACATTTTTACATTAATAATTCATCTTAAAAATTCCATCGTTAAATCAGAAATCTATTTGAAGGAGATGTAATGCTTTCCATTTGGTGGGGCTGCAAAAATACTATATCTACTGTGTTATGAATTGCTCAATTTTGGAGAAACTATAAGTGCAGAGAATTATTGTTAGCAACTAAGAAATTCTAAAGCAAGCGATTGCAGTAAAACGTCCAGGATTTGCAAATAGACGCAGCTTAGTTTTTCTTCATGATAACGCTAGACCAAATTCTGCAATGCGCACCCAAGATTTGTATATATTATGACAGTTCAATTGGAAAATCTTAGTTCTTCCACCTTGTTAACCAGACTTGGTACCTATAGATTTTTATCTACTTCGACTTCTACCAATATTACTTGGAAAGAAAAACTTCATAACTGACACGGTGTTGAAACATACCTTGAAGATTTTTTTAATGTGAAAAAAATAGATTTTTGTTAAATTGTTTTTTTTTTTAAAACTGTATTTTTTATTGCACCTAGCTACTTTAGCCAACCAGCAATATGTCTTTATGATAGTTCTACTTAAGTTAAGAGTCCACCCGTTGTTGTCTTCTTTTATTCTTCTGTATTCTTGTTTTCAAGAACGACACTTTACACAACCGCACAGTGCTCTGCTTTACACTAACTCGCTAATTCAAACGGCTTGGTCCGTTTAAGCCTTCTCACTAGATGTTGGTTGTCCAAGAGCTGCAGGGCTTCGGTGTTGATGTGATCATGCAGCCTTTGTTCATGTTTGTTGGCAAAGTTTTGGATTTCTTCGTCGACTGTTGGCATCCTCAGGTCCCTGTGGAGGTCGACATTCCTCACGTACCACGGGGCATCCACAATTGCCCGGAGTACCTTATTTTGGAATCTCTGTATTATTTTAATGTTCTTTTTACCAGCACACCCCCAAAGCTGTATGCCGTAGGTCTATACTGACTTCAGTATTTGTTTATATATTAGAAGTTTATTTTCAATTCAAAGATTAGATTTTCTATTCATTAGCCAAAATAGTTTTCTATATTTGAAGCCTAGCTCTTCACGTTTTTTTTTTAATATGTTCTTTCCACTTTAATTTAAGGTCCAGGTTCATGCCTAAATATTTAGCTGTGTTAGAATGTGGAATTCTGTTGTTGTTTAATACCACTGGCAGGTGTTCTACTAATATTTTATTTGTGAAATTCACTTGCACTGTTTTAGTTTCATTTAGTTTGATGCGCTATGTTTTAGTCCATTCGAAGATTTGATTTGTTGCGTTCTGGAGTTTATCTGTTGATTGTTCAATAGTTGTTCCGATGGCTAGAATTGCGGTATCGTCGGCAAAAGTGACTACTTTCACATGTTGTGTTTGTGGTATATCAGAAGTGAATAGCAGGAAATTGGAATGTATAAACTTTTTTTTACATTGGCAAACAGTAATTGGTCAAAATGGCGAATACATTTGATTAAAATATCCAGGAATTCAGTTGTTTCCGATTAATTTTTAGGCTGAAAAATACATCTTTATTGATATAGGCCGCAAAGTATCTATATTATAGTTGCCATGGTAGTGAGTTGTCTTTATCAGCTAATGCCGGAAAGTAGGTGGTTGTATTGTTGATTTGCTTTGTCAAACAAGCGTTTTTGTACAACCAATCGAATGTTCATCTATAGTTTGTTAAGTTATTGTTCAATTATGGATGTTTACGATGGTGATTTTGGTGTAATTTGAGGAAGCAGAAAAAATATTGTACATAACAACATCGGAAAGTGGTAGTTTACTGGATTACTGGACTCGTATGCATTTAGGACTCGCCTATGGCTCGTCCTAAAACTGCCACTCGTCCAGTAAAGTACTACTTTCCGGTATTGTCACGTAAATAATTATTATAATGACTATTTTGGAATAACAAAACGGTATAAACTTTTCGGATGGCCTAATAATAAGCAATTTTATCCCTTTATAAATAAAGTCCGATGCTTTTGAGTCACACATATTGAATACAACTACTTTCAGTTCGTCGTCTGTGCAAAAGCGACTTCTTCGATGGTGTCAGGATAAATAATAATCAGACGAGGTTTAATGAAACAGAAAAGATAATAAACATTACTGCTTTAAAATGTCTACTGCATTTAAAGCGTTAAGGTTAATCGAATATACAAAAAAACATCACGACCCATTTCTTACATTAACGAGCAGTGGTTTGTGGAATAAAATTTACCATTTCGATGCAAATTTTTTTTGTATCTTTACACACTTGCATATCGTTAGCACTTTTTGTCACGCAGAGGTTTACAAATCTGCAAAAATTTAGATCAATAAAATCCAGCTTACGCAAAGTTACACAGACTTTAGCGACTGCTTTATCATTTGAAATTTTTTGCGGTTTTTCTAGTGCGTAGCTATGTAAAAAGAGGAATAAATCAACGACTTAAAAGATTATTAGCATTCTTAAGGTTCGGTCGAGCTACGCAAATTCATTTTTTTGTCACGTAAAACCACTAAAAAAGAACTTCTGTGCGGAAGGTAATTATTATCAGGTTCACATTTACATTTTTAATCAAAACTGAATTTTATATACGAATTTATGATGGTTAGACATCAGATTTAAATTGGCGTATCTGGTCTTTGCCTTTTTGTAGTACTAATTGAGAGGCGTTTAGGTTCTTATTTTAAATAGCATCCATAAGCAAATTAAAAATTTTTTAAAAGCGCAAAAAATAAGCTTCCGATTCATGTCAAAATCAACTATTGGTTGCTATTTAAAATAAGAAAGTTAGGTGTAATATGTCAATATTCGCATAAGTAAAAAAAATGAACATCGCTATCTTATTAAGGACAAAAAACCATGCAATAAATGTCTTTAAAGTTTTGCTCTATCTTTTCGTTTAAGCGAGATATTTAACGTTTTTCAAAAGTGCCAAAAATGGCGTTGGCTATATGTCGAGTATTAAAAAAGATATCAAACATGTTAAATATATCGCTTCAACAAAAAGATAGAGAAAAACTTTAAAAAGACATTTTGGCATGGTTTTTGTCCTTAATAAGATAGCGATGTTAATTTTTTTTTTACTCACACGAATATTGACCAATTACACCTAGCTTTCTTATTAGCAAATGGCAACCATAGTTGGCTTTGACATAAATCGAAAGCTTATTTTTTGCACTTTTCAAAAATATGTAATTTGCATATGGGTGCTATTTAAAATTTGCTTATGGTTGCCATTTAAAAAAAAAAGTTTGGTGTAATATATCAACATTCGTATGAGTAAAAAAAAATTGAACATCGCTAGTTTATTAAGGACAAAAAACCATGCAAAAACTGTCTTTAAAGTTTTTCTCTATCTTTTCCTTTAAGCGAGATATTTAACATTTTTGAAAAGTGCCAAAAACCGGTTTTTGGCTATATTTCGAAAATTAAATTACGGCAATGTATTTTTCTCGAAAAAAGAAATCGTGACTACGTACTTAACAGGGAAGGTCACGATACGTTGCGCTAGAATTTGGTTAAGGCTGTGTTTATGTTTATTGCATTAAGAACATCAAAACTAAATGTTTTCCAGAGTTATAAGTGCCACTGGCCATTTCTTCGGTAAAATAGGGGAAAAACTGAAAAGCTGAATGATAAAAGTAATTTTTGCGATCGCGTTGGCCATGAAACCGTTAGAAACAAAATCTAAATTTTTCTATTTACCAATGCACGCATCTTTTGCAACTAAAATGGTGCAGTTTATAAAAAAAAAACCTTAAACGGTTCTAGAGAAAAACGCAAAAAGCGAGGCCTTTGTAAAAACGGTTTTCCCTATGTTAAACGCCTATGCAAGTCGCATAGATATAGTTATACAGATATACTACAACTTCTACAACTTCTACAACTTCTACAACTTCTCAAATCATAGCGCTTATGCAGGAGTTTCGTTTTTGACGTTTTTCTCCAGAACCGTACAAGATTTTTTCAAAAACTTGGCACCATTTTACTTGCAAAGGATGCGCGCATTGGTAAATAGGAGAATTTCGATTTTGTCTCTGACCGTTTCATGGCGAACGCGATGGCAAAAATTACCTTTTTTATTCGACTTCTCAGTTTGTACCCGATTTTTCCGAAGGAAATGGCCAGTGGCACGTATAACTCTGGAAAACATTTATTTCTTATGTCCTTGATGCAATAAACACTGCCTTAATCAAATTCTAGCGACAACGTATCGTGATCCTCCCTTGTTAGTATTTTCTATCTCTGATAATAACCGAGATACTTTGTATGGGCATCGAAAATAGGCCACCCTGTACATTTTAACAAAACGCCCGGCCGCATTGCTTGATAGAAACCAAGGCAGTCATCTAAAAACTTTGAAGTGTTAAACATCCTCCGTATTCTCCAAATCTAGCACCAAATGTTTGCCATATTTTTGGAGCACTTTGATGATCTAGGTTGGTTGCATTTTGCAAATGATAAAAGCGTGAATATACGATGAATCGGTAAATTTGCACGAAACCAAAAGAATAGAGGCATTGGTTGATAGATGAAAAAAGGTGTATTGAGAGACAGGGAGAATATACTAAAAGTTTGAAAATTTTTCATTAAATAAAAATTTATAATCACAATCCCGATTTCATTTAAAACAGCCTCGTATATTACGGGATATTTTATCAATAAAACGCTACTTAAAATTTTTTTTTGCTGGCATTCTTTCGTATTTACATTTTTCAATCAAATGAAATTCTTGGAATTTTTAATATTTATTAAACCATTTTATCATATGCCTGTAAATCTTAATATGCAGTTTTTGTAATTCCTGTGTCATGGATCAATGTTTTCATAAGTAATTTAGTTAAAAACAGCGCCGACCCCAAAAGATTAAAAAAAAACTGTTGAACAAAATTTGCATATTATGTTTCTTATGTAGCTTGTGGTAATCGAAGAAGCAAAATATATTACCAAAAACTCTTACGTTATATACTCGTATCTCAGTTACTTTACCATTTTCTCGCGAAAATATTTAATGTAAGTCCGTTTTTGAAACCAGAACTAGAGGAATTAAGAACATAATCGCTTTTAAACTTCAAAAACACAATGTGACACCAGCAAGTATGTAATTTAATGCTGAAACAATACACGTCGGTTGAGTTACGGAAACTAACTGGGAACGTATTTTACAGCGGCATCATATCCCTTTTTAAGTTTAGCGTCATCCGACACTCGCAAAGAACGAGTAATACCAAATGCCCATTATTCATTTAAATCCGTAAAGCTGCTTTTCATATCAAGCTTTTTAATAAGGGTATTCACTACACAGATTTTATTAAACGCGTGTATCGTTTGAGGGAATTTTAAATGTTTACTGATTGCAGTTTACAATATCAGTATAAAGCTCTATAAGCTGTTGTAGTTTAAAATTTTCATGAGTTGGTATTTATTATTTACAAATTAAAGTAAATAATAAAACCAACAATTTAGATTCATATTCAACGATATGTATTTTATTATTACTTAATGGCCAGTACATTGTAGATAGTTAAATCTATACTAGTAAATCATTATTGAACGTAACCTTTAAAGATTATTACATCAAATAGTAACAACCGCGAGCTGGTATGACCTGGTAGTTTCTACACAAAATAAAAAATATATGTCAGTTTCCAAAACCCCATAAGGTGTAAGCTAAAATTAGAAGAAAAGTTCGAAAAGAATTTCATTTCTTTTACTTAATTGGAAGTAGACAAATCCAGTGAAAGAAATCTAGTTAAATAAAATTCTACAACAAAAATTATAAAGTCGCAAGAATAACGGACTGCTCAAGAGCAATATTAAAAAAAAGCATAAGTCCCCGGTCTGACACATATATGGCAACATTGTTGACAGACCCACGTGATTTCCGGGTAGTAGTAACCTTCTAACATTATGTGTCAAAATTTCATGGCATTCTGACCGTTAATTTAGAATTTACAGTCGTTTTAGTCAGGGGTTTGGAGCGGAGCTCGGAGCTGGATCACGGAGCAGTGGAGCAATGGGTTTTTGCCCGGAGCAGAAGCGGAGCCCGGAGCAAATAATTTTGATTGCTCCACTGCTCCAGTTTATTGTAGAAAATTTGTAAAAAAAACTTTTTTTCCCCCTTTTTTTCAACGTTTGAAGATCAATAATCTGTTTCTTCAAACACTTATTTAATTTCACTTATTTGTTAGGGCCAAATATTGTTATTTTTGACCAACTTACACATAACCGATAAAACTAAAACTTTGTTGCCTAGGCATTTTATAAAAAGCCGGCAAAACGAGCAAAATGACTTTTTCTTAGACCCATAATAAATGGTATACTAGTGAATTACACCAAATGAAATTAGAGAGAGACCGACTATATAAAGCTGCAAAACTCACAAGATGCAATTCAGATTGGGCAAATTATAAACAGCTAAGAAATGAATATGTGAAATTAATTAAAGCAAGAAAAAATTACTTTGTTTTAAATGAGATAGAGAGTAGCTCAAAAAACCCATACAAGTTATGGAAAACATTAAAAAAATTAATAAAATCAGAAAATAAACCTTCTGATAAAATAATATTTAATAACACCGAAACACAAGATGAAAGTGAGATTGCAGAAGAATTTAATAAATATTTAGTTAATAGTATAATTGATATACATGCTTCCATTGCAGCAGCAGCTATTCAAACAGAAGATATGCCTAAGTTTAATCACAAATTTAAATTCCAAGAAATTGCTCTACCTGATCTCTTTAAAATTATCAATGATGTTAAAGGCAGTGGTAGCATCGATGGAATTTCAGCGAAAATCCTTAAAGATACCTTTTCGGAAGTAGGACCAGTGCTATTACAAATAATCAACGAATCGTTGCAAAATGGTACCTTTCCCAAGACCTGGAAAACATCGCAGATCATACCAGTACCTAAAGTACCTAAAGCATGTAATTGTGAAAATTTTAGACCTATAAATATACTACCGATCTACGAACAAATTTTGGAGGTAGTCGTTAAACAACAACTTCAGAAATTTTTAGAAAATAATGGCATTTTAACAAATAGACAATCCGGATTTAGAGCAAGACATTCTTGCGAAAGTGCAATAAATCTTCTGCTAGCAGACTGGAAAGAGGAAATTGAAAACAACAACATCATCATAGCAGTATTTTTAGATCTAAAAAGAGCTTTTGAAACTATTGACAGACAACGGTTATTAATAAAACTTGAAAATTACGGAGTCGGAGGCACAGAAAACAAATGGTTTGCAGATTATTTGAAATCTCGGTATCAAATTACAAAATTTAAAAATGAAACGTCACATAGGATAATAAATAATTTAGGCGTTCCTCAAGGAAGTGTCCTTGGGCCTTTGTTATTTATACTGTACATGAATGACATTGTAGCAAATGTCGGAAACAGCATCATAAATTTATTTGCAGATGATACTCTAATATTTATTAGTGGCAATAACGTTGACAATATGGTAAGCAAATTAAATACTGACCTACATAGAGTCGCAGAGTGGTTAAAGGTGAACAAACTAAAAATAAATGTCGACAAGACAAACTACTTGGTGATAAACAACAATAAGAATGTGTGTAATCAGCAATTAGAATTAGATGGTGTAGTATTAAATAGAGTTAATGAAATTAAATACTTGGGTGTAATAATAGACGATAAGCTTGATTTTAAAAGTAATACTAATTATATAGTTAAAAAGGTTTCTAAAAAAATAGGTTTTCTTGGTAGATTAAGCAGTAAACTTCCAGTCTTTACTAAAATTTTAATATACAAAAGTATCATAGCACCCCATTTCGAATACTGCTCTAGTATTTTATTTCTGGCAAACACTAATGATTTAGACCGGCTTCAAAAATTGCAAAATAGGGCTATGAGAATTATTTTACACTGTTCTAGATACACCAAAATTACTCTGATGCTGGATACTTTACAGTGGCTTAGTATTAAACAACGGATCATTTTTAATACGATTATTTTCATTTTTAAGATTATAAATAACCTGCTTCCAAATTCTTTGTTAAAATATATAACCCAAAACTCTGATGTTCATAACTATCCGACTAGAAACTGTAAAGACTTTAAATTGCCATTCAGGACACGAAATTACACACAAAATTCTCTTTTTTATAAAGGACTGAAATTTTACAATGATTTATCAAGTGAACTTAAAAGTGAAACTAATATTGTAAGGTTTAGACGTAAGCTGAGTAGTCATATTAAGGAAAAGTTTTAAATTTTATATATATATATATATGTACATGTAATAAAATGTAAAAAATAGTTAGCAAATCGCTAAATAAATTATATTATTATTATTATACATTTGTATTCATACAAAAAAAAAATCTTTAACCAACCTTTAACCTGACCCTCATTCATTTGGTCAGTAGTAGAGAGTCAGGTTAAAGGTTGGTTAAAGTTTTTTTTTTAAATAAATAATAAAAATGAAGTTAATAGTTTTGCGCCTAGGCGTTTTATAAAATGCCGGATTTCACATTATGCCTACGACAGTTATATCATTAATGGTCGACATTGATCCTTCCTTAAAGTGAAAGTTACTTCATTCATTATTATTTTTCATCTTCCTAGCCAAATTTATAGTTGATCTAATCTAGATGATTTTGATAGCAGCTGTTAGTGGGTCCTGATCAGTGACAAAAGTCGCTATATCGTCCAGAACGTCCTGGTTATGATACTAGTAACTAGTAGCAATTTGGAGATATCTTGCAACTGAATTATTTGAATACATATTCTTGCAAGATCTAATTTACTATTTTAATTTTTTCGTAATTATCACGTTATAATACTAAACAAATGCCTACTTGTGATACATCCATTAACAAAAATATTTAAAAATAAAAATATATACAGGGTTCTTTTAACAAACAAAAGTCATTTTCGATTATACAGCAGGTAAAATATTACGCACAACTTGTACAAATATGATTATTTATTAATTTCATAGTAACCCAAAATATTAAAATAATGTTCTTAAAAACAAGGAAAAGGTATAATTATCACAAAAACTTTTGTTAAGAGTGACCTAAAAAAGTAAAAACCAAGATAGGTTGATTGAAAGATGATCAAGATATAAAAATAAGTCGCGCATATTGTCTTGAGGGGCAGATTAACTAATAAAAACCATGGTAAACACTTAAACAAGCACTTTTCATTAATTTTAAGCAGAGACTAAAAACGAAAAAAATTCCGTTCGTTTCTGTTCGGAACGAAAACGAAATATATCGTTTTCGTTCTTTTCGTTCTAACCGAAAAAATTCTTTTTTCGTTTTCGTGAACCGAAATAATAACGGTTAAAACCGGTTTACAATATTTTTTTGTTGTCAAAAATCAATTTTTTTTCAAGTCACTACAACACTCTTAAAATACAATAACAATATTTGCGTCTCAACTAAAATATAAACGATGACGATGGGGTTTGATGCTCACGGACAGCATATTTTAGACTGGCGAACGATCGCCATATTAAATTTACCAAACCGTTAAACACATTAACATTTAACCATTTTATTAAGTTTAACATCCGTAAGGTTCAAAAACACATCGTGATTAGGTTAAATTAGACACACGATCTTTATCTAAAAATATTAAAATATAGCAAGTGCTGTTTTAAATTTGTTTTAGTACTAAAAATCTATGCATTTGAATTAAATAAGATCCTGCTGTAATTATTTAAAAAGACAAAAGAATGAATTCAAGTGGATAATTTACTAAATGTTATAAATAAAAAAGATATTAAAAAAAACTTGTATTAATTTGAAATATACTTTAACTTTATAGTTTGTACATACCATACAATATACATTTTCACATTCCGTTAAATCTTACTAGCAACACATCTTCCAATAAATCTTGTTTTAAATTATTAGTCCTTTTCGAAGTAAGAATAAATTTTACTATTATTATGTCTAAACGCAAATAAAACATACACATTGATAATATATATCCAATCAAGTGTATATTCTATATTGATGATCTAAAAAACAAATTAGAAATAGAGAATATCTGTACCGTTAATTGTGTTACACGAAATTGCAAGTATAAACAATAAAGTTGTTAATACATATTCACGTAAATATATGGAGAAAAGTGAAGCTCACTTATTTCAAGTGAGATTTTTTAAGCCTCGTGGAGTCTCCCCAGCACAGAAGGTAAATTCGGGTTTGTGTTTAACAAATAAAACTGATATAGCGACAAAACCGGTTAAAACCGGTTTTGGAAAACATTTATTCCGTTTTCGTTCTTAAACGAAAAATAATAATTTCGTTTTCGTTCTTAAAAAAATTTCGGTTAATTTCGTTTAACGTTTTCGTTTTCGTTCCGTTCTCAGTCCCTGATTTTGAGTGAACATTACTGAACCAGGGTATCGCGGCCATCTAGACTCTGAATCAAGCAAATACAAAATACCCTAACTTAACAACGTGAAATTTGAACAGGAAATACATAGTGCATAATGAACTCAACGGAATCCTCTTATTGTGCGATTGCAACATAGGATTTGCGATTGCAACATAGGATGTGCTTGCAGTCTGAAACATAATACTTTTGAACGGGGTTTATTAAACTATATTACATCAAATTAAATAACACTATTTAGAAAAAATATTAGCGTAACAATATTTTTTTATTGTAAATCAAAATACCTACGTGAAATTATAAAATAAACGATTTTCATTTGCCACATGAAAATTTTTTTTTTCTAATATAATTTACATTGTCTCTACAACTTTCCATTTTTTAATTTACAAAAAAGTGTTCAGAAATCACAATTGCGCGTTCGTATAGCCTTGTAACGACTGTGCTAAGTGACCAGTCATAAAGTCATATGTTATGTGAAATACCATGGCTTTATTTTCATGCAATTGTATATCAAATGTTTAATCATATTCGAACGAACCAAATGAATCCTTTCAATAATGGTTGAGTTATTACAATGCACGCATGAGTATGAAAACTGTTGATGTGTTAAACGTCGGTTAGTTGTTTCACACTCATTACACGTAACTCTCCGTTCGATAGATAAATAGGAAACATGTCAATAGTGCTTTGTCAGACTGATTTAATTTAATTTTAGTAGTTTAATTATAATGGACAGTGTATTGTGGGCATGAAATTTTAGAGCTGTCGCCTTAATGTACTGAAAATTGATAGCTTTTCGCCGGTGAACCTTAGTGTAACGGCAATAAAAAATGTAAAAACAATGCAAATTCAAAATTATTAGTAATATTTTCTAAAAACCATTTGTTTGAAACTTTGATAACTTAATATTATCAAAACCTATTTATATTTTATTAGTATGCGATTTATGTATAACACTCTGTACAGGGTGGTCCTAATTCGATGGGATTGCATGGGTATCTCGGTTAATATTTAAGGTAGAGAAACCGTTAAGTTACCAAAAATGTGCAGTTTTTTGAGACAAACTCAGAACCGTTTTCAAAAATATTCTATCATTTCCGGTTTTCGAGTTATCGAATAAAAAGTGTTTTTTTGTCATATTAATAATGTGTCATATCTCCATTATTGTTTTAAATATCAAAAATATTTATTAAGATTATTTTTGGATATTTTTATGTTTAATTTGATTATACTAAAAAAAAAAATGTTACGCTCGCCGTTAAAAAGTTATGACAAACTTACCTTTTTTTAAATGGAAACGATAGTTGGCTATGACTTATTTAAATTCCTCATTTTTTTCTCATTTCAAATATATAAGTTACCAAGGTTTTTTAATTTGTTATTGAGATAAATACGAAAATTTTTGAACATAAGATAAACAACAATATCCTACATTACTGCTGATACCGACTATATCGTTGTTTTCTTATTTTCAAATATTTACAATGTTTATCTCCACAACAAATTAAAAAACCTTGTTAACTTGTACCACATGAGTTTTATAAAGTTTTACACCTTGTTTTTTTTTTGTTTTCACAGCCTACTATGATTTTCTTAAAAAATAAAACTAAAAAACCTTCATAACTTGCGTATTGTTGAAAATAAATACATCAACCATTATACATTTGGAATGAGAAAAAAATGAGAAATTTAAATATTAACTTAATTTTTATTATTTATTTAAAAAAAAAACTTTAACCAACCTTTAACCTGACCCTCTACTACTGACCAAATGAATGAGGGTCAGGTTAAAGGTTGGTTAAAGCTCTTTTTTTGTATGAATACAAATGTATGGGTCTAAGAAAAAGTCATAATTTGCTCGTTTTGCCGGCTTTTTATAAAATGTCTAGGCGTTTTATAAAATGCCGGATTTCACATTATGCCTACGACATAACCACAATTCAGCAAGGCCAAGGTTTTCATTTAGACAGCAAAATGACCTGGAAAGATCATTTGATCCAAAACCGAAAACAGACTTGAAAGTGAAGGATAGGTACTGGTTGGTTGGAAGAGGGTCAAACCTATATCATTAGAGAACAAATTCTTATTGTATAAACTATGTCATCAAGCCAATACGGGAGGTCATGGGTTCTAGTCCCTGGGGCCGTTTATCATTGTAGAGGTTCAGGTGGTTTTCTCCGCAGTTAAGGGAAATTCTGTGGGAGTAGTTCCACCCATCCTTGCCCATCCGTGGCTACCCACATTTTTACCTCTTACGGCTGAGGAGGGGGTCAATCCCCTATAGCAGTCTGCCGCGCGAGCGGAACACACGCATGTGAACCACACACTCATGGACTTACGAAGGGGAGCTTTGGAAACGAGCGAGAAAGTCCAACTTAGTTATAATTTAGAGAAACCATTCAATAATATTAAAAATAATCGCAAATGCGCCTTGGTAAGTTGGTATGTCACCAACCAAACTCTGCACGATGACCGGAATGTGCCATTTGTTAGAGATGATATTGGGAAACGGAGTGTTAAACGCCTGGAGAGCCATAGCAACATCCTGGTATTCCTGGTACACCCAGTGCTGGAGGGACATGGTGACAGAAGGTTTAAAAGACGCTGGAATCCGACCTGATGGATTGTTAAAGAGGTCACTACGGTGGAGGTGTTTTCATCACGTCATAGTGATGCTGTGATTAGAGCAAATTAGCTCATAAAATCCAAGAATCTAATTGCTAATAGTCCTATATTATACAAAAAAAAGTTAATCGGTAGACCGTGAATATAACGTAAATTTTTTATTGTTTTTATATCTTATTCGTACAAAAATTACGAATTTGAAATAAGATTTCATTTCTGAAAAAATAAAGAATAAAAACCAAACAATTCGATTTTTTTAATACTAATCAGTACTGTTTTATAAGCCCTAGCACAGTTTAAAATATTAATTTTGTTTGGTACATTGTAAAGTTCGCCACTGGCTCAGTATAATAAGTAATATATCATAATAATTCCGTATCCTTTCTTGTTTCTTTTTTTTCCTGTTAATACTGAACACAATCGTTCTTGTAGTAGAAAAGGTGTTTAAGCGATAGGGCTTGTCGTATTTTAGTGTAGGACACGTATTCAGCATTAGTAGAGCTATAAAAAAATAAATCTAGATGCCACTGACTGCGTTTATTATGTACCTACTATTATTTTAAACAGGCAAATCTGCAACTGCGGAAGCTTCACACAACTCAACACATTTAATAAATTATAATAAAGTAAGAGTATTAAAAAAAAAACTATCATAAAATGATGGTTAGTTATTATAATTTTTTAAATATACAAATTCTTGCAATAGATTGTTTCATACTAGATGAAAATTGGAAGACGTCTTAATGAAAACATTTTACTTAACCAAAACAGTATAGTTTTAGATGAAAGTTGTTGCCAATGCCAACGATACAAGAGTTTCGAAGCTGGTTTTGCAATTTAATAAAAAGTTATTAGCAAAAACTATGAGTGAAAATTAAAATTTTTTGCATTAAAAAGCAACATATTTATAAATACATCAAAATATGGTCTATTAACACTTAAATTTGTCACACAATATGAAAATTAACATCAAACGGTTTTAATTCCCTTGTTAGCCGGTATTAGTTTAAATAAACATCGAGACGTATCAAGTCACATATTGCGCTATTACGAGTTAATGAAGAAATATATCTTTCTTACCAAAGAAAATAAATTTAATCTTCTTTAATTTTTAATGGAGCTCGTGCGAGCTGCTTTTTATTTTGCTTGTAGAATTAAGTTGAAAAGATCTACGTGAAAGGACAAAAAGCACTTTTTTGTAGTTTTGCTCTTGGTATTTCATATCTAAGAAGATAAAAAGTTTCTATTATTTAAATTCACGACATTTACATCTTTATAAAGGCTTTCTATATCTAAATATTTTTCAGCATTTGCTCGCTGTGCGCACATCATAGGTGCGTTATGTAAAATGGCTCACGAAATAATCTTTTTATTTATTAAAATTTCATTTTTACATTTGCCTAAGCCACTTGAAGTTAAGTAAAACCATGAGAAAACACATATAACACACGCACAGCAAAGAGCATCATTAAACATACACTGTGGTTTCATCTTTCTTTCAGAGAGGCTTAATCTTACCTTTTCATATGTTTCGCGGCAGTATCCCATATTTTAAAAACATGTTTTGTGCAATATTGATGCTACGGCACGCGAGTTCGACATTTGGGGTTTAGTATCTTTGAAATCGATTTCGTGATGCTTTTTACGGGTCGTGCTTTATTCCAGAAAAAAATTCAATATAGGCCTCCTTTGTGGAAAAAGATATGTACTTAAATATGTTCAGGTTGTTTCACCAGAGGTTACGTATAAATTTTGTTTCATGTTCACGAGTGAATGATATTGTTTTACTTCCTTTATGTATAGCACACCTAGAAGCAGGGTTGAGCAGATTTAAATCAATTGATTTAAATCATGATTTAAATCATGATTTAAATCAAGTGATTTTTTAAAAAAAATCATTGATTTAAATCACGATTTAAATCAAGTGAAAAAAAAAACATCAATTTAAATCACTTATTATATGAGTAGGTAATAAAACATTTATAACAAAACAAAATTATATTTTCTCAAATAAAAAAAACATTAGGTATATGGTATTTATGTATATAAGTATTTAAAAAAAAACAACAGTTCTTATATGTATATACGTATTAAATACATACTTATACGTAACGTAACGAAACGTAATTCATTTAAAATAATATATAATAGTATACATTTATAAATTTTTGGTATTGTAATGTTGGAATAAAAATACCAGTTTTGCAGCCTTTTTAGTTCCCAGTTTATTTCTTATTGTCGAATGGACCAATCCAAATGTTGAAAAAATTCTTTCAACTGAGGCCGAAGAAGTTACACTGCACATTAGTTGTGTTAATATTGGCAACACTTTATTAATATCGAAAACATCTTTTTGTGATTTCCACCACTGTATTGGAGTAACATTATTAATAATTTCCTCACTAAACATAACAGATTTAAATGAATCAGATTTAGCTTCAAATTTTATTATTATGGGTAATAAACCACTGTGTGGGTAACTTTCTGCTGCTACTTTTAAAGCTGCGTCTTTTTCATTATATTTTAAAGGAAATTTTGTTTCTCTAGGGTCTAATAAATAAGCCAAAAAATGGTACGGTGTCAAAGCTTGAGTATATCGTTTTTGAAATGCAGCCATTTGTTTAATATTTAATGTAATAGTATCATCAAAAACAGCCTCAAGTTCTTTCCATGCTTCTACAGCATCAGCTAAAAATGCATCTGTTCTTTGTAATTTGTCTAAAGTTACGGAAATTGGTTTTATTATTTTTAAAAAAATCTTCTGCCGATCGTTTCAGTTTAATGTTAGACACCTTTTGGAATATTAAAGAATCAATTTGGTCTTTGTTCTCTTCACAAATTTGTAACAATTTCTGCCATTCTTGTGTAAATATTTCCAAGCAATCTGCAAGAGTATTCCATCTTACGTCTTGAGGCAATATTAACGCCTTACCTCCGGCAGCTTTATATTTAGCACTTGCCAAATGATTATTACGGAAATACTTAACAACATGCACAACATTTTCTTTAATATCGCGTATCTGCAAGACCTTGGAAAGTAAATTTAGAATGTGTGCTGAACATTCATAGGTTATCACATTTACATCGGTTACTTCATTTTTAATGTTTTCTCTCATTTTGCTCATATTAGCTGCATTATCTGTAACGAAACTTGAAACTGCACAATTATATTGAGTTTTGCACTTATTTATTAAACTGATTGCTATACTTGTTAAATAATCGGCTGTATGTGCATGTCCTGATGTATCTATACTTTCAAGGAGGAAGGTTGATCCATAATATGTTGTTACAGTAGCGCAAATTATCGGTTCGTTATGTACATTTGACCAACCATCTAAGGAAAGGCAAACCGAACTATTTGTTAATTTTGCAAGACATTTTTCTTTTTCTTCCATGTACACTTCATTTAATAATGTTGAAGATACAGCGAACCTAGAAGGTGGTGAATAACCTGGCCGTAACATTTCGATTGCTTTTATCACTTCTGGTTGTTCGATACATCTGAAACTACTATTTGTCGCATAAATAGCTTTTGCGATTTGTCTATCAAGATTTTTCTTTAACTCGTTAGAAGTACGCACTACAAATGATTTCATTAATAAATTTTCAGTCATTTCTTTTTTTTTTTAGCAGGTGGTGAGCTTATATTTGTATTTGTATCCATTCTAGACGTACTAGGTTGTGGATCAAAAAACTCTTTCGGTTGACTTGTTTCTATGGTGGTAGGATTAGAATCTGTGTCAGTATCTTCTGTATTACATTCAGTAACTTCATTCATATGCATTTGTTTCTTCTGACATTTTTCACAGTGTGCTTTTAATCTTTGTACCAGACCTTGTATTTCTTCTTTGCAATATTTACAAACTGCTCTGCTCCCAGCTTTCCCTTTCAATTTGTTTGATTTTTCTATAAAATGTTGCCAAACACTATCCCTTTTCCTTCCTGACATTATGTTGCGTTTATTTATGTGATGTGTACACGTTTGCTAACTAAAATGAACTGAATAACAGAATCTGGGATACCCTTACATACAAAACTGCATTTGCATGTTTAGACAAGTATTTTCAGGCATAGAATTCGATCACAGGTCACATATAGTTGATGATGAATAGCAAGCATGGTTTTGTAGATCATATACTACACTTTGAAATATAAATATAATCATACTGTTTATTGCTTGTTAAGACAAAGACTTAATTATATATAACATCACTATTTAGCACTGATTTTTTTCGAAATTTTTATTCATTATATTTAATTTTTTATTTTAACAAAAATTCTCCAATGAATTAAATATATTGGTTATTAAATATATTAGCACAAAACAGAAATAGCATGCAAATATGAACATTTGATTTAATTTTAAAAAAATCTGATTTAAATCAAATAAATCGATTTTTTTGATTTAAAAAAAAATATCATGATTTTTATCAACCCTGCCTAGAAGCTACACGTTTCACACAGTGTGCTGAACGAGAAATATTGGTTTTGTTTCAACAGTATACTTTTTTATTTAATGAGTCTAATTTTGTACTAGGTAATTAGCAAGAGTATTCTGTGGTTAAAATTATTGTAAATTCAAATATATGAGCCGTTTAATTTTAAGGTGGGAAAGTAAATTTTTTGTTATTGCGAGATATTTAACGTTCTGGTTTTATTAGGGACCCGAACCGAACCGGAAACGCAACAAAAACCGGAACGAACCGGTGCGTTATTCATGAACCGTGAACCGGATCTGAACCTTTTAGTTGAAAAACGCAAAACCTCTACATCGAACCGAACAGACTGTTGTGAACCGGTTCAAACCGCTTTAACCGGTTTACACAACGGTTCGGACCGATTAAATTTATTAATGACGTTACATGTTTTTTAGTTTCGAAATTTTGATTACATTTGACCAGAATGGAAAATTTTTAGACAATTTAAAGTATAAATATTCGTCATCATAAATATATTTGAAAAATGTATGCTTTTTAACATTTTCCATTAGAAACAAAATAAGCATTGAACCGAAACTAAACCGTTGCCGCCGAACCGGTTAACGATTCACTGTCAAATAAAAACCAGTGGTTCGGAACGTAAACCGAAAAGTTAAAATTTTTCGAACAGGTAACCGGAACTGAACCGGTAATACTTTGCGGTTCGGGTCCCTGGTTTTTATTGATTTAAAAATATTGGTAGACAACTTGTATGTATTTTATGGTGTTAGATAATATTACTGTATTATCCAATGGTGTTTAAGAGTAATTGCTGAAGAAAATAAAGTTTTGTTTACCAAAACTGACTTAACCCATTTTTAAAGTCATTGAATTATTTTAAACATTAACTAAACGGCTAATATTTTGGTAGAATTTTCCTTATTTTTAATAATAAGAACAAAAGTGTTTTTTTATTTAAATATTCATTCATTTGATGAAAAATAAAAGTAAAACATTAAAAGTAGATTTTTTAGGTACAGTAAAAGAAATGTAACGATAAAAACGAATTTATCTTTATTAATAATTCCTGCAAAATTATACAATTATTTTAATAATTGTTATTACTTAATAATTAATTATATTTTAAGTTTAGCAGAAGTAAATTATGCGGTAATATATTCGGTTAAAACTGATTTGGATTCAAGATGTTTTTATAAACATTGGCGCGCAAGGCTCAATTAGGTGAAACATCATTAATACAACAATTATAATACTTTTGTATGAACTTTTGTTGCTTATATTAATGTACAGGGTGTCTCCCAAGGTATATCTTCAAAAAATTCTTGCATTCTCTAATGTTTAGAACCTATATAAAACGTTTTTCTACTCATGTATATGAAAGTTGTCATTTTCTCACTGCCTACTCTACATAAAAGTTTTACTTTCGTCTCTAGTGGCGAAAATAATGTCAATGTCAATGTCAAATAGCAAAATGTACAATTTGTGTTTTAGCTTTAACTCATAATTAACTAAAATTGCGTTAATATTCTAATCAAATAATTTAATTTTAATGTAGCATTTTATATAAAAGCCTAAGAATGTTACAAAAATTATATTAAATATATTTCGTTTGCACGTTATAATTTTATTTATGCCAATGTCAGTGTGGTGGTGTCGCTATGGAAAAGAAATGATTAATCAAAACTTTATACATAACTAGGCGATTTACCCGGCGTTGCACGGGTGATAACAATTCTCTTTTATCAATCGCAGACTACTCGCGCTCCGCGCTCGCACCCGGCGGACGTTTCCGGTCGTTCCCGGGCATTTCCGGCCGTTATTTATACGGCGTTTGATCCGTTGGGTCCTAAATAGTAACTGTGCAAAATTTGGTCCCGATCGGTCAACGGACCTAGGATTCTATAGCGAACAAACAAACACACAAACACACAAACAAACAAACAAGCTCTTTTATATATATAGATAAAGATAAAGATAATAATTGTCATTTGGTTTGTTTACATTAACGTTCGTTCAATAATATAATTTTAATTTCGTAGAAAAAATAGCATTTACGACTCGAGATGAAATCAGTTTTTTTCGTTCGTGTGATTTGCTCAATCGCCGCTTCGCGCCTCGTGAACAAATCTCACCTCACGAAAAAAACTGGACTTTCATGTCTTGTAAAATAAACTATTTAAAAAAAATAAAAAATTTATGGGTCCCTTCATATCTTAGTTATAGTGAACAGCATAGGGATCCGGTGAACTGTAAGAGATACAGAGTTGGTTAAATGGGCCAAAATGATCTATGATTTAAGAGCAACTTTCTATTCTATGACAAAAATCTTTAAAAAAATCTTGATTTTGATATAGAATTTTATTGTATAGTGTCTTAAAAAAAATTAACGTAAAGGATAATTTTTGAGAAAAACGAGTTAAATAGTTAAATATTTTTCAAAAAATCTTCTGTTTGACGATACTTTGGTAAAAATGAGAACAAAACAATGGGCAATTGTTTATTTATAAAAAAAAATGTGTTTACCGTGTTCAAATAGTCCACCAACTGCCTCCCAATACAGTTGTCCTCTGTACGTAACGTCTTGAATATACACACAGAAGCAGTTCGAAATAAGGTTCATTTTCCATTAAATGCTCACAAAATAATGATTTACCGTTGAATGTTATACATGTTATAAACTGTTAATTATTACCGCGATCGTGTCTTGTTTGACCAAATACAACTTTTTGTGAAAAATAATTAATAATTTTTAAACTCATTTTTATCAAAAAGTTTTCTCTGTAGGATTTTATAGAAAACTTCCTTCGATTCACAAAAATATAATATGGTTTTAAAGGTTTTAAAAAAAATTAAGATAGTTATTGGGGTGCGACAGTCAAACTGAATCACCCGGTATATGTAACTTAATAGACGGAGATGTTTTCTGAATTCTTGATTTATTTCTGTCACTGTAGAGTGTAGAGGAGACATGTCGGAGACATGTCAGAGATATATGCTATACCATTTTTGTTGTCGAAAAAGCAAACAGCATAATAAACCACAGGTCAACGAGACAACAATTTAATTAGTACCAAATTGACAGACAGCAGGAAAACGTTTTCGGTATATCTTTCAACTGCGCACAGACTCGAGTTTGTTTTCCTTCCACTAGTCGTAATTGTTCAGTTGCGTTGTCAGGATTTTATGATATTATGTTGTTTTTGTTATGGAGTTGAAACAGTAACGACGATTTTGGGTTATAACAATTTTACAACGGAGCAAATGGACGATTTGAATGCAGATGACGCTAAACTAAGTTGAAAGCCATCCGCTAGTTTTCGCAATTTCTTATAAACGGCAAATACCGACATCTAAAACTTGATAAGTCTGGTTGGTTTAGTCAAGCTTATTGTTTGACTGCATCTCTGCAGGAACATAAAACAAACTTACAGTTTCTGTTGCAACTTGAGACTTGCATATGTTTCTACAAACAATCGCTGACAAGCATTGTGTATCAAATTTCACAAACATTAGTCGTATTTTTGTCAATGTAGAACAGTAGGAGCAACATAAAATCCATAACGTACGCATCTGGATTCGTTGTTTGTGGAAATATTTTTGTTTCCGCAATACACACGCGTTGAGGGGTTGAAGTTGGATAATTCTCTGTATATTTATCGTATTGTAAAATTGACAGTGCATCTATTCGATTCTTAACTTATTGCAAGTGATATTTCTTACAATATTTGTCTCAACTGCGGATAAATATTGAGAAGATTTACATCGAAATATTGGATGGGCAAATTTCGATGTTTTGATAGGGAATGTCGGTAACTATAAGAAGTATCAAAAAACGGACCGCGCATCTTCGATCTCTTTTTTCGAGAAAAAGTTAATGGTGAAAACTACAATTGGTTATCGTCTTCTGTTTTCGAGTTATCGCCGATATTTAAAATTAAATATTTAAAAACAATCTTCATACACTTTTTAGATATTTACAATAGTAACGGAGATATGACACACTATAAATATGACAAAAAAACACTTTTTTTTTTAACTCAAAACCAGAAATAATAGAATATTTTTGAAAACGGTTTTATGTTAGTCTCAAAAAACTGCAATATGCACATTTTTGCTAATTTAACCAATTCCCTATCTTCAATATTAAGCGAGATACCCATGTCATCCCATCGAATTTGGACCACCCTGTACATCTTCAAAAAGTTCCTTTTTAGCTAAAGGGTAATTTATTGTTAGCCGAGAAGACTTGTAAAAATAATGGAGTAGACGTTGGGGTTTTAACATGTCTCTCAGGAGACGTAGAAATCCCAATAGTGGACGGATGCACGACGTCCACTTGCAGTATTGATGCTGCAGTTCATATCAAGCCCACGTAATCCCAACCCGAATGCAATATTAAATAAGTTCATTTCGTTAATCTTTAAAGTTTTAGAGCAGCGATTTCCAATTTAGTTTAACCATTGAACCCTTCTTCAATCTTGAAACATTATAGAACCTTAATACAATTTTTAACTAATATCTAGCAAACGTGAATAAATTTTAGTCATTTATGTCATCGAAATAAATGCTTAAGTGCGAGTATATTATTAAGTTTTGCAAAAAAGGATAGTTAGATCCTTAAGTGTCCCAATTTAATACCTGGGCTTATTACTTATAAATTTGGTCTCGTTTTGACTAAATCTTTGAAATTCATTTTCCTAACTGTATTCTACAAAATTAGTTCATCGTGATATCTGTTATATCTGGTGATTGCAACTTAAATTGCAATTAAACCGCATATGCATGTTTCAGGGAATAATGCAATCTCTATTTACATAACCGTTTTCAATGCCGTAGGATATTTAAAGTAAAATATATTATTACCAACTGTAAAGCTGCAAAGTTAAATTAAGTAATCAAGATGGAATGAGTTTAAACTTTGTAATGGAAGTTTTTCATCAAAAAGTTACACATTTTTTATAACTATTTTTAAAAATAAATCAGAAAATGTATTTAATACTGAAATAAAATGTGAGATTCGTGTAAATATTCTGTACCGAAATGCATTTGTTGATACTCGGTTTATTAACTTTTTTTTAACGAAGTAGAAACTTTTGGAGTGAAAAATTATTTTTCATTGACTTTTCTTCATATTTTAAATAAATATGACCTAGGTAATCAATGTTGTGAAGTCATGCAAAAATATCCGAAACGTATCCAAAGTTAATTTGCTGTTTGATGGGAGCATATCTTTTTGTGTTAATAATATGTACAGGGTGGCCTATTTTTCTACCCATACAGGGAGGGTATCTCGGTTATTATCAGAGATTGAAAAAAATAAGTACGTAGTCTCTATTTGTTTTTTCAAGAGAAATTAATTGCCGTAAACAGATTTTTGATATGTTTTCTAATTTTCGAAATATTGCCAAAAACCAATTTTTGCAATTTTCAAAAATGTTAAATATCCCCCTTTAACGAAAAGATAGAGAAAAACTTTAAAGACATTTTTTGCATGGTTTTTGTCTGTAATAAGATAGCTACATTCATTTTTTTTTACTCACATAAATATTGATATATTACACCTAACTTTCTTATTTTAAATGGCAACCATAAGCAAATTATATATTTTTAAAAAGCGCAAAAAGTAAGCTTTCGATATAATATGTCAAAGCCAACTATGGTTGCCATTTAAAATAAGAAAGTTAGGTGTAATATATCAATATTTAAATGGGTTAAAAAAGAAATATCGCTATCTTATTAGGGACAAAAAACCATGGCAAAAAATTATTCTTTATCTTTTCGTATAAGCGAGATAGATATTTAAAATTTTTGAAAATTGCAAAAAATCGGTTTTTGTCTATATTTCGAAAATTAAAAAAGATAACAAAAATCTGTTTGTGGCAATGATTTCTTCTCGAAAAAAGAAATCGAGACTACGCACTAAGTTTTTTCTATCCATGATAATACCCGAGTATGGGCATCGAAAATAGGCCACCATGTACATAATGCTAGTAAAATTCAATGTACGTTTTGAATCTGAATGTTTTAATTATTTGATTCATGTCAGAAAACGAAATTATTTTATATCGGTTAATTCAAAAATTACTTATCTTTTTAATTTAAAAAAATCTAGTAGAAATGGCAGATGGATTTGGGGCAGCAGTGTTAAGATACATGTAAATTTAGCACAATGAAAAGCTACTTCTTGTGCAAATCAAGGACAACAATGAAGGTGCAATTTATTTATTTAATGATTTTGAAAATAAGCTAAATCACTGTAAGTACTAGTATTTAAATCAAATTTATTTATTAATATTACGGGGTTTTCTAGATATCTAGAGGCAACCAACAATAAATTTGCAACCCATTACATAGTAGGGTAAGGGTTTCCTCTTAAAAACCAAAGTTGTAGGGGTGGGACAGTTTAACTTAATCACTCGGTATATAAATTTCATTAGAAATTACTATTTTGCAAAAAAATTCTTGTCCTAATGCAAAACTGGTTTAAGGACTTTCGGTTTTTTCTCCAGTCCTATTTATTTATTTTTATTGAAGCATATTTCTATAAGTAAACGAAACCAGGGGTTTGGAGCGGAGCGCGGAGCTGGAGCGCGGAGCTGGAGCGCGGAGCAGTGGAGCAATGGGTTTTTGCCCGGAGCGGGAGCGGAGCCCGGAGCAAAAAATTTTGATTGCTCCACTGCTCCACTTTACTATAATAAACTACAATTATTTTTTTAATGAATTATTCTCTCTCTATTTAATAAAATTATAAATAAACTAAATTTGATTTTTTTGATGTAAAATTATTATAATGTAACTTTTTTGAATATAAATTTTCATTATTTTGTATTTGACGCTGGGTGACGCTACGGTTTGTCTGTGTTCGCTATTCGTGTAACAGATGTAGCAGCGATCGTTGGAGGTAATTGACAACTTAATACGTTTGAGGTTAGGTTCAGTTTGTTTTTGCTATAAAGTGTCACAGAAAGTAAAAATTTCGTATTTAATACTAATAGTTATTTAAATAACTATTAGTATTAAATACGAAATATTATATTTGAAAATATAAAAATAGTGTATGTTTATATTTTATTCGAACAGGTATGTCATCTCATATGTATAAATATTTTAAGCAAAATTTTGTGAGAAATAACGAAAGATTAGAGCGTTTTTGAGTTGTTAAAATTTCCATCAACTATTTATTGTTTTAAAAAAAAAAGATTTAGTAAACAAATAAAACGGTTTTTTTTTTTATTGTAATTTCAAATAAATAGGGCCACCCCCTAAAATAAGGATAAAGAATATTTTTTTTTTTGGTCAAATATTGTAATTTTTGGTCCATTTCTACATATCTCATAAAATTTTAGCTTTGTTTATAAATAAAAAACGTATTTTATTAATATTTGGAGCGCGGAGCGGAGCGGGAGCGGAGCTGGAGCAGGCATCTTGATGCCGGAGCGGAGCTGGAGCGGAGCAACTAAAAAATTGGACTGCTCCAAACCCCTGAACGAAACACTCAAATAATCAAACAATTTATTAAATAAATATGTATTTATGATTAAAAATCGCTTATTTCAATGGTTTTCTTAATTAAATGGTGTCATAACATCCTATAAAGTTTAATCGATGATGTTTTTAAAATAAGGTACTACTGAATAAAAATGTATTTCGTACATTAGGAGTATGCAAGTTTATTCGATTTAGTAAATTAGTGATTAAGAAAACCGTTTTAGTTAAACAAACAAAAGTATATTTACAATAATACGTTAGAGTCAATTTGTACGAATTTTGACTTTGCCTTTAGAAATTATTGGGAGCAAATATGTATTTTAATTAATAATATTTATTTATCGGAGTTAAATACATCAAAAACAAACAACCGTAAATAAATACATTTAATTACAATTAGTGTGTGTATTTATCAATAATAAACAGAAATTTTACTCCTCAATAGATTTCTATTGAGCTTGTAAATTTATTTTTAAGCCATGCAAATATTTCTCAGGCACCAATTTTAAAATATACTGTAGACTTTGTTTGGTAAAATTCTCTTGATAAAATTTTAAGGAAAAGAAAGTATGTCTGCATTAATCGCTTATACAAAAATAATGAGTATACGCCTCCTTAATGTGTTTTTATGTCAGTTTATAAATGGTAAAAAACCTTTTAAATTGTAAAATATATATTACTGGGGTTGTTTGTGAAGTGATATGCAATGTTATCATGATTTGTGGCGATAAAGCAGTCGCGTATAAATCAAAACAATGATAAAAGCAGGGAAGTGTGAGGTTTCGTATGATAAAGCTAGATTATATGCGTTTGTTAACGCTGAACTAACGCCGTAACAGCACTTGTAGGTTGATAAACATTCGTTACAAAAAAAAGATTATACGCTTTTAGAACGGTGTATAGGGTGAGCACAAAATTAAGGTAGAAGAATTAGAAACATTAAAAGAAATTAAATTTTGTCTACAAAGTTTTGATCACAAAAAAATCAAAACTGAGGAACGACAAGATGCTCCTCTTTGTTTTTCATAAATGCCATAGATAACATAACGTAAGAAGTCAGACAAAAATCATAGGTACTGTGGTTCAACTTACAAACTATACAATTTGAGATAAGCGTTATTGCAAACAACATAGTTTTGTGTATAAATCATAAAAAGAAATCTGGAATTTAGGAACCAAGATGCATCTAAATGCGAGCCAGAAATAAATACAAAGAAAAGTATAATAATACATAACTTGGTTAGTATTAGCGGTCCAAGAAGATTAGATGAAAATAAAACTGTAAGAGGAATTAATTTTTTAAACTAATATAAACAAATTTAAACAAATAAGATCATCATACACGTCCTCATGCATTTTCTTATTAAAACGCGATGGTGTTCATGCTGACTTAGTCTTCCCAAAGCCAGTCGACATATTATTATACCCTGGTCTAGTAGGTCACCGTTTTCTCAGGAATAATGTGTGAATATTCCAAGTACTTGACTAGAGGCCTTTCAAGATAAACTGAACCTCGAAATGCGCAAAGAGAGGGAATGGCGGTTGTAATGTATACCTTTCTAAAAACTTTATATTATTATAGGTTATAACCCCGTTGATCAAATAGGCGTATGTTTTTAGGTTGCGCAGTAATTAACGCTTTGGACGAGTTTTGGTTTCTGCGTCACAGTTCAGTTTATCTTGAAAGACCTCTACCTAGCGATATTGATCAAAAATCTGCTTCATAGCTACAACCTAAAGCGCACATTATCTTTAACGGTTAGGACTTAAAAAAATAAGTAACATTATGTCAGATTTTCTCCAATTAATGTGAAGAGATCCTACAAATATTTCGAGTTTGGACCACTCTGTACAATTCTCTTTTAACGATATACCCGGAAATCGTCTGGACCTTTGGCGACCAGTTTTTCAATTCGATGAAATCATGGACGTTTTTATTAGGTCACTAAATGGTTGTTAAGTTGGTGTGGGCGTGACGGTTTAGTTTGATCAGGTATTGCTTCTACGACTTCGGTCAGCATTTTTAACTGAACTTCTTGACGATAATTTCGAATAATTTGTTCGTACCTCGAGCAATGAATAAATCGTGGGGTTTTCCGTTTAGAGACAACATTCTAAAAACACACTACTTAATTAAAAATGCAAAGTGAAACATTAAAACAGAGTCAATTGTGTATTCAAGAAGATGGTGGTCACTTTGAAGCATTATTGTAATCATTTATTTAATTTATAGTCATATTAATTACTATCTAAGTAGGTTTATAATAATAGCCGTAAGTTTTTAATTTGTTATTGTTCAATAGAATTATTTTTGCTGGTAATTTCAATTGTTGCTGATGATGAGATTTAAACCAAGAAAACTTGACATTATTGTCCAAATCCAAGGCACCCTTATACAATTTAGTAATAATTTTGTTTTTTTTGCCAAATTTTAAGAGAAGTAATAAAAATAGATATGACAACCCATACATTTTTGAAATCAGAAAAAAATAAGCTTTTTAAGGAACACTTAGCCAACTATGATTGCCATTAAAAAAAAAGCAAGTTTGGCTTATATCTCAAAAACCGAGTGTGCCATGACGTTTTAGATATTTTTTTCTAGTTCTACGTAAAATTATCTACAGAGATCAATTTGCAGTTTCGGTTTACCATAGGTGGCTATGGAATTATTTAACATTGAAAAAATCACCCGTTTTTAATTTTTTCAAAATATTTAAAAAAGTTGAAGGTGGAGGTGAAATGTCAGTATGGCATTAAGTTTGTCTTGAAATTCTGCCTAACTTTGCTAATTTAACCGACCATGTAACTCTTATAATAACAAAGTTACCCATACCTTATAAAAGAAAAAACCTTAAAAGTAAATAATCACGTCAATCAATGGTATACAACAGAATTGCGAACTATGCAGTTAGAGAGAGACAGACTTTACAAAGTTGCAAAAATTACTAAACAAGGAACAGATTGGAATGCTTACAAATCAAAACGAAACAAGTACAGTAAACTAATAAAATTAAGAAAGAATGCGTACATTGAAAATAAGATTGATAAATGTCAATACAACTCAAGAAAAATGTGGAGAACTTTAAAAGATATCGTTATTAAGGATATGCCAACAGCAAACAATAGGGTGAAATTTCAAGATCGAGATTTTGAGGATAATTGAGAAATTGCAGAACAATTTAATAAATATTTTATAAATAGCATTAAAGACATTTATGAAAGTATTGGAGTAACCAAGTTTGTCGAAACACCGATATTACAAACGAGGAAAGTATTTTCATTTAAACCAGTGACGCTAGACGATATTAGTAAAATAATGCAAAATATAAATATTGGAGGTGGTACGGACGATGTATCTATACAGATTATTCGAGATGCACTACCTCTGATTGGAAACACAATTACAGACATAATAAATGAATCGCTACTTACCGGTGTTTTTCCCGAAAGTTGGAAAACGGCGTTAGTTGTGCCAATACCAAAAGTGAGACGAACCAAAAAATGCGAAGAATTTAGGCCAATAAACATATTACCTAGATATGAACAAATTTTGGAGTCTGTTGTCAAACGACAAATATTACAGTTTATAGAAGACAACAATATACTATCAGACGCTCAATCCGGCTTCAGAGCCAAACATTCATGTGAAACATCATTAAATCTTGTGCTAGCTGATTGGAAGCAACAAATTGAAAATAACAAATACATTGTGGGGGTATTTTTAGACTTTAAAAGAGCATTTGAAACCATAGATAGATATAGGCTGATTAAAAAACTGGAACAATATGGCATACGACCATACGAGGAATCGAAAACAGGTGGTTTGAAAGTTATCTAACAACTCGCTATCAAAAAACTAAATTTAACAATATAGAATCAGAAAAAATTATCAGTACACTAGGTGTACCACAAGGTTCAGTTTTGGGTCCTTTACTTTTTGTGCTGTACTTAAATGATTTGGAACACAATATAAAAAACTGTAGTGTAAATCTCTTTGCAGATGACACATTAATCACAGCTTCTGATAGCAACCTAGAGTCGGCTATTAATAGGATAAATAATAACCTACACGTTGTATCAGAATGGTTAAAAGTTAACAAATTAAAATTAAATACAGACAAAACCAAATTTATGATAATAGGAAACAGGCCAATACCAAATGATGTAAGCATTAAAGTTAAAATAGATAATGAAGAACTTGAATGTGTTTCGCAAATTAAATATCTTGGCGTTATGATAGACAATAAACTTAAGTTTAACAGCAATGTGGATTACATTGTGAAAAAAGTTGCGAAAAAAATTAGTTTTCTAGGTAGGTTGACAAACAAGCTAAGCCTCTCAGCAAAAATTACAGTATATAGGTCACTAATTGCTCCACACTTCGATTACTGTGCGAGTATTTTGTTCTTATGCAACGAATGCGACTTAAATAAATTGCAGAAACAACAAAACAGAGGAATGCGTGTTATTTTAAAATGCTCGAGATACACTAAAATAAGCGAAATGCTTAATACCTTAAAGTGGTTAAGTATACGTCAACAAATTACTTTTAATTGCCTTTTTTTAATATACAAGGCAATAAATAATTTTTTACCACGTTACATGACTAAAAATTTAATACAAAACTGTAACATTCACGAATACCAGACCAGGAACAAAGACGACTTTAGACTACCAAAACTAACGAAAACAAATACACAGAACGCCTTGTACTACAAAGGGCTCAAGATTTTTAATGAATTACCTGTGGAAATTAAACAAACAACTTCCATATCAAATTTTAAAAAACTATGTTTCGAATATGTGAAAAATAGTGTTAAGATTTAATAGTTAAGAAAATATGTACAAATAAATATAAGCAGCATTAAGATAATGTAAAATTAGCTAAAAGCTAAATAAAGATTTCTTATTATTATTATTATTATACAACACATGTAGATTATGGCCACTTTGTATTGGGAAACATTCTTATGAATTGAAATTAGAAAATGCTATTAGAAGACAGTAAAATTACAGGGATATAATATAATGATTAATATGGCAAAAAGGATAGGACAATTTCACAGTATTTTTGAGATATTACTGACACTTCAGCAAATAATAAAATAGTAAGAACAAGTTTTTTTACTTATCACATTTTCAAGTTTCACTTGCATAACCCTCATAAAAAAATTTATATTTTTCAGATAAATTCTGCCCAGCAAATAAATTTCGACAGAATTGGTTTGCTATCTTACTTAGGTAAACGGATTAAAGTAAATATTCGAGAAAATGTATAAAAATAAAAGAACTTATTTCCCATAAAAAAAACAAGGTTCTGCGAAATATATTTCATTCTAGCTTTTCAGATTGAATGATAGCTTTACAAGCCTCTATCGCATATGAAAAACATTCGCCATCTGTAAATGTTGGATAAAAATAACAAGGATATGTGTTTTATGTGTTTTACTAAAAGCTGTCAGTGTGCTTTGTTGATGTGATAAGTTTTGCATTGTTTCCACGTTTTCGTTTTTCTTATAATACAATAAATTCGCCAACTGATCGTTAATATTTTGAATTGGCTTTATAAACAAATTTCTGTACCCGAATTAAGAGATTTATTTAAAAATCGCTGATCTAATTGTGTTAATGCACTTTTGATCGAATTGTAAATTTGTGCGAGTTTTACAATTCTCGTTTCGTTTTATTAAATTAAAAACAAAAAATATATATTGTAGACACCTTAGGCATCTGATTACTATTTGCCCTAAACAAAAAGCGTTTGAACCATTTGACAAATATTTTAAACAAAATTTGTTTATTGTTTAATTGGGAAAAAAAAAGTAGTTTATTAAAAAAGACCTATAGAGGGTGGTAAAAAAGGTTGGGAATTTTTAGATCATATAGCACTCAATTTAATTTATATAAACATATTTGCAAATCAATACAATAGTTAAGTTACAGACATAATCTCACTATAATATCACAATATTGTGTCGTAAGTACAAAAATAAGGCACTTACCCTTAAAATCACCGATTCTTATTTTACACCCTATACATTTTTTAGCATCAGAGTTTGCTTAAGTGTTCTGAAATTCAGATTTCTAAATTTATATTTACATTTTTTTAAAAAATACTTTTGAAAACTTTTCGCGCGTTATATTCATTTTCGTCATAACATTTATAAATATATCCGGTAACACTTTAGCTTCGTTTAATAGTAGGCAGTTATTGGGATAACGAACTCAGAGTATTACAAAATAAGGCATTTAGAATTCTGTGCGTGTTCGTTTGTTTTACTCTTTAAACGTTTCTGAAATTAAATAGAATTTAAGAAGCGCTATTTCTGTTTTGTAAATGTAATAAATCTTAAGATTAATATAAGCAATAGAATTGTTTTCAAGCGAAACATAATATATTCCCGTAGTATACTTCATAGAAAAGTTAACATTTTTATTAGTTTTCTGTGCTAGAAATTTTTGTCAATATTTTAGAGACGATATTAGTAACAGGATTTTAAACGTTTTATCCGTCCATCCGAAGATAATTTTTGAACGAATCAGGATCCTCCGTTGCAAGTTCATTTCGCAGCATATTTAATGTACCATGCTCTTCCTCTCTCCTTTTTAACCACTTTTCTTGCCATGTGTTTCTTTGATTTCTTTTACGTTTTCTGTTTACTAGTCTTTGTAGCAATCTTTAAAGCAATATACATACAACAATCGTACCTGCTACAGTAAATTCTCTTCCTAAATCTATGTTTGCTGTTCACTATCTATCCGTTAATATAACCTCAAAATTGTCTGACAGAAGTGTCAATATTGACCAGGGACTGAGAACGGAACCAAAACGAAAACGTTAAACGAAATTAACCGAAATTTTTTTAAGAACGAAAACGAAACCGAAAACGAAATTATTATTTTTCGTTCAAGAACGAAAACGAAATAAATATTTTCCAAAACCGGTTTTAACCGGTTTTAACCGGTTTTGTCGCTATTTCAATTTTATTTGTTAAACACATACGCGAATTTACCTTCTGTGCTGGGGAGACTCCACCTGGCAGTAAAAAATCTCACTTGAAATAAGTGAGCTTCATTTTTCTCCATATATTTACGTGAATATGTATTAACAGCTTTATTGTTTATACTTGCAATTTCGTGTAACACAATTAACGGTACAGATATTCTCTATTTCTAATTTGTTTTTTAGATGATCAATATAGAATATACACTTGATTGGATATATATTATCAATGTGTATGTTTTATTTGCGTTTAGACATAATAATAGTAAAATTTATTCTTATGTACAATGTACAAACTATAAAGTGAAAGTATATTTCAAGTTAATATAAGTTTTTTTTAAATATCTTTTTTATTTACAACATTTAGTTATATATCCACTTGAATTCATTCTTTTGTCTTTTTAAATAATTACAGCAGGATCTTATTTAATTCAAATGCATAGATTATTAGTACTAAAACAAATTTAAAACAGCACTTGCTATATTTTCATATTTTTAGATAAAGATCGTGTGTCTAATTTAACCTAATCACGTTGTGTTTTTGCATCTTACGGGTGTTAAACTTAATAAAATGGTTAAATGTTAAAGTGTTTAACGATTTGGTAAATTTAATATGGCGATGGTTCGCCAGTCGAAAATATCCTGTCCGTGAGCATCAAACCCCATCGTCATCGTTTATATTTTAGCTGAGACGCAAATATTGTTATCGTATTTATAGAGGGCTGTGGTTACTAGAAAAAAAAAATTGATTTTTTGACGACAAAAAAAATATTGTAAAACCGGTTTTAACCGTTATTATTTCGGTTCACGAAAACGAAAAAAGAATTTTTTCGGTTAGAACGAAAAGAACGAAAACGATATATTTCGTTTTCTTTCCGAACAGAAACAAACGGAATTTTTTTCGTTTTTAGTCCCTGATATTGACACGATATTGCACCAATTCTTGTACAAGAAATTGTATGAGTTTCAAACAGCGATTGTAGGGACTAATCAAAATAGTATACAATTTAGATTGTACAAGAATATACACAAATTCTTGTACAAGAAATTGTATAATGTAATACAGTTTTTAGTTTAAAATGGTTTTACTCCTTGCTTTTTTTTGTTTTCACAGGCTATTATAATTTTAAAAAAAAAATCTTTGTCACTTGCGTTATATTGAAAATAACTACATCAACCCTTATATATTTGACTTTTAAAAAAATAAGGAATTTAAATAGGCCATAGCCAACTATAGCATCCAATTAAAAAAATGTAAGTTTGTGTCATAACTTTTTAACGACGAGCGGCAAAAACTTTTGTTAATGATAATCAAATTTTACATAAAAATTTTACAACAATAACGGAATAATGACGCACTATTAATATGACAAAAAAACACTTTTTTTTAATAACTCAAAAACCGGAAATGATAAAATAGTTTTGAAAACGGTTCTGAGTTTGTCTTAAAACAACTGCACATTTTTGGTACCTAATTTAATTTCTTTATCTTGAATATTAAGTGAGATACCCATGTAATCCCATCGAATTTGGACCACTCTGTGTCTGTACGGTACGGTCCGCCACACTAATACAATTGTTTTCGGAGTGTGCACTTCTATTGATTGATCTTGGGGCGTCACATCTTAAGCCGACTGTTTTTTTAGATTAAACTAAATACTCATTCTCTGACAGTTATAAAAGCCGCTGTACACGCCTTCAAAGCGCAGTTTAATTATCAGACTTTAGCCCTTACACTTGTACGTGTTATTTTAGCAGCAGTCAGTTAATCACTGGCAAAACTACCGGAAAAAATGTTTAAATTGGGTAAAGACTATGCATAATTTTTCTTGTTTATGTATGCCGGAAATTAAATTGAACCCTATCCCGTTTATTTTACCGAAGCCATTATTTACATGTAAAGAACCAATTAATATTGTAAAAAATGAGGTTCTTGTTACCAAAATTCATTGTTTTAAATACAGACTTTTATTTATTACAATCGAAAATGATTTATATGGAGGCAATGACATCATAAGATAAATATCACCATTACCTGTACACGTTATGTCCTGAGTTCATTAACGAACGCTATGTAGATAAAAAATGGTTACATGTAAAATTCAGAGCTTTCTTTGTGTACGTTGACATCTACCTCGACTCAATTATTTTTAAAACAAAAATTGCGGTGAAAAATGACCAACTGTCAAAAACCTTTTTAAGTTAACTTTTTGTCGCTATATTTCTGCTTTCATGATTTTAGTAACAATGTCTGTATTCCAAATATCCTGTTTAGTCATATTGTACGTTACTGAATTGACAATAAAATGGTTATGATATAATAAGGCACGTTAAGCTTTACTACTAAATTTTTATTAAATGCATAAATAAAACAAAATAATGTTTGCAAGTATTAATCTATGGTTTATATAGTTTTTTTCTGTTGACCACAATGCAGTTTGATTTGAGTAATTAAGTTATTTAGTGTAATGTTAAAATAAATGAAACTCCATACCACAGTTCTTTTATTAGGCGTTGCATTTCGTTCACTTTTACCAATGTTATTTTTAATTAATTAAGCATTAATTAAACCTAACATTTTAAAGCTTGTGTTCAGATTTTATCCTCACCCTGAATAATAATATTATTTAAAACTAGGGTTTGGATTATATGCAATTGCATATTTTGTGCATTTTTGCATTTTTCTAGCCTTTTCAGCGCTAAAATGGGATGGGAGTGCTCGAGTTTTACAGGTCGGTATAGGCGACAACGATTTTTGGCAAAAAAAAACATCATGAGCGACGAGGCACATTTCAACTTGGCTGGCTCTGTTAATAAACAGAATAGCTGCTATTAGGGCACTGAAAATCTTCAATTGATACACCAACGACCATTACACTTTCGTAGAGTGTATGGTGAGCAATTTGGGCCGGCGGCATCATTAGGCCATATTTCTTTGAGGATGCTAGAGGCAATACTGTAACAGTTACTGGTAATCGCTATCGTGTTGGTAAACTTTCTTGTGCCCGAATTCCGAATTGGATCAATTGGGCCTACAGCATATGTGGTTCCAACAGAACGGTGGCACATCACACACTGCTCGTGCTACGATGCAAATTTTGCGAGAAACTTTTACCGGCCGCATAATGTCAAAAAGTGGTGATGTCGACTGGCTCCCACGATCGCCTGATTTGACCGCTCCCGATTATTTCCTATGGGGCACTTGAAGGGAAAGGTGCACACCAACAAACTAACCACAATCTCGATGCTTAAGGACAACATTCGAAAATAAAATGGTTGAAATAACACCAGAAGTCTGCGAGATGTTATGAAAAGTATGCTTGAAAAAGCTTGCGTTTGCGCCACGGTCAGAGGCGGTCACTGGACCGACATTATATTCCATACATAATAGTAAAGACCATATAATTAATCAATAAAATATAAATCATAAAATTGTGTTTCATTTAAAAGTTATTCAAAAAAAAAACATCGGCCTGGAACATAAAACGCATCCTGTACTTAAATACTTGTAAATAATTCATAGTTCAAATCAGGGCTCGAAACCGAAAAAAATTTTGGTTAACGGTTAACCGAAATCGAGAACTTTATTTTTATAACCGTTTTTGTTGAAAAACCGGTTTTATTTGTAAAAAAACCGGTTTAGTGTAAACCGGTTAAATTAACCGGTTTTTAAAATTATTTAGATCAGGAATGCAAAGTATGAAAAGATATTATCTATTTATAATTTTATAATATATGTACAATCAAGCGTTCAGTAATGACTTATGGTAAACTAATCACATTTAATACAGATTTTGTATTTTTCATCGTAATTTTTATTAAGAAAAGATGTAAAAAAAACCGGTTTTTTATTATTTTGGTTAAAGGTTACCGTTTTTTTTGCCTTTAAAAATAAGGGTTTCGGTTTCGATTAAAAATCACTTTTTCTGACAAAAAATAACGGTTAACCGGTTTTTTAAACCGGTTTAAAAAACCGGTTTCATGCCCTGGTTCAAATAAATAAACGTGTATACGTTGAAGATTGTCATGCCATACATAACACATTATGACGCTACAAATTCTTATTATAAAACAAGTAAACTGCCAACAAAATAATCATAAAATAATAATGTACAACAAAGTTGTAACAACGGCAACGGCATAAAACGTTTGAAAAAAGTATTTCTAATGTAATTCAGCACGCAAACAAATAAACTTGTAGAGTCGAAACGTACCCAATAAAGGCAATAAATTGGCTGGAAAGTTCATGGAGTTGGCACTTAATTTTTAGTAATTATCTCAAACACTTGGTACATTTTCGTCGTCATTATACTCAACGAACTGAGTAATCGAAATTTATACATCACTGAAAGCTCCACCAAATACAATTGTATTTTGTTTCGCTTAACATTATGCAATAAAAACTTTCAAATGTCGCAGACTTCGTTCAGATTATAAAACACGGTCATACTTTAAACTTATTTATTGCGTCGTATTTTCATTTGTTTTCGTAAATTTTTGATTTGTCGGGTATTTTACGGATTAAATTAAAAGCGATTTTGTAATAACTTAGCAAAATAAAACATTTTACTGCTAGTCTGGATGTTATTTGTGTTTGAATGGAATCGGGCTTTATTTATTCTGCTGCAGTTGTTTTGATATATGGATGCATATACCATTCTTCTTCTTATCTTAAAGGTAGATAGAAAATTTCCAAATAATTGGCCTCATTATAACATTCGATTGCCGATTAATCGGCCGAATATTGACTTTTACAAATGGTTGGTTTCATATTTTTATTTGCTTATGACCTATTTTTAATTGGTGTAAATAAAATATACCGTCTGTTCTACAAAATGGGCCCAATACTATAACGACTTCAATTGTGATTTAACCATTAACAAACCATATACAGGGTGAGTCACGACGGACGCGTCGGAGTTTTATGGCGAAACGGTTTATATTTTCCAATTTCTGTCGCTGCTAGATTGTGTAAGTCAATAAGGGCTACATTTTAAAAATATTTTCAAACATACAGGGTGCTCCAAAAAAGAGTGACATATCAAAGTTATACTTTTTCTTATGGAACACCCTGTATATTTTTACATTTTTGGATTTCTCTTTAAATTTAATTCAAAAAATGTATTAGGTCATATGTGTCTAAAGTCAACCGTTCTCGTGAAAATTGCATTTTCATGAAAATACAGTATTTTCAAAAATTTTCAACATTTAAAAACTTTGAGAAGTCTGAAGAAATTCGCTTGGAGATAAGATTGACAATAGATTATGTAACACTTTGCACCACCTACATTTTTAAAATATTATACAGGGCGTTTTTAACGCTCGGTCAAACTTGTGAAACTTTAAACATCGATAACTCATTTTTTTTAAATACAACCCCCTATATTTTTTTACACCGACTTATAGAAAATTTAATTCTCTTTCGAAAACATTAATACTGTTTTATACCTAAAATTGATATTTTCCGAGATATCTCGATTTTATTGTTAATTATTAGGTCAAAGTAATATTTTCGAGTAGGCTACGAAGGTAGACAGCGGTAATTTAAAACAATTGAACAAAAGAACAAGAAAGGTTTAGTTTTATCTTTTGCCTACGCATTTTTGACATTTTTTTTATAGTTACCCTTAGCAACGGCCGAAAAAGTAACTTTTACGGCCGCTACAGCGTACGAAAAAATTCTTCTTCAATGAAGCATGCAGCACCATGTTTTTGTAATAATTGCATATTATTTAAAGATCTGATAACCGCTGTATTTATCGCCAAACGTCTTTAGATGATAGTACATAAAAGTTGTCTATCTCATCCCAAACACTGATGGGCTTTTTAAATACATTGTAATGTTAATTAAAGTCGCTACTGTAGTACTAAAATATATACAATTGTTCCATAGCTATTACTACTGTTATAACTTAAGAATAGGTTTGTAGTTGTACCTATATGACACTTTTACGTATTTATTTCTGTTACATTTCCACAAACAGAAGCTAACAAGCTGACAGCCGTCTTAGAAGGTGCAATTGTGTAATATAAGTTCACGTCAGTACCAGTTTTGTGACCTGACATAAACATACAACTGTTTTAATCTATTTACAACGAACTTTCGGGAGCTTTTATTATTTGAACAATTGTACGTTGAAAATAACAAAATTTTATTCATGGTATTTTGTAGGTTAGCATAGATAGGTTTTTAATTTTTAATATGAAATGGACAAGCGTATCTTTTTAATATAAAAGTCATTTTCCTAAAAGTAGAGTGTATATACTTTTCTTAAGATAAACAGGGTTGCTCAAAAGTGTGAAAACAGACAAATATCTAAAATACTGTTGCGGATATAAAAATGTAATTTTGTATCTGATCGTCTTGGTATTTTTCGGATTCGATGAAAATATTAAGGTTGCAATGCGACTTCCGGTTAAATCGAGGTTTCTTAAAATTATGCATTTATTCGTTAGACCAGTGTGATGGGACAATTACTAAATCCTATAAACTAACTTTTTGTGTTTCTACAGTATGATCTTCGGTTGAATCGGAAACGGTTTCAATCCTAACCGTTTTTTTTTTTTAAATTTAAAGATAAGACTGGTGAGTGACTTTTGTTTTTAATTAGCGTTCTTTTCGCGTACATTAACAATCGGTTTTTAAGACCTTGCAAACGATCATAATGAATTATATGAAAAATATTGTGGCCCTGATAAGAAACCTTGATATACACGTAAGATTGGTAAAATGACATCTACATTATGAAAATTTCGAAAATTCGAATGGTAAAAGATAATATAATTTGTTTTTTTCTTTCAATTGTTTCAAAATTACCGCTGTCTACCTTCTAATCCCACTCGAAAAGTTACGTTGCCCTAATAATTTACAATAAAATCGCGATATCTCGCAAAATATCAGTTTTAGGTATAAAACATGGTTAAGGTTTTTGAAAGACAATCGAATTTTCTACAATATAGGGTGTTCTATTTAAGAAAATCGAGTTATCGATGTTTGGAGTTTCACGAGTTTGATCAAGCGTAAAAAACACCCTGTACCTATAACATTTTAAAAATGTAGCTAATGCAAAGTGTTAAATAATCTATTGTCAATCTAATTCTAAAACTAAATTCTACTGCCTTTTTAAATAACTTAAATGTTAAAAAAGTTGAAAGTGTAGTATCGCTTAAAATTTTGATACAAATGTAAATTTTATGAAAACGGTTGATTTTAGACCCATATAACCTAAAACATTTCTTAAAGTAAACTTTGAGGGAAATCCAAAAATGTAAAAATATACAAGGGTTCTATTTAGAATTACACAGTTTGAGTCCGTTTCCGGTGGAACCGGAAGTCAAATTGAAACCTTAATATTTTCATCAAATCCAAAAGATACCATAACGCTCAGATCCAATTTTTTGTTGTTATATCTGCAATAGTATTCTAGATACTTGTCAGTTTCCATACTTTTGCGCATCCCTGTATTATAAATGTATGTTTCTATCGTTATATTTTTATTTTGAAAGGAGGAATTGTTTACAAATGCTGTAAAAAATATTCATGGACAGTGCCCCGTGCTTACATGGGTTATACAGTGACAGTCAATGTATCTCTACCTACATATATTTAAACGCAAAACATGACTGCAAACGCAGTCATGCTTCTCCTGGACTGATTTACATTGAGTGCATATTATGCAGACGTGTCCCAGTTTATCACTCCAAAATGACACTGTTAAAAGCTGAACGCATTCTAAAAACAATAATTGAGTCGCAATACGAATGCACATTACTCAATATAACAATAGCTGTATGATTATATTTAAGTATTGCTTGCATCAATTGTAGCGACAAAATAATTCAGAATTATCTGCGATCATCGTTGGTACAATGCAAATTAAACAACTTAGGTATTTTATACATAGAATTCAATTTATTAGAAAGGGTTGATCGTAGTGAAATTATAAATAGATTTGCAGAAAGTAAATACCGCAAAAAATTTAAAGTAAACTGTTTTAAGCTTTTTTCTATTGTAAGTATTTTTATAAATACAAAAACAATGTACCTTCATTATTATTATAAATATTGCTGAATTAAATAAAAATATGCAATGTCGAATTATTTTAAAATATTTTGTGTTGCATTGAAAGTTATTTTATTAATTATTAAATGTGTTTCAATCAACAAGACTACTAATATCGCTCTTATCTGGGTTGTATATCTACAGGGTGAGTCACGACGGACGCGTCGGAGTTTTATGGCGAAACGGTTTATATTTTCCAATTTCTGTCGCTGTTAGATTATGTAAGTCAATAAGGGCTACATTTTAAAAATATTTTCAAATATACAGGGTGCTCCAAAAAAGAGTGCCATATCAAAGTTATACTTTTTCTTATGGAACACCCTGTATATTTTTACTATTTTGGATTCAACTTTAAATTTAATTCAAAAAATGTATAAGGTTATATGGGTCTAAAGTCAACCGTTCTCGTGAAAATTGCATTTTCATGAAAATACAGTATTTTCAAAAAATTTCAACATTTGAAAACTTTGACAAGTCTGAAGAAATTCACTTGGAGATAAGATTGACAATAGATTATGTAACACTTTGCACCACCTACATTTTTAAAATATTGTACAGGGCGTTTTTTACGCTTGGTCAAACTTGTGAAACTTTAAACATCGATAACTCCTTTTTTTTAAATACAACACCCTATATTTTTTTGCACCGTCTTATAGAAAATTTAATTCTCTTTCGAAAATATTAAGGCTGTTTTTCACCTAAAATCGATATTTTCCGAGATATCGCGATTTTATTGTTAATTATTATGGCAAAGTAATATTTTCAAGTAGGCTATGAAGGTAGACAGCGGTAATTTGAAACAATTGAAAGGAAAAACAAAAAACTTATAATTTTATCGTTTGACTACACACTTTTGACATATTTTTATAGGAAAGTTGTAGTTTTACCATCCTTACGTTTAAATAGAGATTTTTTTAAATTATTTATGCATTTATTTATTGGACCAGAAGATAATTACTAAATCCTATAAACCATTTTTTGTCTGTTTACGATACGATACTACGACACTACCGAAAACAGTACCAACCATGTTTTTTTCTTTTAAATGTAAAATTAAACAAGTCAGTATTACTTTTTTTTTTTATCAGCGTTCCGTTCTCGTACCTAATACATTATCAATCGGTTTTTAGGACTTGGCAAACGATCAAACTCAATTATATGAAAAATATTGTGGCTCTGATGAGAAACCTATATTTAAACGTAAAAATGGTAAATCTACAACTTTCTTATAAAAAAATGTCAAAAATGTGTACTCAAACGACAAAATTATAAGTTTCTTGTTTTTCCTTTCAATTGTTTCCAATTACCGCTGTCTACCTTCATAGCCTACTTGAAAATATTACTTTGCCCTAATAATTAACAATAAAATCGCGATATCTCGGAAAATATCAATTTTAGGTGAAAAACAGCCTTAATATTTTCGAAAGAGAATTAAATTTTCTATAAGACGGTGCAAAAAAATATAGGGTGTTGTATTTAAAAAAAATGAGTTATCGATGTTTAAAGTTTCACAAGTTTGACCAAGCGTAACAAATGCCCTGTACAATATTTTAAAAATGTAGGTGGTGCAAAGTGTTACATAATCTATTGTCAATCTTATCTCCAAGCGAATTTCTTCAGACTTGTCAAAGTTTTCAAATGTTGAAATTTTTTGAAAATACTGTATTTTCATGAAAATGCAATTTTCACGAGAACGGTTGACTTTAGACCCATATAACCTTTTACATTTTTTAAATTAAATTTAAAGAGGAATCCAAAAATGTAAAAATATACAGGGTGTTCCATAAGAAAAAGTATAACTTTGATATGGCACTCTTTTTTGGAGCACCCTGTATATTTGAAAATATTTTTAAAATGTAGCCCTTTTGACTTACATAATCTAACAGCGACAGAAATTGGAAAATATAAACCGTTTCGCCATAAAACTCCGACGCGTCCGTCGTGACTCACCCTGTATAGGCTATTATTTTTGTTAATGAAGTCCATATCTTTAGGTTGTCCTTAAGCAATAATTACTTGTCATAAACCTAATTATGAAAAAAGAAAAATAATTGGTCGCGATAATAATATCGGCACATATCCTACAAGAATTAAAACTAATTAACGATGAAACAATATACGCACATATCCTACAAGGGTAAAAACTAATTAACAATGAACTATAAATACAAGAATTTTTTTAATATAGTAACCATAAGTTTACCAACAGGCTAACGTATTAAAGATAAAAATGGCAATGAAATTTGTTTTACTTTTCACCGTAACATTTTTCATGGTAGTGCAACCAGGTGAGATTTTCTTGAATAACGGTTGTATATTTAATTAGGATATAACGCGGGTGGGTCTTTTTGCTTTTTTAAGACATTGCTGTTGATCTTAATTATTGTTAATCTATATTAGAAAACCCAGCTTAAGAGTGTTTCTAGAGAAAAAAAGTAGTCGAAATTTTATTTTAACCTCTCTTAAGGTCTACAATGATTATTTTTTGTTAATTTGCTTAAATGGTTTTATTCGTATTTTTTACTTTTGTCGTACGTAGTATGAAGAAGGTATTGTAAACGCGATCGCGAATTTCGAATTCTAGATTTTGCCGGATAAACAGGTTTTAAGGTCCCCCGAACCCGTTTTGAATATTTTCCCGATGACGACTGTGTGTGAGTGAGTGTGTATGTAGGGCTAAACGTTTAAAATGTACATTTTTGACGTTAGTTATCGAGAGAGCGTTTAAAAGTATATTTCAAGGTGCGTGCATTTAGTTGATTTTTTAATTAATTACTGTAACGTTTATTAATAATTACAAAAACACGGTAATAGATAAAAATAGTCTGTTTATGTAAGATTGTAGTCTACGTTAGATTTTATAAAAAAGCCCAACTTTTTCGGTTAATTTTAAATATTTTTTTTTTTTTTCGTAAACGGCTCCAACAGTTTTTTTTTTTAAATTTCAGTGTGATAGGTAAGGCCCAATTAGACAAACAAACATTTGCGTTAACATACATTTTAATTCCTGAAACTAGGCAATATCAGCGCCAATTATGCTGGATTTTACAGTTATTTTTTGCAACAAATACTCGTATATAAAACCATTTATTTTTAAAATGCTTTTAAATAAAGTCATGGTCATCTAGGGTTTCTATGTAAAAAAAAAATTACTTCATGTCTCGAGAGTCAAGGTTGCTGAAAAAATTGTTTTATTTTTAAATTAAGCATACAAATCTGCATAAAAAAACCTTAATAAATTTTTCTTCGATTGAAATTTAGTTTTTCGTATGTAGTGCCTAAATGGAAAGCGATATAAGACATGTAATTACATAGGGGATCTTATCTCAACAGAAAAAAATAGACCGATATAACGTTTTCGCTGACTATTACGGTAACTCCGTAAAACATTCGATTTTGTCCACCCGGTATATCCGTCGAAATCTGAATTCGAAAATTTTCGCGATCACCACTACGTATAGCGACAGTAAAAAGCAGTGGTAGTGCTTCTGTATTTATACAGGGTGTGTATAAATTGGCGGAAGCGCTACACGTGACGATGTTCTTCGTAAAATTCTAAGTCGAAAATCTTGATACAAAAATGTTGTACCACGCTTCCTATGGCCTCAGGAACCATTTAAAGAAAAAAAAAATTGGCAACATTGCATACATTGATTTGCGTTTGGACATTTTTTTATCAGCAATTTTTACTTAAGTATTTACAATTTTTGTTCGAACTAAAAGCCTCCAGTTCGTAAACATAGCTGCAAACTTTTGGGTATCGTCCACACAAACTAGAAATAATTACGAGAAAAACAGATATGACACCTAATGACAATGCTGCCATATGTATTATTTTCATTCAAATCAGTGATTTACATATTTTCAACACCAATTTTTGAAAGGAAGAACGCAATACTTATCTAGGAAAAAATACTATTCGAAATCTATTTTTATTCCAAATTGCAGCTTTTTCATTTGCAAGTATTAAATAATAACGCTTAGTAAAGGACTAAATGTCAAAACTTTGAGGACCTCTTGCAGACACAGCAACCATGGTACAACATTTTCGGATTAAGATTTTCGACTTAGAATTTTACGAAGAACATCGCCACGTGTAGCGCTTCCGCCAATTTTACACACCCTGTATGTTCATGTAAATGACCTAATTAGCTTATGAATTTATAACTTGATGGACAGTGTCCACATTTACAGCTTGTCAAACTTATCATGGCTAGTTAGTTTTACTTATTTACATTAGTGTTAAATTAAGAATGAATCCGTAAAACTAGAAAACAACAACGCCCACCATGCTGCGATTTTGACTAGTTCTAGGGTTAACGTGGTTTAACCTCGAGGTTAATCCCGAGTTAAACTTTGATGCAATCGGGCTTAAAGGTACAATGGGGGTCAACACCTACACCATTGTTTTTCAATCAGCACACTAGTTTACTGCTCCAGGTGTGTCGCGGTAAATAAAATCATAAATAAATAAACAGATTTTGCAACGACGCTGTGTTTGAGATACGAGTTTAAACATAAGGATTTCGCCTATTGTAATAGCTAGAGTATAGGTTTAAATTTGACAAAGTTGTTTAATTCGGTGCTCATTAATAATCTAGAAAAAAAAATTAAAATTAAACGGTATCTAAAATAATTTGGAAAACCCGGAAAATATGATTTTTGAAAGGAGTTATAGACTTTAACTTCAATTTTGTTCCAGATTATTAGTGAACACCGAATTTAGCATTTTTGCCAAATATAAACCTATATTCTATTATAAGTAGTAAGCGAATTTCAAACATATACACAATACAGGGTAATTCAGTTTTACTGCCGCACCCCTTTAACTTTGTCATTTTAAGAGGAAACCCCTATAATCCTCATGTTTTTGTAAACCGTTAAAAATTCTCTACTGAATGATGTTTAAATGTTTTTTTCACCATGAAATATGTCAGACTAGCGTAAGTAAACTTTTGTTTCAAATTACATGGTATCCTTTTTCTTATTGATTCTTATACAGGGTGTTTCATAATTGAATGCTGATCCTTAAGGGTGTTATTCCTTGGATGATTTAAAAAAAAAAGTTCATATCAATGTAGGTCCGCAACCGCCGTATTTTTGAGATACAGGGTGTTTTTTGAATTTTAGTAGGTAGGTAGGTACTAACTAGGCATAAAAACAATTTGTTTTCAGAAAAAAAATTGTCCTGTTTCTACCAATGGCGTCCGTATTAACATGTCCTTGAATGTATTTACTTGATTATTAAAAATTAAAACTAAAGTGAAATGTACTCTTTTACTGTGGCGCTCACATGCGTGTGAGCGCAACTGTACTTAAAACCATGAGTTCTATTTGTGCGACTAAATAATCGCGCGACCGAAAATCGCATGTGCGCGCCTAGCTTTACTCTGAATGATTTTTATGCTGATTGATTTGGTGCAAAAGCACAATAGAGTGCCGTGGCTTAAGAGATTTAGTATTACTTGTTTCAATTTACGCCAGAATGATCAGGATCCTTACCTGGGCGTTGACCGAATTCTACCTGTATTATATATATGTACTATAAAAATATGTATTTCAGGAGCCTCTAATAAATGTTTTAATTGTCTTGAACAATCTGGCGGATATCCTTACATTCATTGTGCAACTACCCCACAAGTTCTGCCAATACAAGAGTGTCCTGGTAACATATGCGGACAAGCAACTTTTACAGACAGTGCAGGTAAAAGCTTAATTTTTTTCTACAAATATTTCAAGACATGCTATTTAAAAACTAAATAAGGAAATTCTTGAGAGTATAAATTAAATGCTATACAGGGTGTCCCAAATTCGAGTAAATGCATGGGGATCTCGCTTATCTTAAGAGCTACGAGGTCGGTTAAAGTCGGGCAAAGTTGCTAAATTCGATGCCTATTGATAATCCAAAGAGAAATTGGAAATATCTCTAACGGTATCCGAGAAAATTAGGAAAAACTGGAAAGTCCATTTTTGAAAATCGTTTATAACTCCTTTGGAGTTTGAAATATTTTAAATGTGTAAGAAAGTTGCCCAAGCAACTTTTTAAGCCGAATCGGATGGTGGTCACAAATTTTTCCTAGGTCAATTCGTTTTTGTTTTAGACAACCAACTTTGTTTTTTGTTATGGGCAGCATATAGCGTTTTTCTTCGTTATTAAAGTTCATTTTTACGACTAACAGGCCTTCAAAACCTTTAGTTTGTTGATCGGTTGTCATGGAAACAACATAAACTACAATGACCGGCCAACCTGATTTATAATGGTTATTGTTTAAAACGTATTTTTTGAAATGAAAGAAAAAGTAAAATACCATGTGTGATACATCAATGGACTCAGAAAAATAAATGCTATTTGATTATGTAAACAGTAAAAATTGCGCCCATAAGAAAAAATAAAGTTGGTTGTCATAAAACAAAAACGAATCAATCTAGAAAAATTTTGTGACCACTAACCGATTCGGCTTGAAAAGTTGCTTGGGCAATGTCTTTACACCTTTATAATATTTCATACTCCAAAGGAATTATAGACGATTTTCAAAAATCGTATTTTCCAGTTTTTCCTAATTTTCTCGGATACCGTTTGAGATATTTCCAATTTCTCTTTGGATTATTAATAAGCATCTAATTTCACAACTTTGCCCTAACTTAACCGACCTCATAGCTCTTAAGTTAAGCGAGATCCCCATGCATTTACTCGAATTTGGGACACCCTGTATATTAAAAATACAAAGGCTATATAGGCATGCTATATAAAACATCGATGCGCTATATAGAAAGAATTAACGCTATATTATATAGGAAGGATAAACGCTTTATAGAAAAGAAAGGATAAATGCCATGGAGAAAATAATAAACGCAAAATAAAACGTAATAACATTCGCTATATTTTAGGTTAGGGTTAACATTGAAACACTATTTATGTGAAAAATAGTTTTCTTGGAGACGCGAAAGAATCATTTTAGATGTAGCCCATGCCTTCGATAAGGTTTGGCACAAAGGGCTTGTGTACAAATTAAATAAATTGCTACCACAACTAAATTACTGAAATCATACATTTCCAATCGATTATTTAAAATAAAACAAGAAGATAAGTATTCGGAGATGAAGGAAATCAGAGCTGGAGTACCGCAGGGTAGCATCCTTGGACCGATTCTCTATTTGCTCTATACAGTTGATCTGCTAGAGTTAAAAAATGTGACTACTGCCACGTTCGCAGATAACACTGCAATTTTGGCAGTTGATAAAGACATAGAAGCCACGACAAATAAACTTCAGATATTCGATTGGACAAGGGAATGGAAGATAAAATTAAACGAAGTAAAATCAATTAACATAAATTTTACGAACAAAAACAGTCTAGGCGTACGGCATATAACTATGGGGGTGTGCTAAACCGTGTCATATTAGTTGAATACAAAAATTCCAAAATAAAGTGCTGCGTAACATCGTCAATGCACCATGGTACGTACGCAACTGTGACATTCATCGCCATCTAGGTATCAAGGATGTGGCCAGAGAAATTAGAAGATATGCAGCTAAACATGAGGCGAGACTAAATCAGCACGTTAACATCGAGGCAATCCAACTTAGAGTCCTGCGCGGGTCCAATTTTTCGGACCCGCACCCGACCCGCAAAGCTGATGTTGATACCGCACCCGACCCGCGACCCGCACGATTCTGGTTTAATAGACCCGTACCCGACCCGCTACCCGCATAATTCTAAGTTATTAGACTCGCACCCGACCCGCTACCCGCATCCGACCCGCTACCCGTACCCGACCCGCTACCCGCTTTATTGTAATTTGTTTGACTTTCACCCGACTCGCAGACTTGTTTGTCTGCCGTCCAAATCGGTTCAATCTTGATGAATCACGCGTTAGACTGTGTGTGGCAGGCTTTAATGAGTTAAATGCGAAACAGCATGTTCGACTTGCTCACAAAGCATTTCGTATTTGTATTGTTCATTGTGCGTTTGTACGATAGTATTCGTGTAAATACATAAAAATTGCTTCGTATACATTTTTAATCATATTTGTTTTCCAAATTATATATTTGTTGTTTTAAACATGGTAATAAATATAATAGGCAGGCGATAATATTATACAGTTCATTCATATTTAAAAATAGTAATAAATTCCATAAAAAACTCACTTCACTTGATCTGTACCATTTTATTAAAAAAAATAGTATCAGAACGCATACTCGCTTTATTGTGTACGAATGACGGATACCCGACCCGCTACCCGCAAAATTCAGTATGTTATACCCGCAACCCGACCCGCTACCCGCAAACTTCATTATATAAAGACCCGCAACCCGACCCGCTTTGCGGGTAACCCGTGGGTCCTGACCCGACTGCAGGACTCTAATCCAACTTCTCGATGTAAATGTCCTGAACAGAAGGCTTAAGAGAACAAAGCCAAGCCATATGGGTTAATGTAAGTGTTCAACACGCAGAGTACAGTGCGAAAATTATAGTGCCGTGTGCATATTAGCAGAAACTCAAGGACACCAGTGGGTGAATTTTAGAATTTAAGTTTTTAGTTCTAAAAGCTGACAAATTAATCAATGATTGGTCTCTTGTAGATCAGTTTTAATATTTCAGAACGCTACGAGCAAACATTTAAAAAAAAATTATTCTTGTATTTAAACATCGAAAATTGTAAACAGTTTTCGTATAGGTACGCTATCATAAGCTTTACGTAGACCAATGAACACCAAGTGGCTTTCTCTACCACACGTTTTTTTTTTGCCTAACAGTTATTTGTTGCATAATAATAAAGTTTAAAATTTATTGTAGGTATAAAGTGCTAATTTATGATAATTAAAACTTTCAGGGAAAAAATGGATCACTAGAACATGTTGGGCTGACAACCATCAGGAGGGATTTTGTCAATATATGAGGAATAAATACGGAAGCGGTGTAACGTATTGCGACGAGTGTAACAAAAATTGGTGCAATATACGCGTTTTTGATTATTAGAAAACGTTAAAGTGAAATTAAAAGTTTTATTATACTAATGGTATTTAATGGATATACATTTTGAGTAATAAAACTTTTTTTTTGGTGTTGGTTAATTTTCAATAATAAAAAATTGTAAAAAAAAAACTTTTGTCCTTGTGTTTTATGCAATAAATGTCACAGCATTTTTTAAGTTTATTTTTCCACTTAACAGTGTGTATCTACAGATAAATTATAACTTATGGAACAGGCCAGTTATGGCCGATAGACCGTTTGCGATTGACTGGACGATCACGAAGAAATTTTTGGTCCATCACTGCAAAGATTTCGAAATTTATTAAGTGAAATAATTATTTTTCTAAAACAAAGATATCTTATTTTGTTTTTATCAGGGATGGGGGAGTCGGCAAAAAAATAATCGGCTCCCGACTCCTGATTCGGTATTTTTTAAAACCGACTCCGACTCCCGACTCCTACTCCCGACTCCGACTCTCAACTCCAACTTCCAACTCCGACTCCCGACTTCGACTCTCGACTCCGACTCCCGACTCCGACTCCCGACTGCTTTCATAAAAAAGTGTAATTAGTATATATTGTTTGATGGGAAATAACAACCTTACTTGTTGAAATTTAAGCGAAAAATATTGGGTATTAGGTTAGGTGTAATAGAGTACTAATTCAAACTATTCCATATATTTCGGACTTAATTAAGTCCTTCTTCAGTGGATACTACAAAACATAAAAAATGTTTTTTAATAATAATAGACTAATAGCTGAAGGCAAGTGAAACTTACAGTTTATATAGGTTATACCATGAGGTGGAAATAATGATGATTGTACCATAACAATATATAAGCCATTCATAGATGGTGGAGTAAACCAAGTCACAAAACAATATTACATTAAGATTAACAATTTAAAAAACAAGTTAAAAACATCAAAAGATGTATGTATTAACAAAACGTGATTGAAACAAACGAACGAGGAACAAAGTCAAAAAATTATTATATGACAGGCAGACTGCTAACAGCAGTAAGTTAATATTACTAAAACAAAAATATTATTTTTGGCGGGAATTATAAAACCCAAAATTATTGAAGAAAATGGAAATACAAGCCAGTGTAATTCAAATAATTACCTGGGCAAAAGTATACCAAAAAAAATATATATTATACAAAATTAAATATGAATCAGATTGAAATTAATGTAAAAAGACCATTAAACCAAACAAAATATAAATGAAAATATAATTACGATTGAACAGACAAAACCTCACTCGATGAATTAACAAGTAAGAACTGGAATTAATTTTTGAAATTTTTATGGTAATGAAGTAGTAAAGTGTAAATATTACTTAAATCTTAAACTTCGGTTTAGTAGTTAAGGGTAGAACTATGAGTTTGAATGTGGCACATTTCTAAAAATAAACGTTTCTTGTAATTTGATTCAAAACAAAGGATTTTTGGGTGGTCAAAATTTATACGATGGTCATCATTTGTGACATGTTGGCTGAGGGCCGTAGCATTAGGATTGTTAAAAATGTCCCTTTTGTGTTGATACACTCTCATACCTAATTGTTGGGAAGTTTGACCAACATATACAGAATCACAAAAGGAGCAAGGAATTAGATAAACTAAGTCTGATTTTTTTAACAAAGGAACACTGTCTTTCAACCTGCTAAAAAAAATTTTTAATGGTTAAAGGGTTACGTTTAGCAATAAATATGTAGTTGTTTGTAGTCTTTAAAAACATGTATGATTTTTGGGGTAAGGCAATCTATATTCGGAAGGACTCTATAAATGTTTTGGATAAGGGGAGGATCTGAAACAGTATGGGTTCTCATATCAGAGACATTGAAAATAAGTTTTTTTAAAAAAGGTGAAGGATAAGAGTTGTATAAAAGCAAATTGTAAAGTTTAACAAGATTCCTTTGTAACAGTGAGGGATGTGAAATTTTTTTAATACGGTTTTTTAGACCAAGGATGACATTGGTTTTGATTCTGAGGGGATGATTAGATAAATAGTTGATGTATCTCCCAGACGCAGTAGGTTTTTGGTACCAATCGAGGATAATGAGGTTGTTAGGACCTCTGATAAGTAACGTGTCCAAAAAAGGAACACTATTATTAGTTTCTTCTTCAATAGTGAACTGTATGTTCACATTATAACTGTTAAAGGTATCCAAAACCATTTTAATTAAATTAGCAGGGACAGAACATATGATATCAACATATTTTTTAATAAAAGGGAAAGTAAATGGAAGTAAGGGAATAACGGAATCAAGTAAAGCATCCATAACAATTTGTGCTAGGATGGGACTTAAATTGGAGCCCATCGGGCAACCAAATTTCTGTTTATAAAATTGATGATCAAATGAAAAGTAATTGGATTCAAATAAGAGGGTAATACATTTAAGGAAAGAGTCTAGAGGAATATCAGTATGGGGGCTAATAAGCTCCCATTTATTGGTGATGTTGTCCAACACTAATTGCAAAGGGATGTTGGTAAACAAGGACACAACATCTAAGCTAATTAAAACAAAACCATCAGGTAGTATGAAATTATTAATAAATTCAGCAAACTCAAAAGAGTCTTTGACAAAATAATCAAAATTAGTTAATTCAGCAACTGATAAAACATTAGCAATAAATTTGGAGAATTTTTCTGTAGGGGAACCCATAGAGGCAACAATTGGTCTAACAGGGCAATCAGGTTTATGGACCTATATAAACTGTAAGTTTCACTTGCCTTCAGCTATTAGTTTTTTATAACAATTTTATGTATTGTAGTATCCACTGAAGAAGGACTTAATTAAGTCCGAAATATATGGAATAGTTTGAATTAGTACTCTATTACACCTAACCTAATACCCAATATTTTTCAATTAGTATATACTTCACAACGGTAAAAGCCGTTTTTTTTTTCGTTTCCAAGTGTGATCTATAATGGTAAACAGAGTTTATTTTGGTATGTTTACTAAATAATAAAGAAAATGTAAAAAAAAAATATATATAATTTTTTAGTGAATTAACCCACTTGAATTGATTTTTTTGTCTTTTTAAATAATTACAGCAGGATTTAATTCAAATGAATAGATTTTTAGTAATAAAACAAATTTAAAACAGCACTTGCTATCAGGGACTAAAAACGAAAAAAATTCCGTTCGTTTCTATTCGGAACGAAAACGAAGAAATATATCGTTTTCGTTCTTTTCGTTCTAACCGAAAAAATTCTTTTTTCGTTTTCGTGAACCGAAATAATAACGGCTAAAACCGGTTTTACATTTTTTTTTGTCGTCAAAAAATCTATTTTTTTTCTAGTCACCACAACCCTCTATAAATACGATAACAATATTTGCGTCTTAACTGAAATATAAACGATGACGATGGGGTTTGATGCTCACGGACAGCATATTTTAGAATGGCGAACCATCGCAATATTAAATTTACCAAATCGTTAAACACATTAACATTTAACAATTGTATTAAGTTTAACACCCGTAAGGTGCAAAAACACAAAGTGATTAGGTTAAATTAGACACACGATCTTTATCTAAAAATATGAAAATATAGCAAGTGCTGTTTTAAATTTGTTTTAGTAATAAAAATCTATGCATTTGAATTAAATAAGATCCTGCTGTAATTATTTAAAAAGACAAAAGAATGAATTCAAGTGGATAATTTACTAAATGTTATAAATAAAAAAGATATTTAAAAAAACTTATGTTAACTTGAAAGATACTTTAACTTTATAGTTTGTTCATACCATACAATATACATTTTCACATTCCGTTTAATCTTACTAGCAACACATCTTCCAATAAAAGTTCTTTTACATTAGTCCTTTTCGAAGTAAGAATAAATTTTACTATTATTATGACTAAACGCAAATAAAACATACACATTGATAATATATATCCAATCAAGTGTATATTCTATATTGATGATCTAAAAAACAAATTAGAAATAGAGAATATCTGTACCGTTAATTATTGTGTTACACGAAATTGCAAGTATAAACAATAAAGTAAATACATATTCACGTAAATATATAGAGAAAAGTGAAGCTCACTTATTTCAAGTGAGATTTTTTACTGCCTCGTGGAGTCTCCCCAGCACAGAATAAGGTAAATTTCGCGTTTGTGTTTAACAAATAAGATTGAAATAGCCACAAAACTGGTTAAAACCGACTAAAACCGGTTTTGGAAAATATTTATTTCGTTTTCGTTCTTGAACGAAAAATAATAATTTCGTTTTCGGTTTCGTTTTCATTCTTAAAAAAATTTCGGTTAATTTCGTTTAACATTTTCGGTTTCGTTTCGTTCTGTCCCTGCTTGCTATATTTTTATATTTTTAGATAAAGATCGTGACTACAATTTAAACTAATGGAGTTGAGTTTTTGCACCTTACGGGTTTTGTACTAAATAAAATGATTAAATGTTAATGTGTTTAAAGGTTAATTATGGCGCCGGTTCGCCAGTCTAAAATATGCTGTCCGTGAACATCAAAACCCATCGTCATTTTTTATAATTTAGTGGAGACGCAAATATTGTTATCGTATTAATAAAGGCTTGTTGTGACTTAAAAAAATATTAAAGTCCTCGATTTTTCGACGACAAACAAAACTGTAAAACCGGTTTTAACCGTTTATATTTCGGTTCACGAAAACGAAAAAGGAATTTTTTGTTTGAGAACGAAAAGAACGAACACGATATATTTCGTTTTCGTTCCGAACAGAAACGAACGAAATATTTTTCGTTTTTAGTCCCTGGTTTAAAGTATGTACGTTTGAGTAATTATTTTAGTAGGCACATAAAAATACACTTCTCAGTCAATTTAACCATCCTCCTATCTCTGATGGTTTGCGAGATCCTCATACATTTTATATTAAAACAAACACCCAGTGTACTTAGTAAAAGAGCCTGTTTAATAAGCACCCAATATATAAATAAGATATACCTAGGTATACTACAAAGGGAATTTTGCAGTTAAGTGATACAAATTAATTAAGACAAAAAATATGAAACATTATCGAAGTAATTTGTAGTATGATTAATGAGCTTGACACATTCCTGTTTTATTGAGTACAGTTCCTTGTTTTAGGTATGACTAATGAATACAAATACCATCCATCATTCATGGCACAACATAACTAGCACACAAACCTGATATCGCACTACTAGAGGAAGACATCCCTTCCTTTAATGAAAATCTCTCTCGGTACATTTGGCTTGATCGTGAGTAGCATTATGCTGCTTTTTGCCTCTATTTGCTAGAGTATATTTTGGTCATAAATAATGTATCAGCTTAAATGGTTGAGGGATGACATCGCCAAAACTCTCTTGTGATATGCGGTGCTTCCGGTAGTTATGCAATGGTTCTAGTAGTTTGCTCCAAGTAGTCTTTTTACCACATTATCCAACCTTTTTTTGCACATGTTGTGTCACGTACAATCGTATATGCATCTCCGCGTTAAGATAATTGCATTTTATTACGTATACGTATTATTGTAATTAACGTATTAGGTAAAATATTATTGTCTATCAAATTAAAAAGATGGGATGATATACATAGCCTGATAAAAAAGTTTGTAAACTTGCTTTATAAGTGATAAGCGGGTGGCTTTACTTATGTTTCTCATGTTACTTAAAACTTCGATTTATGAAAAACGTCCCCCCAAATTTAATCTAGATAGCGCGTCGCATTTGCGAATAATAACATTTGAAACATTAATAACGGGTGTTCCAATAAGACGGAAAGATGTTAAATGTGAATTAGGCTTTAACGTCAAAAGATTTTCGCATCTGGTTTTGACATTTGACAAGTTCAGTCTTTGGCAATTTTAACCATGGGAAGATTGACAATCGAACAACGTGTTAAAGTTATTGAAGCCTATTACGAAAATAGGCTTTAAAACAGAAATGCACTTCGCGCACCGCGATATTTTTGGTCAGCATAATCGGCCAACCGAGAGTGCAATTGTAAAAATTGTTCAAAAATTCAAACAAACTGGGTCGGTGACAGATGTAAAAACACTATTGCATGCTCGTGTACGTCGTTCAGCTGGAAACATTGCTGCAGTGCGCGAGAATGTGGCAGAGAGTCCAGACCAGTCGTAATCGCGCACAGGAATTGAACCTCTCCGCAATCACGTTACATCGAATTTTGAAGAAAGATTTGTCTCTACATGCTTGCAAAATTCAATTTACTCAAGAACTGAAGCTTGCGGACCATTTGAAGCGCCGTACGTTCGCCGATTGGCTGCAAGAGCAAAACAGCGAAGTCAATTGGCCACCAAGATCGTGCGATTTGACGCCTTTGGACTTCTTTCTTGGGGTTATCTCAAGAGCAAGGTCTATGCCAACAAGCCAACAACCAGCTGAAGGATGAGATAATAAGGCATATTGGTGAGATCGAGGAGCAATTATGCAGAGATGTCATCAAAAATTTTGACCATCTTGTGGAGGTGTGTTGCTGAAGCCTTGGTAACCATTTGGGCGATATTATCTTTCACACATAATTGCCATGTGCCAAATAACATGATTCAATAAAAAAATTTTAAAAAAATCAAAATTAACATTGTCTTATTTACTGTTAACATCTTTCCGTCTTATTGGAACACCCTCTAGAAAACACCATTGTGTAGAAAAACGGAAAAGGAACCAGGAGCAGTGATAAAATTCCATGCAAAACTGGACACAATGCCACAAAAATATAGAAAATGATGCAAAAGGTTTAGAGTGATAAGTGTTTGAGTGGCACAGTTTTCAAGTGGCATAAACAATTTTTGGAAGCTAGAGAAAAGCTAAAAGATAATAATTGTGCAGGCAGACGATCAACAAATCGAACATACAAATTGATAGAAAAAGTGCGTGATTTTGTGCAAACTGCCAGTGTTTTAGAATCATGGAAGAGGCTTCTTGATATCAATCGTTAAACAAATCGATTAATTTTAAAACAGGATATGGGAAAAACAAAGGTTTGTGCACAATTCGTTTCACACAGGATATCAGAAGATCAAAGACTGATGAGAGTGCAATGTTTCAGAGAAATTGTTCGAGCCAATAGAAATGATCTAAATTTCCTGAAATCGATTATAGCCGGTGATAAGACATGTTATAACCAGTATGGCCCAACAACAAAGCGTCAAAGTGCTGCTTGGAAGTCGAAAAGTTCACTAAAAGCTAAAAAAGTACGAAAAACGTTATCGAAAATCAAAACAATGTTCATTGGTTTCTATGATAGCAAAGGCATAATTCATATAGAATTTGTCCCATAAGGTCAAACAGTCACTGTATTAGATAGAATGTGGCAAATCTGATATGTAGCTGGTGTTTGCTTTATTATAATGCACCGAGTCACAATTCATTAATTGTTCTACAGTTTTAAGTCAAATATTAAGGCCCAGTTGCATAAACGCTAAACCTGGGATTAACGCTGGGTTAAACTGGGTTATTCCCAGGTTTAGGGTTTATGCGATCGGACATAACTCTGTGTATTATAAATCAGACTCTAGGTAAACCTCTCAGATTCAGTTGCTCAAAAACGAATTGCTCGAAGCGAATGTAAATTGCTTTAAGTACAATTTGCTTGAAAAAAAAATAAAGTTATGAAATAGGCTATTTTTGTATTCATTGATTATTAATGTGTATATTTTTTTTAATATGCTATACAATTTTCGTGAACAGCATGGGGATCTTGTAAACGGTAAGAGACAGAATTAAATGAGTAATAATGATTAACGATTTAGGAGCAACTATCTAGAAAAAAATGTGCGCTATTAATAACAAAAAAAATATGTGCACTTAGCAAATTATTTTTTAAAATTAAAAGATAATGTATGAGCCTAACATTCGTAACATATTAATACAATTTCATAATAAAGGTGTTGAACATATTAGAATAAACCCATTAGATCCAATTACTTTTTGAGGAACTTAGGAGTAATTTGAGAAATAAAAACAGCTGGACATAAAAAAATGGTTAGGGTGCAATTAGAAGTCTCACAACCTGCGTGATTATATGTTAAAGAACCGGTTTAACATAATTTCAAATAACCAATTTCGAGCAGTTGCTCTTCGAAAAACTTGCATTTCGTGCAAAGTTACATTCGATAAAATACATTTTCGAGCAATTGATTACGGGCAACATATTTCCAGCTATTGACTTCGAGGAATTTACCGGATACCTTAAATCATCCACCGCATTCGCCAAACTTTGCACTGCGCGACTTCTTTCTATTTTCAAAACTCAACATTCTCCAAAAAAGGAAACAATTTGGTGGTATTGAAAGCATTCAAACTAAATCTTCACGTTTATTGGAGGCTATACCACAAAAAAATCTTGGAAAACAATTTGAATCCCTATTAGATCCATGTGTAACATGTGCATTAATTCAAAAGGAGATTATTCCGAATTAATGAACATTAAAAAAACTGAATGTGGTTTTAATTTTATTTTACAGCACCAGTCTACGAACTTTATTGGCAGACCTTGTATTAGGCATAGATGCGGCGTATTGTAATATCTACAGGGTGCCCATTTTTCTAACCTGTTGTATGGGTAACTCCGTTAATATTGGAGATACAGAAACGTTTAAATTAGCAAATTTGTGCAGAATTTAAAGGGAAATCTGATGCCATTTTCAAATTTGACCTACGTCATCAACTTTTTGAAATATTTTGAAAAAACTGAAAAAAGGCGATTTTTTCAAACTTGAATAATTCCGTAACCATATGAACAAAAATAAAAATTGACTTTTATAGATATTTTTACGTAGATTTTAAATATGTTAACGAAATTTTCATAGCACTCTCGATTTCCGAGTTATAGCACAAACTTGCATTTTTTTAAATGGAAGTCATAGTTGGCTGTGGTCTTATTAAAAAGGTTATTTTTTTCTCGTTTTAATGATATAAGGTTTGTTATGCTTTACTCTTGTAGTTTTTCTTTAAATAAGGAAAAATCATTTTACATGTTCACTGCCTACTAATACATGGGAGTTATCCCGTGTTGATGTTCTTTTTTTTTTCAATGTGACATTTAAGAGTTTTCTCTTATTGATAGTGTAGCAGTTATTAGCCAGTTACAAATTTTAAAAACAAAACCTCAGAGTTTGTCAAATAAAATTTATTGTTTGTTATACGTATAAATATCTCTCGTGTTGATCAAAATTTTAGATTGAGTTTATTGTAAATTTCAAAAACAATGTGTTCTAATGAAGAAAAAACCACATGTTTTTCTATTACTACGCTTGTAATAGAAATAGTAGAAATTCAAGTGAAATGTATTTGCAAAGATTTATGGAAAAGAGCCAACCAAGAAAGAAATTATTTTCGTTATTAGAAACCAATTTAAAAAAATACGGGTATACCAAAAAGCCTGATAATATTTCTTCATTAAAAAGCATTGTTTTTGAAATTTATAATGAACAAAAATTTTGATCAACACGAGAGAGAGACATACGTATAACAAACAACAAATTTTATTTGACACACTATGAGGTTTTGTATTTAAAATTTGTAACTGGCTAATAACTGCTACACTAACAATAAGAGAAAACTCTTAAATGTCACATCGAAAAAAAAAGAACATCAACACGGGATAACTCCCATCTATTAGTAGACAGTGAACATGTAAAATGATTTTTGCTTATTTAAAGAAAAACTACAAGAGTAAAGCATAACAAACCTTATATCATTGAAACGAGAAAAAAATAACCTTTTTAATAAGACCACAGCCAACTATGACTTTCATTTTAAAAAATGCAAGTTTGTACTATAACTCGGAAATCGAGAGTGCTATGTAAATTTCGTTAACATATTTAAAATCTACGTAAAAATATCTATAAATATCAATTTTTATTTTTGTTCTAACTTATATGGTTACGGAATTATTCAAGTTTGAAAAAATCGACCTTTTTCAGTTTTTTCAAAATGTTGCAAAAAGTTGATGACGTAGGTCACATTTGAAAATGGCATCAGATTTCCCTTTAAATTCTGCACAAATTTGCTAATTTAAACGTTTCTGTATCTCCAATATTAACGGAGTTACACATACAACAGGTTAGAAAAATGGGCACCCTGTATATTTAATTGCTTTATTTAAATTATTGATTTAAAAAATATGGTCTATTTAGTAATCTTGTTGGTTTTTAAAAAAAAACTGTTAATTTTTTTTTACAAAACAAAAGAAAAAACCACTTAACATGACATCGAAAAATATTTAAAAGTTAATCATGTTCATTCGAAGACTAGATAGAAATAGGTTGACAAAGTAAGATTCGGGCTCATGTAGTACCTTTGACAACATACCAGCTACTATCTTGATACACAAAAATTTGCAAGTAATATAAAACAAACTACCTTTGATTAAAACAGTTTTTTCTTAAATCTAACTATAATTTTATTGGTTTCAGTTTTGGTATTAAAGCTAAATATTTTATATTTCATTTGTATTATTGTAGATAGATACTGGCAAACGACATTTTTTTAAATTCATATTGGCTCATTTTGGCACCCCGATCAAATCCTATTTGCGATCCCTGCCCTAAAATAAAAATAAAAGTTACCAATGGTAATTTGGACACAATGTAAACAGATGTTTTGAAAAGAGCAAGTAATTAGTGTTCAAAGCAATTGAAAACGTTTTTTTTCCTGGTACAGTATATTTTTGATCACATTTTTATTCTGCTCTGTTTCTAATTCTTACAATCACAATTCCCAGGAGCCCCGTAACATCGAGCTCTTATTTAGCCAACAGCAGGATTTCGTATTATTTCAATATTTGCGAATTCGTTTTCTCGTACATAATGCTTTGAGCAAATAGATTAGCGAACCCAGTACGACAAATTTTTTGGTGATTTATGGTATGTGCTAAACCTACAAAAGCAGATTTAAAACAATGTATTTATAATCTGCATAAACTAAAAATTTGCTGTCTTGTACTGTGCTATAATTTATACCTAACGTTGTTTAATTTCGTCTCCCAACGCTCGTAACTTGTACCAAATGAGTTTTAAAAGGTTTTACACCTTGTTTTGTTTTTGTTTTCATAGCCTACTATAATTTAGTTAAAAAAAACAAAAAACGTTCGTAACTTGTTTATTATTGAAAATAAATACATTAATCCTTATATATTTGGAATGACAAAAAAATAAGGAATCTAAAAAAGTCATAGCCAACTATGGATTTTATTTAAAAAAGTAAAACTTTATGTCTCAACTCGAATTTTTAATTTTTTTTTGAAAAATTGTCTACGCCACTGCATTCTTATCAAAAAAGTACCAGCAGCACGTCAAAATTATTTTTGTTTATTTACATAAACAAGTGAGATATGATCATAAAACGAAAAGTCGAAAAATCGAGTTATCGGCGAAAACTCGAAAACAAAAGACGATAACCAATTTTAGTTTTCAGCATTAACTTTTTCTCGAAAAAAGAGATCGAGGATGCGCGGTCCGTTTTTCCATAACTCTTATAGTTACCAAGATTCCCTTTGAAAACATCGAAATTTGCCCACCTGTACAACCTTTTTATCCTTAATATTAACCAATTTATGCCCAGAACTATTTTTGGTTAGAGATATTAATGAAACTTTTAAAAACTGTTGTCTAATGTCTAAACAAAGCATATAAAATGTTAAAAAAAATAATTTTTGAGTAGTTTTTGAGATTTTGAGTGGGTCGATAACGACCCTTTGGGCAAATCCATGACTTACCTATTGTATACAAATAATAACGTATGGAATAGAAAAATATTTATAACTGCAGAATTTATGTGCAAAAATGAACAAATATAAACAATAAGTTTTAAACACAAGTATAATAACATTTATTTGTGTTATTTACAAAAACATTTATCGTGTAACGGCACATTACACTGATTACACGCTTTCGTTGTTTTATTTTTACATAAAATACACTGTCTTCTTGATTGCTGCACAATGATAATATGTTGTCCTTCTTTCTTCAACGATTCAGGTATGATGCGTTTCCCAACTGGTCCCGGATTGGATGTTTTTTTTCCATATTTTTGTAGCAAGGAAAGTACCACACTACGTCTAAATTCTAAATTGTCAATGTTTTTACGATATGATCTAGCTAAAATCCATGCATTATTCATGCACAAATCAAATAGCCAAAATATTATAGGGGTGTACCATTTTTTCCCCCGCATTCCGATACGATAATTAGAAATATTATTATCCATCTGATCACCCCTCCCATAAAATTGTTATATTTGGAGATGACGTATGGCTGCGTAATTTCAGTTTTCTTTTTTTCTTTGGATGTATATCGCAAGACTTTTTGTATTGGATTCATACCATATTCGTTTGACAAAACTGCCACCATATTATTGTCATTCCATTTAACAGCAGTAATATTATTTCTCTTATCAACTTTAGAATCAAATGAACCTCTTCCTTCCTTCTTCATTGATTTGTTTGCTTTGAATTCACATTTCTTAGTCCGATTTTCTTGGACTGTGCCCGTTCCGCCCATGTTTAAATCGGTTAGTTTAGAAATTAACTTAGCACTTGTAAAAAATCTGTCAAAATACAAGGAGAACTTAATTTCTGGATATGTTTCTTTTAAAATATTAGCAAAATTAAGCACTACAGATTCACCTAGTCCCATTCCATGTCTTTGCTCTAATTCTGAACGTCCTTGGTATAATGAAAAATTTACACAATATCCAAATTTATGAGCCATAACCCATGCCTTGAAACCAAAACGTATAGGTTTTCCACGCACGTACTGCTTACAACCGTGTCTACCGAAATAAGGTATCATAGCTGCATCTATAGAAACATTATTTTCAATGTAAATTGCCTCTGGAACCTTAGTTGGATCGTCAACTTCCTCTAGCTCCTCCAGTATCTTGGCTGTTGTAAGCGCCTTTTTCCTATAATGCAAGCAAAAACATCACTGATTTGCCCAAAGGGTCGTTAACGACCCATCTAAAATTGAGGCAAAAAAACAGTGAAGAAAAACAAAAATAATTTCACATTCTAGAATGATATGTACAAATTCAATAGTTTTTATGCATGTAGTGAATAAAATAATTGCTTTAATCAAATCCGAAAATGTTACTTACCAATAATATAAATTATCCATCACGCACCAAAAAAATCGTCGGATTAGATAGCTCACAATTTTTACACCGTCAACAAAACGAGCGGTTCATATAAACTAATGTTAAGGCACAGTATCTGCCTTTATAATAACACAAGCAGAAGTTAATTTGCAAGCTCAGATTTGTTACAGTTGACGGAAATATACGAGGGATCGTTAACGACCCTTTGGGCATAAATGGGTTAAGACTTTCCGTATCCTGTAGCAATTTCAGTAATCTTTTGAATATCTTGTTGGTAGGATACTGTTTTTTCGGATATCTTTCTGCACAACACCGAACCGCTTCCGTTGCATTTCTGTGGCATTCACCGAATATGAATAACATTTCAATTTTTTCTGCACGAGGAAACGGTCAAACTATTATCAAATTGTGACATAACATGCATTTGTTTTGTTTTCTTTTTGCAAAGCCTACTAATTAATTTACGATCAATGTTTAACAAAAAGCAACGCAATGTCCAATTTCTTAAAAATTTTGTTATGTAAGGGTATAAAAGTTTTAGTGCGTTGAAAAAAGAAAGAAAATGTCTTTCAAACCGTATAAAAAAATAAGTATGCTGTCATAAAAAAAAAGTGATACCGTAACTCCTGAAAAACAAAATAAAACAAAAATTTGACATGAAAATATTTTGGAAAATACTGCTTCAAACAACTTTTAATTGAAACTTTTTTGATAATTCCTTCCAATAACAAAATAAATGGGGGTGCCATAAGTGATGCCCCACCCTGTGTGTATATCAACCTTCTTTAAATAATGTAGTAACACTTCTTTTCTTAAGTCCATCAAGGCTATTAAGATTTTTAAGTTTAAAGAAGTTTACAGAAACATGTTATTTTATAAGTAACGTAATTGACGTAATGCATAGTAATTTTTGTTTAATTAAGTCAGAATTACATTTTGTAACCACTAAGATTTAATATTAAATATTCCTTAAATATATTATATAGATAAGGGAAAACTGGAAAAATATATATCTTCACATTAATAAAGCCATTTGTATTGTTTTCGTGCTGTAACCATAAAGTATGAAGCGTTGCGACCGTAAATTTCCTACAGTTGGTATTTTACCCGGCATTCTAAGACGCACAAAGAATATAATGATAGCCTTGATAGAAAAACATTTCTTCCGAAGTGATAAAAAGCTTTAGCTTTCATCTTAATACCATTTCATACAATCATCGCGGTAGCGTTTATATTTTTCATTAGATTTTTATTTTATTGGTTGGCTAATATTGACATACAGGGTGGCAATTGTCCACTGCGTTGCATTGGGTAACGTTTATTCTTAAAAAAATAAATTTAATTCGCAAATTTGAGCACAATTACAAACAAAAATAAAATGGTAACTATAAAAGTAGACAGTGTTCCCAACACTTACAGAAAATTACTAAACACTGAGATAAAACAACATTTTTAAATACAAGTATCTTTTAACCATGACAGATTAACACAAAACTGTTAACTTAAAGTTGAGTTTTATCAAGATTTTTATATTAATGATAGTCGGACCTATAGTCAAACCAATCTTTTAAACGTATTAAGGCATAGGTACCAAATATTTTGAATTCAAAGGGCATGTCACCAAAAGAGTATGATATTTGTACTATGAGTTTCATAAATACGTATTCAGATTAGGGATGAGGACACAGAGTGGCAGTCGGGAGTCGAGGAGTCGAGACTTTTTGGAAGAATCGGGGTCGGAAAAACAATTAGCTCTCGACTCTTTAATTCAGTTTTTAACAAAGATGAGAATAGAACGAAAACGAAAACAAAATAAAAATAATAACTGAATGTATTTAAAGAATAAAAACGAGAAAATTTTGCTTTTTTTTGTTCAAAAATGAAAACGCAATTGAAAACATTCAATCATGATTTTCTTTAAAATTCTTTAGTGTGGTGCATTATTAAAAGCAGTCGGGAGTCGGAGTAGGTTTAAAAAATACCAACTCGGAAGTCGGGAGTCGTTTATTATCCTGCCAAATACCTATCCCTGGTTGAGATGACATTGAACTTACTATTTTAAGGAAGAATTAAAACAGTTTATAGAATTTATACATTTAAAAAGTGAAATTTTAATTCTCCTTTATTGATGTACAAAGCGATTCAAGGAAGACTTTTTTATACTTTTCCTAAAATGGACGTGATTTAAAAAAATAATTTGTCAATTCCTGCTGTCAGTGCATCAGCAAAAGAACAATGGAACAAGAACGATCGTGTAATTTGGCAATGATGTACATCGAATCAGAATGATTACAATAAACTGATTTACAAATTCTCAGTTCAAAAAGCACGAAAAATCAAGATATAGTTTTAATTTTGTTTTATGCCTTTTTCCTCCCGGAAGAAAAATGTTTGGATTCGACACTGTACAGCGTGGTTCAAATTCGATGGGATTACATGGGAATCTCGCTTAATAGTCAAGATAGAGAAACGGTTAAATTACAGTTTTTTGGCACAAACAGTTCTCAAATATATTCTATCATTTCCGGTTTTTAAGTTATAAAGAAAAAGTGTTTTTTTGTTATATTTATAATGTGTCATATCTCCCTTATTGTTTTAAATATCGAAAAAGTTTATAAAGATTATTTTTAGATATTTTTATGTAGATTTGATAGTACTGAAAAAAAATTTACACTTGCCGTTAAAAAGTTATGAATCAAAACCTTTTTTTTTAATGGAAGTTGGCTATGACCTATTTAAATTCTTTATTTTTTTCCCTTTCCAAATACATAAGGGTATTTAGTTTTAATAATACGCAAGTTACAAAGGTTCTTAAATTTTTTTAAAGATGAGAAACAGAAAGTAGGCTGTGAAAACAAAAAAAAAAACAAGGAAAACCGAAAATAATAAAACATATTTGAGAACTGTTCTGAGTTTCTCTCAAAAAACTGCACTTATTTGGTAATTTAACCGTTTCTCTATCTTGACTATTAAGCAAGATACCTAGGTATGTAATTCCATCCAATTTGAACTACCCTGTACACAGGGTACAAGCGTAGTAATAGAAAAGCATGTGGTTTTTTTCTTCATTAGAACACATTGTTTTTGAAATTTACAATAAACTCAATCAAAAATTTTGATCAACACGAGAGAGAGCTTTATACGTAAAACAAACAATAAATTATATTGGACAAACTCTGAGGTTTTGTTTTTAAAATTTGTAACTGGCTAATAACTGCTACACTAACAATAAGAGACAACTCTTAAATGTCACATCGAAGAAAAAAAAGAACATCAACACGGGATAACTCCCATCTATTAGTAGGCTGTGAACATGTAAAATGATTTTTGCTTATTTAAAAAAAAACTACAACAGTAAAGCATAACAAACCTTATATCATTGAAACGAGAAAAGAATAACCTTTTTAATAAGACCACAGCCAACTATGACTTCCATTTAAAAAAATGCAAGTTTGTGCTATAACTCGGAAATCGAGAGTGCTATAAAAATTTCGTTAACATATTTAAAATCTACGTAAAAATATCTACAAAAGCCATAATACAATCTTGGTTTCCGGGTTTGGAACCGCGTCTTCTATATTTAGAAGTAGTTGACGTTTCGACCATTGTGTCTTGGTCTTTTTCAAAACGACTAATTTGTGAGGGATGTTGCTGGGTTTATATATCCAGCTTGTGGAGGCGTGGCGTTCCGCTTGATGGATTTGTTCTGCCTCAGTGATTTTGTGATGACTGGTTTCCAG